>CM060939.1:215917225-217167225 GCA_030765085.1 Allium cepa | reverse complement strand
TTACACCTTTATACAACTATGTATACATAAACTTAAAAATATTAAAGACGTTTTCCAAAACTTAACCCTTAAGCCATTAAAAGTCAAATGCACATGCCATGGAAAGAATGAAGTACTGGAGGCACATGGAGGAGGGGGATAACATGGGGAACATGATAAGGAGTGGATGCACATGGGGATGGTGATGGATAATGATGGTGTTTTAGATATTTTTATCACTTCCTTTGCCTATAAATACAAGCATCCATTCACTCCTTTATTCACTCATTTCTGCTTCACCTTTCTTTTATTTCTTTAGATTTTTAATGGCTTCAACCTAAGGAAAATTAATGCAGAAATAATATCAAATAGAAAATAAATAATAAATATATACATATATATGTCATCATTAGTCCTCAAAACCAAGTACAAACATTTCCTTATCCCCTCTACAACTCACACCATCCCTATATCCCAAGCTAAGGTTGAGCATCAGTCATACAAGGTCAAGGCCAAGAGCACCAAAGGAGAAGGAAGAAAGTACTGAGCTCCGGAGCAAGGAAAGGAGGAGGAAGTGCTGCTGGAATCGATTCGAGAAGCTACGGAAAAGATTGGAGGAGTGGAACTAATAGCGAGTACTTGATTTAGAAAACAATTATATGCATGTTTAAATTATAAATTTAAATGCTTGGATGATTACTTGATTGGTTATGTGGATGTTAAGATAGTTGATAACTTGATTGATTAATCATGAAAAAAAACCATAATTTAAATGGTTAAGTAATTAACCATAGCTATTTCATGAAAAATAAAACCATATGGATGTGTATATGAAGTTATTTAGCCTCTTAATGGTTTTGAAAATATAAAAAAGTTGGAAATGAATATTATAATAATATAATATTATGAAATGGTTAAAAAGTGAATATGAGATTCAATATAGAAAATATTTGTTTAAAAGTTACAAATCATATATAAATATTTTATAAACAATTAAACTCAATTTGGAGAAGTTTTGACAAGTTGTGAAAAATAAGTTAAAACAAAGCGCGTCACGTGACGACAGTTCACAATTTTGCGTCGGAAGTATGACCATATAGAATGGAATATAGCTCAGGATTCTTCGATATAAGAATTTTTTGAACTATTATATCCATAGCTTTCTAATGAAGAAATAAAATAAAGATTTCATATTGTATATTTTCAAATAAATTCAAAACAGGTTTTTAAAATAATCGTGCTTTTACATTTCGGAATCCATAAAGGGAATTCCTTTATAATGATATTTTTAAATTCTTTAAATATGGAATAAATTCTATAAATCTTCCAAAATGTTCTAAAATTTATTTGAGTTATATAAATGAATTTTCAAAAGAGAGAAAAGTCATTTTGATCAATATATCTTTTAAACAATATTTGCAACACTTTTTAATTACTTTTGCAAACAATGGCTTTAACTTAATTATTCTTTCCTAAATCTTTTATGAACCTTTTCAAATAAATAACTAAGTAATTTAAATATAATTAAGATGTTTAAAAATGAGTATGCGAAAATGAATAGTACGTTTGTTCCATTTGTGAGTATCATAGAAAATCCGACCGAGAAATGCAACAGATCGAAGGGAAAGCCTGAATGCTCTAAAATAATTAAAAGTTAATTTAGTATGTCAGAAGGTAGAGTCGATAAAATAACTAAACTACTTATGAGTGGCAGAGAGGTAGTTTCTAGGCTTAGGAAACTAGTTGCCTGCTCTCCCTAGCTACCCGACTGTCCCGACGGAGAGGATAGTAAATTTTATTTACTCGAATCAAAATTTTCCAAAGTATAAAACATATAATTTTTCAAATTTAAACAACTTGGAGTACATAGAAATAATCTTCTTATACTTTATATTAAATTCCGCAGAGGTAAACCATGAGATTTAGATAAATGATTTGGAAATGTTTCCTAAATAAAAGGTGAAATGATTTGAAATTATTTTAAGATTCGAAAAAGTTTAAATAACCAAAAGGATTTGATAAATGAGGCTTAATGATTCCATATACTGTTAAGAAGATAAATGGAATAATTTAAAATAATATGTCCAACTGATATATTTATGAATGAATAAAAGATAAATTAAATTGAATTATTATTGATAATCACATATGAACTTGACATCATTTTACCCAATGATTGGTTCAAAGGAACTGGGGTCGGTATTGGGCAACTCCTATCCGAAAGTGAAGACATGATGAAGATGATTTTTGAAGATGGGGGTCTTCATGATGAAGGGCTACTTGCCACTAGTCCCTCGAGGTGAAATTTATCGTATCATATATTTATTGTAATAGTAGTTCTCTGTTATGAAAATCTTCAATTACAAGGACTAATCGCGCTACTAATCCTAGAGATAACTCCCGACGGGATGTAGTAAAAGGAGTGCCTTCAGTTTCGTTCAGTCCTAGAATGAAATTGCATGGACGAATGTCTGATATTTCATTTCTGAGATCACAACGTTGACTTTTACAAACATACATCTATTTGGTTGCGGAGAAGGAAACTTCTCTTAGCTTAACACCCTTATCTGAAATGTGCGAGCTCAGAGGTTCTATGTTTGTGAAAGTCAATAGTGATCGAAGAATGGAAATGTGACATTCAAAGTGGAACCTGTGATGATCAAAGCGTGGCTTTATGAAAAGCAAAGCATGGCTTTGTGGAGCGTAGCATCAGGAGCCTCACATCTCAGGAATGATATGGGATATTATGTAGTTAGATGCATATACTTCAAGCTAGTACGGGGGAGTCCAGTGGATTTTGGATCCTCAGCCTAATGGGTGGATACAGCAGCGTCTGGGTCTTGGATGGTTAGTCATTGAGTATTCTGTTCCATCAGAATGGAAATTGTATAGCGGCGTCTAAGTCTTGGTTAAGTGGCCGTTGGATACTGTTATTATTCCACTGGGAGAACGCCGCTAGTTCCCAATCATGTTGCATATCCAATTCCAATACGAACCTTTACGGTTTTGTTTCTAGAACCTAGTAGCCGTAAAATTTAATTCTTGGAAACAATTTCGGCTATTTTTATGATATGTGAAAACAATTTTCAAAGGAATTTCATTAAACATAATATCAAATTATTTTGGTATAAAAGTGATTTGGTTACTATAAGGTAAAAACCCATCCATATTTATGTGTGGGTATGGTCTTATGAAATACCCTTCTTTTCAATGGTTTTGATTAACATTAACATGATCTACATTAAAAATTTCGAGTATCTCGTGCTGGTTTATCAAGCCCGATCCGGTTACTTTTAATACCTAGGTCAGATCTAAGTAGTTTCAAGTTGAGCTGAAGATACTTGGAGTTTTCACAGGAGAGCTAGAGATCTTCATTTATGTATGGACATATTCTATTTCCGCTATATTTGCTTTATTGTTTATCAGCAATTGTAATGACATAACTTTATAACCATCTAGGCTGAATATAGGTTAGACTCTGATGTAAGTAAAATTTGCATTGTAAAAGATTTCTGTTATTAATAATTATGTTATTCCATTCATGTGAGATTCTGTTTTCTATTTTATTCTATCTTATTTTATTTTTACCCGTAATTATCGGGTTTTTGACACTTGGATTTGTGGCACATGAATATCGAGGATGTATTAGGGTCAATTTCCGAGCGTCGAAAATCCAGTTCGTTATAATATTGATACATCCATTGAGACTATAGTATGTAACGCACTTTAAGTTTTGAGCAGTGTATTACTCATGGCTGCTAGGGACCAAGGGGTTACGTACTGATAGTTATTGGATAACTAGGGAATGACTCACTCGATAGTTTTCTGCTGGTAATATAACTAAGGTCAAATAGAAATTATCAACAAGAAAAAGTTACACGGTTCTCTTGACTTGAGAAAAATGTTGATCTTGAATATAGCTCTACTCTAATTATAGTTAAATTGTGGGCATAGCATCCAACGAATGACTACTTTTGGGTCACGTGGAAGGATTGGAAGTGAAACACTATTCAAGAGAGGATCGTCCCCTGGATTTTATGAGGTTAGTATCACGGCCAAGTGAATTCAACTCAAAGTTAGTGTCTCTGGTCAAAGCATTTTAGTTAATGATAATTGTTATTATTAAACCAAGGACTTGTGTTTGAACTATAAAGTTGAATAATGATATTGGAATTCTGACCGCTGCCAAATTCCATTAGTCCAAAGTGATATAGTTTTGACGAAGAGAATTGGTGTAAATAATAACCACAGTTGGTTAACGCTTAACAAAGTAAAATTGGATTTTACGGAAATCAAGCAAGCGATAAAATTGGCTAAAATGTCACATCATCTACTATGATGTGTGGACATTAATAGTCGAATAGTTTGATATTAATCTTGACCAAATTTACCCCTAAAGAGTAGCACAACCGAATCATTAAATACTCCTTGACCACATGATTTAATTAGTTTGTAATTTTTATAAATTAATTAAATTAATTAATATTATAAAATATTAGTTATAAATTTTATTTTGATTATTAATGAACAAATATTATTAAATGTATTTATAATAGTTATAAACATATTAATCGATATGCGATATCGATACGCATTTAAATTGGATTTGAATGCATAATATTTTATTCGTCCTTTAAATCGGTTTGACATATAAGGGCTAGTTGGTGCCATAATAATGTTATAAAGGGTGCGGCCGTATGATGGAAATAAAAGGGGTTAGACTTGAATGGGTAAGATAAAGAGAATTGCTAAGAGATAAAGGGGGATCTAGATCCTAATGTATCCCTAATCACTTCTCTATATAAACATCTCATCCCACACCTATGGGTGTACTTTTGGAAGCCTCCAAAACCCTCATTTCTCACAAACACATTCTAGATCCATTCTTTAATATGAAGCTTCAGAAGAATGAATTGCTAATGAAAGGAAGATACAATAACTAATTTGACGACCCTGGGTTTTGGATATTTGAAATTAGAATATTTAATTGATTTTGAATATTTGAATGATGGTTTAGGTTGAATTTCAAATATAAACATGGATTAGGCAATTAAATTATTGAATTTAATTTATTTAAGTTGGGTAAAAATTTGAATCTTCAATTTTGAGCTGGTTAAAAATAATTTAAAGGCTTAGAAAATTTGTAATGATAATGCTAAAGATAATAAAAGCTTCAGAATTGAATTTGAAAATGATTTGTTCAGTTTTGAATTTTATATCGTTTAAATCGATATTTAAAAATAGCCTTTCGAGGCACAATCTCGGAATTCGATGAAACCAGTTCCATTGGATCCGTAGTAATGTTTCATTATCGGATTTCACTTTCCGTAGCATTCGGAATTGTCATGTGATCGTACGATTAGCAAACGCGCTGAAAATTTTATCGAAATTTTAATATTATAACTGGTCTAAAAGCTATCTTCTCCATACGATCGAATTTGGACTCGAAACCTTTTCCATTGTGTTCGGAATAGGGGTTTAATATTATAAACGCCTAGCAGCATGTCTCGATTAGAGATCATGATTTTTGGCTTCGTTTTCTAAACGATTTAAATTTAAATTTTAAATCTCAAAATGAAATATATGTATTTAATATAATGTTTTCTTAGGGAAAATTCAACACGTTTCTTCATTTCGAACACCTGGCTTATTTTCTCTATTAAATTAACACGCGTCGAAATTTTTTTATCTCGTTCAAATAAAAAGAAAAGAAAAAAACCGTCTTTGTTCAAATCAGAATCAACTGGCCGAGCTTCTTCATTTTGGTATCATAGTCTCGTGACCAAAAATTCAATTTGAAAAACCAAAATCAAGTTCGAATGTTAATGGCCAAGAAAATAAATCATTCCTCGTTAAAAAAATCAGATGGCCGAAGCCTGTCGAGAAAGGATCGAAGTCGCATGAAATTTAGGGCGATTCACTGTTTCTTGAAGGGCGGTGCTAGCGTAAGTCTGGAGGTGAGTGCGTGGCCGATGTTGCAGCCGTGGGCGAAGCACATAGGGGTTGTGACTCCCATGGCATATCGCAATGTCTGTGAGGGGCGAGTGTATGGGCGGCGGGGTTCGTTGTAGTCGGCGGCTTCGAGGTATAGGTGTGGGCGTGGGTCGGTCTTTGGGTTCGGCAGAAGAGGGGCGACAGGGCTACAGACTCGCGGGGTAGCTAGGGTTCGTGTGGCCTGGGTTCGAATGTCAGGAAGGCTAGGGTCGCGCACGTTCATCGAGGAGGGTTTCGATCTGGATTCGTCGTTGTTCGATAAGGTATAGACTTCTGTCCGTTTAAATTTTTGTGTAATAAACATGTTTTTAATCGAAGAAAAATATTGCATGTTGGTTAGTAGAAAATTATGTAACAGTATGTTTTATTTAAACAGTGATTTAGAAGATTATTAAATTAATTAATATTACAAAATATAGTTATAAATTTTATTTTGAATATTAATGAACAAACATTATTAAATGAATTTATAATAGTTATACACATATTAATCGATATACGATATCGATACGCATTTAAATTGGATTTGAATGCATAATATTTTATTCGGCCTTTAAATCGGTTTGAAGCCCATATAAGGGCTAGTTGGTGCCATAATAATGTTATAAAGGGTGCGGCCATATGATGGAAATAAAAGGGGTAGACTTGAATGGGTAAGATAAAGAGAATTGCTAAGAGATAAAGGGGGATCTAGATCCTAATGTGTCCCTAATCCCTCCTCTATATAAGCATCTCAGCCCACACCTATGGGTGTACTTTTGGAAGCCTCCAAAACCCTCATTTCTCACAAACACATTCTAGATCCATTCTTTAATATGAAGCTTCAGAAGAATGAATTGCTATTTTATATAAATTACAACACATACTTGGTACAGTCGAAATTCGCAATGTCAATGAAGTGCTAAAAAATATATTTATAATATGTATTCCACTTTACAAAATTAGCATCTTAAGAACAATAAAAAATTTTAAAAAACATTTATGTCTTGTACTCTAAGATAATAATTACTTTTGTTACTAAAAACGTCTATATATAAAGTTTAGAGGAAACACTGAAAAACTGATACCAAATTATGATAATGTAAAAGCAAAGACTAATGTGCAATATATTACTATAATAGCTTAAACATGAAACAACTACTAATATTTTCCTACCCGTCCTTATGAAATTTGATTCCCTATCTCTGAATCATAATAAACAACGTGATAATGTAAAATTCATTGGAGACTAAACTGTATATATTTGTAACTCACACTACGGAATCCAAACAACAGTGCACATCAAAAATATTCATCCACCTATCTTCATTAAAAAAGCATATAAAATATAATATATCACATCAAGCATGTTTAATTATACATAATTTTGTTAATTTCTAACATATGTAGGCATAATAATCGTTACATATCACTCAACATATGTAAATAAATATTATTATTATCTAATCTAATCTCAATTGCTATCTTCCTTTAATCTCAAATGCTCAACCATTGTGGTTGAATTAATCTTTGTAAATGTAGGTACATGACTAAAAATGGTGTCAACAATTCACTAACCAAGCACAGCATCCAAATGCATAAGCAAGCCATAGATTGAGTTGATTTTGCAGTGAATGCTTTTAGTGCATCTTCCCATCTTTGTAGTTTTCAAAACCTAAATTCAACCAATTTAAACTAAAGTAGGTGGATCACATGAAAAGTTGTTTATGATTGAGAAACCATTACAATAATAGCCGAATAGAAAAATATAAACAAATATACAACACTCTTGTGAAGAAAGCATACCAATGCAATTTTATTTGGACACCAAATGTAGTTATGAGTAGGCATGTATTATAGCGGCATTTCATACATAACTCAGGTTGAAAAAAATGATGCAGATCCTACTTGCATAAACTAAGCTCATGAAGGTGCAACTTGTTCACAGTATGAAAAGTGATTCAACCACTATAATTGAACTTGTTCCCAGTACTATCGAGCATGCAACTTTAATACTTTATAGGGAACTGCTTTAGCAAACGCTCGACACTAATAAAAGATATGAATAAATATCATTTAGCATATATGGGTAGACAACATAAATTGATATGGGATTGTAATATATATCAAGAAAAGACCTTTTCGAAAGAGTACCAAGTGACCATGTATCAGTCAGAAGAGGTTTTTCAACATGTATCATACACTACCTTATTGTATTAACCATTATCAGAAAATAAACAATTATATAAAAAAAGCATGTTATTATATGGATAATTGTTTATCGTGCTTTGTACCATAGAACCTTTAATAACCTATCTGCAATTTTAATATCTATAAGTCAGTCTCTATAATTTTATTGCTTGATCTAATATTATATATTTAACTTAATCCAAATGATACTTAAGCATGGACAAATGGTATGGTGTGGATTACATAAATCATCCACATCAAATAAAATATCGTAAAGGGTTAGAGATCAAGTTGCCATGACAAAAGCATGTGGTCATTGACAAGCACCATTGTCTCAGTGGTTGAGTGATTCGACGTTGGTGCGAGAGGTCACAAGTTCGAAACTTGCATAGCGTGATTCAAACATTTATTGACACATGATTTGTGGTTTGTTGTACCCGTGACATGTTGTATCTAAGTGCCATTTCAAAAAAAAAGCATTTGGTCATTAGAAGTGAGGTAAACACAACAACTCATAGAAAATGGGTCTAACATGGGTTTCAAATTTAATTAAGTATTGAAACTTCCGCAAACAAGTCTTTACTTCCTAATAAAGATAGAAACTTCACTTAGTCTTTTATTCATCTTTGGAAGAGTGCCAGAACAATTAAAATTTTTGCAATTAATGGTTAAAGAGCCAATTCATACACTAACTTGAAGATTTTAGAAACGTGCTTTCCATTGCATCACAGAAGGATGCCTATTTTGAGTAAAATAACGAACTGCGTATTTTAACAGTACATATATATATATATATATATATGAACACATCATAAGCTTAACATTGATACATGAGTGAAAACAGTGGCTTTTCCAAAATTTATGAATCACCCATGGATCGAAACTAAGAGTGAAAAAACATTCATCTACTTACAAAGAAAATAATGGTAGTAATGCCCTCATGTTTTGTTGTACTTTATGGCAATTCATCCTCTCGTTCACTGTACTATATATAATCAAATTGCAGAAGGATAAAAAGTTAAGAAATAGAAACATAAGATTTTAGCACATAGTTCATAATAGACACAATAACATAAGCTATACTTTAAACATGCATTTATTATATGAACAAAATAAAAGGACGTACCTGCTTTTGAGATAAGATATCATCTCTCTGCCATGTTGACAATAATATGGTGTTGATATGCTCTATATTTAAGTTACATCCGTCATTTTCTAACTCTGAAAAAAGTTGCAAACATATAATTAATATAAACACGATAACATACTATAATTAGGGAATTGAATAATGTAACACGACCATATCGCTGTTAAAAGATCTGTACATTATACCCATTCTAACAATTTTGTAATTGTCCAAAGTTTTATTCTTATTACACCTTTAAAATTGTAATAAGAATGGTGACATGTCTTACATAGAAATTTAATGTCAAAACACATAAATTAATTCAATAAAACAATGTGAAAAAAAAAATCAACAGCTAGCATCACTACATTAATTTAGTATACTAATTTGGCAGTAGAAAACAAAGTAACTAACATTAATTTAGTATATGCAAGAGTGATAATTTATCACCACATCAATTAGCATCCCGTCCTACATAAATCAAAGTAGCAAAGTAAATATAGAAAAGTAGGAACAGTAAACATAAATTGCTAAATAGAACAGGTAATTGAATACCAGTCGTATGGAGTGAAACAAAGAGAGCGAAATCAAAACCGTATGAAACCAAATCATTATACTGCAGAGTGAGTTTAAGATCATACATTGAGTAATATAATCGGCGTTTCTTGCAATTTGTCCAAAATTGTTTGCCATTGATTTTCGCACAGCACTAAAAAGGATAGCGTCGCCGCGGCAGAGCTTGGCTCCGTAGCCTGGGTAATCAAAGCGAGGGAAAAGGAAAAGTTGGTAAATTTAGTTCCGTAGTGTTGAAAATGGGAGAAGGTGAAGGTTCAATGTTTTCGATGTAGAAGAAAGAGGAAGAAGAGGAAAAAGGAACATGGAAAAGAAAAGGAGGAAGGAGGGTATTGAAATGTGGGAAGATGCAAGTGTTGGAATGTATGTCAGTCGGTGGTACAAAGACAAAAGTGCACTAATAGCCTTGGTTAATTGGTGTTTGCAATAAGGGCGCTATGGGAATTGGAAAAAAAGTTTCAGTTTGCCTTGTTGACTGAAGGTTTTGCTTTATAGTATAAGATAGTTAATATTAATTCTAGTATATATATATATATATTTATAAAAAATTTTAAAATAAAATATAGTTTATGCATATATATACACACATATATTTTGTACATATGTAAATTAAATTATATAAACATATATTTGGACAATATATTTGTGTAACGACCCACCTTTTTGGCCAGTTTAAATCGATAATAAACCACACATGTCTAATTCAAACTATTCAAAAGGGAGGATTGTTAATGGGATAACTAAGAAAATAAAAGAAAAGAAAGAAAAACAAAACACAGAATCTCACAGCGGATTGACAAAATATAATAATCAAATAAACAGTTCATGAAGTTGTTTTACAAATAACATTTGATTACACTTTAAAATACAAATTAGAGTTATACAGTAGGAATAAACAAATAAAGCGGCTGAATAATTATAATATGTAACGATCTGGGATTTCCGACCCTCAAAAATCGACATCATACGTCAACTATATCGAATGCCGAGTAGTTGAGTGCCAGAAATTTTAATTTTACTTTATTTTGTTTGAAATTATTTTAAATTTATTTTTATTGTAAGATTTCGTTTATAAATATTTTTAAAGTGATAATAAAAATTTTCCTAGATTTATTGCATTTATTTTTCTATTTTTAAAGCCTAGTTCCATTTTTTCTGCTATTTTCTTCATTTAATTATATTTAATTAAAATTTATTTATTTATTTTTGTGCATGCATTTTTTTTGGTGTTCTTATCTTTATTTATAAATATTTTTCAGGTACATAAAAATTTTCCAAAATTTGTTGCATTTATTTTCATATTTTTAAGCCTAGTTTACAATTTTTGCTATTTTTTCTAATTTAATTATATTTAATTAATATTTATTTATTTATTTTTGTTTATTTACTATATTTTCATGTTTTTATCTGTATTTATACATATTTACATGTATTTAAAATTGTAAAAGAAATTATGGATATATGAAGAGTTTTGTGACCTTTTATTTGCTTAAGTCCTTTTATTCTTGACTTTTCATTTCAACCATCATCTCTTCATTTTTGCTGCCATAACTCCCTACCTTTCAGATGACTTCTCCTTTAGTTTCTCATGCACTATCAAAGAAAAAAAACCTAAATAGTTCGACCATCTTCTTTGCAAAAATTTTGGTAAAGCTATCTTCTTTTTCACTTTTTCCTTGTTTTTTGTTGTTGTAAATTTGCACTTGCTTCTTCTACTTTAGGCTCGGCCCCTCCCATCTCCATCACCTTGGTTGCCACCAAAACCACCTGAACTAGTCATCGACACCTCTTTTCCAACCCCAAGCTAGGCCTTGCACTATCCATGACTAGATCCACCACAATATCTTCACAAACTTCACCTATATATGTATAAGCCGAGCCATCAATGTTCCACCACCTCAAACTCCCCTTGGCCGCCACTTACATCACCACCACCAGCCTGTAGTTGACTTGTGACCCTCTGCCACATCACCGCTGACCCACCTAAAGCCATGGCCATGCCAATTCATGCTTGGCCGAAGCATTTGTGCCCTGAACCATTGTTGTGTTGCCTTAGCTTGTGTAGTTTCATACACACATATGTTTGCACCATTCTTCCCATGCTAGGCCGACCCATATCAGTCCACAACCAGACCCAAACACACACCATAGCTATGTACTTTAACCCATGGCCGAGCCTAGGAATAGTTGAAGGTAAGTGCAAGTGGTTTGGAGATGTTTTGTGCATGAATTTATATGTTGTTTAAAATTTTTGTGAAGTGTTATTCATTTTTATTTGTTTCGTTTGATATTGAACAAGGTAATTAGATTAGGTTCTCCCACTCTCAAATCATCGTCGTGTTATCGTGCCTTCGAAGATCTTTTTTGTGTACTTGGGTTGTTGTCTTCAGCTTATACCGGTGAGTTATTCTCACCAGACAGTTTTATACTTATATGACTAGTAAACCAATCACATTTGAATCCGTAAAATGCATCACCATGTTACACCTGCTATGTTAGGATCATATGATGTTCACCCATGCTTAAACACCTGTTATATCATATGTTACTGTTATATTATGTTGTTCTGTTATTTATATCAGTTTATCACACTGCAAGTTCCCTTTAGATTAGAATCACTATGAGTTGAAATGATACATACCCGAACGAACTTTAGAATAGGGGAAAATCGTTATTGGCCGAAATGATAGGCTTGAACGATTTTTGATTATTTCATCTTACTTCGGACTGCGGGTTTGAAATGATAAAACCCAGGTTTTCTTTGTAAATTACGGATTGAAATGATATATTATCTGTATCACATTACCTAGACAAGAAAATGATATACAGACCCGTAGTTAAAAAATATTTTTTTCTAAAATTTTAAAGTGATTTAGAAATGTAATATTATAATGTTTTGATTTAAAATTAATTAAAAATTATTTTTATAAAGTATTATTGATTTTCTAAAAATTTATAAGTGAAATAAATTAATGGTAAAGTTAGAAATTTGAATTGTAAGTTATTTTGGAAATTATAATTTGGTGATATATGGAATCTAAATTAAGTTGGAAAATATGATAAAATATGATAGATTATGATATTTTGAATTAAAATGAATTTAAAATGATTTTTATATATATTAATGATTTTTGAAAAAAGTTAAAATGTTAAATTAATGAATATTTGAGTTGAATTTTGAAATATAACTAAATTGGAAATTTGTGAATTTTGTTTAAAAGTGAATCTTTAAGTTAAGTAAATAAAATGAAAAATAAGTTATATTTGGAAATTTAAACTTAAGTGTTAAGTAAAAATTTAATTATATAAATTGAAATTGAATGTTGGAATTTAATAAGTAAATTATTGTTAAATATTGACTTTTGAATGGAAATTCAACTTTATAAAATCATGAATTTAAGGAAAAGTAAATTATGGTTATAAAAGTGAAAAATATATGATTTTATAAGTTTAAAATGGTTTAAATAAAAATTTATTTGTTTATGAAATTATATTGAATATTTGGGAATTTAATTAATAGCATTTTTGAAATGCTATTATTTCTAATGTAAAGGATATTACAACATTTGTAAATGCTGTAGTTGATATAAATGAACTAAAAGGCTAAAGTGAATTAGAGGCTATTATAGCACTTTGTAAGTGCTGTAATTGCTAAATTTAACTAAGATTTTATTTGAACTAAGTAACCCTATTACAGCATTTTAAATGTTGTCTTTTGTTAAATTGAACTGTTTTGAAAGCAACTTCCGTGGCATTTTCTAAATGCTGCGAAAGGTGAATTTTCACTGTTTTGATAAACTTAAGTGAATAAATGAACTTTGAAAGATTAAAATTTTGAAAATTTAATAATTTAATTATTAAATATAATACCTCTATTTTTAATGATTTAAAATAAAGTAAATTGTTTTGAAATATAAACTATTTTGAAATGTGAGTTGAAATGGTATTTTTAAATTTATATAAATGAATATGGTTTTGAAATGATATGATATTTGAAATGGATTTAAAATGATTTTTGAATTGTTGAAATGATATTGATTTTTGAAATATAAATACCATTTTTAAAATTATAACTACGGGTTATAATAACTATTGGTTATTAAAGAGACCGGGATCGGATATGGACATACTCTCTGTCGATACCGAAAACCACATTAACAACTGTGTACGCGGTGGAGATTCCAGAACGAAGTAGGATGGTGACGATGTTCCTGTGGTACATTACGTGGACCCGACTCCCGTGAGTTGGCTTAAGGTGACTAAAACAGGAGATATCTCGGGCCAAAAGAGGTAGCACCTCTGGCCGAACACACTTCTTCGATACCATTTTATTACTGTTGTGATTGATTGGGTGCACCCCTTGATTTTGGAGTGTTGTTCGAGGTGGCCGTAGTGGCTGCTACGTTACCACCAGCCCATGTGCGTAATTGGTATATCTCCCTAGCATTGCGTTGTGTGTCATGTCACCTACCATACCGAGCCTTTACTACGAGTTTATTTTTCTTTCGTAGCCCGTGTGGTATCCTCTGATAGTCTCCCGATCTAGAGATATCATGATATTGGATGGACTAATGGGACTATTATGTGTGAAGGGTGATATGGGTAAGAACGGAACGCTATTTTAAAGTAAGTTTATTTTACTGTAGACATTATTATAATAGCGCAATATTACTACATAGCAAATAGTTTGATGGATCCTTAGAGGATGGGAGGTCCCAGGCATCCTTTCAGTTACTTGTATCTTTATTACAGTTCACTTGAGTTGGTTTACATTATATGAGTATATATTGTCCTGACTCGAGTGTTTTGTGTTTTGCTTTACGCTCGGGTCGGCCTGAGTATTCACATCTTTGGATTCTCTTTCTCGAGATGGTCTTCGTTGGAGATTCTACTTATCTACTTATATATCTGTTACTGTTTCAGCTGTTCTAGCTTATCTCATGTATTAGTGAACTTCTATATATTTGGGATTTCTATTATGTTGTTTCCAGACTGATATTATGTATTTGTTTTGAGACTTTGTTATAGTAGCTTCATGAACTACTATGGTATTTTATATTTCGCTGCGAGTTATTCTGATTGCTTTGTGTCTGTGATTCTGTGTATTTGATTTCATTTGCTCCAAATTTATTTACAATATGTTATTTTGCATCATTCAAGTATGACATTTGTGGATTATTGTCGATTTGATTGGTATGAACGGCGGGTCGTCACAGTTGGTTTAGAGCTTTGGTTTTTTGGCAAACCATTGCCTCTATGGAGCAAAAAATCATTAGAGATAGGGTATTTCTACCCTAGAACGAGTGAAATCAATCTCAGAATCATATCTTTATGAGAGTCGTATTTTCAAAGTATAAAATGATTTTCAAAATGATTTTTCCAAAAGATTTTCAAAGATTATTTTGATATACAAAATATTTTTCTTATTTTAAAGGATTTTCAAATGTTTTCTAACTTCCTTTCTTTCGTATCTACCTTGTTAGATTTTCTTTCTTTAGGATATTTATCCAATTGTATTCTCTTGTCTTATCTTGACTTATTTTTGGCTTTTCTTTCTCTTGTCCTAAATTCATTCTTGATATTTTTCAGGATGAATCGAGGAAATGCCAGAGGTAGGGGTCGTGGTATTGCCCCATATCCTCAACCTGTTGCTCCTATTCGGTTCACTGTTCTCCGTAAGGAATTCTCTCAACTTGGTGGAACCCCATTCACCGGTTTAGAGAGCATCATTGAGGCTCAACAGTGGTTGCGGAGTCTTGAGAGGATATTTACTGATCTTGATATTACTGATGCCCAGAAGCGTCAGTTAGCAGCTTGGCAGTTGCGTGATTCTGCTTTAGATTGGTGGTAGTCCGTTACGGCTAACACTGTAGAAGCGTCAGTTAGCAGCTTTATTGTGAGTTTATGGATCTTAAGCAGGGTAGCATGTCTTTTGTTGAGTATGGGAGGAAGTTCAACAAACTTTCCAAGTTCGGTCCTAGCTTGATTGATACTCCTCTCAAGAAGAATGAGAAATTCATTGCTGGTGCTCGTCCAGAGTATTATAGTCACATCATTTCTCATGTTCATGGTTCTTTCACCCAGCTTATGGATACGGATACGGCTATTCGCTATGAGAACCCACATCTAAAGGTCTTGCTACTTCTGGTGCTCCTCCATCTCAGTCTTCCTCTGCTAATTCCAAGAAGCGTAAGCCTAATTTCCATCAGCAGAAGATGAATTGGCAAAAGCATTCTGGTTTGGGATCTTCTTCATCTGTTCCTGCTCAGAGGCAACTAGTTGATCTCTCCTCCATTACTTTCTTTAGGTGTGATCAGAGGGGACACTATAGCAATAGCTATCCTACATTAGCTAGTGCTGCTGTTCCTCCACCTGTTCAGTTGGCTAGGCGTGATTTTTTCCATATCTGTCTCCAGCTGGTCATTTTAAGAAGGACTGCCCTACTCAGCAGAGGGTTACGCCTTCTGGTATATTTGCTATCACTTTTGCCTCATCTCCAGTTCCTCCACCACCTCCTGCTCCTAGTGATGACCAAGGTACTCTCCAGGGTTCATTTACTTTATTCCATCATCCTGTTCGTGTTTTGTTTGATACTGGAGCTTCCCACGGTTTTATTCCTGTCGATTTGTGTGATAAGTTTGAGCATCTCCTTTCTCCTGAGTATGCATCTGTTCCATTATGTGTTTCAAATCCTATTGGGCTACTGCTAACCTTAATCGGATTTGTAAGCAAGTGAAACTTCTCTATTCTGATCATCGCTTTGTGGTGATTTTTATGTTTTGGGCTTCGATGCTTTTGATTTATTGCTTTGTCAGGATTGGTTAGTGAATCATGATGCTCATATCTCTTGCAAAGCCTGGACCGTTCACCTTGTTGACGACCAAGGGAATTTCTTGATTATTCAGTGCCGCATGCCTCAGGATTTTGCGGGCAACTTTATTTATTCTCCGGATTCTTTTCCCAGTGATCTTGATTCAACTCCTGTGGTTAGATTATATCCCGATGTATTTAGTGAAGTCACTTCTTTACCTCCAAAGCGGGGAATTGATTTTCGGATTGATCTTATTCCTGGTGCTCGACCTGTTGTTCTTCCCCCTAGAAGAATGGCACCCCACGAGAAGGTTGAGATTGGAAAGAAAATTGAGGACTTGTCTTCCAAAGGTCCGACTAGGCCTTGTTTTTCTGAATGAGGAGCTGCGGTGGTTTTTGTCACCAAGTCTGATGGTTCTCTTCGGATGTGTGTTGATTATAGGGTGCTGAACAAGCTTACTATGAAAAATAGATATCCAATGCCTCGTATCAATGACATGTTTGATCAACTTTATAGTACCACTGTTTTCTCTCAGCTTGATCTTGCCACTAGTTTTCATCAGCTCAGGGTTGCTGAGTTTATCATTCCCAAGACTGCTTTTCGCACTGAGAATGGTTTTTATGAATGGTTAGTCATGCCATTCGGTTTGACTAATTCTCCTGCTTTCTTTGTTGATTTGATGAATTGTGTTTTTCATGACGTGCTTAATAAATTTGTTCTAGTCTTTGTTGATGATATCCTTGTCTTTTCTAAGACTAGGATGAGCATAAGTCGCATTTGAAATATGTTCTAGAGACTCTCAGAAATCATCAGTTGAAGGCTAAATTTTCTAAATGCCATTTCTGGAAGGATGAAGTCCGATATCTCGGGAATATTGTTTCTACTAAAGGAGTTTCTGTTGATCCAATCAAGACCGCTGCGATCAATGTAAGTCTTTCTTTCTTTCTCTTCTTCTTTATCATTTTATAATTCTATCTTTCCCGTTATCCTTATTTTCTCCCTATTCTGTTTCAGGATTGGGAAACTCCAAAGACTCCATCTGATATTCGTAGTTTTCTAGGCCTTGCCCGTTACTACCGAAGATTCATTGGGAATTTTGCTCGGATTGCTGCACCTCTCACAGCTTTGACTCGTAAGAATGCAAAGTTTATCTGGAGTGATCAGTGTAAAGCTGCATTCAATGAGTTAAAGAGCAAGCTAACTTCCGCACCAGTTCTTACCGTTCCGAATGGAAGTGATGGATTGATGGTATATACTGATGCTAGTCGTGAGGGTTTTGGTGCCAATTCATGCTTGGCCGAAGCTTTTGTTCCCTGAAACCATTGTTGTGTTGCCTTAGCTTGTGTAGACCGGAACTATCCCTTACTGGATAGCCTGAATAAGATCACCCTACGATTGGGATCAGCAGTCGCCCACACAGTCAAAATAAAGGGATTCTAGACAGGGATGACCATATACTACTTAGGAGCTACCCACTTAGCCATGCTGCACCTCCCCTATTTTAGCCATTCCCGGTTGATGAGGCTTGAGGCTACGATTACTTTTTTAGCACACATTCACTTAGAATGCCCACCGTCCTTCAATGATGATGTACCGATAGCATTCATCCATACAAGTCGGTTCTCGGTGCAAATAGAACCGAATGCACTACTCCTACTACATCCATTTTAGAATCACCCTCAGGATTAGAAGTGACTAGCCTTTGCACTTCATTGCTCCATCTTCGACTCCAAGCACTTGTCTTTTTTCGAAAAAGTACTCGTTGGATCGAAGTGGTTTTCAGATCAAAAATCCGATCCCGGTCTCTTCCAAACAACTTTCGCTATTTTCGGTAAACTCAACCTTAATTCTTTAGGAAATAAATAGACGAAAATAAGATCGGAGTTCACTTCCTAATTTTTTTGGTGGACGGATTTACTTACAAATGTCCTAGAAGAACGAAACAAGTTTATAAGTACAGTATAACACCTCAAACGGTAACTGTACCATATAATTTTCGTACTTTTTCTAGATATTTCCAAAGTTATAACTGGGTCCAGATTTGATAGTCGGTTATTTAACTATCAAATAAACAAGCAATTCGATCAAATACTTTGTTTCCAATGAAAACACCAAGCCTTATTAAATTTAGTTTTTATATAAATTAATTCACTTTATCCAAAGTATACACTTAGAATATTTAAAATAAACTACTTAAATTCTAATTTCAAAATAATACTTAGGAAGTTCTATACAAATTCTCTAAGTAAAACTTTAACCAAAAACTACTTTTTAAAATAAAACTATTATATAAAGTATAAATATTTGATAATTATCCTTTAAATCGTAATGCTAGTTTAACCTTTAAAAATAATTAACTACTATAATTAACTTAATTACTATTTACCTTAAGACTTTTAAAACAATTAAATAATAATTTTTTCTAAAAGCATTCTTTTAAACATCTTTAAAACTTCTAATTTATACTTAAAAATATTTCTTTGAAATTATACTTAGCTTTTCAGGAAAATACACTTTCCACTCCAATATATCCCATCTAATCATTTATAAATCTTTCTCAATTCATCTCCAGTTTAATTTATGTCAATCCCGTAAATTTTCTTTCTCACATTTTCTTAAAATAAACCATCATTTATTTTTAAAAACGATTTACCATCTCCTTATAAATTCCTATTATGAATTTAAAATCTCTAATATCCACAGATATTTTTACTTAACTATATTTTATAACCCTCGTTTATAATATCCAAAACCTCATCTCCCGTTTATCACTGTTTCAAAAACATTTAATTGATTTTCAAATCGATTTCCCTGAACTAAATTCCATTTTAAAAAAAAATTCTTGGTTTACCCAAATTACCCCCAAACACCCTAATTTCAAATTTACATTCCTCTTCTTATTTAAATCTTATTTAAATCTGAAACATCAATTCCACACTTTATTTCAAAATTATCCTTTTAATCCCTTAAATTTTAAAATAATATTTATGGTATTAAATATACTCCAAAATTTATTTCCATGCCATTATAGCCTTTGAAAAAAATTTCAGCACACAAAAATCCAACAATTCGTATATATAGGAAAAATACCGATATATTTATGGAATCCAGCTGGATCCCTCCTACCTTTTTTCCTATATCCACATATGTTAGACAACAATAAAAATACCAATCCCACTTCGAAAGGGATATCGCGACATATAGGGTCATTCGCTATTATGCGGGCGCATAGCGTCTCATCTGCTATAATGTGCGGGAATATCACTCCAAATACTGATATATATACTATTATATATTATATAATCATTCAACCAATAATTTAAATTTATCGCCCAATCGGCATCACATAAATTTTAAATTCAACATTTAAACTTTAAATACGGTATTCTAAACATCAATGATGCTGCAGTCATCACCGAAATCATTTACCAGCGACCAAAGTGAGTTCAGTGCTTTTACTCTTTAAAAACATTTTCAAATGTGATTTTTAAATATTTAAGTAATTATTTAAAAACTCTGGGGTTTGGTCTAAATTGTTATTCGGAGATATGATAAAATGGTTTGATAACTTGTAAGAATTTGAAGCTATTTGGAATGTAATATAACTTGAAAAGAGTTAAATAAAAGTAAGCGTGATAATAACATAAGGTGGAAAAGTAAGCCAATTAGATGAAGTAAATTAAAAGAGGTTAGTGAATGGAATGTAAACAAGTTGAATTCTTATAGAATTTTAAATTTGAATTGAAATGGAATGCAACCAGATCAAGTTAAATAAAAGTGAATTGAGAAAAAGTCTAAGTAGACTAAATGAAGTGGCCATTGAAATAAAGTTCATCAAGTTGGAAATAAATTTGTGAATGAACAAACTAATTTAAATTTGAAGTAAATGGAATTGGGATTGAATATTGGGATGGAACGACTTGAATCGTGTTAAGTAAAGTGAAATTGAAATTTTTTTGTTCGAGTGGAATAAATGAAATAAAGTTAGGGAATACAATTTATAGGAATTTGAAATAAATTAGTAAATGAAACTAATTTGAAATAGTTAGGTGGATCAAATATGACTGGGAGGTAGTTGATAAAATTCAATATTTGATTTGACTGGAAATAAATTAGTAAATGGAAGGTAAGTTGGGTTCAAATGAAATTGAAATTGAAATTTTGAATAAAAATGGATATAAATCAGAGTGATGGAGTGGAAATAAATAGAAGGGGTGTATAAAATATTTATAATAGGCTTAAGAAAGTAAATGCTGAAATTCTTAAGTAAAATTGGTATTGGGAAAATATACTAAGTAAGCAATTGAACGAAGGTTTAATAAAAGTTGTGTAAAAAAGAAAAATTATGAATACATGGATGGAAATCAAGAAAAATGTGAATAAAAAGATAATTGATATAACTAATAATCAATTGAGATTTATACGTAAGTTGTACGTATATTATTTTGTTTGTATAATGATTTGATCCAGATTCGAGCATAGAATTTCGAGATAGATATTCGATCCGAGTTGGGATTTTTCACTAGATTTTCGACGGCGAACCCCTGGGTATGAATTTTTAATTGATTATGGAATTCTCTATCATAGTATATGGCTATGCAAGGAGAATGATGCTTTCTGATCAAGAAACCATTCGAGTCCACACTAGGAAGTCGGGTAGACGATACTAGTTTAGAAGTGAAATTATGTGATCGAGTGGGCGATCAGATTTGATATTGCGGATGATATATGCACATCATACGGGCTTGAATGAAATAAATTTTGAAAAGAAATGAATAAAATGGTTTTGAATTATATGATGAGACATTATTAGTAAGTAGGGTGCAAGTAATTAAAAACAAAAGGAAAAATTGATGTTTCTGATTTCAAAGACAAATTTGATTGCCGACAAAAAGGTATATGTATAAATTACTACATGAAATTGATGGTTTTCTGATTTAGCCACTTGGCTTTTGTTTTTTTTCAAAATTTGGGGTCCGTAGAGGTTTTTTGTAGTTGTCCCGATCTAGCCGCGCAAAGGAGACGCTGGAATTTGTTTTTGAAAATTTAGAGAGTTAGAAAAGTTTTATGAAAATTTTGATAGACTATAATTTGAATTTTTGAGGGCATAATATTAATTGGAACCTATGGATGAGTTTGGGAAGTTAGTAAGAGTGATAGTGTCTCTGTAATAAAAAGATTGTTTGGGAAGTTGTTAAAAAACCGTTTGGTTTTGGGAAATTGTAAACGAGTATTGGACCATTCTTCTTACTTGGCAATTTCGAGGACGAAATTCTTAAAAGAGGGAAGGAACGTAATGACCTGGACTTTTGGACGTTTGAAATTGGAATATTACATCGAATTTAAATATTTAAGTTAATTTTTAACTTGAATTTCAAATATCACCTTTTTTTTGCAGGATTTAATTATTGAATTAAATGAGTGGAAATTGGAAAAATATTGAATCTGGGTTTCAAGCTTAAGAAAAATGATTTGGAGGCTTATAAAATTTATATTGATAATATTGAAGATAATAAATTTTTAAATTTTGATTTGGGAGTGATTTGTTCAGTTTTAAAAATATATCATTTAAATTAACGTTTAAAAATGACCTTCCGGGATACAGTCTAGGAATTCTAAAAAACCAGTTCCATTAGATCCGAAATAGTGTATTATTATTAGATTTCAAATTTTGTAGTGTTTGGGGTTATCATGTGATCATACGGTATGTAAACGTGCTGAAATTTATATCGTAAATTCAATATAATGACTGGGTCCAGAAAGTTATCTTCTCCATATGATTGAATTAGGACTCGAAACCATTTCCGTTATGTTCGGAATTGGGTATAACATTATAAACGCCTAGCGGTACGTCTCGATAGGAGGTTAAGATTTTAAGTTGCGAAATCGAGACGGTTTGGAATTAAAATTTATATATGCATTTCATTGATGGACATTATGTTCACATCGGAGCCTTTTCATCTCTCTTCACATCACTGTACACCATCACTGTAGCAAGTTGATTTAGGCACATTAACGTCTCATCCTGTCTCCTCATTCCCATTTTAAACTTGTGACGCCCCACCTCTATACCCACGCTAGCCTAGAACACTACGGAGTAATGCTGTTGACTAGCATGGAGAATAAGGCTGTTGAGGAGCGACCATCCGTGTAATTGCTTTGCGCGAGCATCGATATGTCAGATAGTATAACATGCAAATCTTTTCAAGTGGAAATCCGACATGCCGACACAAACTCAAAGCTACTACGCAGTGGCTATGATGTCTTCGGAAACAAATATAGAAATAAACATAACACAAATCAGTCACAGACAATTCATATCACAAAGGCAGAAATAGATATGAATATAACACATGAAAGTGTACATCAGAGTAGTGGTCAAACAAGATCCACAATATCAAAAAGAATAGATACAAGTGCTAGACAAAAGAATAAGTATACATCATAGAGTCTGTATCACAAATGTATACAACAAAAACTACTAAACTAAAGTAGTTTGCCAAAAGTCAGAAGATGGTTCCAGATAGGAAGCCATGAGGAAGCACCTGTAATATATCAGTCTGACCCGAGTATTATTTAATAAGAAAATAATAAACGGATCAGTCTAGCTATAAATATCAGATGAAGTGATATATAATAAGAGATATGACATAAACATATAATAATCACAATGCCAAGCTGTGATAAATAAGTAATTGAAAATCAACAAGAGATTAATCAATATCACAATAATCTACTCAAGATAAAAAGGAATGTCATACTCCTAATTTCATTCACCAAGCCACAATAAATAACATATATATCAATGCCCATCGTAAAAGTTAGTGAAACATAAATTCCAGAAATCAACACACGAAATCCAGAAATCACAATAAAAAGGAACAACGACTTCGTACAGCAGGACATCCGATGAACCAAATCACAATAAAAAGGATGGCCAATCCCACAAACTGGACATCGACGCACCTAGAAAGACACGCCCCATGTACAGTCGAACATCGACGCACCTAGAAAGATACGCCCCATGCTCTCGCATCGACGCACCTAGAAAGATACGCCCCATGCACAAATAAACATCGATGCACCTAGAAAGATACATCCCATGCATAAATAAACATCGATGCACCTAGAAAGATACACCCCATGTAATGTCTAACATCGATGCACCTAGAAAGATACACCCCATGCAAAGTCGAACATCGACGCACCTAGAAAGATACGCCCCATGCATAGACGAACATCGACGCACCTAGAAAGATACGCCCCATGTCCCGACTTATTGAGCCGATCGCTCCACGAAGTAAACAAACATCGATGCACCTAGAAAGGTACACCCCATGCACAAATAAACATTGACGCACCTAGAAAGGTACGACCCATGTGTAAACAAACATCGACGCACCTAGAAAGGTACGACCCATGAAAGAAATGAGACGAAACTCAATAAAATGAGGAACAGTCCTCCACATAAACAAAGAGACATCGCACATTGCTAGTCTAAACCACAAAGACGATCGTCATGATCAACGAGAAGTGTGAATTATAGTAAGCTATTAAATATATGAGCTTAGCTTCATGTCCCATAACCACTAGCTTAACTTAAATATTTACGAACAAATTGTAGATCTCCACTATTAAATTGTCACAAGGGTTTCAATCGAACAAGTCCAAGAATTAACCGACGAAGTAAACGCAAGCGTTTCATACCACTCGTTTTACTAAGTCGTTTAATTAGATTTCTCATACGAGTGAGGTAAAGGCTTGTATATACTAATAGATTGGAAATCGGTTTGAGAAAACGAGCTTTGTTATAAAATAGTGTTGAAATCATTTAAAGAAAGAGTTTTGATATTTACTACTAGTATAGAAAACCTTTATATTTTAAAATGACAAATCATAGAAGTGATTGTAGAAACAATCGGGCATAAAAATTCACATTCGAAGACGTGAATAAAATCCAAAGAAATCGATATCAAATCCATCAAAGTGGATATATCTAAAATTCCCAAAGAAAAGGTCATCAAAGTCGATAATAAATGACAACAACAAAAGGGAGACAACACGAATCGATTAAAGTTGGAAATTCAAACGAATTAGCAATATAGGCTAATCTGGCAAATAGTAGCAGGTCGGTCGACCGGACTCCCTAAGTCGGTCGACCGGACTCCCTAAGTCGGTCGACCGGACTCCCTAAGTCGGTCGACCGAACCAGAGGTTGGAAGTGCTCGGGGCACCAGGTCGGTCGACCGGCCCAGGGGGCTCGGTCGGCCGAAGCCTGTAACCAGCACTTCCAAACAGAGGCAGGAAGTGCCTGGACTACAGGTCGGTCGACCGGCCCAGGGGCTCGGTCGGCCGAACCTGTATGCTTGCACTTCCTACCCTATTTCAAAAGGGGTGCAACTCTCGATCAAATTGCAATCGCACGAGCAACGACGTTAAGGGTTTATGCCAATCGACTACCCGGCCCTATATGCTCCTCGATGCATCACCAAAAACATGTTCAAACATCAAAGTTAGGATTTTTAATGAATTGAACTCAAATCACTAAAAATTGGAATATTCACAAAAGCAATCCAAATCAAAATCAAATGCACATGAATAAGTGTTAGGAATTCATACCTAACAATAGAAGAGAATTATAAGCATAGATGTGAGATTAAAAATCTCACCTTTGAATCCGAAAACAATGAATGAGAAGCTTGAAGCCAAAGGAAGATCAACCACACTTCAATCTCAATACGAGAAGCTTGAATCTAAGCTTAAAAGAGAAACATTTCCTAAATTAGGTTTAGGAATTTTCTGAAATTGAATGGAGAAAGAGTTGGAGAAGATGAAGGAGATGCTTACCAATGGGCTCACTTGAGTTTGGAGCAAGAAGATGGATTTGCAAAGCAATCTAGGGCTTAGGAATTTCTATTTCCCATTCTCTTCCACCATTGTTGCTAAAGCTTGAGTGTTTAAGCAAAGAGAAGAAGTTATGAAGAGAAGGGGGTTGGGCTGAGCTAATAAGGGTGCAATCCAAACCAAAGTCATAAGCGGGAAAAAGTAGCAAAAATCAACTATCTCCAAACATATCGAAGCTTATACTCAAAAAGGTCGCAAACGTCATTTTGAACTCAATGGGGGTGGTCTCGAGTCTCAATTCGACTGTTTGCACAAAGTAGCTTTTCGGACCAAAATCCGATGAACGGTGAAATATTTAAATAAAATATTTAAATATATAATCGATAAATATGCGGGTTCTTACAGACTCCCCTCCTTAAAGAAATTGCGTCCTTGCAATAATTAAGAAGGAAATATATAGTAACAACCGTGGAAGCATATTAACACAAAAGAAAATTTGAATCAAGAAGTTCACCATAAAGAGCACGAAGGAGTAAATCCGAAAGTTTTCGTTCGATGAATTCTCAAGATTTTACAAGAGCAATCCTTTTGAGAACCATTGAACTTTTATCAAAAAGAATATCTTTATATCGAAGGCGCTCAACCTCCAAAGAACTGATGCGAACAGAATGTTGCTCAAAAGTCAAATTTGGTGAAACTTCAATCCCCTCAATAACACCGGGCTCAAGAATGAAAACTGGAATCCCTAAGGCATTTCCGTAGATAAAAGACGTGGGGAACGTCAAGAATAGCAGAAAATTGAGCCAGTGCAACGGCGTAGTACAAAAACGGTACGCCCGAGAAACTAGAAACTCAAATAATTTGGGGCATCAGCGTAGTACAAAAACGGTACGCCCAATGAACCAAAGAAAAGACATTGATGTAGTACATACGGTACATCCAATGAATCAAATAGCAAAAACATTGATGTAGTACAAACGGTACATCCAATGAATCCAAAAGCAAAGACATTGATGTAGTACAAACGGTACATCCAATGAATCGAAAAGCAAAGACATTGATGTAGTACAAACGATACATCCAATGAATCCAAAAGCAAAGACATTGATGTAGTACAAACGGTACATCCAACGAATCAAAAAGCAAAGACATTGATGTAGTACAAACGGTACATCCAATGAATCGAAAAGCAAAGACATCGACGTAGTACAAACGGTACATCCAATGATCCAGATAAGATGAAACATCGATGTAGTATAATAACAACACATCCGTTGAACCGAACACCATAAAAGAACATCGGGCGCTAGTCCATAAAAGAAATGAGATAAAGCTCAATAGAACGAAGTATATCAAAACGTCCGATGAACTTGATAAAAAGATAATTCCATTCAGACATCATCAAAGAATCAACCACTAGTTGCTTACGACAAAGCGCATTGGAGACACGATTTCCCTTCCGGGAATAAAAAGAATATCAAGATCATAAGATGCCAGGAACTCGAGTCAACATGAAGTTCCTTAAGAGAACATAGATATTCCAAAGATTTATGATCGAGGTGTAGAACAAATTTCTCCCCCAAAAATAATGATGCCAAATTCCAAAAGTAAAAACAATAGCCGCGAGCACTAGATCATGAGTGGCATATCTAGTCTCGATAAGCTATAATGATTTAGAAGCACAAGAGATAGCACGTTCTCCTTTGCAAGAGAACGGCATCCAAACTAATACGACTAGTATCGGTACAAATAGCAAAGTCTTGGTCCCCCTCCAGGAATCACAAGAATAAAAGTATCGAAAGGAAAGAATTTCTTTTAAATAATCTTCTTTCCTGAAAAGTTAAAACTTTCAAAATTACATTTATCATTATGTAATAATCATTCTAGAAAATTTTACTATTTTCAAGTTAATATACTGCGTCTGATTGTCTCATCAAAGCGTTTAGGAAATTCCTATCGATAACGTTGATCAAGCGCATCGACCAAAATTCTTAAAACACTAAATGGGCAATACAATCACAAAATCGTATTCTATATGATAAACATGTTTCTAAAAACTTTTAAGAATATTCTTTGTTCATTTTAAGAGCAAAAATCAAATTGTACTTATAAATAAATCTTATGAAAAAGATTTTCAAAATTTTTAAATTTCTATTTTCATCCAAAATCAATAAATACAAGAATAGTCTCATCGAAATATTCATAGAATATTCGATTTATAAAGTGGATGAAATAAGCTGGACAAATTGAATGACATAATAAGTCAATCATAAGAATCATAACGAGTGCGGAATGCGGTAAGTGGAATGCTAATTTCCGCAACTCGTAGCAAACGAAAACCGGTGGTAAAGTCAAACTGAAAAGACCTTAGCACCACACAAAAGATATTGCTTAGGTGATGATCCTAAGACAAGCTCAAAATACCGGAAAATTTTTCACAAATTATTTAGGTAAGAGAAATAATAATTTCCTCACCATAAGGGCTTAAAGAAGAAAATGATGCCATTAAGTTGGAATCAAAATCATAAAGGAAAAATAGAAATCTGCTTAACAGATTGAAAATGTCGAAGATGAATAGTCCTCTCGAGAAAATAGGATATAGGCTTCATTAATGATTAAGCCAATCCTATCGCACAAATCAATTCCGGAGCCTAAGTAAAAATATCAGCTCGGAAAGAAAAATCACATAAAATAATTTTCGACATCAAATAAAAGCAAATCGAGTGTTGCGGATCTACCATCCGGATTCGTAATCCTCAAAGAAGTCATCAAGCAACCTTGATAGATAAAACAAGGAATCATAAAGAAAATAGGATGAATCGGTACGAAGACTCGAATAAAATCCTAAAACACGACTCCTATTAAAGACTTAGGACAATGATCCTTGTTATAATATTCCATATTGTTTCGAAGTTTAGCTCTGATACCAAGCTGTGACGCCCCACCTCTATACCCACGCTAGCCAAGAACACTACGGAGTAATGCTGTCGACTAGCACGGAGAATAAGGCTGTTGAGGAGCGACCATCCGTGTAATTGCTTTGCGCGAGCATCGATATGTCAGATAGTATAACATGCAAATCTTTTCAAGTGGAAATCCGACATGCCGACACAAACTCAAAGCTACTACGCAGTGGCTATGATGTCTTCGGAAACAAATATAGAAATAAACATAACACAAATCAGTCACAGACAATTCATATCACAAAGGCGGAAATAGATATGAATATAACACATGAAAGTGTACATCAGAGTAGTGGTCAAACAAGATCCACAATATCAAAAAGAATAGATACAAGTGCTAGACAAAAGAATAAGTATACATCATAGAGTCTGTATCTCAAATGTGTACAACAAAAACTACTAAACTAAAGTAGTTTGCTAAAAGTCAGAAGATGGTTCCAGATAGGAAGCCATGAGGAAGCACCTGTAATATCTCAGTCTGACCCGAGTATTATTTAATAAGAAAATAATAAACGGATCAGTCTAGCTATAAATATCAGATGAAGTGATATATAATAAGAGATATGACATAAACATATAATAATCACAATGCCAAGCTGTGATAAATAAGTAATTGAAAATCAACAAGAGATTAATCAATATCACAATAATCTACTCAAGATAAAAAGGAATGTCATACTCCTAATTTCATTCACCAAGCCACAATAAATGACATATATATCAATGCCCATCGTAAAAGTTGGTGAAACATAAATTCCAGAAATCAACACACGAAATCCAGAAATCACAATAAAAAGGAACAACGACGTCGTACAGCGGGACATCCGATGAACCAAATTACAATAAAAAGGATGGCCAATCCCACAAACTGGACATCGACGCACCTAGAAAGACACGCCCCATGTACAGTAGAACATCGACGCACCTAGAAAGATACGCCCCATGCTCTAGCATCGACGCACCTAGAAAGATACGCCCCATGCACAAATAAACATCGATGCACCTAGAAAGATACATCCCATGCATAAATAAACATCGATGCACCTAGAAAGATACACCCCATGTAATGTCTAACATCGATGCACCTAGAAAGATACACCCCATGCAAAGTCGAACATCGACGCACCTAGAAAGATACGCCCCATGCATAGACGAACATCGACGCACCTAGAAAGATACGCCCCATGCATAGACAAACATCGACGCACCTAGAAAGATACGCCCCATGTCCCTACTTATTGAGCCGATCGCTCCACGAAGTAAATAAGCATCGATGCACCTAGAAAGGTACACCCCATGCATAAATAAACATTGACGCACCTAGAAAGGTACGACCCATGTGCAAATAAACATCGACGCACCTAGAAAGGTACGACCCATGAAAGAAATGAGACGAAACTCAATAAAATGAGGAACAGTCCTCCACATAAACAAAGAGACATCGCACATTGCTAGTCTAAACCACAAAGACGATCGTCATGATCAACGAGAAGTGTGAATTACAGTAAGCTAGTAAATATATGAGCTTAGCTTCATGTCCCATAACCACTAGCTTAACTTAAATATTTACGAACAAATTGTAGATCTCCACTATTAAATTGTCACAAGGGTTTCAATCGAACAAGTCCAAGAATTAACCGACGAAATAAACGCAAGCGTTTCATACCACTCGTTTTACTAAGTCGTTTAATTAGATTTCTCATATGAGCGAGGTAAAGGCTTGTATATACTAATAGATTGGAAATCGGTTTGAGAAAACGAGCTTTGTTATAAAATAGTGTTGAAATCATTTGAAGAAAGAGTTTTGATATTTACTACTAGTATAGAAAACCTTTATATTTTAAAGTGACAAATCATAGAAGTGATTGTAGAAACAACCGGGCATAAAAATTCACATTCGAAGACGTGAATAAAATCCAAAGAAATCGATATCAAATCCATCAAAGTGGATATATCTAAAATTCCCAAAGAAAAGGTCATCAAAGTCGATAGTAAATGACAACAACAAAAGGGAGACAACACGAATCGATTAAAGTTGGAAATTCAAACGAATTAGCAATATAGGCTAATCTGGCAAATAGTAGCAGGTCGGTCGACCGGACTTCCTAAGTCGGTCGACCGAACCAGAGGTTGGAAGTGCTCGGGGCACCAGGTCGGTCGACCGGCCCAAGGGGCTCGGTCGGCCGAAGCCTGTAACCAGCACTTCCAAACAGAGGCAGGAAGTGCCTGGACTACAGGTCGGTCGACCGGCCCAGGGGCTCGGTCGGCCGAACCTGTATGCTTGCACTTCCTACCCTATTTCAAAAGGGGTGCAACTCTCGATCAAATTGCAATCGCACGAGCAACGGCGCTAAGGGTTTATGCCAATCGACTACCCGGCCCTATATGCTCCTCGATGCATCACCAAAAACATGTTCAAACATCAAAGTTAGGATTTTTAATGAATTGAACTCAAAACACTAAAAATTGGAACATTCACAAAAGCAATCCAAATCAAAATCAAATGCACATGAATAAGTGGTAGGAATTCATACCTAACAATAGAAGAGAATTATAAGCATAGATTTGAGATTAAAAATCTCACCTTTGAATCCGAAAACAATGAATGAGAAGCTTGAAGCCGAAGGAAGATCAACCACACTTCAATCTCAACACGAGAAGCTTGAATCTAAGCTTAAAAGAGAAACATTTCCTAAATTAGGTTTAGGAATTTTCTGAAATTGAATGGAGAAAGAATTGGAGAAGATGAAGGAGATGCTTACCAATGGGTTCACTTGAGTTTGGAGCAAGAAGATGGATTTGCAAAGCAAGCTAGGGCTTAGGAATTTCTATTTCCCATTCTCTTCCACCATTGTTGCTAAAGCTTGAGTGTTTAAGCAAAGAGGAGAAGTTATGAAGAGAAGGGGGTTGGGCTGAGCTAATAAGGGTGCAGTCCAAACCAAAGTCATAAGCGGGAAAAAGTAGCAAAAATCAACTATCTCCAAACATATCGAAGCTTATACTCAAAAAGGTCGCAAACGTCATTTTGAACTCAATGGGGGTGGTCTCGAGTCTCAATTCGACTGTTTGCACAAAGTAGCTTTTCGGACCAAAATCCGATGAATGGTGAAATATTTAAATAAAACGTTTAAATATATAATCGATAAATATGCGGGTTGTTACAAAACTCGTGCTACAGTTTGGAAATAAAATGAAAGAATAGGCTACCACTCGTTCATCTCGTTTCAATTCATTCTCTTTACAGTTCAAAACAGAAACGCTTATCCCCATTCATCTTCTCCCTTAAAATATATTCAAATCGATTTCGTATATAAAAAAGGGTACTCATTTTTAAATCGAGACAAGCTCGTCGAGGCTCAAGGCTCGAGGCGGCATTCGATCTAGTGAGGGTTTGGGATGCCCAACGTGGTTCGAAGTGGGACTGCGATCGGAGAAGGACCGAGCGCACCGCAGTGACGAAGGACGGGTGTCGAGCATGGAGTGGCTCGAACGCGTGGAGGTGGGAAGGTCGAAGTGTCGAGTCAAATTCATGGTTGATGGTCTCAAGTGTGGTGGTCGGCGATGTTCGAGCGGGGCAGTTCAAGACAGTAGAAGAGGCATGGTGGCCTCTGACAGAGTGCGGCAGTGTTTGGTGGCCTCCATTCAAGGTTTGTATGCGCGACGGTGTGCTGTAGCGACCATAATTGAGGGTTGCGTGCATTCATCTTGGCTTTTGGCGTCTGGAGAGGGTAGGTGAGTCGTGCTATCTAGTTTGTATTTTGTATTTAGGTGTTGAGCTCTAAATTTATTTTATTATCATTCGAAAAAAATATATAGACACACTCATCTTTTGACTTACTGTTAAATTTTAAAAATATATCTTATGGTAATTAGGATATATTAATCATATTATAAATCGAATATTTATGAATTCGTAAATTGTTTATGCGAGGTCAAAATTGCAAAATAGAGTCAAATTTGGATCGATCAGCAAATTTAGAAAAAAAATAAAGGTGAGTTAATCTCACTCAAATTGGATTATAAGTTAAAATTAAATAGTTAAAATTAAATTGTTGGTTGATTGATTGAATTGATAATTATTATCATTTTGGATGTGATATTGTATATAGTATTTATATTGGAGTGATTGATATTCCAACATTATATAGCAGATGAGACCCTATACACCCCGCATAATAGCGAACGACCCTATATACCGCGATATCCCCTTCGAAGTGGGATTGTTATTTATATATTGTGCTAACATCTATGGATGCAGGGAAACAGGTTGGATGGATCCAACTAGATTCCTTAAAAATGTTGAATTTATTTTCATATTCAGCTATATGAAATGTTGAAAAATCTGTGATAGGTTATGTTGAAAAAATTAATTTATTGGATGTTATGATATTGCTGGATATATTTTTGGCATTTTAAAAATATAAATATTGAATTTTTAAAGGGAAATGAAAAGGGAAAATTTAAAGTAAGAGATCTATAGAAAAGGATGGATAAATTTAAAAGTAATGAATTTGGAAAAAAGTTTGATTTAAAATTGTACTCGATAATTTGTAAGTATGAAAAGATAAAGATTTTTGCGGATATCGAAAAATAGGATTTAATAATGGGATTTAAGTGATTTGTTAAGTATAAAAGAGTTATTTTAAAATTCGAGATTTAAAATAAATTTGAGGAAAATAAAGAGGGAATTTGAAAAATAAATTGTGGAATTAGTGTTCCATATTTAAATAAAGCTTTTTAAATCATAAAAAGGAAGTAAGATCTAAAATTAGTGGATTTTGGAATGTATTGGGAAATTTATTTAAGAACGGAGTTTAATCTTGAAAGTCGATTTAAAATCGACCTATGTTTTTTATGACAGTTATAAAAGGAAAATGAGGCTATGAGATTTATAAACTGGGTTTATAAATTAAATGAAGTGGTTATCAATGGATAATTTGGGATCATAAATTCATGATGGGAATTTATAAGGAGATTGTAAATTGTTTTAAAAAATATATGGTGGTTTATTTTTAGAAAATGCGAGGAAGAAAATTTACGGGATTGAGACATAAAAAACTGGAGATAAATCGAGAAGGGTTTGTAAATGATTAGACAGGCTATATTGGAGTGGAAAATGTATTTTCCTAAAAAGCTAAGTATATTTTCAAAAAAGATTTTTAAGTATAAATTGAAGTTTTAAAAGAATGTTTTTAGAAAAAATTATTATTTAACTGTTTTAAAATTGTTAAAGTAAATATTTATTAAGTTAATTATAGTAGTTAATTATTTTTAAAGGTTAAATTAGTATTATGATTTAAAGCATAATTATTAAATATTTATACTTTATATAATAGATTTATTCTTAAAGTAGTTTTTGGCTCAAGTTTTACTTGGAAAATTATTATAGAATTTCATAACTGTAATTTTGAATAAAGTGATTTAACTAGCTTTATTTTAAATATTGTAAGCGTATATCATTGGACAAAGTGATTTAATTTATTTAAAAACTAAATTTAATAAGGCTTGGTGTTTTCATTGGGAGTAAAGTATTTGATTGAATTGATTGTATATTTGATAGTTAAATAACCGACTATCAAATCTAGATCCGAATATAACTTTGGAAATATCTAGAAGAAATACGGGAATTATATGGTACAATTACCGATCGAGGTGCTATACTATACGTATAAACTCGTCTCGTTCTTCTAGAACGTTTATAAGGAAATCTGCCCATAAAAACGGTTAGGAGGTGAACTCTAATCTTATTTTCGTCTGTTTATTTCCTATAGAATCGGGGTTGAGTTTATCGGAAATAGCGAACGTTGTTTTCAAGAGGACGAGATTGGATTTGTGATCTGAAAACTACTTCGATCCAATGAGTACGTTTCCATAAGGAAGACAAGAGCTTGGAGTCGAAGTGGAGCAGTGAAGTGTAATGGCTAATCGCTACTAATCCCGAGGGTGATTCCAAAAAGGATGTAGTAGGAGTAGTGCCTTCGGTTCCGTTCGGACTGAGAACGGAATTGTATGGATGAATTCTATCAGTACACCGTCATTGGAGTATGGTGAGCGTTCTAAGCGAACGTGTTCTAAAAAGGTAATCATAGCCTTGAGCCTCATCAATTAGGAATGGCTAAAATAGGGGAGGTGCAGCAAGGCTAAGTGGGTAACTTCCAAGTAGGGTAAGGTAATCCCTGTCTGGAGTCTCTTTATTTCGGCTGTGTGGGCGGTTGATCCTAACCGTTGGGTGATCTTATTCGAGCTATCCAGGTTAGGGATATTTCCAGTCTTATGTTGTAGGGTATCGGGAGTGGTCCTCGATATGCTGATCTAGACCAGGTACTGTGATAAACGGTACCACAGTAGCTCTGCCATTGTATGGAACCCAATGTCCTAAACGCCATACAGTTTTGATTGTGCCTAACTATGCTGGAATGTGAGATGCAAGCATTTTAGCTATTTGAATAATTATTGTACTTAGACACTATTATAATATCAAAGGATTTTGATAAAAAAATGTTTTGGTTATCGTAAGGTAAAAGAATAGGCATGTTTATTTGTGGCGTGGTAAGGATTTTGAAACTTTAATTAATAAATTTGAGTGTTTTTTCTCACGCTGGTTTTCCAGATGACTCGGGTGTTATTTTATCATAATGTCGGGTCGGACCGAGTATTAAAGATTCAGGATAGAATGCTATGGAGCTCAGGAGACGATCTGGATGTCAAGACATATCATGCATACTTGGTGTACATTCCGCTGTGTATGGTTTGCTGTATAGTCAGCTTTTGTAAGGACAAGTTACTATAACTGTCCAGTATTGTGCTATTAATCTGTGTTGTACTCCAATGATGTAATGTTTAAAAATAGTAATAGTTCTTTTGTATAAAGATCAGTTGTTATCTGTTATATATTGTTCCGTTGCGATTGTGAGATTCTATGTTGTTATTTCTATGTTCTTCTTCTATCTCTTTCTTCTTTCCCCTATGGTCTGGTATTTCCGACATTCGATTGTTCGGCATATAATACATTGGAGCATTGATGTCAATTTTTGGAGGTCGAAAATTTGGTCATGACATTGTGCTCTGATACCACGTGTAACGGCTGAGAGATTTTCTACCCTCGAAAATCGACACTAATACGTCCACTGTATACAGTGCCGAGCAATCAAATGCCGGAAATACCAGGCTTTAAAGTTAAGAAGAAAAAGAGATAGAAAAAGAACAGAACAACAACATAGAATCTCATAATCGCAGTGGAACAAAATATAGTAATAGCATTTTATACAAAAAAGCTATAACTGTTAACATATGTACAAGTTATCAGAGTACAATTATTAACAAATATATCTGGATAGTTATAATAACTTATCCTCAACTGTCGTCCATACAGCCTACAATACACGATGGAATACAGTCAATACGTCTCTGCCATCCAGCTCGTCTCTTGAGTTCTAAGCGTCCTAACATGAAATTCCACAATACTCGGCCTTACCCGTAAAGTAACACCCGGGTCAAGCTAGAAATCAGCATGAGTAAGCGCATTTAAATTGAAATACTTAAGTTATAGAACTTCTTGAAACCAAGGTAACTCGTAAAAACTACGATTTAACACCCCTTTTTAACCCAAAACATTTTACAGATATCCATCGATATTATAGTAGCATCTAAATACCATTACTTATCTAAAATAGTTGAATTGTTAAATTAATCCAATTCCAGTCCATTTAACATTATAATCAAACACGTAAAGGTTTGTAGTGGCTTACAAATCGAAATGATTTCGGATAACGCTGATATCCGATCCCGGTCTCTTTGAATCCAAGCAATAAATCTTACAGGTTAAATTGTTTAAAATAAAGAATTTAAATTTAGAGTGAAAATGTTCAAATATGGTAATTCACTACAGATATTTATTTTCAATAAACCATATCAGCATTTTAATCTACTATCAACTTGTCTGACCACTTGATGGTATTGACAAAAATAATTGAATTAGATGTCCAATAGAGTTAAACCAAGGTATAGGTCGTTAACCAAATTTACGATCTATAACCATATCAAACAATTTCACATCAGGACTTAGCAACTTTAATTGACCGAAATCCATTTATGTCTTAATCCAAATTAATTACAAATTAAGAAGTTATATAACAATTTATTTCTAGTTAATTAAAACTAAATACACTATTAATACCTAACTTTTGTTAATTTACATAAGTTTAAGTCAAAGATAATAATATAGTTAATTAATTGCCCCTTTAATTATAAAATATCATTAAACTCTATTTCACGAGAAAATCCATTATACTAATTTTAAAACACTGGGCAGTAGGGTTAAAAATAAAGAAAGATAGATTTTAGAGTTAATTTTTTTAGTTATTATATAAATATAAGATCCACTTCTTCTCTTCCTTTTTTTTCTTTTTCTTTTGTTTCTCTTATTTTTATTTTCCTTTCTATTTTTTTCTTTTCTATATTTTCTTCCTATTTCCTTTCTCTTTTTCCTTTTTCGTTTTCTTTTACTTTTTTTCTTTTTTCTTATCTTTTATTTTACGTTTTATTTTCCTTTCTCTCTTCCAAGCCCAAAACTCGGACCAATCTCTTCTCCCCTCCTCTTTCTTTCATCTTTCCAGTTCCTATTCCTTCTCCTTTCCTTCATTTTATTTCCAGATGCCAGAAACAAACGTGCACACACGCGTGCACGTGTACGCCATCTCCGGCCAACGACCTCAGTCGTCGACCATCAACCACCTCCATGCGAACCACCATCAACCAGCTCCATGCATACCACCATCAACCACCTCCACACGTACCACCACCTGAAATGTCGCCAAAACCCTCCACATAGATTCGCATACCTCAACCCAAAACTAAACGAAAACCCATCCACTAAATTGCCTCGTCCCGGCAACCACCCCCACCGATCACCATCAAACTTCACCGAGGGACGCGCCGTTCCGCCCTCTTCCCTCTCCACCAGGACCGCACTTCCCTATCTCCCCCATTCCTACGCCATTAGCCTCGAAACTGAACTCACACAAAGTTCCACCAAAACCCTAATATCGCCTCATCCTGCTCACCGAATCCATAAAAATTCACCCGACTATTTTTCTCCAATGCATCACCGACCAAAGCCCCTCCACGCCAACTCCACCGCAGTGCCATCGGAATTTGGCTTTCCGCCCAAACCCGATCAACTTAACATTTCCCCTTCCATACGCTACTACAAATTCTCAAACCCAGCTTAAACATCGCGTCTTCCAACAACGATCACGGCTGTATAATTCGTTGATTAAATAAAGATACTCGAATCTTGACTATACTTGAACTCTTCCCTACAATATGGTGAATTCTCTCTACCCACTTGATAAAATTAAATGAAACAAATTAAAAAAACTACACACAAAAATAACCAACGTTGCTTTTGGAATAATAGGTTAAAACTAAACGGTTGTTGAGTTTCGGATATTGAAGTTGTTTGTTAGCTGTTTTGAACAAAAGAACAAGGAACATAGTGGTTTTCCTAGAAGAAGTTCAGGCTTTTGATCTTGTCAAACGCATTCATACTAATATATACACACACACATACACATACACATACATAAAAAGTATTTTCACCGTCAACCTAGATTAAAGCTTATCCCAACACAACCATATGAGTATAAATATAATACCGAGTAAATACTTGAAAAATGTTTACTCGCCTTTCCTCCTTTGAACAGAACAGTGTTTTCGGAAAGAAAATACGTCGTTAGCTATTTGGTTTTGATCCTCTCTATATAGTTGAGTTGTTTTGATTTTTTTAACTTGAAATGGTCGTTTGATTTCTTTTTTACTTTAGTTGTTTGAATGAGAAAAATGAATCAAAGTAGTGGTACTTATAAGAGAAGACAGGCTGCAGTTTTTCTTTGTGTACAATAAGCTTTCCTTTTATTTTATTTTTTATTTTATTTGATATTATTCTTTGAAAATGACCTGATTTAAAAAGATTTTAAATTGACCTAATTTGATTATTTTAAAAAGGGATTTGATGTATTGTATGTTTGAGGGAATGTGCATTTAATGTTATTCCCCTGTATGTTTACATGCATACCTATATCCTTAAGTATATACATACTACATACTATGCTTATAAACATTGTCTTGTCTTATTTTATCTTATATATATATTCACATACTTAACCTTGTCTCTTTGCATACATATATACATACTTTACATATAAAATTATATATATTTGTCAATATGTTCATATGTTTACAATTATTTACATTTACATGCTTATTCACATATTTCTTATTTAATATGAACATGTACACATAAACTATACTCAAATGTTTTGAAATTTGTCATTTATGAAGCATGTATCTTTATGCATATCCACTTACTTACATATACAATATTTTCACAAACATGTATATTTACCTATTCACTATTTTATCTAACACACACACACACATATACATATACTTATATATTTTTAATCCTCACACATATATATACTTATTTGTGTACTTATATATACTTACATTTAAACATCACAAAACTTGTCTGTATCCTATATATACACACACACGCGCGCGCGCAAATATATGGAGATTTCACACACACTATTCTGGATGGTGGAGTCTATTTATATTATAAAATTTATCGTATCCAGAAATTTATGTTTTAACCTTTAATATAGTTTTTAATCAATTTCTAGACACCAGAAAATTTATTCATTTGACCAATAAAATTTAATATCCAAATGATTAAAATCAGTTAATTATCCAATAACAATGCCAGAAAATCCGGGTTGTTACATTCCTTCCACCTTTAGAACTTTTCGTCCTCGAAAAGGAACGAAGTCAGAATTTTTAATTTTGATGTTTATTATTAGTTAAATCTTCCTTTAAACATTTTAACTCCTTACTCTTATATTTTACAATTTAAAACACTCTACATCCCATAGTATTACCAAATTATTTTATTTTATATAAAAATACTTTTTATAACTCGATGTGTTAACAAGTCCATCCTTGTTCTTATACAAATTTAGTCATACGTTGATCAGGCGTAGGACCGAACATCTTCAAGTACCTAGTAGACCTGTTTTCAACACCCAGTGAAAATACTTGGATGGACTTTTCAAAAATGTTATGGAAATCATCACCCCCTTTAATGGTTCGCAGTTAGCACGAAGATTGCGTCGCCATCCCGGCGAAATTCATAAGAAAACTGTAGGCATCCGCACATCTCAATTTCACCATGGGAACTGCAATAGATCGCACCTACACCCAAGGTTGCATTGCTATCACAAAAAAACCCATGTAACTGTAGGCATCAACGCAACCCGAATTTCACTGCCAAATGAAACTTCAACACATAGACCGCAGATTACACAAAGGGTGCGTCACTATCCCAGTGAAACCTAATGTAGACAATAGGGACTCACTGCCACATGAATTTCGCTATGGAACCACATAGATCGCAATCTACTGATGTTACGTCGCTATCCCAACGAAATCAAACGTAGATTGTAGGTAGTCACTACCACTCGAATTAGTTATGGAACACAGTAGATCACAGTTACAACAAAGGTTACGTTGCCATCATGGCAAAACCCCAATGTAACAGTAGATATCAACGCTACTTGACTTATGCTACCCAAAAATGATCATCAGGAACTCGAGTTTTGTCCGGACGTCCTCTGTGATCCCGATCTCATTGAACTCGATTTTCGAGGGTCGGAAATCCCGAATTATTACATAATAAATAGCAATAATATACTAAATCTTCGTCTTCGTCCTCTAGAAAATAGTGTTCAATTCACTGAAAAGCTCAGACTGACCCGAGCGTAATGAAAAGACAAAACATTCGACTCAGAAATAAAAGATCTTATGCAAATTAAATCAGAATTATATGAAATAAGGAATGCAGATAACTACATTTTTGAAGGTTCAAATTTTTGGAAAAATTTATCGTTTTCATATTCAAAATATAATAGATTTCATAATAGATCCATTTTAGTAACTTACAAATTTACAGAAAAATTCCCAATTAAATTTCATAGTTCAAGAGATCTTATTTATGAAAATGTTCCAAAGTTTCAACATTCAATTATATGGAAACTTTCCAATGTTTCAAAATTTAATTTTGGAAACTTTCAAATAAGGTAACGACGGTTTATTTCTCAAAAATCATTTTTATGGTCGAAATAGTAAATCTGAACATACTAATTTTTCTCTCATGTAAATATAGGTTTTATATCTTTATTTAGTGTTCAAATAATCAATATGAAAATTTATATGATTATAATAAACTATAGGGTGATAACAAGGATATATCAAAATAAATGAACAAATACACATTAAATCACAATAGCATCCGTCATAACATACAATCAACATTCAAATCAATAACATGTCACAATAAAATAACATGTCATAATAATTATTAGTTATCACATATTAGAGTTTAGACATTCAAATTTAATATCAATTAAAATTCCAAACCAAAAATCAAAAATTTATCACTAAATGACCTAGTTTAACTTGCAATAAAATTTTAGTGTTTCATGAGTGAATTTAAACACTCACGTTATGGATTTTCCTTTTCCAGTCGGATTTGGATCCGCTACTACTTCCTCCTTTTGATTTGTTTCCTTGCTATCTTAATCTTCTCTTTTTTTAGAAAGTTTTGGAAGACACAAAGAAGTTTGTATAGATCTGCATTTGAAGAAAAGGATTTGGAAAAAGAAGAATGTTTGGAAAAGAAGAATTTTTTTAAAAGAAGATGAGGAATGGAAAAAGAAAAGAAAGCTTTGAAAAAGAAGAAGAAGAATTGAAGAATAAGAAAAAGGAAGTTTTGAAAAATGAAGAAGGAGATTTGAAGAAGAAGAAAAAAAGGAGGAAAATGAAGAGAGAGAGAGAGAGAAATAAATAAGATGGAAGTTTGTTTGGAGAAATGAAGCTATAGAAGATGAGATTTGAAAAATGAAACGAGTCTACAGAAATGAAGATGGAAACAAATGAAAAGCTAATAAAGTATATATAAACAAACTAGGAATTGAAATAAAGTAAAAATATGAACAACCTTAAAATGGTAATACTTAAAAAGGTGAAGTAAAGGAATAAATATATGAATAAAGATAAAAATAAATCTTCCATTCTTTAATATGAAGCTTCAGAAGAAAGAATTGCTAACGAAAGGAAGGTACAATAACTAATGTTACGACCCTGGGTTTTGGACATTTGAAATTAGAATATTTAATTGATTTTGAATATTCGAATGATGGTTTAGGTTGAATTTCAAATATAAACATGGATTAGGCAATTAAATTATTGAATTTAATTTATTTAAGTTGGGTAAAAATTTGAATCTTTAATTTTGAGCTGGTTAAATATAATTTAAAGGCTTAGAAAATTTGTAATGATAATACTGAAGATAATAAAAGCTTCAGAATTGAATTTGAAAATGATTTGTTCAGTTTAGAATTTTATATCGTTTAAATCGATATTTAAAAATAGCCTTTCGAGGAACAATCTCGGAATTCGATGAAACCAGTTCCATTGGATCCGTAATAATGTTTTATTATCGGATTTCACTTTCCGTAGCATTCGGAATTGTCATGTGATCGTACGATTAGCAAACGCGCTGAAAATTTTGTAGAAATTTTAATATTATAACTGGTCCAAAAGCTATCTTCTCCATACAATCGAATTTGGACTCGAAATCTTTTCCATTGTGTTCGGAATAGGGGTTTAACATTATAAACGCCTAGCAGCATGTCTCGATTAGAGATCTTGATTTTTGGCTTCGTTTTCTAAACGATTTAAATTTAAATTTTAAATTTCAAAATGAAATATATGTATTTAACATAATGTTTTCTCAGGGAAAATTCAACACGTTTCTTCATTTTGAACATTTGGCTTATTTTCTCTATTAAATTAACACGCGTTGAAATTTTTTTATCTCGTTCAAATAAAAAGAAAAGAAAAAAAACCGTCTTCGTTCAAATCAGAATCAACTGGCCGAGCTTGTTCGTTTTGGTATCATAGTCTCGTGACCAAAAATTCAATTTGAAAAACCAAAATCAAGTTCGAATGCTAATGGCCGAGAAAATAAATCATTCCTCCTTAAAAAAATCAGATGGCCGAAGCCTGTCGAGAAAGGATCGAAGTCGCATGAAATTTAGGGCGATTCACTGTTTCTTGAAGGGCGGCGCTAGCGTAAGTCTGGAGGTGAGTGCGTGATCGATGTTGCAGCCGTGGGCGAAGCACATAGGGGTTGTGACTCCCATGGCATATCGCGATGTCCGTGAGGGGTGAGTGTATGGGCGGCGGGGTTCGTTGTAGTCGGCGGCTTCGAGGCATAGGTGTGGGCGTGGGATGGTCTTTGGGTTCGGCAGAAGAGGGGTGACAGGGCTATAGATTCGCGGGGTATCTAGGGTTCGTGTGGCCTGGATTCGAATGTCAGGAAGGCTAGGGTCGCGCACGTTCATCGGGGAGGGTTTCGATCTGGATTCATCGTTGTTCGATAAGGTATAGACTTCTGTCCGTTTAAATTTTTGTGTAATAAACATGTTTTTAATTGAAGAAAAATATTGCATGTTGGTTAGTAGAAAATTATGTAACAGTATGTTTTATTTAAACAGTGATTTAGAAGATTATTAAATTAATTAATATTATAAAATATTAGTTATAAATTTTATTTTGATTATTAATGAACAAATATCATTAAATGTATTAATAATAGTTATAAACATATTAATCGATATACGATATCGAGACGCATTTAAATTGGATTTGAATGCATAATATTTTATTCGGCCTTTAAATCGGTTTGAAGCCCATATAAGGGCTAGTTGGTGCCATAATAATGTTATAAAGGGTGCGGCCATATGATGGAAATAAAAGGTGTTAGACTTGAATGGGTAAGATAATAGAATTGCTAAGAGATAAAGGGGGATCTAGATCCTAATGTGTCCTTAATCACTCCTCTATATAAACATCTCATCCCACACCTATTGGTGTGCTTTTGGAAGCCTCCAAATCCCTCATTTCTCACAAACACATCATCCCCTCGTATCCATTCTTACTAGCTCAAATCAAATAATATCAAACACTATTCGATAGCTGGTGATCAGCAATTCGGGAGATAAAACCTTTAGAATTAGAATTCGATTTAGGAGTTCATTTCAACGCTTCGATTTATGTTTTTGGCACTGGTATAAGATAATGACTTGATTTACAATTATACTCTATTGAATTAATATATATATATATATATATATGTATATATATATTTGTGTGTGTGTATGTATATCATATTTTGTTATATTAGTTAGATGACAATTCTATTATATCAATATACTATCACAACTAGATTGGTTGTATGTTTTTATTCTTATATTATATATATATATATATAATCATACATTTACCTATAATATGCATGGCTCAAAGTGCAAAAAACATTTATTTTATTATTTAGTCAATTTAATACACATTATGTAAATATACATATAATCTTTATAATTTAAATTCCATGTTTTATTCTATACAAAATATGTTTTTATAATTTTATATGAATACTTTCATATTTAAAATATTTTTGGCAAAAATAATATATATATTATCAAATATTATTTAAAACAGCTAATTATGTTAATTAATTATATATATGTATGTGTTATAAAACATGTTTAATAATTTATAAAATTAAATTATCACTTTATTTATTTTGGTAGAAAAATAAAAACAATTTTTTATATATAATTTAAAATCAACCAATAATTAAAATTTATTTTTTAAATTACAAAATTATATATTAAATTTCCAAAAATAAAATATCATATAGTTTTTTTACTAAAAATTTAAAAAATTATGTTTCAAAATATAATTTTTATTTATTATTTGTACAGATATTTATTTTAAATATAAATTTGAATAAAAAGTCTTCTTTACCATTCCCATTATTAGGTGTGTGTGTGTGTGTCTATAACATAAGTTATGTAATTTATATATTTTAAAGGTATTAATATTTACATATTTATTATTACATTATTTACATAACATATATGAATATATATATATATATATGTTTAATATGTATACACTTTGAAAAAAATAAAAAATAATATTTATTTCTCTTCTTTAAATATAAAAATTTCAAAATAACATTAGAAATATTTTACACATACTAATATAATATATACGAGTACTTTGGCACGTGCGATGCACGTGCATAGAAGTACCTAGTATTACAAACATCATTTGAAAGCTTTTTGGATCTTACTATCTTACAACGTGAATTTGAAGTGTATGTAATCTTGTATCTTTATACACACACACACACACACACATATTCACAAATCGATCATTTGTCCAAACATCGATGAGAGTAAGTTATTATAAAGGATAATAAAATAGGAAAAGAAAAAAAAGAAAGGAATTAACTATCAATATCTTTGAAAATGCAACAAACATTAAAGTTAGCACTTCCTATGGTTTGGAACCTAAAAAACTTATATACCGCTTTTCAAAAAGTAATCAACAACCATATTAATCAGTATATTAGCTTTGAATGTTAATGAGTTAATTCAGATGAAATATTAGAAGGAAATGCGCTATTTTATATAAATTACAACACATACTTGGTACAGTCGGAATTCGCAATGTCAATGAAGTGCTAAAAAATATATTTATAATATGTATTCCACTTTACAAAATTAGCATCTTAAGAACAATAAACATTTTTAAAAAACATTTATGGCTTGTACTCTAAGATAATAATTACTTTTGTTACTAAAAACGTCTATTTATAAAGTGTAGAGGAAACATTGAAAAACCGATACCAAATTATGATAATGTAAAAGCAAAGACTAATGTGCAATATATTACTGTAATAGCTTAAAAATAAAACAATTACTAATATTTTCCTACCTGTCCTTATGAAATTTGATTCCTTATCTCTGAATCATAATAAACAACGTGATAATGTAAAATTCATTGGAGACTAAACTGTATATATATTTATAGCTCACACTACGGAATCCAAACAACAATGCACATCAAAAATATTCATCCACCTATCTACATTAGAAAGGCATATAAAATATAATATATCACATCAAGCATGTTTAATTATACATAATTTTGTTAATTTCTAACATACGTAGGCTCAATAATCGTTACATATCACCCAACATATGTAAATAAATATTATTATCTAATCTAATCTCAAATGCTATCTTCCTTTAATCTCAAATGCTCAACCATTATGGTTGAATTAATCTTTGTAAATGTAGGTACACCGTACATGACTAAAAATGGTGTCAACAATTCACTAACCAAGCACAGCATCCAAATGCATAAGCAAGCCATAGATTGAGTTGATTTTGCAGTGAACGCTTTTAGTGCATCTTCCCATCTTTGTAGTTTTCAAAATCTAAATTCAACCAATTTAAACTAAAGTAGGTGGATCACATGAAAAGTTGTTTATGATTGAGAAACCATTAAAGTAATAGCCGAATAGAAAAATATAAATAAATATACAACACTCTTGTGAAGAAAGCATACCAATGCCATTTTATTTGGACACCAAATGTAGTTATGAGTAGGCGTGCATTATAGCAGCATTTCATACATAACTCAGGATGAAAAAAATGATGCAGATCCTACTTGCATAAACTAACCTCATGAAGGTGCAACTTGTTCATAGTATGAAAAGGGATTCAACCACTATAATTGAACTTGTTCCCAGTACTATAGAGCATGCAACTTTAATACTTTATAGGGAACTGCTTTAGCAAACGCTCGACACTAATAAAAGATATGAATAAATCATTTAGCATATATGGGTAGACAACATAAATTGATATGGGATTATAATATATATCAAGAAAAGACCTTTTCGAAAGAGTACCAAGTGACCATGTATCAGTCAGAAGAGGTTTTTCAACATGTTTCATACACTACCTTATTGTATTAACCATTATCAGAAAATAAAAAATTATTTTAAAAAAAGCACGTTATTATATGGATAATTGTTTATCGTGCTTTGTAACATAGAACCTTTAATAATCTGTCTACAATTTTAATATCTATAAGTCATGTCTCTATAATTTTATTGCTTGATCTAATATTATATATTTAACTTAATCCAAATGATACTTAAGCATGGACAAATGGTGTGGTGTGGATTACATAAATCATCCACATCAAATAAAAGATCGTAAAGGGTTAGAGATCAAGTTGCCATAACAAAAGCATGTGGTCGTTGACAAGCACCATTGTCTCAGTGGTTGAGTGATCCAACGTTGGTGCGAGAGGTCACAAGTTCGAAACTTGCGTAGCGAAGTTCAAACATTTATTGACACATGATTTGTGGTTTGTTGTACCCGTGACATGTTGTATCTAAGTGCCATTTCAAAAAAAAAGCATTTGGTCGTTAGAAGTGAGGTAAACACAGCAACTCATAGAAAATGGGTCTAACATGGGTTTCAAATTTAATCAAGTATTGAAATTTCCGCAAACAAGTCTTTACTTCCTAGTAAAGGTAGAAGCTTCACTTAATCTTTTATTCATCTTTGGAAGAGTGCCAGAATAATTAAAAAATTAGCAATTAATGGTAAAAGTGCCAATTCATACACTAACTTGAAGATTTTAGGAACGTGCTTTCCATTGCATCACAGAAGGATGCCTATTTTGAGTAAAATAATGAACTGCGTATTTTAACAGTATATATATATATATATATATATATATATATATATATATATATATATATATATATATATATGAACACATCATAACCTTAACATTGATACATGAGTGAAAACCGTGGCCTTTACAAAATTTATGAATCACCCATGGATCGAAACTAAGAGTAAAAAAACATTCATCTACTTACAAAGGAAATAATGGTAGTAATGCCCTCATGTGTTGTTGTACTTTATGCCAATTCATCCTCTCGTTCACTGTACTATTTATAATCAAATTGCAAAGGGCTAAAAAGTTAAGAAATAGAAACATAAGATTTTAGCACATAGTTCATACTAAACACAATAACATAAGTTATACTTTAAACATGCATTTATTATATGAACAAAATAAAAGGACGTACCTGCTTTTGAGATAAGATATCATCTCTCTGCCATGTTGACAATAATATGGTGTTGATATGCTCTATATTTAAGTTACATCCATCATTTTCTAACTCTGAAAAAAGTTGCAAACATATAATTAATATAAACACGATAACATACTATAATTAGGGAATTGAATAATGTAACACGACCATATCGCTGTTAAAAGATCTGTACATTATACCCATTCTAACAATTTTGTAATTGTCCAAAGTTTTATTCTTATTACACCTTTAAAATTGTAAAAAGAATGGTGTGTCTTACATAGAAATTAATGTAAAAACACACAAATTAATTCAATAAAACAATGTGAAAGAAAATAAATCAACAGCTAGCATCACTACATTAATTTAGTATACTAATTTGGCAGTAGAAAACAAAGTAACTAACATTAATTTAGTACATGGAAGAGTGATAATTTATCACCACATCAATTAGCATCCCGTCCTACATAAATCAAAGCAGCAAAGTAAACATAGAGAAGTAGGAACAGTAAACATAAATTGCCAAATAGAACGGGTAATTGAATTCCAATCGTATGGAGTGAAACAAAGAGAGCGAAATCAAAACCGTATGAAACCAAATCATTATACTACAGAATGAGTTTAAGATCATACGTTAAGTAATATAATCGGCATTTGTTGCAATTTGTCCAAAATTGTTTGCCATTGATTTCCGCGCCGCACTGAAAAGGACAGCGTCGCCGTGGCAGAGCTTGGCTCCGTAGCCAGGGTAATCAAAGCGAGGGAAAAGGAAAAGTTGGTAAATTTAGTTCCGTAGTGTTGAAAATGGGAGAAGGTGAAGGACCAATGTTTTCGATGTATAAGAAAGAGGAAGAAGAGGAAAAAGGAACATGGAAAAGAAAAGGAGGAAGGTGGGTATTGAAATGTGGGAAGATGCAGGTGTTGGAATGTATCTCAGTCGGTGGTACAAAGACAAAAGTGCACTAATAGCCTTGGTTAATTGGTGTTTGCAATAAGGGCACTATGGGAATTGGAAAAAAAGTTCCAGTTTTCCTTGTTGACTGAAAGTTTTGCTTTATAATATAAGATAGTTAATATTAATTCTAGTATATATATATAATTGTTTAAAATAAAATATAGTTTATGCATATCTATATATATACATATATTTGTACATATGTAAATTAAATTATATAAACATATATTTGGACAATATATTTGTGTAACGACCTACCTTTTTGGCCAGTTTAAATCGATAATAAACCACACATGTCTAATTCAAACTATTCAAAAGGGAGGATTGTTGATGGAGTAACTAAGAAAATAAAATAAAATAAAGAAAAACAAAACACAGAATCTCACAGCGGATTGAAAAAATATAATAATCAAATAAACATTTCATGAAGTTGTTTTACAAATAACATTTGATTACACTTTAAAATACAAATTAGAGTTATACAGTAGGAATAAACAAATAAAGTGGCGGAATAATTATAATACGTAACGATTCGGGATTTCTGACCCTCAAAAATCGACATCATACGTCAACTATATCGAATGCCGAGTAGCCGAGTGCCAGAAATATTAGTTCATTAGGGGCGAAGAAGAAAAGTTTAACAACCCTAGATTTTTAATATAAATTTAAATTTTATTTTATTTTGTTTGAAATTATTTTAAATTTATTTTTATTGTAAGATTTCATTTATAAATATTTTTAAAGTGATAATAAAATTTTTCCTAAATTTATTGCATTTATTTTTCTATTTTTAAAGCCTAGTTCCATTTTTCTGCTATTTTCTTCATTTAATTATATTTAATTAAAATTTATTTATTTATTTTTATGCATGCATTTTATTTTTGTGTTCTTATCTTTATTTATAAATATTTTTTAGGTACATAAAAAATTTTCAAAATTTGTTGCATTTATTTTCATATTTTTAAGTCGAGTTTACAATTTTTGCTATTTTTTCTAATTTAATTATATTTAATTAATATTTATTTTTTTATTTTTGTTTATTTACCATATTTTTGTGTTTTTATCTGTATTTATACATATTTTACATGTATTTAAAATTGCAAAAGAAATTATGGATATATGAAGAGTTTTGTGACCTTTTATTTGCTTAAGTCCTTTTATTCTTGACTTTTCATTTCAACCATCTCCTCTTCATTTTTGCTGCCATAACTCCCTACCTTTCAGCCGACTTCTCCTTTAGTTTCTCATGCACTATCAAAGAAAAAACGTAAATAGTTCGGCCATCTTCTTTGCAAAAATTTTGGTAAAACTTTCTTCTTTTTCACTTTTTCATTGTTTTTTGTTGTTGTAAATTTGCACTTGCTTCTTCTACTTTAGGCTTGGCCCCTCCTATCTCCATCACCTTGGCTGCCACCAAAGCCACCTGAACCAGTCATCAGCACCTCTTGTCCAACCTCAAGCCAGGCCGTGCACTATCCATGACTAGATCCATCACAATATCTTCACAAACTTCACCTATATATGTATATAGCTGAGCCATCAATGTTCCACCACCTCAAACTCCCCTTGGCCGCCACCTACATCACCACCACCAGCCTGTAGTTGACCTGTGACCCTCTGACACATCACCCCTGACCCACCTAAAGCCATGGCCGTGCCAATTCATGCTTGGCCGAAGCATTTGGTCCCTGAAACCATTGTTGTGTTGCCTTAGCTTGTGTAGTTTCATGAACACATATGTTTGCACCATTCTTCCCATGCTAGGCCGACCCATATCAGTCCACAACCAGACCCAAACACACACCATAGCCGTGTACTTTAACCCATGGCCGAGCCTAGGGATAGTTGAAGGTATGTGCAAGTGGTTTGGAGATGTTTTGTGCATGAATTTATATGTTGTTTAAATTTTTTTAAAGTGTTATTCATTTTTATTTGTTTTGTTTGATTTGAACAAGGTAATTAGATTTGGCTCTCCCACTCTCAAATCATCGTCGTGTTATCGTGCATTCGAATATCTTTGTTGTGTACTTGGGTTGTTGTGCTTATACCGGTGAGTTATTCTCACCAGACAATTTTATACTTACATGACTAGTAAACCGATCACATTTGAATCTGTAAAATGCATCACCATGTTACACCTGCTATGTTATGATCATATGATGTTCACCCATGCTTAAACACCTGTTATATCATATATTACTATTATATTATGCTGTTCTGTTATTTATATCAGTTTATCACACTGCAAGTTCCCTTTAGATTAGAATCACTATGGGTTGAAATGATACATACCCGAACGGACTTAGAATAGGGAAAAATCGTTATGGGCTGCAATGATAGGCCTGAGGGATTTTCAATTATTTCATTTTACTTGGGACTGCGGGTTTGAAATGATAAAACCCGGGTTTTCTTTGTAAATTACGGATTGAAATGATATATTATCCGTATCACATTACCTAGGCTAGAAAATGATATACAGACCCGTAGTTAAAATATATATTTTTCTAAAATTTTAAAGTGATTTAGAAATGTAATATTATAATATTTTGATTTAACTTAATTAAAAATGATTTTTATAAAGTATTATTGATTTTCTGATGAAATAAATTAATGGTAAAGTTAGAAATTTGAAACGTCAGTTATTTTGGAAATTATAATTTGGTGATAAATGTAATCTAAATTAAGTTGGAAAATATGATAAAATATGATAAATTATGATATTTTGAATTAAAATAAATTTAAAATGATTTATATATATATTAATGATTTTTGAAAAAAGTTAAAATATTAAATGAATGAATATTTGAGTTGAATTTTCAAATATAACTTAAATTGGAAATTTGTGAATTTTGTTTAAAAGTGAATTTTTAAGTTAAGTAAATAAAATGAAAAATAAGTTATATTTGGAAATTTAAACTTAAGTGTTAAGTAAAAATTTAATTATATGAATTGAAATTGAATGTTGGAATTTAATAAGTAAATTATTGTTGAATATTGACTTTTGAATGGAAATTTAACTTTATAAAATCATGAATTTAAGGAAAAGTAAATGATGGTTATAAAAGTGAAAAATATATGATTTTATAAGTTTAAAATGGTTTAAATAAAAATTTATTTGTTTGTGAAATTATATTGAATATTTGGGAATTTAATTAATAGCATTTTTGAATGCTATTATTTCTAATGTAAAGGATATTACAACATTTGTAAATGCTGCAGTTGATATAAATGAACTAAAAGACTAAATTGAATTAAAGGCCATTATAGCACTTTGTAAGTGCTGTAATTGCTAAATTTAACTAAGATTTTATTTGAACTAAAGTAACCCTATTACAGCATTTTAAATGCTGTCTTTTGTTAAATTGAACCGTTTTGAAAGCAGCTTCCGTAGCATTTTCTAAATGTCGCGAAAGGTGAATTTTCACTGTTTTGATAAACTTAAGTGAATAAATGAACTTTGAAAGATTAAAAATTTTAAAATTTAATAATTTAATTATTAAATATAATAACTTTATTTTTAATGATTTAAAATGAAGTAAATTGTTTTGAAATATGAACTATTTTGAAATGTGAGTTGAAATGGTATTTTTAAATTTATATAAATGAATATGGTTTTGAAATGATATGATATTTTGAAATGGATTTGAAATGATTTTTGAATTGTTGAAATGATATTTGATTTTTGAAATATAAATACCATTTTTAAAATTATAACTACGGGTTATAATAACGATTGGTTGTTAAAGAGACTGGGATCGGATATGGACATACTCTCTGTCGATACCGAAAACCACTTTAACAACTGTGTACGTGGTGGAGATTCCAGAACGAAGTAGGATGTGACGACGTTCCTGAGGTACGTTACGTGGACCCGACTCCCGTGAATTGGCATAAGGTGACAAAAACAGGAGCGATCTCGGGCCAAAAGAGGTAGCACCTCTGGCCGGACACACTTCTTCGGTACCATTTTATTACTGTTGTGATTGATTAGGTGCACCACTTGATTTTGGAGTGTTGTTCGGGGTGGGCGTAGTGGCTGCTACGTTACCGCTAGCCCGTGTGCGTAATTGGTATATCTCCTTGGCATTGCCTTGTGTGCCATGTCACCTACCATACCGAGCCTTTACTACGAGTTTGTTTTTCTCCCGTAGCCCGTGTGGTATCCTCTGATAGTCTCCCGATCTAGCGATATCATGATATTGGATGGACTAATGGGACTATTATGTGTGAAGGGTGATATGGGTAAGCCCGGAATGCTATTTTAAAGTAAGTTTATTTTACTGTAGACATTATTATAATAGCGCAATATACTACATAGCAAATAGTTTGATGGATCCTTAGAGGTGGGCGGTCCCAGGCATGTTTCAGTTACTTGTATCTTTATTACAGTTCACTTGAGTTGGTTTACATTATATAGGTATATATTGTCCTGACTCGAGTGTTTTGTGTTTTGATTTACGCTCGGGTCAGCCTGAGTATTCACATCTTTGGATTCTATTTCTAGAGCTGGTCTTCGCTGGAGATTCTACTTATCTACTTATATATCTGTTCCTGTTTCAGCTGTTCTAGCTTATCTCATGTATTAGTGAACTTCTATGTATTTGGGATTTCTATTATGTTGTTTCCAGACTGATATTATGTATTTGTTTTGAGACTTTGTTATAGTAGCTTCATGAACTACTATGGTATTTTATATTCCGCTGCGAGTTATTCTGATTGCTTTGTGTCTGTGATTCTCTATATTTGATTTCATTTGCTCCAAATTTATTTACAATCTGTTATTTTGCATCATTCAAGTATGACATATGTGGATTATTGTCGATTTGAATGGTACAAATGGCGGGCCGTCACAGTTGGTTTCAGAGCTTTGGTTTTTTGGCAAACCATTGCCTCTGTGGAGCAAAAACTCATTAGAGATAGGGTATTTCTACCCTAGAATGAGTGAAATCAATCTCGGAATCATATCTTTGTGAGAGTCGTATTTTCAAAGTATAAAATGATTTTCAAAATGATTTTTTCAAAAGATTTTCAAAGATTATTTTGATATACAAAATATTTTTCTTGTTGTAAAGGATTTTCAAATGTTTTCTAACTTTCTTTCTTTCGTATCTACCTTGTTAGATTTTCTTTCTTTAGGATATTCATCCAAGTGTATTCTCTTGTCTTATCTTGACTTATTTTTGGCTTTTCTTTCACTTTTCCTAAATTCATTCTTGATATTTTTCAGGATGAATCGAGGAAATGCCAGAGCTATGGGTCGTGGTATTGCCCCAGATCCTCAACATGTTGCTCCTGTTCGGTTCACTGTTCTCTGTAAGGAATTCTCTCAACTTGGTGGAACCCCATTCACTGGTTCAGAGAGCATCATTAAGGCTCAACAGTGGTTGCAGAGTCTTGAGAGGATATTTACTGATCTTGCTATTACTGATGTCCAGAAGCGTCAGTTAGCTGCTTGGCAGTTGTGTGATTCTGCTTTAGATTGGTGGTAGTCCGTTACGGCTAACACCGTGGAAGCTGATATCACTTGGCAGCAGTTTAGGTATCCTTTGTGTTATCTTGAATTTTGTTCCTATTTTTCCTTTTCTTTCGAATCTATCTTAAGCTTGTTCTATATCTCTTTTCCAAGGAGGCTTTTGTGACAAAATGGATGCTAGAAGCCGGGAAATCTCAGCTTTATCGTGAGTTTATGGATCTTAAGCAGGGTAGCATATCTTTTGCTGAGTATGGGAGGAAGTTCAACAAACTTTCCAAGTTCGGTCCTAGCTTGATTGATACTCCTCTCAAGAAGAATGAGAAATTCATTACTGGTGCTCATCCAGAGTATTATAGTTGCCTCATTTCTCATGTTCATGGTTCTTTCACCCAGTTTATGGATATGGCTATTCGCTATGAGAACCCCACATCTAAAGGTCCTGCTACTTCCGGTGCTCCTCCATCTCGGTCTTCCTCTGCTAATTCCAAGAAGCGTAAGCCTAATTTCCATCAGTAGAAGATGAATTGGCAAAAGCGTTCTGGTTTAGGATCTTCTTCATCTGCTCCTGCTCAGAGGCAACCAGTTGATCTCTCCTCCATTACTTGCTTTAGGTGTGATCAGAGGGGACACTATGCCAATAGCTATCCTACATTAGCTAGTGCTACTTTCCCTCCACCTGCTTAGTTGGCTAGGCGTGATTTTTTCCAAATCTGTCTCCAGCCTGGTCATTTTAAGAAGGACTGCCCTACTCAACAGAGGGGTACGCCTTTTGGTATATTTGCTGTCACTTTTGCCTCATCTCCAGTTCCTCCAGCTGGTTCTGCTCCTAGTGATGACCAAGTTATTCTCCAGGGTTCATTTACTTTATTCCATCATCCTGTTCGTGTTTTGTTTGATACTGGAGCTTCCCCCAGTTTTATTTTTGTTGATTTGTGTGATAAGTTTGAGCATCTCCTTTCTCCTGAGTATGCATCTGTTCCATTATGTGTTTCAAATCCTATTGGGGGTCCTGCTAACTTTAATTGGATTTGTAAGCAAGTGAAACTTCTCCATTCTGATCATCGCTTTTGTGGTGATTTTTATGTTTTGGGCTTCGATGCTTTTGATTTATTGCTTCGTCGGGATTGGTTAGTGAATCATGATGCTCATATCTCTTGTAAAGCCTGGACCGTTCACCTTGTTGATGACCAAGGGAATTCCTTGATTATTCAGTGCCGCGTGCCTCAGGATTTTGCTGGCAACTTTATTTATTCTCTGGATTCTTCTCCAGTGATCTTGATTCAACTCCTGTGGTTAGATTATACCCCGATGTATTTGGTGAAGTCACTTCTTTACCTCCAAAGCGGGGAATTGATTTTCGGATTGATCTTATTCCTGGTGCTCGACCTGTTGTTCTTCCCCCTAGAAGAATGACACCCCACGAGAAGGTTGAGATGGGAAAGCAAATTGAGGACTTGTCTTCCAACGGTCTGATTAGGCCTTGTTTTTCTGAGTGGGGAGCCGCGGTGGTTTTTGTCACTAAGTCCGTTGGTTCTCTTCGGATGTGTGTTGATTATGGGGAGCTGAACAAGCTTACTATGAAAAACAGATATCCAATGCCTCGTATCAATGATATGTTTGATCAACTTTATGGTGCCACTGTTTTCTCTCAGCTTGATCTTGCCACTGGTTTTCATCAGCTCAGGGTTGCTGATGATAGCATTCCCAAGACTGCTTTTCGCACTGAGAATGGTTTTTATGAATGGTTAGTCATGCCTTTCGGTTTGACTAATGCTCCTACTTTCTTTGTTGATTTGATGAATCGTGTTTCTCATGACGTTCTTAATAAATTTGTTCTAGTCTTTGTTGATGATATCCTTGTCTTTTCTAAGACTAGGATGAGCATAAGTCGCATTTGAAATATGTTCTAGAGACTCTCAGAAATCATCAGTTGAAGGCCAAATTTTCTAAATGCCATTTCAGGAAGGGTGAAGTTCGATATTTCGGGCATATTGTTTCTATTAATGGAGTTTCTGTTGATCCAGTCAAGACTGCTGCGATCAATGTAAGTCTTTCTTTCTTTCTCTTCTTCTTTATCATTTTATAATTCTATCTTTCCCATTGTCCTTATTTTCTCCCTATTCTATTTCAGGATTGGGAAACTCTAAAGACTCCATCAGATATTCGTAGTTTTCTAGGCCTTGCCGGTTACTACCGAAGATTCATTGGGAATTTTGCTCGGATTGCTGCACCTCTCACAGCTTTGACTCGTAAGAATGCAAAGTTTATCTGGAGTGATCAGTGTAAAGCTTCATTCAATGAGTTAAAGAGCAAGCTAACTTCCGCACCAGTTCTTACCGTTCTGAATGGAAGTGATGGATTGATGGTATATACTGATGCTAGTCGTGAGGTTTGGGTGCTGTTCTCATGCAGGATGGTAGGGTCATTGCCTATGCCAATCGTCAGTTGAAAACCCACGAGGAAAATTATGCTGCTCATGATTTAGAGTTGCTTGTTGTTGTCTTTGCTTTGAAGCTTTGGAGGCATTATCTTCTTGGAACCAAGTTTGAACTTTTCACCGATCATCAGTCTCTGAGGTATATCTTCTCCCAGAAGGATTTGAGTCAGAGGCAAGTTCGTTGGCTTGAGTTTCTGGCTTCTTACGACCTCGATATTAGCTATACTCGTGGTAAAGCTAATGATGTGGTCGATGCCCTAAGTTGGAAGAAGGCTTTGTTGTGTCAGCTTGTTGTTTCTTCTTCTCCCCGTCTGGATCGTATCATGGCTAAGCAGGATGAGGATGAGATGCTTAGATTGATGAAGGAGAGTGTTCGTAGTAGGGTTGGTGGTGGTGGTAGTAGTATTAGTGGAGCTCAGATTGATGATAGAGGGATTTTGAGGATTAACGGCAGGATTTGTGTCCCGAATGTTGATGGTTTGAGACAGGATTTGCTTCAGGAGAATCATCGATCTAGGCTTTCTATTCATCCTGGTGTGTCGAAGATGTATCAGGATATAAAGAAGCTTTATTGGTGGAAGGGGATGAAGAGGGATATCTCTATATTTGTTAGTCAGTGTGCGACTTGTCAGCAAGTCAAAGCCGATCACCAGAAGATCCCTGGTTTGTTGCAGCCCCTTAAGATTCCCAATTGGAAGTGGGAACAGGCTTTCATGGATTTCATCGATGGTTTACCGAGGACTCGGAGGGGTAATGAGAGTGTCTAGGTTATTGTGGATAGACTGACCATGTCCGCTCATTTTATTCCGGTCAAGTCTACTCGTTCTGGTTCTAGCTTATTTGAGATCTACATGAGAGAGATCATTCGTCTCCATGGTGTTCCTCTCAGCATTGTTTGTGATCGTGACCCTATCTTTATCAGTCAGTTTTGGGAAGCTTTTCAGGAATCTCTGGGTACTCGTCTGAATCTGAGCACTGCTTACCATCCATAGACCGACAGTCAAACGGAAAGCATGAATCAGATTCCTTAGGTTCTTCTTCGTGCTTGTGTGCTTGGTTATGGAGGATCTCGGGAAGATCATCTCCATCTTGTCGAATTCACCTACAATAATAGCTATTAGGTATAATCTTATCTTCTGTTTTTTAGTCTATTTTTAATATTTTTATCTATCTCATTCCATATTTACATTCAGGCCAGTCTCAAAATTTCTACGTTTGCTGCTCTATACGGACGACCTTGTAGATCCCCATCTTGCTAGATTGAATCCGGTAATCGTTTGGTTCTTGGTCCTGATGTGATTTTGGAAGCTTCTGAGAGAGTCGAGTAGGTTAAGGAGAGGTTGAGAGCCGCTCAGGATAGACAGAAGAAGTATACTGATAGGCGTAGGCGGAATTTGGAATTTGCTGTTGGTGATCAGGTGTTCCTTAAGTTTTCTCCCTTGAGGAATGTCATTCGTTTTGGTCGTAGAGGGAAGCTTTCTCCTAGGTTCATTGGTCCTTTCTGCGTTGTGGAAAGAGTTGGTTCTTTGGCTTATCGTCTGGATTTGCCTGAGAAGCTTTCTGGAGTGCATGATGTATTCCATGTCTCGTACCTTCGCCGACATCTTCATGATCCATCCCTTATTGTCCAGCCTTCTGCTCTTGATAGTTTGGATATTGAGCCTAATCTAACTGTCGAGAGGAAGCCACTTCGCATTGTCGACAGAGGTACGAAGCAACTCAGAAGGAAATCTGTTAATCTGGTCAAAGTACAGTGGAGTACTGACGATCGAGATTGCACCTGGGAAACGGAGGAGAGCATTCGTTCTTTGAATCCGGAATGGTTCGTTTCAGGTACTATTTTGTTTTTTATTCTTGTTTATCCTTATTTTCTTTGCCCGTTCTTTTAGAGGACGAAAAGATTTGAGTAGGGGAGAGTGTAACAACCCTAGATTTTTAATATAAATTTAAATTTGACTTTATTTTGTTTGAAATTATTTTAAATTTATTTTTATTGTAAGATTTCATTTATAAATATTTTATAAAGTGATAATAAAAAATTTCCTAACTTTATTGCATTTATTTTTCTATTTTTAAAGCCTAGTTCCATTTTTTCTACTATTTTCTTCATTTAATTATATTTAATTAAAATTTATTTATTTATTTTTATGCATGCATTTTATTTTTGTTTTCTAATATTTATTTATAAATATTTTTCAGGTACATAAAAATTTTCCAAAATTTGTTGCATTTATTTTCATATTTTTAAGCCTAGTTTACAATTTTCGCTATTTTTTCTAATTTAATTATATTTAATTAATATTTATTTTTGTTTATTTACTATATTTTCGTGTTTTTATCTGTATTTATACATATTTTACATGTATTTAAAATTGCAAAAGAAGTTATGGATATATGAAGAGTTTTGTGATCGTTTATTTGCTTAAGTCTTTCTGTATTCTTGAATTTTCATTTCAACCATCACCTCTTCATTTTTGCTGCCATAACTCCCTACCTTTCAGCCAACTTCTCCTTTAGTTTCTCACACACTATCAAAGAAAAAAAAATAGTTCAACCATCTTCTTTGCAAAAATATTGGTAAAGCTTTCTTCTTTTTCACCTTTTCATTGTTTTTTTTGTTGTAAATTTGCACTTGCTTCTTCTACTTTAGGCTCGGCCCCTCCCATCTCCATCACCTTGGCTGCCTCCACCACCACCTGAACCAGTCATCACCACCTCTTGTCCAACCCCAAGCCAGGCCGTGCACCATCCATGACTAGATCCATCACAACATCTTCACAAACTCCACCTATATATGTATATAGCCGAGCCATCAATGCTCCACCACCTCAAACTCCCCTTGGCCGCCACCTACATCACCACCACCAGCCTGTAGTTGACCTGTGACCCTCTGACACATCACCCCTGACCCACCTGAAGCCAAGGCCATGCCTATCCATGCTTGGCCGAAGCATTTGTTCCTTGAAACCATTGTTGTGTTGCCTTAGCTTGTGTAGTTTCATGCACACATATGTTTGCACCATTCTTCCCATGCTAGGCCGACCCATATCAGTCCAAAACCAGACACAAACACACGCCATAGCCGTGTACTTTAACCATGGCCAAGCCTGCGTATAGTTGAAGGCAAGTGCAAGTGGTTTGCAGATGTTTTGTGCATGAATTTATATGTTGTTTAAAACTTTTGTGAAGTGTTATTCATTTTTATTTGTTTTGTTTGATATTGAACAAGGCAATTAGCTTTGGCTCTCCTACTCTCAAATCATCATCGTGTTATCGTGCCATCGAAGATCTTTGTTGTGTACTTGGGTTGTTGTCTTCAGCTTATACCGGTGAGTTATTCTCACCAGACAACTGTATACTTATATGACTAGTAAACCGATCACATTTGAATTTGTAAAATGCATCACCATGTTACACCTGCTATGTTATGATCATATGATGTTCCCCCATGCTTAAACACCTATTATATCATATGTTACTGTTATATTATGATGTTCTGTTATTTATATCAGTTTATCACACTGCAAGTTCCCTTTAGATTAGAATCACTATGGGTTGAAATGATACATACCCGAACGGACTTTAGAATATGGGAAAATCCTTATGGGCTGAAATCATAGGCCTGAACGATTTTCAATTATTTCATTTTACTTGGGACTCCAGGTTGGAAATGATAAAACCCGGGTTTTCTTTGTAAATTACGGATTGAAATGATATATTATCCGTATCACTTTACCTAGGCTACAAAATGATATACAGACCCGTAGTTAAAATATATTTTTTTTCTAAAATTTTAAAGTGATTAGAAATGTAATATTATAATATTTTAATTTAAACTTAATTAAAAATGATTTTTATAAAGTATTATTGATTTTTTGAAAATTTGTAAGTGAAATAAATTAACGGTAACGTTAGAAATTTGAAATGTAAGTTATTTTGAAAATTATAATTTGGTGATAAATGGAATCTAAATTAAGTTGGAAAATATGATAAATTATGATATTTTGAATTAAAATGAATTTAAAATGATATTTATATATATTAATGATTTTTAAAAAAAGTTAAAATGTTAAATGAATGAATATTTGAGTTGAATTTTGAAATATACTTAAATTGGAAATTTGTGAATTTTGTTTAAAAGTGAATTTTTAAGTTAAGTAAATAAAATAAAAAATAAGTTATTTTTGGAAATTTAAACTTAAGTGTTAAGTTAAATGTTTAATTATATGAATTGAAATTGAATGTTGGAATTTAATAAGTAAATTATTATTAAATATGGACTTTTGAATGGAAATTTAACTTTATAAAATCATGAATTTAAGGAAAAGTAAATGATAGTTATAAAAGTGAAAAATATATGATTTTATAAGTTTAAAATGGTTTAAATAAAAATTTAATTGTCTGTGAAATTATATTGAATATTTGGGAATTTAATTAATAGCATTTTTGAAATGCTATTATTTCTATTGTAAAGGATATTACAGTATTTGTAAATGTTGTAGTTGATATAAATGAACTAAAAGGCTAAATTGAATTAAAGGCTATTATAGCACTTTGTAAGTGCTGTAATTGCTAAATTTAACTAAGATTTTATTTGAACTAAAGTAACCCTATTACAGCATTTTAAATGTTGTCTTTTGTTAAATTGAACTGTTTTGAAAGTAACTTCCCTAGCATTTTCTAAATGCTGTGAAAGGTGAATTTTCACTGTTATATAAACTTAAGTGAATAAATGAACTTTGAAAGATTAAAAGTTTGGAAATTTAATTATTAAGTATAATAACTTCATTTATAATGATTTAAAATGAAGTAAATTGTTTTGAAATATAAACTATTTTGAAATGTGAGTTGAAATGGTATTTTTAAATTATATAAATGAATATGGTTTTGAAATGATATTTTGATATTTTGAAATGGATTTGAAATGATTTTTGAATTGTTGAAATGATATTTGATTTTTGAAATATAAATACCATTTTTAAAATTATAACTACGGGTTATAATGACGATTGGTTGTTAAAGAGACTAGGATCGGATATGGACATACTCTCTGTCGATACCGAAAACCACTTTAACAACTGTGTACGCGGTGGAGATTACAGAACGAAGTAGGATGGTGACGACGTTCCTGAGGTACATTACGTGGACCCGACTCCTGTGAGTTGGCTTAAGGTGGCTAAAACAGGAGTGATCTTGGGCCAAAAGAGGTAGCACCTCTGGCCGGACACACTTCTTCGATACCATTCTATTACTGTTGTAATTGATTAGGTGCAGCCCTTGATTTTGGAGTGTTGTTCGGGGTGGGCGTAGTGGCTGCTACGTTACTGCCAGCCCGTGTGCGTAATTGGTATATCTACCCTGGCATTGCCTTGTGTGCCGTGTCACCTACCATATCGAGCCTTTACTACGAGTTTGTTTTTCTCCCGTAGCCCGGGTGGTATCCTCTGATAGTCTCCCGATCTGGAGGTATCATGATATTGGATGGACTAATGGGACTATTATGTGTGAAGGGTGATATGGGTAAGCCCGGAATGCTATTTTAAAGTAAGTTTATTTTACTGTAGACATTATTATAATAGCGCAATATACTACATAGCAAATAGTTTGATGGATCCTTAGAGGTGGGCGGTCCCAGGCATCGTTTCAGTTACTTGTATTTTATTACAGTTCACTTGAGTTGGTTTACATTATATAGGTATATATTGTCCTAACTCGAGTGTTTTGTGTTTTTCTTTACGCTCGGGTCATCCTGAGTATTCACATCTTTGGATTCTCTTTCTGGAGCTGGTCTTTGCTGGAGATTCTACTTATCTACGTATATATCTTTTCATGTTTCGGCTATTCTAGTTTATCTCATGTATTAGTGAACTTCTATGTATTTGGAATTTCTATTATGTTATTTCCAGACTGATATTATGTATTTGTTTTGAGACTTTGTTTTAGTAGCTTCATGAACTACTATGGTATTTGATATTCCGCTGCGAGTTATTCTAATTGCTTTGTGTATGTGATTCTGTGTATTTGATTTCATTTGCTCCAAATTTATTTACAATCTGTTATTTTGCATCATTCAAGTTTGACATGTGTGGATTATTGTCGATTTGAATGGTATGAATGGCGGGTCATCACAAAAACGGTAGAAGAAGAGGAGAAAACAACTGCACAGATTCTCACCAATCGCAGTGGAACAAAATATAATATATAACAATAGATTTTTATAAATGAGTCTATAACAGTTTAATACTTACAATCATCAGAGTACACGATCATTACATCAAATCTGGACAGTTCAATAACTTGTCCTTACATAGTGGAAATACAAATCTATGGAAATACGCCTCGTCATCCAGCTCGTCTCTTGAGCTCCATAGCATCCTATCCTGAATCTGTAACGCTCGGTCATACCCGAGCATTATAATAAAATAACACCTGAGTCAGTCTGGAAAACCAACGTGAGAAATCACACTCAAATTTAGTTATTAAGTTTTCAAAATCTTTTAAAATCAAAGGTATCTCGTAAGACCGCACCACAAATAAACATGCCGAGATTTAACCTTATGATAACCAAAACATTTTATATCAAAATCCTCTGATATTATAATAGTGTCTAAGTAAAAATACTTATTCAGATAGCTGAAATGCTTGCACCTCACATTCCAGCATAGTTGGGCATAATCAAAACCGTATGGCACTTACTGGAGATTGGGTTCCATACAATGGCAGGGCTACTAGGGTACCACCCATCACAGTACCTAGTCTAGATCAGCATACCGAGGACCACTCCCGATCCCTTGCAACACAAGACCGGAACTATCCCTTACTGGATAGCCCGAATAAGATCACCCTACGATTGGGATCAACAGTCGCCCACACAGTCAAAATAAAGGGATTCTAGATAGGGATGACCATACCCTACTTAGGAGCTACCCACTTAGCCTTGCTGCACTTCCCCTATTTTAGCCATTCCTGGTTGATGAGGCTTGAGGCTACGATTACTTTTTTAGCACACATTCACTTAGAATGCCCACCGTCCTTCAATGATGATGTACCGATAGCATTCATCCATACAAGTCGGTTCTTGGTGCAAACAGAACCAAATGCACTACTCCTACTACATCCATTTTAGAATCACCCTCAGGATTAGAGGTGACTTGCCTTTGCACTTCATTGCTCCATCTTCGACTCCAAGCACTTGTCTTTTTTCGAAAAAGTACTCGTTGGATCGAAGTGGTTTTCGGATCAAAAATCCGATCCCGGTCTCTTCAAAACAACTTTCGCTATTTCCGGTAAACTCAACCTCGATTCTTTAGGAAATAAACAGACGAAAATAAGATCGGAGTTCACTTCCTAATTTTTTTTGTGGACGGATTTACTTACAAATGTCCTAGAAGAACGAAACAAGTTTATAAGTACAGTATAACACCTCAAACGGTAACTGTACCATATAATTTTCGTACTTTTTCTAGATATTTCCAAAGTTATAACTGGGTCCAGATTTGATAGTCGGTTATTTAACTATCAAATAAACAAGCAATTCGATCAAATACTTTGTTTCCAATGAAAACACCAAGCCTTATTAAATTTAGTTTTTATATAAATTAATTCACTTTATCCAAACTATACACTTAGAATATTTAAAATAAGCTACTTAAATTCTAATTTCAAAATAATACTTATGAAGTTCTATAAAAATTCTCTAAGTAAAACTTTAGCCAAAAACTACTTTTTAAAATAAAACTATTATATAAAGTATAAATATTTAATAATTATCCTTTAAATCGTAATGCTAGTTTAACCTTTAAAAATAATTAACTACTATAATTAACTTAATTACTATTTACCTTAAGACTTTTAAAACAATTAAATAATAATTTTTTCGAAAAGCATTCTTTTAAACATCTTTAAAACTTCTAATTTATACTTAAAAATATTTCTTTGAAATTATACTTAGCTTTTCAGGAAAATACACTTTCCACTCCAATATATCATGTCTAATCATTTATAAATCTTTCTCAATTCATCTCCAGTTTAATTTATGTCAATCCCGTAAATTTTCTTTCTCACATTTTCTAAAAATAAACCACCATTTATTTTTAAAAACGATTTACCATCTCCTTATAAATTCCATTATGAATTTAAAATCTATAATATCCACGGATATTTTTACTTAACTATATTTTATATCCCTCGTTTATAATATCCAAAACCTCATCTCCCGTTTATCACTGTTTCAAAAATACTTACTTGATTTTCAAATCGATTTCCCTGAACTAAATTCCATTTTAAAAAAGTTTCTTGGTTTACCCAAATTACCCCCAAACACCTTAATTTCAAATTTACTTTCCTCTTCTTATTTAAATCTTATTTAAATCTAAAACATCAATTCCACACTTTATTTCAAAATTATCCTTTTAATCCCTTAAATTTTAGAATAATATTTATGGTATTAAATATACTCCAAAATTTATTTCCTTGCCATTATAGCCTTAAAAAAATTCAACACGCAAAAATCCAACAATTCATATATATAGGAAAAATACCGATATATTTGTGGAATCCAGCTGGATCCCTCCTACCTTTTTTCCTACATCCATAGATGTTAGACAATAATAAAAATACCAATCCCACTTCGAAAGGGATATCGCGACATATGGGGTCATTCGCTATTATGCGGACGCATAGCGTCTCATCTATTATAATGTGCGGGAATATCACTCCAAATACTAATATATATACTATTATATATTATATAATCATTCAACCAATAATTTAAATTTATCGCCCAATCGGCATCCCATAAATTTTAAATTCAACATTTAAACTTTTAATATGGTATTCTAAACATCAATGATGTTGCAGTCATCACCGAAATCATTTACCAGCGACCAAAGTGAGTTTAGTGCTTTTATTCTTTAAAAACATTTTCAAATATGATTTTTAAATATTTAAGTAATTGTTTACAAACTCTGGGGTTTGGTCTAAATTATTATTCGGAGATATGATAAAATGGTTTGATAACTTATAAGAATTTGAAGTTATTTGGAATGTAATATAACTTGAAAAGAGTTAAATAAAAGTAAGCGTGATAATAACATAAGGTGGAAAAGTAAGCCAATTAGATGAAGTAAATTAAAAGAGGTTAGTGAATGGAATGTAAACAAGTTGAAAACTTATAGAATTTTAAAATTTGAATTGAAATGGAATGCAACCAGATCAAGTTAAATAAAAGTGAATTTTGAGAAAAAGTCTAAGTAGACTAAATGAAGTGGCCATTTAAATAAAGTTCATCAAGTTGGAAATAAATTTGTGAATGAACAAACTAATTTAAATTTGAAGTAAATGGAATTGGGATTGAATATTGGGATGGAACAACTTGAATCGTGTTAAGTAAAGTGAAATTGAAAATTTTTTGTTCGAGTGGAATAAATGAAATAAAGTTAGGGAATAAAATTTATTGGAATTTGAAATAAATTAGTAAATGAAACCAATTTGAAATAATTAGGTGGATCAAATATGACTGGAGGTAGTTGATAAAATTCAATATTTGATTTGATTGGAAATAAATTAGTAAATGGAAGGTAAGTTGGGTTCAAATGAAATTGAAATTTTAATTTTGAATAAAAATGGATATAAATCAGAGTGATGGAGTGGAAATAAATAGAAGGGGTGTATAAAATATTTATAATAGGCTTAAGAAAGTAAATGCTGAAATTCTTAAGTAAAATTGGTATTGGGAAAATATATTAAGCAAGCAATTGAACGAAGGTTTAATAAAAGTTGTGTAAAAAGGAAAAATTATGAATACATGGATGGAAATCAAGAAAAATGTGAATAAAAAGAGAATTGATATAGCTAATAATCAATTGAGATTTATACGTAAGTTGTACGTATATTATTTTGTTTGTATAATGATTTGATCCAGATTCGGGCATAGAACTTCGAGATAGATATATCGATCCGAGTTGGGATTTTTCACTCGATTTTCGACGGCGAACCCCTGGGTATGAATTTTTAATTGATTACGGAATTCTCTATCATAGCATATGGCTACGCAAGGAGAATGACGGTTTCTGATCAAGAAACCATCCGAGTCCGCACTAGGAAGTCGGGTAGACGATACTAGTTTAGAAGTGAAATTATGTGATCGAGTGGGCGATCGGATTTGATATTGCGGATGATATATGTACATCATATGGGCTTGAATGAAATAAATTTTGAAAATTTTGAAAAGAAATGAATAAAATGATTTTGAATTATATGATGAGACATTATTAGTAAGTAGGGTGCAAGTAATTAAAAACAAAAGGAAAAATTGATGTTTCTGATTTCAAAGACAAATTTGATTGCCGACAAAAAGGTATATGTATAAATTACTACATGAAATTGATGGTTTTCTGATCTAGCCACTTGGCTTTTGTTTTTTTTCAAAATTTGGGGTCCGTAGAGGATTTTTGTAGTTGTCCCGATCTAGCCGCGCAAAGGAGACGCTGGAATTTGTTTTTGAAAATTTAGAGAGTTAGAAAAGTTTTATGAAAATTTTGATAGATTATAATTTGAATTTTTGAGGGCATAATATTAATTGGAACCTATGGATGAGTTTGGGAAGTTAGTAAGAGTGATAGTGTCTCTGTAATAAAAAGATTGTTTGGGAAGTTGTTAAAAAACCGTTTGGTTTTGGGAAATTGTAAACGAGTATTGGACCATTCTTCTTACTTGGCAATTTCGAGGACGAAATTCTTAAAAGGGGGAAGGAATGTAATGACCTGGACTTTTGGACGTTTGAAATTGGAATTTTACATCGAATTTAAAGATTTAAGTTAATTTTTAACTTGAATTTCAAATATCACCTTTTATTGCGTGATTTAATTATTGAATTAAATGAGTGGAAATTGGGAAAATATTGAATCTGGGTTTCAAGCTTGAGAAAAATGATTTGGAGGCTTATAAAATTTATATTGATAATATTGAAGATAATAAAAGTTTTAAAATTTGATTTGGGAGTGATTTGTTCAGTTTTAAAAATATATCATTTAAATTAACGTTTAAAAATAACCTTCCGGGACACAGTCTCAGAATTCTACAAAACCAGTTCCATTAGATCCAGAATAGTGTATTATTATTAGATTTCAAATTTTGTTGTGTTTGGGGTTATCATGTGATCATACGGTATGTAAACATGCTGAAATTTATATCGTAAATTCAATATAATGACTGGGTCCAGAAAGCTATCTTCTTCATATGATCGAATTAGGTCTCGAAACCATTTCCATTACGTTTGAAATTGGGTATAACATTATAAACGGCTAGCGGTACGTCTCGATAGGAGGTTAAGATTTTAAGTTGCGAAATCGAGATGGTTTGGAATTAAAATTTATATATGCATTTAATTGTTGGACATTATGTTCACGTCAGAGCCTTTTCATCTCTCTTCACATCACTGTACACCATCATTGTATTTTTTTTTTTTTTGAAAGAAGGTAAAAAGGGCCCAGCCCAATACAAAAATAAACGGGTATACAACCCGCAATCTCAACATCAACCCCTAACCCTAGCCGACATAACCACTCATCTTCACAAAATAATTACGCGACCAAAAAAGAGAAAGAAAAATGAATGACAACAATGGCCGCTCCATCTCTACTCTCCATCGCTCCTCTTTTTACTGCTCTCTCCTCTTTCCCAGTAAGAAAGGGCTTCATTAAACCCTCTTCTCATACCACTGCTACCATTACTATACTCGAAACCATTACTAGTATTGATCGAAAGCGGAAAAACATTAGATCTATGGTCAATACGACCTAGATCTGATGAAACTTGGTGTGCTTCTCCAATATCACCCAAAGGAGGACCAGATCTCATGGCAGAATCACTGATATCCTCCGAATTGTTAGCGCTATGGTCATCGCGACCTAGATCATATGAAATTTGCAGCGCTTTGCTATTACCACCCAGTAATGGCCTGGATCTCTCAACATAGTCTCTGATGACCTCGGAATTGTTAGATCTAGTGTCAATACGACCTAGATCTGACAATTTCATGGCATTAGTTTGATGAAGCTCTCTGCTATATCTCGTAGCTCTGAAAGAGCAATAGTTTTTGCTAATCTGAAAGTCTCTAGAATTTATAAGATATGCTTCCAAATGTTTGCTACCAGCTTCGATTTTCCAGTCTTCAGCAAGGGAAGTATATCTGGTTTGACTTTTATGAAATTTTTTTGATTTTTGCAACAAGATCTTACTATCTGTACTAACCGTAAGCCAGATTTGTTCTTTGTTACTGCTACCCTTTTTATGCACACGCTGATTTCTTTCCTTCCATAAGTAAAAAACTGCCGTAGTAAGAAGAATGTAAGCGTACTCTGAACCTTCTGAATTAACTTTGAATTTGTTGTTGATAATTCTGATAATATTCATGATATCCATGTGACTGTTATCATCAATGTTTAAAGTCATTCTGATTTGATTCCATATAAAATATGAGTAGCTGCATTCAAAGAATATATGATTAGCATTTTCATCACATAAATTGCACAAGGAACAGAGTGAACTAACATTACTACCCCATTTATTAATCCTATCCCAGGTTGGCAATCTGTTTTTAATAGCAAAGTAAGTACAGAATGCCATCTTGGGACAGTTCACTCTATTCCAAATGCACTGATACCATTCTTCAGTAGGATATTTGATTCTAATAAAGTTCCAAGTTTCTTTAAAAGAAAACTTCCCTCTGTTAGTAGCTTTCCACTCCCAAAAGTCATTCTCTGCATATTTGTCAAATTGAATTTTGCATATATTATTTTTATGAGGGTTAGTAATGGGATGAATCTGTGGGTGCCACTGGTTATTAACAATAATATCAGAAACTTTCTCATTAGGCTTACCACATAACACAAGACTATTCCACCCTGCCCTATTTATAAAAGTTTCATTATTAAACCAAGGATCAAACCATAAACTGGTGTTTTTACCATCTTTAAATTTTCTTTCAATCAGAGATTTCCCAATTTCCCTACAATCTAAAATATGTTTCCAAGTGTTTGATTGATTATTTTTATGAACAGTGGTCCAAAAATTTTCCTGCCTTAAGTACTTGGATCTCATCCACCTAGCCCACAAGGAATCAGAACTAATGAATCTCCAAAACAATTTTAAATGGCAAGTATTACTCAAATCTTTCAGATTTCTAATACCAAAACCCCCCTCATTTTTTGGTCTGCACACATTATTCCAACTAATTTTGTGGTATTTGCCTCTCCACAAAAAATCTGCACATCTGTTTTCCAGAATTTTAATAGTAGCAGCAGGGATTTGAAATGTTTGTATCCAGTATAAAATAATAGCATAAACCACAGTTTTAATAAGCTCTAGTCTACCAGCTATGGAAAGTAATTTGCAAGACCATGTTTCCATTCTCCCTTGAATTTTATCAATAAGAATTGAGCAATCAGAATTTTTTATCATATTAGACGAAAGAGGCAAACCTAAATACTTGATAGGAAGAAAACCTTCATCTATTTGTAAAATATTTAAAAATTCTTGTTTGAACTTACAAGCTTTGCTAAAATAGGCTTTACTTTTGTTAACATTAAGCTGGAGCCCTGCATGAATTTTTAACTTTTCAAAAATGTATTTTATAGATTCTGCATTATCTTTATTAGCTTTGATAAACACCATAAGATCATCTGCATAGATCAGGTGATTGACACATGGCTGGATTCTATTAATAGGATGGATCTTACCTTTCATACTTTCTATTTCAATAAGAATAGAGAAGTATTCCATCACTATGGCAAAAAGATAAGGAGATAAGGGATCACCCTGTCTTAGTCCCCTATTAGACTTTATAAAACCTTCTGCCTTACCTTGAATGAGAATAGAAAAGGTGGGGGTGTTAATACACTCAAAAATCAAATCACAAAATTTTATAGGAAAACCCATACACACCATAATGTGACGAATAAAGTGTCTATTAACCTTGTCATATGCTTTTTGCAAATCAATCTTAATACAAACATTATCACCTTGTTTAGTATTAAATTTTCTGACCATTTCATGAGCTAAAAGGGAGTTTTCATAAATAAGCCTTCCAGGAACAAAAGCACTTTGGTTTTCTGCAATAAGAAAAGGCAGAAACACTTTAATTCTATGACTGAGCACACTAGCAATAATTTTGTAAATAAAATTGCAACATGAAATAGGTCTGTAGTCACCTATATCAATGGGGTTTTTATTTTTTGGAATAAGGGTAATAAAAGTATGATTAATACTTTTGAGAATTTTCCCACTGTTTATAAATTCATTGACCACATCAGTCACTTGATGCTTTATAAATTCCCAATTGTTTTTAAAAAATTTAGCATTGAAACCATCAGGGCCTGGACTTTTGTTGTCCCCAGCATTAAAAACTATAAATTTAATTTCATCTATACTTACAGAATCCAGTAGGATTTCTGCAGCATTATTATTTAATATATTTTTGCATGTTATAACTGGGAACTCTTTTTCTATAGATTCAGAATAATAAAGTTCCTTATAGAACTTGACAGCTACAAAAGAAATTTTCTCAGATGAATTAGTTAAATTGCCCTCTCTATCAAATATGCAGCCTATATTATTAAGGTGTTTCCTATTACTCATCTTAGCATAGAAAAACTTGGTGCAATCATCCCCTAAAGTAAGCCAATCAGACTTTGCCTTTTGTCTAGCATCTACTGATTCTTTATACATCTCATTAGACAACTCCCTTTGATTAAGGAAAAATTTATTAATATTGATCAAATCATCTGGCTTATTATCAGCATTCATCTGTAAATTTTTACCTTCATTTCTCAACTCAGCAATTCTATTTTTACTGAAAAGTTTATTTTTATTCCAGTTTTTAAGATTATTTTTAGTGAATTTTAGAAACATACAAAACTGAAATTGTTTGGAGCCATTACAAGAAAAACTGTTACAGTTTTCTATTAAACTTTTGTAATCTTCTTCTAGAACCCAACTGTTTTTGAATCTAAAAGGATATGCTTTAGTATTAGCAATATTATTAATAACAAGGTTAACCAGAAGAGGAGTGTGATCACTTAAGTTCTGCTCCAAAGTAGAACAAGTATTGTCAGGAAATTTATTTAAAAAGTCTTTATTATACAGAATTCTGTCTAATTTGCAATGAATATTTTTAGCTAAACCAGATTTCCAAGTAAATTTACTACCACTAACAGTAGGCTCAATCAGACCAGTCTCTAACATAAACTTATTGACTTTATCAAGCTTATTTTGAGGAATCTTAATCCCACCAAACTTTTCATTAACATGAAAAACAGTGTTAAAATCTCCTAATATTATCCAAGGGAGATTATAAATGTAATTTAGAGATTTCAGTTTTTGCCACAATGCATTTCTTTCAATATCTAAGTTACTACCATATACAGCAGTAACTTGTAAATAAAAACCACCAATATTTCTGAAATTACAATCAATAAATTGACTATCTTTATTAATATTTGTATTATTCCAGACATTAGAATCCCATATAACAATAATTCTACCTTTACAGCCACAATCATTATTATGAATAGCTTTCCAATTGCTAGATAATTTAATGCAGAATCGATCAAAGTTTTCATCATTCAATTTATTCTCTATAAGGGCAATTATAGTAGGTTTATATATATTAATCATATGAAGAATATCAGATTGTTTAACAGGGGAATTCATCCCCCTAACATTCCATGCAAAGATAGACATATATATATATGATAAAAAAAGAAATTTAAATTGTACCTGACACCATGGTACTTTTACCTCTCCTTTTATTTTCAGTACCTTTAGCCTTCAATCTGGTGGACATTTGATCCCACTCTGGGTTAATTGATATATATTTTTGTTTGAAAGCTTTTTTCTCTTTGCTCCCCTTTAACTTACCAGAAGATTTTGTTTTACTTATATGTAATTCTGATATATCAAACTCATCACCACTGTCTTTTTCCTTAGATTTATCTTCTTCCATATGTGCAGATTCTGGAATCTGGATTAAAGATAAATCGAAAATAGCTGTGCGAGGCAATTCTGATTCATTATAATCAGACATTGCAGCCTGCTCTGAAGATAGATCATCCTTGCGAGGCAATGTTGAGCAGCCATTATTCTCAACATCTGCAGCCAGTGAAGAAGAAGATCCCTTCTCAGCCTTAGATTCTTGATTCATATTGGAATTTTGATGAATTTTGTTCACTATGCTTGTATTAATCTGGCCTGTATTTAAACATGACTCTGAAATAAGGGGGGTTTCAGAGTTAAAGACCTGTATGATTTTACCCTCCTTTTTACTAGTCGGATCTTGATCTTTAGAGGTTTCTTTGCTTTGCTGATGAACTTCCATTGCCATGATCTGATTGTTTTGATCAGTGAGCTCTTTAGAATTGCATTCTTGATCGAAAATGATATCTTCTTGATAGATTCGATCACCTTCTTCTTGAGATTTTGACTGTAATATTGTACCTTTACTGACTTCAACTTCTTGAACTGTTTCAGACCTAATTTCTTGAATACTATCTAAATTTTTCTCTTTCTGTTTGGGAATCCACGTCTGCTTCTGGTTGCACTGCTCCTTGGTATGACCGAAGCATTTACAGATACTACACTTTGGTGGAACCCATTCATACTCAACCTTTTGTATAATGTTTTCACCATTATAAAGATTTAAACAAATTTCGTCTGGAAGTTCATCCATTGCAGAAACTTCCACTAGAATACGAGCATAATTCAATCTCGTCTTCATGGTTGTTGCTGCATCCATTTTAATGGGTTTTCCGATAATACTTGCCATGATGCTAAACGCCTCTCTATCCCATAATTTGAGATTTACACTTGGTAATCTAATCCATATCGGCATAGTTGACAGAAGATCTCTGTCCATCTTCAACGATTCCGACCACCTTCTCATAATGATGAGCTTGCCGTTATAGAAATGTGGACCATTCTGAATTATGGAATTGCAGTCTTGTGAATCATAGAATTTAATCAGAAAGAAACCATTTTCTCTGGAAAAGATTTCAAACTCACCTTTTGGTTTCCAAACTCTTTTAATATATTCTTTGAAAAACACGAAATATGGTTTACTGCTAACAACATAAACTAATACAGAATTATTCCAACACTCCATTGCTCTTTTACAAACCGTCTCTTTTATAACACCATATTTCTTGCTATTGATTTGGATAGGCATGATGGTTTCAAGACTGCAATCTTCATCCTTTGGTTCATTAGATTGCTCTGAGACAATCTCGGCCCAAGATTTCTGCCCTAGTTCTCTATTTAGTGAGAACTTTGCTGGTGGTTTATCACTTTTTGTCGGTTTGGTTCTGTCCCTGAGAGAATTGATCTTCTGATCCTCTTTCCTTCTCTGATTACTATTGATCTGGGACTGAGTCTGACCAAATCTGGGCTGATTTCTCTTTTGCGATCTTGTTTGAACCAATTGGAAGCCCTCATTATCGATGTTGACATTATTCGGCTTTCTGAAATGGGTTTCAGGTGGCCTATCTTGAGGAGATGGACAAGAGAGAGGGGGAATGGAATTGGGTTTGAAAGAGAGATTGAAATCTCCCATGGCAGAAGAAAACCCTAGATTTTTTCTTGTAGACGCTATCATTGTAGCAAGTTGATTTAGGCATATTAACGTCTCATCCTGTCCCCTCATTCCCATTTTAAACTCGTGCTACAGTTTGGAAATAAAATGAAAGAATAGGCTACCACTCGTTCATCTTGTTTCAATTCCTTCTCTTTACAGTTCAAAACAGAACCGATTATCCCCATTCATTTTCTCCCTTAAAATATATTCAAATCGATTCCGTATATAAAAAAGGGTACTCATTTTTAAATCGAGACAAGCTCGTCGAGGCTCAAGGCTCGAGACGGTATTCGATCTAGTGAGGGTTTGGGATGCCCAACGTGGTTTGAGTGGGACTGCGATCGGAGAAGGACCGAGCGCACCGCAGTGACGAAGGACGGGTGTCGAGCATGGAGTGGCTCAAACGCGTGGAGGTGGGAAGGTCGAAGTGTCGAGGAAAATTCATGGTTGATGGTCTCGAGTGTGATGGTCGGCGATGTTCGAGCGGGGTAGTTCAAGACAGTGGAGGAGGCATGGTGGCCTCTGGCAGAGTGCGGCAGTGTTTGGTGGCCTCCATTCAAGGTTTGTATGTGCGACGGTGTGCTGTAGCGACCATACTTGAGGGCGTGCATTCATCTTGGCTTTTGGCGTCTGGAGAGGGTAGGTAGTCGTGCTATCTAGTTTGTATTTTGTATTTAGGTGTTGAGCTCTAAATTTATTTTACTATCATTAGAAAAAATATACACACACACACTCATCTTTTGACTTACCGTTAAATTTTAAAAATATATCTTATGGTAATTAGGATATATTAATCATATTATAAATAGAATATTTATGAATTCGTAAATTGTTTATGCGAGGTCAAAATTGCAAAATAGAGTCAAATTTGGATCGATCAGCAAATTTAGAAAAAAAATAAAGGTGAGTTAATCTCACTCAAATTGGATTATTAGTTAAAATTACATAGTTAAAATTAAATTGTTGGTTGATTGATTGAATTGATAATTATTATCATTATGGATGTGATATTGTATATAGTATTTATATTGGAGTGATTGATATTCCCGCATTATATAGCGGATGAGACCCTATACGCCCCGCATAATAGCGAACGACCCTATATACCGCGATATCCCCTTCGAAGTGGGATTGGTATTTATATATTGTGCTAACATCAATGGATGCAGGGAAACAGGTTGGATGGATCCAACTGGATTCCTTAAAAATGTTGAATTTATTTTCATATTCAGTTATATGAATGTTGAAAAATCCGTGATAGGTTATGTTGAAAAAATTAATTTAATGGATGCTATGATATTGCTGGATATATTTTTGGCATTTAAAAAGTATAAATATTGAATTTTTAAAGGGAAATGAAAAGGGAAAATTTAAAGTAAGAGATCTATAGAAAAGGATGGATAAATTTAAAAGTAATGAATTTGGAAAAACGTTTGATTTTAAAATCGTACTCGATAATTTGTAAGTATGAAAAGATAAAGATTTTTGCGGATATTGAAAAATAGGATTTAATAATGGGATTTAAATGATTTGTTAAGTATAAAAGAGTTATTTTAAAATTCGAGATTTAAAATAAATTTGAGGAAAATAAAGAGGGAATTTGAAAAATAAAATGTGGAATTAGTGTTCCATATTTAAATAAAGCTTTTTAAATCATAAAAAGGAAGTAAGATCTAAAATTAGTGGATTCTGGAATGTATTAGGAAATTTATTTAAGAACGGAGTTTAATCTTGAAAGTCGATTTAAAATCGACCTAAGTATTTTATGACAGTTATAAAAGGAAAATGAGGCTTTGAGATTTATAAACTGGGTTTATAAATTAAATGAAGTGGTTATCAATGGATAATTTGGGATTATAAATTCATGGTGGGAATTTATAAGGAGATTGTAAATTGTTTTAAAAAATAAATGGTGGCTTATTTTTAGAAAATGCAAGGAAGAAAATTTACAGGATTAGGACATAAAAAACTGGAGATAAATCGAGAAGGATTTGTAAATGATTAGACATGCTATATTGGAGTGGAAAATGTATTTTCCTTAAAAGCTAAGTATATTTTCAAAAAAGATTTTTATGTATAAATTGAAGCTTTAAAAGAATTTTTTTAGAAAAATTATTATTTAGCTGTTTTAAAATTGTTAAAGTAAATATTTATTAAGTTAATTATATTAGTTAATTATTATTAAAGGTTAAGTTAGTATATTTAAAGCATAATTATTAAATATTTATACTTTATATAATATATTTATTTTTAAAGTATTTTTTGGCTCAAGTTTTACTTGGAAAATTATTATAGAATTTCATAACTGTTATTTCGAATAAAGTGATTTAACTAGCTTTATTTTAAATATTGTAAGCATATATCATTGGACAAAGTGATTTAATTTATTTAAAAACTAAATTTAATAAGGCTTGGTGTTTTCATTGGGAGTAAAGTATTTGATTGAATTGATTGTATATTTGATAATTAAATAACCGACTATCAAATCTGGATCCGAGTATAACTTTGGAAATATCTAGAAGAAGTACGAGAATTATATGGTACAATTACCGATCGAGGTGCTATACTGTACGTATAAACTCGTCTCGTTCTTCTAGAACATTTATAAGGAAATCTGCCCGTAGAAACGGTTAGGAGGTGAACTCTGATCTTATTTTCGTCTGCTTATTTCCTATAGAATCGGGGTTGAGTTTATCGAAAATAGAGAACGTTGTTTTCAAGAGAACGAGATCGGATTTGTGATCTAAAAACCATTTCGATCCAACCAGTACGTTCTCATAAGGAAGACAAGAGCTTGGAGTCGAAGTGGAGCAGTGAAGTGCAATGGCTAATCGCTACTAATCCCGAGGGTGATTCCAAAATGGATGTAGCAGGAGTAGTGCCTTCGGTTCCGTTCGGACTGAGAACGAACTTGCATGGATGAATGCTATCAATACGCCGTCATTGGAGGACGGTGAGCGTTCTAAGCGAACGTGTTCTAAAAAGGTAATCGTAGCCTTGAGCCTCATCAACTGGGAATGGCTATAATAGGGGAGGTGCAGCAAGGCTAAGTGGGTAACTTCCAAGTAGGGTAAGGTCATCCCTGTCTGGAGTCCCTTTATTTCGGCTGTGTGGGCGGTTGCTGATCCCAACCATTGGGTGATCTTATTCGAGCTATCCAGGTTAGGGATATTTCCGGTCTTATGTTGTAGGGGATCGGGAGTGGTCCTCGGTACGATGATCTAGACCAGGTACTGTGATAAACGGTACCCCAGTAGCTCTGCCATTGTATGGAACCCAATGTCCTAAACGCCATACAGTTTTTATTCTGCCTAACTATGCTGGAATGTGAGATGCAAGCATTTTAGCTATTTGAATAATTATTGTACTTAGACACTATTATAATATCAGAGGATTTTGATAAAAAAATGTTTTGGTTATCATAAGGAAAAAGAATAGGCATGTTTATTTGTGGCGTGGTAAGGATTTTGAAACTTTAATAATTAAATTTGAGTGTTTTTTCTCACGCTGGTTTTCCAGGCTGATTCGGGTGTTGTTTTATCATAATGTCGGGTCGGACCGAGTACTAAAGATTCAGGATAGAATGCTATGGAGCTCAGGAGACGATCTGGATGTCGAGACATATCATGCGTACTTGGTGTATATTCCGTTGTGTATGGTGTGCTGTATAGTCAGCTTTTATAAGGACAAGTTACTATAACTGTCCAGTATTGTGCTATTGATCTGTGTTGTACTCCGATGATGTAATGTTTAAAAACAGTAATAGTTCTTTTGTATAAAGATCAGCTGTTTTCTGTTATATATTGTTCCACTGCGATTGTGATATTCTATGTTGTTATTTCTATTTTCTTCTTCTATCTCTTTCTTCTTTCCCCTACGGTCTGGTATTTTCGACATTCGATTGTTCGACATATAATATAGTGGAGCATTGATGTCGATTTTTGGAGGTCGAAAATTTGGTCATGACATTGTGCTCTGATACCACGTGTAACGGCCGAGAGATTTTCTACCCTCGAAAATCGACACTAATACGTCCACTTAATAGAGTGCCGAGCAATCGAATGCCAAAAATACTAGGCTTTAAGGTTAAGAAGAAAAAGAGATAGAAAAAGAACAGAACAACAACATAGAATGTCATAATCGCAGTGGAAGAAAATATAGTAATAGCATTTTATACAAAAAAGCTATAACTGTTAACATATGTACAAGTTATCAGAGTACAATTATTAACAAATATATCTGGATAGTTATAATAACTTATCCTCAACTGTCCTCCATCAGCCTACAATACACGGCGGAATATAGTCAATACGTCTCTGCCATCCAGCTCGTCTCTTGAGTTCTAAGCGTCCTAACCTGAAATTCCACAATACTCGGCCTGACCCGTAAAGTAACACCCGGGTCAAGCTAGAAATCAGCATGAGTAAGCGCATTTAAATTGAAATACTTAAGTTATAGAACTTCTTGAAACCAAGGTAACCCGTAAAAACTACGATTTAACACCCTTTTTTAACCCAAACATTTTACAGATATCCATCGATATTATAGTAGCGTCTAAATACCATTACTTATCTAAAATAGTCAAATTGTTAAATTAATCCAATTCCAGTCCATTTAACATTATAATCAAACACGTAAAGGTTTGTAGTGGCTTACAAATCGAAATGATTTCGGATAACGCTGATATCCGATCCCGGTCTCTTCGATTCCAAGCAATAAATCTTACATGTTAAATTGTTTAAAATAAAAAATTTATATTTAGAGTGACAATGTTCAAATATGGTAATTCACTACAAATATTTATTTTCAATAAACCATATCAGCATTTTAATCTACTATTAACTTGTCTGACCACTTGATGGTATTGACAAAAATAATTGAATTAGATGTCCAATAGAGTTAAACCAAGATATAGGTCATTAACCAAATTTACGATCTATAACCATATCAAAAATTTCATATCAGGATTTAGCAACTTCAATTGACCGAAATCCATTTATGTCTTAATCCAAATTAATTACAAATTAAGAAGTTATATAACAATTTATTTCTAGTTAATTAAAACTAAATACACTATTTAATACCTAATTTTTGTTAATTTACATAATTTTAAGTCAAAGATAATAATATAGTTAATTAATTGCCCCTTTAATTATAAAATATCATTAAACTCTAATTCACGAGAAAATCCATTATACTAATTTTGAAACACTGGGTAGTAGGGTTAAAAATAAAGAAAGATAGATTTTAGAGTTAAATTTTTTAGTTATCATATAACAATAAGATCCACTTCTTCTCTTCCTTTTTTTTCTTTTTCTTTTGTTTCTCTTATTTTTATTTTCCTTTCTATTTTTTTCTTTTCTTTATTTTCTTCCTATTTCCTTTCTCTTTTTCCTTTTTCGTTTTCTTTTACTTTTTTCCATTTTTCTTATCTTTTATTTTACGTTTTATTTTCCTTTCTCTCTTCCAAGCCCAAAACTTGGACCAATCCCTTCTCCCCTCCTCTTAGTTCTTTTGCATACATACATACATACATACATACTTTACGTATAAAATTATATATATTTGTCATCAATATGTTTATATGTTTACAATTATTTACATTTACATGCTTATTTACATATTTCTTATTTAGTATGAACATGTGCACATAAACTATACTCAAATGTTTTGAAATTTGTCATTTATGAAGCTTATATCTTTATGCATATCCACTTACTTACATATACAATATTTTCACAAACATGTATATTTATCTATTCATTATTTTATCTAACACACACACACACACACATACATATACTTATATATTTTTAATCCTCACACATATATATACTTATTTGGGTACTTATATATACTTACATTTAAACATCATAAAACTTGTTTGTATCCTATACACACACACACACACAAATATATGGAGATTGCACACACACTATTCTGGATGGTGGAGTTTATTTATATTATAAAATTTATCATATGCAGAAATTTATGATTAAACTTTTAATATAGTTTTTAATCAATTTCTAGATACACGTATTTTTAACACCAGAAAATTTATTTATTTGACCAATAAAATTTAATATCCAAATGATTAAAATCAGTTAATTACCCAATAACAATGCCAGTAAATCCGGGTCGTTACATTCCTTCCACCTTTAGAACTTTTCGTCCTCGAAAAAGAACGAAGTTAGAATTTTTAATTTTGATGTTTATTACTAATTAAATCTTCCTTTAAACATTTTAACTCCTTACTCTTATATTTTACAATTTAAAACACTTTAAATCCCATAGCATTACCAAATTATTTTATTTTATATAAAAATACTTTTCATAACTCGATGCCTTAACAAGTACATCCTTGTTCTTATCGAAATTTAGTCATACATTGATCAGGCGTAGGACCGAACATCTACAAGTACCTAGTAGACCTGTTTTCAACACCCAGTGAAAATACTTGGAAGGACTTTTCAAAAATGCTATGGAAATCATCACCCCCTTCAATGGTTCGCAGTTAGCACGATGATTGCGCCGCCATCCCGACGAAATTTGTAACAACCCGGTATTTCACATCAATTGATAATCGACATTAAACGATTAATAGTGTTGCTAATTGCCAATTGAAGTTTTTTTTTTTAAATTGTGTTAAAAGGATTTTTGGGCTTTGAAATTTAATAGTGGCCCATGTTTTTATTGTGGCCGTAAAAATTTGCAAAGCAAATAACCGTCCCCCTCTTTACCCTTTTCATTTGAAAACCCAACCCTAAAATCGAACGAAAGAAAATAAATGGCTGCTCGATTTCGTTCGTCCCTCTTCTTCGTTCTTCTGCGAATCTAGGGCATAGAAATTGTAGGAGATAGATGGCGCTCGCTCGTTCGTTCTCGTCTCCGTTCGCCTCCTTGCTTGGGTCTCGGCCGCTTCGAACAAAGGTGAGTGATACTTGTCACTCACATCTAATTCGAACTCTCCATGATTCTTCTGTTTCTTTTCTTCGTATGATTTGGTTGCTGTGTAACTTGACTTAGGTCCTGATTTCTCTGATGTTTTACATTTACTCGGCTTTGAATACTTGATTGACTTTTAGCTTTGAATAGTTAATTGATATTTGTAGCTGGGTTACAGTGTAATTTGAACTGCAAATGACTTTGAGCATTTTTGGTTGGCATCGACAGTAAAGTGAATTTTGTTCTATTTGATTTGAGACCACCACGGCTCTATTTTTTTTGGCTTCGGTCACTGATTTGGTTTCTTGACAACTACTGCTTTTGAAACTATTATTGACAATATTTGGTTCTTGTTTGTAATCCCTGCGAACTTATTTTTGGTTCGAATTTTATCCTATGGCTTCGGAACTGAATGGTTCCATGACATGTGCAGCTGCACTAGCAATTTGTTGACAATATTTGAATCAGCCGCGTATTTGGTTCTTATGAATCTAGTATGACATGAGCCTTGCCTCTGTTTTCACTGATGCTTTGAATTTTCTTTATGTTACGTAACCTGTTCTTTGGTGTTGGGCAATAGTTTCTGCAGTCTTTACTGCAACTAGACATGTATAATTGCCATTACGAAATTTCTCACTCTCATGATATTTTCCTATGTTTATTGTGTTGTTGCTATGCCCTGCATAATTCTCTCTCATATTTTGGCATTTGATTCATTTTGGAAAAGTGATGTTGTTGACCTTTATTTAAGTCCATAATACATACATATAGTAGTAAAGCCAGGTTACAATCTTTTCAACTAATTACGTGTATTCTTATGCATGCCTGGGTCATCATTTTTAAAAGGAAGCATGAAATTATATCACGATATTTTTGATGAAAATTTATGTGGCTTTGCATTTGTTTTAAGCATTTGACTTAGGTCCTGATTTGGGTATGCGATACCATGACTTCGGTCAGTGGATTGGCAGTTAACTTGACTGCTGTACCATGATATTTGACCTTGTCTTAAGTATATTTTGATATTGTTTCACAAAAGTTGAAGTGTTTTCCTTCCTGTTGCATATGTGCATAATTATTTTGCAAAGTTGAAGTGTTTTACCTCCTACTGCATGCGTGTGTATGTAGTTTACTTCCGACTACATGCGTGTGTATGTAGTTTACAATATAGAAATGCTTTACTTCCTAGCTACCTTGTCTGTGTTCATAGTATTGCACTGTGTACCTTGTTGTTTCACTGGTACTTGTGTTAGTTTAACACTTTTCTATTGTTGCTTGGGTATTGAACTTTTTCGAACTTTATGCGAGCCTTTGTGCTTTGTCTTTTGACTGTGCATTTTCCTTGTGTTCCTATTTCGGCCAGTATATTTTCGGCCTGCAGTTTGAAATTGAGAAATGTATATCTTCATATACAAACCAATGTGTTTCAAATATTCACTTGATGATAATTGGTCCAGAAAATGGTGTACTTGCAATTGTATGCTGTGGTGTTGGTTTTTATTCATTTGTTAAAGTCTGCACTGTATATCTCCAATCTCATGTATTGCTGTGCATTGTTCACTGTCAACCTGAACCAGTTAGTCGAGCTTGCATACTTCATGTTACCTTGACTTTGGTTGTTGCACTGAGTCGATTCTTGATTGCAGTGACTTGACCTTTGCATTTCGTTTGTTTTCGAATTCACTTGAGTTGAATCCAGCTTGTAGTTCAGATTTGACCTTGTGCTGATTTCTATTTTATCGCTGCAGTGGCGAGGCAGTGCACGCGTGCGTGTACTGCAGCCACATAGCATTGATTTCATTGATATTTCATTTACTTTTGATTCATTGTGCAGTCTCTGTTTGAGCTATGGTCGAGGTTGGATTTTATGTCTTGGCCATTTCATTTTGAATTCACTTGAGTTGAATCCGGTATTTCGGGTTTGACCTTGTGTTCGCTTTGCGACTTTATTAGATTCGCAATTGAGTTGAATCCGGTATTTCGGGTTTGGCCTTGTGCTCGTTGTGAACTTTTAATTGAGCTTTTGAGTATTCTACCACTGTATTGGCGAGGCAGTGCACGCGTGCGTGTACTGCAGCCAATACAGAATCTGACGTTTTATATTGATTGATTTCACTTGATTTGATCATTTTGTTGTTGTCTAATCATCTATTATGATAATTAGATTCTGAGTTTCTAATTATTTAATTTAATAATTAGATTTTGTTGTTAATTGCCGTTTAGGCAATTCTGATGTTTTCTAAATTATCTTCATCGATATTCTTTTAATTTTTCTTTGTTGATGATTTAAATCTGCTGATCTGTTGTTTAACACTATTACGTGTTATATTCACCGTATTCCGATTTCTTTGTAAAAGGGTCGGATAGACGTGAATTATTGTGATTGTCATTTATTCATTACTTAATTATTATTGCTTCTGTGCACTAATGACTGAGTTTGAATTAGACTGACCCGTGTATTATTTTCTTTTGAATTTAATACTCGGGTCAGACCCGAGTTTATTTCAGGTTGTAGATATCTTGATTTGGATTGCTGCCAGAGTTATGAAGACTTTTCATATCTATTGGAGTTGTCGTGTCATAGTATAGGTTGATATGTATTCATGTATATTAGACAATAATGTACTTGTATATATAACTTCCTGAGTCGACAGTTGTAGTTGTATCACATGTACCATGTCAAATGTATTGTAACTGACATCAGTTATTATATATATATGAAACTTTTTGTTTAACTATGTTCCGCATTTATATTATCTGTGTTATTATTATATGTTTTGTCCTAAACTATTATGAACCATCGTAGTTCGTTTTATACTGGAATTGGGTATGTTGATGGGAGTAAGCAAATAAGAGATAGAAAACTAAAAATATATACTACTCCTATCGAAATAACCAGTACTAGTGTAAGGCCTAACTACGGATGGCCGCTCCTATCCAGCCTTATTCTTCATGATAACAGACAGTATTTCCTTTAATACTCTTTGTATTGTGAGCATAGAGGTGGGGCGTCACAGTTGGTATCAGAGCTTGGGGATTATGGACATAATATAAAACATAACTTAGATGGAACATGTGTTAAAACTATTAGTCGATGTTTTATTATGCTTTGAGTCAAAACTAAAGTTTTGAAATTATGACGGAATTTTTAAATATTCTTATTTAAAAATAAAAGTGAATTTGCATTTTGTTGATTTGGTTGATTTGGTTGATTCGTGTTTTGTTTATCAGAGTGCGCAGCGAAAACAGTGAGATTGTCTTCGCCGAGTACGGCTGGTAACTTTTTTTTTGAAAGGAAAAAATAATCAAATTATGAAATTGAAATAAGTTTCATTTGTTGTTTATATAGCTGTGTTTAATTTGTTTTCTTTGAAAATTTCAAATCCGATTTGAGGATTCGAAACGATTGCAGTTATGTGATTTTGTTGATATTTCTGCTGTTTTGAATTATCTTTGTTGAAGATATATTTGAATGATTTCTTTGTTCTTTTTGCGGTATACGTGCAAAATTATGTTGCACGTTACTGTAGTAATTTTACGTCGAACCGATGTTTAGTTTTAACGTATTTTGTAGCCGTTATTTTTATAACGGAATTTTTACATCGGTGCTAAATTTTTGAAGCCCGGTGTTTTGTTGACATTTTAATGAATGAAAATTCATTGATATGATATTTTGATGCAAATTATTTAGATGAGATTTTGACGTTTAAAAACTGCTGTCGCTTTGACTTCAGTATCCGTCATATTTTAAAGTGGATTTTCAAGCGGTTATCCTGCAATGCTGATTTTGAGATCCGTCTCTACGGTGTATTGAGAAGTACAATTTTCTTATTGAAATTGTCACTAATGTTGCTGCTTTATCACGGATTTGCAAATCGTTTTAAAAATAAAATTGTTTTTCAAAATTTGTATAGTTTATGCTTTCAAAAGAATGAGGAAGCGATTTAAACGATTCAGAAAAATCGAGGACTATGAACCCTTTTTTTTACCGATTCGCTTAATTCCGGACTTATTCGTTTGAGAATGTAGATTATTTTCTTTTATAAAATAAATGAAATTGTTTTCAGAATTCTTACGGTTTGCATTTTCAGAAGAATGAGAAAGTGACTTAAACGTTTCAGAAAAATCGAGGATTACGACCCCTTTCTTTTACCGATTCGCTTAACTCCGGACTTGTCCGTTTGAGAATGTGAAATGTTATTTTGAATACACAATTTTGCACTTTCAAGGAAACGATGAAGAGATTTAAACGATTTAGCAAAAGTGCGGAGTATGGAACCACACTTTTACTATTTCGGTTAATTTCGGACTCGTTAATTGAAACATTTGCTGTTTGATGATTTTGATGATTTTACACGTTCAAGGAAACGATGAAGAGAATCAAACGATTTAGTAAAACACGTGGTATGGGACATGTGCGTTTGCTATTTTGGTTGATTTCGGACTCGTTAATTGAATATTTGATGATTTTCGTGTGCTTTCGAGCCACTATGTTGGACCTTCGGGTCATACGTTGGACCTTCGGGTCAATACCAGTACCGGACCTTCGGGTCATTTGTTGGACCTTCGGGTCATTTGTTGGGCGCTAAAATTATGTTGGGTACTTGCTAGGCTTCGGCCATTTGTTGATGCACGTGCGGCGTAGCTAAAACTCGCTATCTGATGGGATCGATCCAACATTTTATGTTGATTTTCTAGATTATCTTAATTGATTTCTAGATATTTGTTGTTTCCAATTATCTGCAGGTAATTGGATATTTGTTGATTTTGATTATCGTTTTTGATAATCGAATATTTTTTCATACGAGTTCTGATTATCGTTTTTGATAATCGGATATTTGTTGATTTGATTATCGTTTTTGATAATCGAATACTTGTTGTTTCTGATTATCGCTTGTGATAATTGGATATTTGTTGATTTTGATTATCGTTTTTGATAATCGGATATTTGTTGATTTGATTATCGTTTTTGATAATCGAATATTTGTTGATATGAGTTATGATTATCGTTTTTGATAATCAGATATTTGTTGATTTGATTATCGTTTTTGATAATCGAATATTTGTTGTTTCTGATTATCGCTTGGGATAATCGGATATTTGTTGATTTTGATTATCGTTTTTGATAATCGAATATTTGTTGATATGAGTTCTGATTATTGTTTTTGATAATCGGATATTTGTTGATTTGATTATCGTTTTTGATAATCGAATATTTGTTGATATGAGTTCTGATTATCGCTTGTGATAATTAGATATTTGAAATTTGATTATCGTTTTTGATAATTAAATATTTGTTGATTTAAGATTTGATTATCGCTTGAGATAATTAAATATTTTTTGATTTGAGATTTAACTATCGTTTTTGATAATTGAATATTTGTTGATTTGAGAATTCTGAGTATCGTTTTTGATAATTAGACCTTTGTTGTTTTCTGATTGCCGTTTTGGTAATTAAATAATTGTTGTTTTCAAATTATCTGGTTAATAACTAGATAATTGCAGTTTTGGTAATTGTGATTTGTGTTTTCAAATTATCTTTGTTGATAATTAGATTTTGCTGTTTTCTAATTATTGTATCGATAATTAGATATTGCTGTTTTGTGATTTCTGCATTCTAATTATCTAATTGATAATTGAATATTGCTGATAATTGCATTCATTCAGTTTTGTTGTTTTCTGACTATCTAATTGATAGTTAGATTTTTGCTGAGAATTTGTGAATTTCTTTTATGAAATTAAAAGATTTCTTGGTGTTTATATGGTACTGCATCGATGTTCCAAATTATTCGAGTTTTTAGTTTCTCGGACATACCATTATTGTCCTACGCTGTTGTACCGGCTCAATTTTCTGCTATTCATGACGTTTTCCACGTCTTCCAATTACGGAAATGCCTTAGGGATTTTCGATTTTTATTCTTGAACCCTGTGCTATTGAAGAAATGGAAGTTTTGCCTATTTGACTTTTGAGCAACCTTCTATTCACATCATCGCTTCGGGGGTGTAACACCTTCGAAATAAATATGTTTTCTTGCGGAAGTTCAATGGTTCTCAAATCCTAAGGATTGCACTTAGAAATCCAGAGAATTCATCGAGCTAATACGTTCAGGCTTACTCTATCATGCTCTTTATGGTGAACTTCCTATTTCAAATTTCTTCATTTTGTGATCTTATGCTTTTATGGTTGTTGCCTTTTATCCATTTATTCCTTATGATTGCGGGGACGCAATTTCTTTAAGGAGGGGAGTCTGTAACAACCCGGTATTTCGCATCAATTGATAATCGACATTAAACGATTAATAGTGTTGCTAATTGCCAATTGAAGTTTTTTTTAAATTGTGTTAAAAGGATTTTTGGGCTTTGAAATTTAATAGTGGCCCATGTTTTTATTGTGGCCGTAAAAATTTGCAAAGCAAATAACCGGCCCCCTCGTTACCCTTTTCATTTGAAAACCCAACCCTAAAATCGAACGAAAGAAAATAAATGGCTGCTTGATTTCATTCGTCCCTCTTCTTCGTTCTTCTGCCAATCTAGGGCATAGAAATCGAAGGAGATAGATGGCGCTCGCTCGTTCGTTCTAGTCTCCGTTCGTCTCCTTGCTTGGGTTTCGGCCGCTTCGAACAAAGGTGAGTGATACTTGTCACTCACATCTAATTCGAACTCTCCATGATTCTTCTGTTTCTTTTCTTCGTATGATTTGGTTGCTGTGTAACTTGACTTAGGTCCTGATTTCTCTGATGTTTTACATTTACTCGGGTTTGAATACTTGATCGACTTTCGGCTTTGAATAGTTAATTGGTATTTGTAGCTGGGTTACAGTGTAATTTGAACTGCAAATGACTTTAAGCATTTTTGGTTGGCATCGACAGTAAAGTGAATTTTGTTCTGTTTGATTTGAGACCACCACGGCTCTATTTTTTTGGCTTCGGTCACTGATTTGGTTTCTTGACAACTACTGCTTTTGAAACTGTTATTGACGGTATTTGGTTCTTGTTTGTAATCCCTGCAAACTTATTTTTGGTTCGAATTTTATCCTATGGCTTCGGAACTGACTGGTTCCATGACATGTGCAGCTGCACTAGCATTTTGTTGACAATATTTGAATCAGCCGCGTATTTGGTTCTTATGAATCTAGTATGACATAAGCCTTGCCTCTGTTTTCACTGATGCTTTGAATTTTCTTTATGTTACGTAACCTGTTCTTTGATGTTGGGCAATAGTTTCTGCAGTCTTTACTGCAACTAGACATGTATAATTGCCATTACGAAATTTCTCATTCTCATGATATTTTCCTATGTTTATTGTGTTGTTGCTATGCCCTGCATAATTCTCTCTCATATGTTGGCATTTGATTCATTTTGGAAAAGTGATGTTGTTGACCTTTATTTAAGTCCATAATGCATACATATAGTAGTAAAGCCAGGTTACAATCTTTTCAACTAATTACGTGTATTCTTATGAGGAAGCATGAAATTATATCAAGATATTTTTGATGAAAATTTATGTGGCTTTGCATTTGCTTTAAGCATTTGACTTAGGTCCTGATTTGGGTATGCGATACCATGACTTCGGTCAGTGGATTGGCAGTTAACTTGACTGTTGTACCATGGTATTTGACCTTGTCTTAAGCATATTTTGATATTGTTTCACAAAAGTTGAAGTGTTTTCCTTCCTGTTGCATACGTGCATAATTATTTTGCAAAGTTGAAGTGTTTTACCTCCTACTGCATGCGTGTGTATGTAGCTTACTTCCGACTGCATGCGTGTGTATGTAGTTTACAATATAGAAATGCTTTACTTCCTAGCTACCTTGTCTGTGTTCACAGTGTTGCACTGTGTACCTTGTTGTTTCACTGGTACTTGTGTTAGTTTAACACTTTTCTATTGTTGCTTGGGTATTGAACTATTTCGAGCTTTATGCGAGCCTTTGTGCTTTGTCTTTTGACTGTGCATTTTCCTTGTGTTCCTATTTCGGCCAGTATATTTCCGGCCTGCAGTTTGAAATTGAGAAATGTATATCTTCATATACAAACCAATGTGTTTCAAATATTCACTTGATGACAATTGGTCCAGAAAATGGTGTACTTGCAATTGTATGCTGTGGTGTTGGTTTTCATTCATTTGTTAAAGTCTGCACTGTATATCTCTAATCTCATGTATTGATGTGCATTGTTCACTGTCAACCTGAACCAGTTAGTCGAGCTTGCATACTTCATGTTACCTTGACTTTGGTTGTTGCACTGAGTCGAGTCTTGATTGTAGTGACTTGACCTTTGAATTTCATTTGTTTTCGAATTCACTTGAGTTGAATCCAGCTTGTAGTTCAGATTTAACCTTGTGTTGATTTCTATTTTATCGCTGCAGTGGCGAGGCAGTGCACGCGTGCGTGTACTGCAGCCACGTAGCATTGATTACATTGATATTTCATTTACTTTTGATTCATTGTGCAGTCTCTGATTTGAGCTATGGTCGAGGTTGGATTTTATGTCTTGGCCATTTCATTTTTAATTCACTTGAGTTGAATCCGGTATTTCGGGTTTGACCTTGTGTTCGCTTTGCGACTTTATTAGATTCGCAATTGAGTTGAATCCGGTATTTCGGGTTTGACCTTGTGCTCGTTGTGAACTTTTAATTGAGCTTTTGAGTATTCTACCACTGTATTGGTGAGGCAGTGCACGCGTGCGTGTAGTGCAGCCAATACAGAATCTGACATTTTATATTGATTGATTTCACTTGATTTGATCATTTTGTTGTTGTCTAATCATCTATTATGATAATTAGATTCTGAGTTTCTAATTATTTAATTTAATAACTAGATTTTGTTGTTAATTGCCGTTTAGGCAATTCTGATGTTTTCTAAATTATCTTCATCGATATTCTTTTAATTTATCTTTGTTGATGATTTAAATCTGCTGATCTGTTGTTTAACACTATTACGTGTTATATTCACCGTATTCCGATTTCTTTGTAAAAGGGTCGGATAGACGTGAATTATTGTGATTGTCATTTATTCATTACTTAATTATTATTGCTTCTGTGCACTAATGACTGAGTTTGAATTAGACTGACCCGTGTATTATTTTCTTTTGAATTTAATACTCGGGTCAGACCCGAGTTTATTTCAGGTTGTAGATATCTTGATTTGGTTTGCTGCCAGAGTTATGAAGACTTTTCATATCTTTTGGAGTTGTCGTGTCATAGTATAGGTTGATATGTATTCATGTATATTAGGCGATAATGTACTTGTATATATAACTTCCTGAGTCGACAGTTGTAGTTGTATCATATGTACCATGTCAAATGTATTGTAACTGACATCAGTTATTATATATATATGAAACTTTTTGTTTAACTGTGTTTCACATTTATATTATCTGTGTTATTATTATATGTTTTGTCCTAAACTATTATGAACCATCGTAGTTCGTTTTATACTGGAATTGGGTATGTTGATGGGAGTAAGCAAATAAGAGATAGAAAACTAAAAATATATACTACTCCTATCGAAATAACCAGTACTAGTGTAAGGCTTAACTACGGATGGCCGCTCCTATCCAGCCTTATTCTTCATGATAACAGACAGTATTTCCTTTAATACTCTTTGTATTGTGAGCATAGAGGTGGGGCGTCACAAAATTCATAAGAAAACTGTAGGCATCCGCACCTCTCAATTTTACTATGGGAACTGCAATGGATCGCAGCTACACCCAAGGTTGCATTGCTATCACAACAAAACCCATGTAACTATAGGCATCAGCGCCACCCGAATTTCACTGCCAAATGAAACTTCAACACATAATCGCAGACTACACAAAGGGTGCGTCACTATCCCAGTGAAACTCAATGTAGACCATAGGGACTCACTGCCACATGAATTTCGCTATGGAACCACATAGATCGTAATCTACTGATGTTACGTCGCTATCCCAGCGAAATCAAACGTAGATTGTAGGCAGTCACTACCACTCAACTTACGTTATGGAACACAGTAGATCGCAGTTACAACAAAGGTTACATTGCCATAATGGCAAAACCCCAAGGTAACAGTAGATATCAGCGCCACTTGACTTACGCTGCCCAAAATGATCATCAGGAACTCGAGTTTTGTCCGGACGTCCTCTGTGATCCCGATCTCATTGAACTCGATTTTCGAGGGTCGTAAATCCCGAATTATTACATAATAAATAGCAATAATATACTAAATCTTCGTCTTCGTCCTCTAGAAATAGTCTTCAATTCACCGAAAAGCTCAGACTGACCCGAGCGTAATGAAAAGACAAAACATTCGACTCAGAAATAAAAGATCTTGCGCAAATTAAATCAGAATTATATGAAATAAGGAATCCAGATAACTACATTTTTGAAGGTTCAAATTTTTGGAAAAATTTATCGTTTTCATATTCAAAATATAATAGATTTCATAATAGATCCATTTTAGTAACTTACAAATTTACAGAAAAATTCCTAATTAAATTTCATAGTTCAAGAGATTTTATTTATGAAAATGTTCCAAAGTTTCAACATTCAATTCTATGGAAACTTCCCAATGTTTCAAAATTTAATTTTGGAAACTTTCAAATAAGGTAACGACGGTTTATTTCTCAAAATCATTTTTATGGTCCAAATAGTAAATCTGAACGTACTAATTTTTCTCTCATGTAAATATAGGTTTTATAACTTTATTCAGTGTTCAAATAATCAATATGAAAATTTATATGATTATAATAAACTATAGGGTGATAACAAGGATATCAAAATAAATGAACAAATACACATTAAATCACAATAGCATCCGTCATAACATACAATCAACATTTAAATCAATAACATATCACAATAAAATAACATGTCATAATAATTATTAGTTATCACATATTAGAGTTTAGACATTCAAATTGAATATCAATTAAAATTCCAAACCAAAAATCAAAAATTTATCACTAAATGACCTAGTTTAACTTGCAATAAAATTTAAGTGTTTCATGAGTGAGTTTGAACACTCACCTTATGGATTTCCCTTTTCTAATCGGATTTGGATCCGCTACTACTTCCTCCTTTTGATTTGTTTCCTTGCTATCTTAATCTTCTCTTTTTTTTAGAAAGTTTTGGAAAACACAGAGAAGTTTGTATAGATATGCATTTGAAAAAAAGGATTTGGAAAAAGAAGAATGTTTGGAAAAGAAGAATTTTTTTAAAAGAAGGTGAAGAATGGAAAAAGAAAAGGAAGCTATGAAAAAGAAGAAGAAGAATTGAAGAGTAAGAATAAGAGAAAGGAAGTTTTGAAAAAAGAAGAAGGAGATTTGAAGAAGAAGAAGAAAAGAAGGAGGAAAATGAAGAGAGAGAGAGAGAGAGAGAGAGAGAGAGAGAGAAATAAATGATATGGAAGTTTGTTTGGAGAAATGCAGCTATAGAAGATGAGATTTGAAAAATGAAATGAGGCTACAGAAATGAAGATGGAAACAAATGAAAAGCTAATAAAGTATACATAAACAAACTAGGAATTGAAATAAAGTAAAAATATGAACAACCTTAAAATGGTAATAATGAAAAAGGTGAAGTAAAGGAATAAATATATGAATAAAGATAAAAATAAATCTTCCATTCTTTAATATGAAGCTTCAAAAGAATGAATTGCTAATGAAAGCAAGGTACAAGAACTAATGTGATGACCCTGGGTTTTGAACATTTGAAATTAGAATATTTAATTGATTTTGAATATTTGAATGATGGTTTAGGTTGAATTTCAAATATAAACATGGATTAGGCAATTAAATTATTGAATTTAATTTATTTAAGTTGGGTAAAAATTTGAATCTTCAATTTTGAGCTGGTTAAAAATAATTTGAAGGCTTAGAAAATTTGGAATGATAATACTGAAGATAATAAAAGCTTCAGAATTGAATTTGAAAATGATTTGTTCAGTTTTGAATTTTATATCGTTTAAATCGATATTTAAAAATAGCCTTTCGAGGCACAATCTCGAAATTCGATGAAACCAGTTCCATTCGATCCGTAATAATGTTTTATTATCGGATTTCACTTTCTGTAGCATTCAGAATTGTCGTGTGATCGTACGATAAGCAAACGCGCTGAAAATTTTATCGAAATTTTAATATTATAACTGGTCCAAAAGCTATCTTCTCCATACGATCGAATTGGACTCGAAACCTTTTCCATTGTGTTCGGAATAGGGGTTTAATATTATAAACGCCTAGCTGCATGTCTTGATTAGAGATCTTGATTTTTGGCTTCGTTTTCTAAATGATTTAAATTTAAATTTTAAATTTCAAAATGAAATATATGTATTTAATATAATGTTTTCTCAGGGAAAATTCAACATGTTTCTTCATTTCGAACACCTGGCTTATTTTCTCTATCAAATTAACAGGCGTTGAAATTTTTTTATCTCGATCAAATAAAAAGAAAAGAAAAAAACCGTCTTCGTTCAAATCAGAATCAACTGGCTGAGCTTCTTCATTTCGGTATCATAGTCTCGTGACCAAAAATTCAATTTGAAAAATCAAAATCAAGTTCGAATGTTAATGGCCGAGAAAATAAATCATTCCACCTTAAAAAAACAGATGGTCGAAGCCTGTCGAGATAGGATCGAAGTTGCATGAAATTTAGAGTGATTCACTGTTCCTTGAAGGGCGGCGCAAGCGTGTAAGTCTGGAGGTGAGTACGTGGCCGATGTTGCGGCCGTGGGCGAAGCACATAGGGGTTGTGACTCGCGTGGCATATCGCGATGTCTGTGGGCGGCGAGTGTATGGGCGGCAGGGTTCGTTGTAGTCGGCGGCTTCGAGGCATAGATGTGGGCGTGGGTTGGTCTTTGGGTTCAGCAGAAGGGGGGCGATAGGGCATCAGATTCGCGGGGTAGCTAGGGTTCGTGTGGCCTGGATTCGAATGTCAGGAAGGCTAGGGTCGCACACGTTCATGGAGGAGGGTTTCGATCTGGATTCGTCGTTGTTCGATAAGGTATAGACTTTTGTCCATTTAAATTTTTGTGTAATAAACATGTTTTTAATCGAAGAAAAGTATTGCATGTTGGTTAGTAGAAAATTATATAACAGTATGTTTTATTTAAACAGTGATTTAGAAGATTATTAAATTAATTAATATTATAAAATATTAGTTATAAATTTTATTTTGATTATTAATGAACAAATATTATTAAATGTATTTATAACAGTTATAAACATATTAATCGATATACGATATCGATACGCATTTAAATTGGATTTGCAAGGGCTTCTTTGAAGTGCCTTCGGTTCTGTTCGATCCCGGAACGGACTTGTATGGATGTGTGTCTGACGTTACACTTTGAGATGCAAAGTTGGTTTCTATAAAATACATTTTTGTTGGTGGCGGAGAATTTATTCTCCTAGCTTAACACCCTTCTCTGAGACATACGAGCTTTGAGGTTATGTAGTTGATGGTTACTAGTGATACATTCCCAATTTGGTAATGTGGCATACGAAGTGTTGCTGATCATTTGTTGATCAAAGCATGGCTTTTGTGAAAAGCGTAGCTTTGTGGATGAGACTTCGTCAAGCCTCACAACTCGGAAATGGTCGAAACAGGAATGTTGCGGCAAGGTTTTTAGGGGTCGGTCCCTAGGGTATGTCCATTTCCTTCTGGATAAGAGGTGATATCATGGTATGGAGCCCAGATATTTTACCTATGTTGATGCTGCAAATTATTATTGTAACGATCCTGAATTTTAATTTATTTTAAATTGATAATTAAATTTACTTTTGATTTAAAATTGTGAAATTAAATGATAATCGATTGGAGTTTTTCCAAATTCAAATAGTTTGTGTTATTTATTAATAAGAAAACAATTTCTTTTATAAATTATTTTAAATCAACAAGGAGTTATTTTTATAACAATAAGTAAAATAGCTTTATATTTATATACATGAAGTATAAAATCAAACTAAGTAAAGGAATGTCATCTCTAATACATACAAGAACATGTAGCCTATTTGAAGTTGTAAACAAATTAAAATATAAAGAAACAGATTAGCTAAAAATTATAACAACATATTAAAATAGAAATTTATTCATAGTGTAAAGTAATAAGGCAACAACAATTAATACAAGTATGTAAACATATAAACATTCAAGTATATGAAGCTTGCATAAGAAGATAAAACAAAAACTTGTAAAAGCAAGACAAAGGTCTCAGCCACCAAAACAAAGAGATCAGCCGAAGTCAAGCAAGCAAAGGTATATTTAAGTACAAAACAAATGTAAAGTAGGATATAAAATACTCATATAATTAATGCAAGCACACCAAAATAAAGCTGCAGCCACCATAGTAAAGCAAACAAAAGAAAATAAAGTATATATTAGTGCATATAGTATGTTCATGTACAAGTAAAGAAAGAAATGTAATAGTTTATAAAACAAGGCAATATCTTTAGTACACCCTAATTTCATCTACCAGCCGAAACAAAGTGATATTGTACAAAGTAATAAATGCATATCAAAAGCAAGATACCTCAGCCATTAAAATATAATTCCCTGTACAAAGGGAATTGCTTTAACCTGTCAACTTCTTTCCTCATATATCAATTTCACTTTTATATATAACAACTTCATTTCAGTTAGTTCTTCTCAAACAAAGAAAAAATAAATGCAATTCAAAAATGAATTGAAAGCCTGTGCATATTTTTTCAAATTGGAAATCAAAAGCTAAGCAAATCTGAAGGCAATATAAACTCAAACAAACAAATCAAACCTGGGCAAATATGCAAATCTGAAGCATCTCAAATTCAAGTCAGTTTCGAATTCCAGAGTTTCGAATTCAATCTTCCAAGCTTGAGTCCTCTGTTCTTTCTTTTTTTTGAGGTGAGCAACTCTTCCTTTAAAAGCCTAATCCTCTTGATATGTTGATTTGTGTGATGGTTGAATATCTTAATGAATGCAATATGGCAGTATGAATATCACTGCATGTATGGATATATAAAAATGTTGTGTGTATATCAACAAAATAAAAATCATATCTATCTGTTTAAATAAAATAAAGCTTCAAATTCTAAAGAGAAGTTGTTTACAACTTCATGGTTTCACCTTTAAAAATAATTTCAGAAAAAAATATATCAAGTAAGCACTGTGAAATGTTTATTTACAGTAAAACCATCATAATTCACAAAATTCAAATATCTCAATTTCAAGTTCTGATTATATATCTTGATTCGTGCTAGGAAGCAATGAATTTTAATGTTAAGATTTTAATTTTTAAGCTTGGGAATGTCGCGAATTTTAAAAGTTGAATGAAATTGTTAATTTTGTCAAATCCGGGTGATCGAAGAAATGATAAATTTCGCGACTGAAGGGGAAGCATGTTTGGGGGTCATGGATCTTCAGAAAAATGATCATTGATTTTTTTGTCCACTGTGATGATCAGTTGAAGTCAAAATAGGGTTTAATATGAAGTATTTGGTCGGCATGGTTCTCGTGCTCGTGTGCGGTCAATAGTTGATCGAGTTCGATGATACTCGGGGAAGTGTTGGTTTGGGGGTTGTCGAAGATGTGGCCGAAGGTGGCGACGCTTTGGTGGTCGGAGTTGCGCACGCGAGGTGATCGTATGCATTGGGTTTCGACCCCAGGAAATCGAAAATAGCTCGATTTCGATTATTGGGTGGTTTTGGTTTTTGGGTTGCTCGAACTAGCTTGGGTGGTCGTGGGTGACGTGCCGGTGGCTTCAACGTTGATCGGCGAGGGGCGCCGCGTTTGTGCACGTATACGTGCAAACGTGTATCTGTGGATTGCAGGGTCAAGGAAGAAAAGAGTAATGGCCTTGGTTTCTTTTTTTTTTGGTTTTTCTTTGGGATGGGCTTCGGCCTGTTTTGCTTGTGATAACTAAATATGGGTCCAAGCAGTTTGGGCTTCAACAAAATTTTGTACCTTAAGTTTTCAAAGTTTCAAAGAATATAAATTAAGTTTTCAAAATTAGAAATATAAATAAGTAAGCAACATTTAAAAATGAAAGTTAAGATAAGAATATTTTCAAGACTGTTTGGTATTCAATAATCAACATTAAAGCTCTTTATAATTGAAATAAATTAATTTTCGAAATGATTAAAAGTTTGTTTTCCCTAAAGATTTTAAGTTAGATTAAGTCATTAATATGATAAAGGATTTATCTTGAAAGATAATTAAAGTTATAAATAATTAATTCAATTTTAATAGTTAAAGTGTATTTTTAAAATTGATTTGAAATTAAAAATGAAATTGGGTAAATGATAGAATAAGGGTAATTTAACTTTAATAAATTAAAGATCTTAAGCGTTTTGACAAATTTAATTACCTACATTTCATTTAAATGAGATTCAAATAATAAATAAGAAATCAAAGGAATTTCATTAAGAGTCAATTAATTAAAAGGATAATTTCATTAATTGAGAATTAATGATTAGTATAAGTTAACTTTTGATTGGAAGATAATTAATAAAGGTAATTAAGGAATGATAATCAAATTAAGGGTTAATAATGATGTAATTAACTTAAAGGTTAATTTAATTAATGTGGTTAATTAAGAATAATTAATTAATTAAGAAAAATTAATAAGGGTGATTGATTTATTTATATCAAATCATTTGTAATTAATAAATCAGAACTGGATAATTAATTCATAAGTAATCAATTTAAATTGGAAATAAATTGAATTAATTAGGATTAAACCATTAATTAATCCTACTTTCAAATGATTATTGAATGCTTGACCTTACTTATGAATGATTGTATTGAATGATTTGCCTTAAATTGTTTGATCATTTGTGATATTTTGATCTGTGAATTGTGCTATGTATAATTTTATTCATTTATTGATGATACATCTGTATACTATCTGTGAATCTGTGAATGGACGATAAGCGTTATAGTTTATATCGTTTATCAACTATATTCTGTGTTTTGATCTGTGATGATTCAATGATGTTGCACTATTGTGTTAAACCCCTGGACCACACCTATACACGCACAATTATGGATTTCACGAGGAAATCAGTTAAGTCACAGATTCTGAAATGATTTTAAAAGTTGAATATTTAAATTCAAATGTTTTGGAAATGGAATCGAAATAAAAGTGAAAAGCTTTTGAAATGGAATTTCAAAGATGTAATTTATTTTTGAATAACTTGATTAAATTTTGGAATTTAAATAAATTGATTTAAATTTAAATTCAAGATTTGAAATTGAATTCTATGATTTGAAATTAGAGATTAAAGAGGTTATACCAGTTATATATGAGTTAAACCATTTTAAATATATTAATTTTGAGAATTAGAGGGCTTTGACTTGAGCAAATATAATTGGATTTTTCTGAAACGAAAACTGTTTGTTTTCAATTAATAAAAGCTTTCACATAAGAATTGAACTTCCAATTTGAGTTAAAATGATCTCTAATTTGAAATGAAGATAATTTCCAAGTTATGAAAACGATTTGAAAGCTATAAGTTAAATCTTTAATTTAAAGATTTAAATGGGTTGATCCTATAGAAATGAAATTGTTTTGGAAATCTATGAATTGATTTTTTGTGAGAAAAATCTTTTGTTTAAAAATTTGAAATGGTAATTTGTTTAACCATTTAAAGAAAGTTTTTGGATTTTAAGTTGTGACTTAATTGAAATCCCAATATCCATATGTTTTTGAACTATTTCGCTCACTATTCGGTTTAGCCGGGAGAGGACCTTTGTGTCATATATCCCATTCCGAATATGTGATTCGTCGTTATGGATAGCATTTGAAGACCGGTGATGAAGACCGGATATTCACAAGAACGAAAGGATAACTCGTCGATTGTCTCTGCACTGAGTCGCGCCGGTATAGAGATTTCCTAAGTGATGGGAAGTCCGATCGGGATTGTGAATACCCGGATTGCAAGGGCTTCGTAAGAAGTGCCTTCGGTTCTGTTCAAACCCAGAATAGACTTGTATGGATTGTGTGTCTGACATTACACTTTGAGATATAAAGCAGATTTCTTTCAAATACATTTCTGTTGGTGGCGGAGAATTTATTCTTTTAGCTTAACACCCTTCTCTGAGACGTACGAGCTCAGAGGTTATGTAGTTGAAGGTTATCAGCGATATATTCCCAATTTGGTAATGTGACATGCTAAGTGTTGCTGTGTAATGATCATTGTTTGATCATTTGTGATATGATCATTTGTTTGATCATTTATCTTTGTGATCATTACTTTGATCATTTGTTGACCCAAAGCATGGCTTTGTACCAAAGCGTAGTTTTGTGGACGTGACCTCGTCGAGCCTCACACCCGGAATGGTCAAAACAGGAAAGATGCGGCAAGGTTATTAGGGGGTAGCGCCCCTTTAGGGTATGTTCATTTCCTTCTGGAAAAGGGTGGTATCATGGTATGGAGCCCAGATACTTACTCATGTGGAAAACACTCTATTTATTATGGTGTGATGTTGGTTATCGAGCGCTCGGATAAAGGTCCTAAAGGACCGGGGGATGGCATACTCGTGTCAGTTGTTACCCAGTTAGGGGTAACCTGGCCTTGTGTTGGCAGAGATCCGGTTAGGTTATCGGGACGTCCTTCCAGAGGCGTTTCCATGTGGCAATGGGAAGTTCCTTGGCCTGACCATTCGTTGGAAATCCAATCTTCAATACGAAACCCTGTACGGTATTAGTTGTAGAACCTGCCATCTAATATGGTAGCTATAGCGGGCATAATATAATGGTACCTATGCTGGCTAAGATTAATATTCTACTTTCGAAATGCTTTTCTGCACCGTGCACTTATATTAATAATATCAAAGAAATTTTTCTGCGTATTAAGCATGTTTGACTATCATAAGAAGAAATCTCCTCCAAGTCTGCGTTTGCATTATGTGTGTGGCGGGAGGTCTTATGGTAGTTTCATTTTCAAAAAGCATTGCGAATTTACTTTAAAATTCTCTTGTTGATTGTTTTTAAAGATAAACTGTTTTGTTGCTCACACCAGTCCCATGACTGATCCGGAGTTTATTGTTTCTTTCCTAAACTTTGGATGCTCAAAATTTTCTACACGAGCAGTCTAGAGTTGGGTTTTTCAGATAGTTAGGTTCAGTAGATTATCTGGAGTTAGTTCAGTCTTTGGTTCGCACCAGTCTTGCTTATCTTTGTGCATCGTTATGGGGAGTTCGAGCTATTGCTGGATTAGTTCTTGGAAATGGAGTTGCAGTTCTCAAAGTTCTCTTTTGGAACTATCTTAGAGTTGTTTGTTCCGCTGCTAGTGTTATCTATTTTCTTTCCACTGCTATTTTCTTGTATCTCTGATGTATATTGATATTCATTGTATCACTCTGTTGTATCAGATATTGTATCAATGCTATATATCAATGTATTATTCTTTTTTTCCGCTGTGTTGTTTACTTAATGTTGTTATAAGCTCCGGCGAATCGGATTTGAACGGTCGAATCTACGGCATTCGAATACGATTTGAAGTATGGATGTCGATTTTCGAGCGGGCAAAATCCGCATTCGTTACAATTATACTTTGTGGTTGTTGCTTTGTGGTTAAGGATCCTCGGATAAAGGTCGGTAATGACCGGAGATGGCATACTTATGTGTTAGTTACCTATGTTATAGCTTGGTTAAAGTGTGAGGTAATGTCGACCGTGTTAGCAGAGATCCAGTTAGGTTCTCGGGGGCGTCCTTCCAGAGGCATACCCATTTTGGTAAGGAAGTTCCTTTGCCTGACCATTTGTTGGAAATCCAAAGAAACAATACGCGCCCTGTACGGTTTTAGTTGTATAACTTGCCATGGAATGTGGCGGTAACCTGCTATTGAACATGCTAACTATAGTAGGCATACGACGAAATGTGGTATGTTGGCTAAGATTAATATTATAATTTCGAAATGTTTTCTGCACTCTGCACTAATAATAATATCAAAAGATTTTCGCGTATCAAGCATTTTTGACTGTCATAAGGAGAAATATCCTCTAAGTGTGCGCTTGCATTGTGTATGTGGCGGGAGGCCTTATGACAATTTCATTTTCCAAAAGCATAACGGATTTCTTTTTGTTTTCTTTGTGAAAATAACTATTTTTAAGTTCTCACACCAGTCCTAAGACTGACCTGGATTTTATTATTCCCCTTTTAAACTCTGGGTGCCCATAATTTTCCACACTGGCAGCCTAGAATCGGGTTATCAAATTGGATCTGGATGGATTGCTGTGAAACTCAAGAGACAAGCTGGATGGCGTGACGTACTTCTGTATACTATTAATTTTTCTGCTATGTATTCAATTGTAAGGACAAGTTCATATGATTGTACAGTTGTGTGCTATGCCAGGGCTATGGATTATTGTTTTGATGATGAGATTGAGTTACCCTACACTTCCAATCCTATCATCAATCAACTGTGGGATGCTGTGAAATGCAACAGGCTCCCCACTGATGGTAATGGGTATGTTTGGGCTTCCAAACTTGAGCAGCACTCCATAGCATGTATTTACAAAGCTTTGAAAAGAGATGATAGTAACCCTGTTTTTAAATAGCATGGTAGAGTCTGGAATACTTTTCTCATAAACTGGATTTCTTTCTTTGGAAAGTTCTCAGGAATGCTCTGATGACTAAAGATAAGTTATTCAGAAGAGGTTTCACTGTGGACTTGACTTGTGTCTACTGTAATAATGTAACTGAAGATGCTTCTCACCTTTTCTTTGAGTGTGTGGTAACTAATAAAATTTGGAAGGCTTGTCTCATTGGTGCTGGGTTTACTGAGCCTATACTTTATGGTGAAGCTGAGTGGAACAGACTTTTCAGGAATACTAGGTGGAAGAATGGTACTTCCTTTTGGCTTTTGTTGATTCTGAAAGTGTATGTGGATGTTATATGGGCTGAGAGAAATGCTAGAGTCTTTGAGAATAAAAAGAAGGTTGATAGTGCTTTGATCAATATCATAAGTGCTAGGGTCAAGGAGAAGTTCTCACATCATGCTGCTTATGACTCGATGGATTAGGGTGGTGGTCTTGCCTTTCATTGTTTTTTCTTGCTTGAGTGTTATTTACTGTATTCTTTCTTTTCTCTCCTTGTGTTTTCTCTGTATTATGTTGGGAGCTTAGCATGTTATTGCTCTCCTTTGTTTTGTGTATGTGTGCTTAATAAATATGGATAGGGTCCATTCAACCCTACTTGCCTTTCAAAAAAAAAGCTGTTGTACTCTAATGATGTTGTGATGTAAAACATCTACAGTTCTTTTGTTTTAAAGATTATTCATTTATCTATTATATGTTGTTCCGCTACAAAATATGAGATTCTATTGTTGTTTTCTGTTTTCTTCTTTTATCTTCTTCTTTAACCCTAATGGTTCAGTTTTCCGGCATTCGATGGTTCGGCAGTTGATACAGTGGACGTATTAACGTCGACTTTCGGAAGTCGAAAAAAATCGGGTCGTTACAACAAATAACGCATAAACAAAATAAACTTTAGTAGTGGAGAATAGTAAATGCTAATTAGATGGCATGAATATTAATTTGGATGTTCACATTAAAAATGGTAAAAAGAAAAGAAAAAAACTTCAAGTAAAGAACTCGAAAGGAGCAAAAGAACAAAGGAGAAACATATGAAAATAATGAGGCAATTATTAATTAAAAATAAATCAAACAAGAATATTATTAATTAATAAGAAATGAATGAGTAGTCTAACAATTAAATGGATGCTCAAGTGGGAAAACGAAAAGAGAGAGAATGCAACGTGATAATAAATGTAAAGCAAATTAAGGGAGCACCTATATCCTATAAACAAACCTTTGGGGTCCAAATTCTAAAACTTACTCCAGTTAATTCATATCAATAAACCAAAATATACACATATTTACATCATTTATGTTAATATATGTGCACACTCCATTAACGTAATCAATCAATTAACAATCAATCAATCAATTAATCAACCAATCAATATATATATATATATATATATATTTACATTACTCAAACTAATTTTATTAATTAATGAATATATATCTCTATTTTTGCACTATAAAAATGATTTACTTTACTTTTTTTATTACTATAATGGTCGCATTAATGCAACCAATTTACAAGTTTTAACCATGTATAAATAGGAAAAATAAATATATGTGAACTTATGTAATTAATGTACAACTATTAATATAAGGTAATTCTAATTGATTCCACAACATTTACATAACCATGAACCCTCTGATATATTTAAAAATTTGAATATCAATGTTTGTGTGTACAGATTATTCTAAAATTCAACTTTTTTCCAAGTCATACCTATTCAAAATGAAAGTTTTATTTTATACATGTCAAAGCATGCAATTATCTTAATCAAAATGTCCACTCCATATTGACATAAAATGTAAGTTCCTATATTAACTTATTCATTACACTTTCATTTATGTTTCCTTTTAATTGAACCATTTCAATTAATCTAATTCCAACTCATTTTATTACTAATTTCAAATAAATTGTAATTATAAAACACTGTTTTCTTTTCATTATACCAATTCAAACATGTTTATAAAATTTCGTATACAACAAAATTTATACACTATTTACAAAGTAAATGTTTTATCTTCTTGAAAATCAACTTCTCCAAGATGCATCTCAAATAACAACTTATGTTGTTCTTTCATTAAAACATTCACTCCATCCTTTATTCAAATTCAACATTTGTTATTCTGACTAGAGACAAACATACAATTTATTTTCAAGTCAAAGCTTAAATTTCATTAAAAAGTTTATCTTAATTTGATTTAAAATGTAAGTTTTATGTTGAATTTATTAATTACAATGCACTTGCCTTTTCTTTTCAATTAAAGTATTCCAACAACTCTTATTGTAGTTTATATTCAATATTAGATTTCCAATGAATTCTCATTATACAACAAATGTTTTATGTTCATTTCATGTATTCCAACATTTATTTCTCAAATTATTCCATTCTTATATTAACATCTATTATTACAATCAGTGGAACATACATTCAAACAATTATTATAATAAATTGAAATTACACTAAAATAGTAATCAATTACATTAAATTACATTCTAATTGTTTTCTTACTAACAAATCATAAATTTCTAATCTTATACAATGTTAAATCCAAAAATATTATTAAATTCAATATTCTAATTATCGAAAAAAATACGGGTCGTTACAATTTGAATATTAGATGAGTTAACATGTCTGTTGCAGTGTAAATCCCAATACTTATACAAGGGCATGTTATACCTTGTATGGATTGTTATATTACACATGCAAACACACACACACAGATATATATATATATGTTACATGTATATATGTATATAATATTAATAATGCAATATAAAACTATATAGAAGTTTAAATAAAGTAATGGTTTTATCTAATAGAAATTTAGAATGTTTAAAATAAATTAGACTTTATAGGTGCAATAAAAATTCAAAATGGTAAAAAAAATTGACATTCGCCCATTATTTTCATTGAGGTTGGCCCCGTTTCAACACTTGCATGGGTCAACATGCAAAAATTTGTTGGTAAATGTATTTTATATTTCTATTTGTCAATGTTAATTTAGTTTGTTTATATATTTTAATTGCTAAACATTTTATCAATTATCTTAATTGCATAAATTTCTCAATGTTGATTATTATAACTTTATATAACATATGTTCTTTCAGCATTAGAAAGGTTAAATGTTAACATTTCATTTTTTGATAAGGATCCCACTAGTTTATTATGTTCTCTAAACCCTAAGACGAAACATAGAAGTCTTTCAACTTTGTTAGCGGGTATTAGGACTCATATTTCTTGAGTTCTGACTTTGAGAAAAGCTCAACAAATCATATTCTCATATACGATGGATAAGTCCTTATCGGTTGTATCATAAACAACTCCTAATCCATGCTTCCTTGTCCTAATCTTATTTTTACCGTATGGAAAGCTCAACAAGTAACAAGAGATTATTCACTCGTATCCACCATTTCACGACGGCCTATGTATACTGTACATACCTTGAGAATAGCTATAATGACCTAGAATTGTAGTCATTTGAATTTGGATATTTAATTGATTTTAAATATTGAAAAGTTAATTTTATAAGTTAAATAACTTGAAATTAAAATATAGCGATTTTTTTGATAATTAAATTGTTGAATCAAGTATTGAAATTGTTTAAATAATTGAATCTTGAATTTAGTATGAATGAAAACTATTTTAAAAGTTGAAATAATTTCTATTCAAACATGAATGAAGATGGTAAACTTTTAAATTGGATATAAAAGTGATTAAATGGATTTTTGAAATTACTCGTTTACTTAATGTGTAAAGTTAGCCTTCTGAGGCATGGTCTCGGATTTCAATGAAACCGGTTTCACCGGATCCGTAATTGTGAATTATTATATGCCATCGAATTTTGTGGCGATCAGACTTATCATTTGGGCGTGCGAGATCGAAATGCGTAGTAATTAATTAAAGGATTTTGGATTAGTGTAATTTGATTTTGAAAAGCTATCTTCCGTATATGATGGAATTGGCTCCTGATATATATTCTATTGTGTTCGAAACCGGAGTACAACATATAGTATGCTAAGTAGCACGCTTCGTTTGGAGTTCGAAATTTTCATGGATGAATAGTGCCGTGAAATTTTCTATATAAAGCCACTAACTTCCTTTCATTTGCTAAAAACCTAACTTAAAAACCTAGCTGCCATTTTCCAAACCTTCCATTCAACGACCATTATTGCACGGCGAGCTAGGAGCAAAATTAGTCGAAACGTCCAACATGAAAGTTGGAGAGCTCGATTCCATGAACAAATCTATACAAACTGATCGTCGAATTGATGTTGGACAAGGCAGAAAAGTCACCATGTTCCTCGGCAGCGTATATGGGTTCGGCATGATTTGTCGCACTCACACGCGTGGAGCAGGCAACGGTGGAGTGGCAGTCGAGGCGGCGCAACAATGGGTGGGTTAGCAGTATCATTCGTGGTGGCGCGATCGCGTTTATCCGGCGATTTAATAAAAAAAGAAACAAAGGCGCCTGGGTGCATGCACGAGAAGAGAAGGGAAAGAGGAAGATGATTTAAGTTTAAATTTAATTTAATTTTGTTAGTTATAATTTTAGTTATATTGTATATTAATAAATCGGTAACTTCCTCGTATGAGGTTCATTTCGAGCACGACAAGTTGCATTGCATTTGTGTCAGCGAGCACTACACTATGGAATTGGAATAGATGGAATCAGAGCTAGTTGTAATTTTAGATTAAAATTGAACGTCCATTCAATTTTAATTCAAAATGTAACGTTTTTGCTATTAAAATCAAAATGAGTTGATCTCATCTTTTTTGTTAATCAGGAAAATACTTTTGTCAATAAAAATTATTTATTCAATGTTTGGATATTTATTATTGATTATTATTAACTACTGGATGATTCACTATTTTAGTTTGGTTTGGACATATTCCTACCTATTTGAGAGGATGAGACCCTATTACATTTCCGTGTAAGAGCTGATGACCCTTGTATACGTATCCCGCCTCGAAGCGGTTGATTTATATTTTTATGATTATATACCGTATGTGATGCGGGGGGCAGGTTGGAGGGATTCAACTGGATTCCTCACACTGTTGATTTTAGTTTCATATATATTGTGATATATGATTTTTTGAATTCCATACCGATGACATGGATATGGTTTTGCTTAATTAGTGCTTTGGAAGCACCGAACCTCATTTTGGTATTTAAAATAGTATAAAATAATGATTTGATTTAAAAAGGGATTTCAAAGTGATTTTGTAAATTTTACATGTTTTTAAATAAGTTTTCTAAAATGAAAGTATGATTTTGGATATTATAATTTAATAGTTTTATAACATATCAAAAATAGAGATTTTTGAACAGTAAAATACAGATTTTTAAAATCTTGGAAAATAAGTCCACCTTTTATAATAAAGGGAAATGTTTTAAAAGAAATTAGAAATATTTTGATATAATATTTATTAATCATCTTTGTATAAAGTGATATAAATGTATATAGGTACATATATTATGATTTATTTATAAACGCGAAATTTATAAATGGGATAAATTTACAAGAGTGATGTTTTTACAAAGGAAGTAAAAATTTGTAAAATCGTATATTGTTAATAAAAGTATGAATTTATAAATAGGGTTTATAAATTAAAGGGAACTATTATCATTTAATAAATTGAAGAATGTATCAAACGGTTGATTTATCATAAGATTCGGGATGATAATTTAGAAATAGCTGACCCTATTTTGGAAATTGAAGGCGAGGATAAATTTAGAATGTTAAATGATAATTTTATAAATAGAAAGGAATTTATCCATATGGAAGTAACGTTAAAAGGGATGGTGATTGATGTTTTAATTAAGATTTATGAATGAGTGAGATTTCTAAAAGAAATAGAGTTATAAATGGAGTTCATAAATAAATAGGTTTTATGAAAGGAAGTTTTTGTAAAATGGAAAGGGATTCTCAAGTATAGTTTTATAAATATGGGAATGATTGGGTTGAAGATTTAAGTATGGATTTTTATCAAGGAAATATATTATGTTCTAAAAGTTGGTTACTTATATTAATATTATTTAAAGATGTTGGTTAATATTTAAATATTTTGAAAGGTTAATTATTCAAATCGTTGATATGGTTTGAAATTAATAACTATTTATAAATAAATGTATATCTATGTGTGTTTATATAATACTTATTTTAAATATATGTGTGTGTATATATATATATATATATTTGTAAATAATATACAATAATTTTATTCATTGTGTGAACAGTAAATGAGTTTGGTATATAAATAACAATACCTATATATAACCTATTTTTTCCCACCATGAATATTTATTAATAAGTAAAATATTTGATATTTCAAATTTGATTTATTAAAAATTTAATATTTTTTTAACTTCTGGCCACCAACATTTTCAATAAGACATTTTTTTATTGTGAGCGAGAATAAATGAATTTCAAAATATCAAAATTTTCAAATTTAAAATTTTTAGATAGGTAAAATATTTATTAAAAATATATAATATAATAATAATGAGATCTGAAATATTTTTTGGTTAATATCTGAAAGTACAGTTAAACTTATTTATATATAAATATATATATATATATATATTAATTTAAGCATATATAAATATATAAATATAGATACATATACACACATAATGCAAATATATATTATTTTCTGTTTTATTTATTTGAAACGATAAATATTTTTTTAAATATATTTATAAATATGTATATTTCAATCCGTTCAAAGTAAATATGTTATATATAAGCAATAAAATAGTTATTTTATTCTTTCTAAAAATATATGTGTTTATAAATTTAAAATTTTTAAATATTAAAATTATTTTTTTATTTTTTCTGATGATGGTCGTGCATATTATAACATATGATGATGATGAAAACACATGTATATAAGATTATATATAAATAAAAAATTATACCTTTTCTCCGAATTGATCTTATAATGATTCGATACATTATTTCAACAATCTTTCCACTTGGAGCATCGCAGTCTCCTCCCTCTCTTTGATTTGCATGTTCAAAACGATGGTAGCATGAAGGCGGTTTCGGCTAAGGTATGTAGAGAGAGAGAGAGAGAGCTCAAATTCAGTGTAAGACTTTGTGTTGAGCTAGGCTATTTGTAGCCATCAACCAACATTTTGTCTCCCATATTCGCTTAAATCCAAGAGAACTTTCATACCTTTCTGCATTTGAAATCATGACCATTCTCTATGCTTGGCCTGGTATGGTTAACAAGCCTTTGACTTCGATTAGAATCGGTTAATTAATTATCTAATTCAAGTTCATTATTCAACCAATCTAGTATACAACTCTTATACATCATTATAATCGAGTTTAAGCCTGCCATAAAATTTTAATACAACATTTGTATTAGTTTTTTATTCATTTTTAACATTTATAAACTTGGAAATAATTGAAAACATAGTTGTATTAAGTCTCTGGTGTGTATTGATTCACATCAATATTTAAAAATTTTAAATATCAAAGTCGAACTTGATAGTGTTATGGGCATGCCTAAAGGAAATTTTCTAATTTATTATAAATTATTAACTCTATAATAAAATCTCATACGACATAAAAGGGGCTTTTTTTATTATATATCTATCATACAATGTTGTGTTAATTATAATTATTTAATTTAACTATATTTAATTGAAAATCCTTGAAAAATACGTTATGTGATAGTAATTAATTACACTGTGTTATAATCACAAGAAATTTATCGTACTAAAAATAACATATTGCTTTAAACATTCTTAGTCAAGATGTTTCGAGATATGGTATCGATACATCCGATTAGACTAGATTACGTAATGCTCTCCAAAATTTGATGGTATATTACTCATGGCTATTAGGGGCACGTACTAACAATTATTGGATAACTATGGAATTATTTATTCGAGAGTTTTTTGTTGGTTAATATAACTAAGGTTAAATAGATAATCTCGAAGGAAAAATTTTGCATAGTTCTCTTGACTTGAGAATACTATTGAACTTTAATGTAGATGCTCTACTTTGATTATGGTTAAATCACGCCATGGAGACCATCGAGCGACTATGGTTAAGTTTGAGTCAAAGCATTAGAAGTGAGACATCTTTCAATAAAGAATTTGTCTCCTTGGTTAGAAGAGGTTAGTATCACAATCAATTGTAATCAACTCAAAGTCAAAGCCTTTGTCCAAAGAAGTTCAATTAATAACTGAATTATTAAACCAAGGACTGTGTTTGGATTACATAAGTTGATTGTGATCTGTATTTGAATTTTAACCAAAATCAAATTCCATGAATCCTAATATGACATAGTTTTGACGAAGTGAATTGGTGTAAATAATTATTACTACCAGGTACTATTTAAAAGAGTGAAATTGGATTTTATCAAAAAATATGTAAGCAATTCGGCTAAACTGTCACACCATTAGCTAAGATGACTTGTGAATATTAATATTTGAATTATTTGCTACTAATCTTGACTGAGTTTACACATTTGAGTAGCACAACTACAATATTAAATACTTTGAAATACCACATGATATATTCAATTATATTTGTTGTAAATTAATTATATTAATAAATTAAATATTAATTATTAAATTTTATTTGATTTATTTGAATTAGTATTTAATAAGTGCATAACACGTACATATCAGTATATGATATTTATAAATATTTAAATTGGATTTAAATTAAATAAATACTATTTAGATTTGGAATATTTAACAGACCCATGTGGCTCTATCATGGATATTTATAATAGGGGAGGAAGGGTTAAATTTTTAATGCACAAATCTGGTTTACAATCGAGAAAAAGAATAGGTAAACAATGATATTTGGATCTCCAACTTTTACTTGCTTCTATTGCTATTTAACCTCACCTTCTCTCACATTTGGACTTGACATTTTGATTCCCTTCTATCTCATTTTGTTCGCAAGTTACAAGAACATATGTAACAACCCGTAATTTTACTACTTTGAAAATGGGTTATTTAATTTATTTTAAATATTAAAATATAGAATTTTCAAAATTAATCATTATGTTTTATGTAATAAATAAGAATGATAAACTTATTTTTAGAATTTGATTACAAAATCAAGATGTCTAAATTTTCGTTGAAAAGTGGTAAAAGCCGGTTTTCGATAAAACTAAATATACATTCGAATAATTATTGTAGATGGTAAATAATTCTTTTAATGGTTATATATTGATATGATAATAATATAAATTTGATTTATAATGATTTTATAAACATATTTTATAAAAGTTGACAAATTTGTCGCACGTTGACAAATCAACATCGTATTTTTTACAATTACACTTTAATAATATCTAATATGGTTTTATAGCTAAAACAAACTTGTTTTAGTTATTTAAAGATAATAAGCAATTGATTTTCAAATTTTGATTACATGAACAGATACTTTAAATAAAAACTATAAATATAATTGATAATCTAGTTTTGGATTGATGACTATTTACTGAACAAAAGTTGTTTAAAGGTTACCGCAACATGGTTTCTTTTAAAAACATATATAACTACACATTAACACATTTACACACTTGTAAACATGTAAACATTTAGCATATAAGACAAAAGCCTATTTTTGGAAAACTTATAAAATAAAATATTAAAGATTTCAATATGACCATGTTTATATTAATAAATCCTTTACTAAACTAAATTGTTACCAAAAGTACTTAGGCATCCATTCCATACAAATGCACAGGTCAAATCCATACATGGGAAAGGAGCATTTCCATTTTGTATATTTTGTTAATTTAATGATAAATTATTGCACTTAAGTACCATTTCAAATCTAAGTATCGTATCTCATTAATGACCATATCTTCGTGCCTTAAAGAAGAATAAAATAATGGTTGAAAAGTCAAAAAGTAGAAAATGTTAGTTTGGTAATTTGATAGTTTAACTTCTCTTACAAATAGCACATCCATTATCTTCATTTTCACAACATTTCCTTCTCTATTTTCTTCACTTTCTCGTCCTCTTCCATAGCTCCTACACCCTATACCCACTCTTCAAACACCCAACCCGAGCCCTACCCCTGCTTAACACACACCCCCACTACCCAAACCCACACACCCGCCCCTACCTACCTCCAAAACCCATGCACGCCCCCAACTACCTATGGCTGAGCCCACACCCCACACACACACCCCCATACACTCCATTTATGAAGCCATACCTTCTTATACAAGCCATACCCACCATCTATCAATCATTAGTCCATCCGTTTCACTATTTTAAAAATATTTCGACATAAGTCGTGTTGATTTTACAAAGGAAATGAAGCAGGCTAGTTGTAGTAAAAGATTTGGAAAGGAAAATGAAAGTGAGTAAACTCTTATACCTTTTTAAAATCATATTAATTGTTATGCCATGATGATCATGTTTACACCTTATGATCTTATGATAATAACACCCTTTAGTTGTTAATATCAATGTTTGGATGTTATATGGATGAGTTTGGTTGAATGGATGAATTGTTGATGATAATTTAATTGAATCTTAGATAAAATAGTTATGTTTACTTATTTGAAATGATTAACCATTCCCTTGGTTAAATAAGACCATTTAAATGGTATATTTGGAATAGTAAGCCTCTTTTCAAAATCAATTATGGGAAAGAAATTAATTTTGGAAAATGAAAGGAATTGATTAGAAAATCCAAAAGTTTGAAAAAAATAAAATAAAATAGTTTAAATTATTTTGAAAATGGAAGTTTATATTTGAGATTTTAAAGATAATAAATTTAAAAGTTTAAAGTTTCAAAAGTAAATACTATATGGTTTAAAAGATTTAAAGGATGGCAGTCTTAATATTATAATAATATAATATGAGATATTTTGAAATAAGTGAAAATAGATATTAAATAATCAAAATAATAAATTATTAATTTTAAATAGTTTATAAATGGTTTATAAGCAAATAAAGACTATTTGAAAGTGTTATGATAAATATTGAAGAAGAAAAATTAGGCGCGTCGCGTAATAGTAGTTCGCGATTTCACGTCGAAGGATTTAAATGAGTATACGAAGTTGATTATAGCTCAGAATTCTTCAAGTTAAGAATTTCCTAGACTAATGTGTCCATATTTTTCCACCGAAGAAAGAAAATCAAGATTTCATCTTGTAAATTTCAGAATATATCCAAATCAAATTTTCAGAAAAATTGCGCTTTTGTAGTAAAGCGACCAAAGCATAAAATTCTATGAAATGAATATTTAATAGATATGAAATAAATTTGATAAATATGTTAAAATATTTTAAAAGAGATTTGAATTGAAATATAATTTTTAAAATATTAGAAAAGTTGATTTAAAATCAAATCAATTTTCTAAGCACTTTCCGCGGCACTTTTCTAGTGTCATTTCAATAACTTTAGAAATGAAGTTTTAAACTTACCTGAATCATTTATATATGCTTTTAGATAAATAATTAAGTGTTAAATGATGATTTGGAAGTTTTTATAAGAGTTTAAATGAAGGGTTAAGAGAAATTGTTTGTAATACTTAAACAATAATTGGGACGTTTCCTTAAAAGTATGAATATAATAAATAGAATGACTATGCGGAACGACTAGTACATTTGTCCCTCCTGTGAGATCAGGAAAGATAAAACAAGGCGTGTAACTAAGGTTAGGAATGGAGAAACTAGTGCCCTGAACTTACCCGGCCTCTGTTTCTTTTTCTAGGCAAGGGGTCGAACAGATCGTAGGGAAAGCCTGGATGCTTTAAATGAAAATATCATATTTAAGTTTCTCTAAAATAAAAATGGTTGAACAATGTTTTTAAGTAATGTTCTAGTCGTACTCTGTATTTAAGTTATGAGAGAGAAATTTGTACTATCCGCGTAAATTTAAGAGGTGATTTTTACCGTTATTTCACAAGTAGTACGAAATGAATATGGGAATTAAGCTGGGTAAAATTAGTATAATCTTTTACTCAGTATAACTGGTTTTGGGTTTATAGTAAACGATGTCTTAAATAACATTGCTTTTGATCCAGTTAAGACATGTTTTCAAAGGATGGAATTTTTAGAAATTAAATGACTTGAAGATTTCCAAAGTTAAAAGAATTTTGATTTACCGGTAAAATGTTAAAAAGAGTCTTAAAAAATCCTGTATACACATATTCGCATTTTTATCGATGATTGGATTTCGAAGAGACCGAGGTCGGATCTGGGTAAATTCCTATCTGAAAACCACATCGAACCAATTTACGTTTTGAAGTAAAACATGTTGAAGAAAAGATCATTGAAGATAAGGATATTCATGATGTAGGGCTACTTGCCACTAGAACCTCGGGGACAGGATATTCATGATGTAGGGCTACTTGCCACTAGAACCTCGGGGAAATTTACCATATCACATATATTGCCAGCACTGCCCTATTATAAAAATCTTTGAATTTCAAGGACTAATTGGTACTGGTCCTAGAGGTGATTCGCAAAACAGGAATGCGATAGGAGGAGTGCCTTAGATTTCGTTCAGTCCTAGAGTGAACGTGTATGGATGAATGTCTGACATTGCAATTTAAAATCATATTAATTGATCTCTATAAACATATCATCTGCTTGGTGACTGAGAAGGCAACTTCTCTTAGCTTAACATCCTTTCTTGAAATGTACGAGCTCGGGAGTTATACATTTTTAGAAATTGGTTGTGTGATATGGAATGGCAATGTGGCATTCAAAGTGAAGAGTTGATGTGCTATGTGAAAGGTAATCGTTACCTCAAGCCTCACACCAGAAAATGACTAAAACATTGTAGATACAGCAAGGCTATGTGGTTCTTGTAACAACCCGCATATTTTACAATTATATATTTAAATATTTTATTTAAATATAGCATCGTTAGTCGAATTTAAAGTCCGTAATGTGACTTTCTGTAAACGATCGAATCTGGACTCGAGACCACTTTCATTGAGTTCAAAATGACATTTACAACTTCTTTGAGTATAAACATTGATATGTTTGGAGTTGATTAGGATTTTGGTATTTTCATTTGGGCTTTGGATTATGTTCAAACCCACTAACCCAACAAGATAACCCAAACTCCTCTACCAAATATCCTAACTCCACTACTCTTCATTCATTATACTCCTCATTTTCTAACACTCAAGATAAAGAGAAAAATGAGGGAAAAGATAGGAAATTAAAATTCCTACACCCTATATTATTAGAAAATTCAAGTTCCAAAATCAAGAAGAAGCTTATGTAAGCATCTTCTTCATCTTCTCCATCTCAATCTCTCTTCAATTTTCAGAAATTCCTATAACCTAACTTAGGAAATTTTTGCATTTGATAATAGACTTAAGATTCTAGAGGTATTGTTGAAAAGGAATTGATCTTTCCTTGATTTAGAGCTTCTCAATTGTTGTTTTCGAGTTTAAGGTGAGTTCTTGAACTCACATCTACGTCTATACCTTTGATGGTTGTTAGCTATGAATTCGTAACATCTATTTCATGTTCATTTGCTTTTGATTTGAATCGGTTTGGTGAATTTTTCAATTTTTGGTATTTTGAAGTCAAAATCTATGAAAACCCTACTAAGGTTGTTTGGACATGTTGTTTGGAGTGTATTTGAAGAGCCTATAGGGTTGGGTTGTCGTTTGTCATAAATCCCAAGCCTCCGTTGTTGTCCGATCGCTTCTGAACCGATTTGGCCATTAATGGCCTAGGTTGATTTTTGCCCTGAGCTTCAGATCATATGTATGAGTCATCGGAATAAAAATTCTAGACTTACAGCTCAGACATCTGAGGTTATTCCCAGACGTCTGGGCGATCTGGAAGAAAATTTACGGATTCTCAGCTCAAACGTCTGGGAAAACCGCCAGACGTCTGGCACTGTTTAATTCAGCCAACCTGCCTATTTTTATGTGGGTTTCCGTTTGAATCGATTTTTGTTGATCCAGTTATTTGTAGTCATTTATTATCGACTTTGATGACTTCTTTCTGGATTTTTGGGAATATCCATTTGATGGATTCGATATCGATTTTCATGGTTTTAATTCACGTCGTCTTATGTGAATTTTTGGTGATAGACTGTTTTTTACAATCATTTCTTTGATTTTTCACTTTAAAATACAATGGTTTCTATACTAGTAGTAAATACTCAAACTCTTTCACAAAAATGATTTCAATGTTACTTTTAATATAAAGCTCATTTTTAAAATCGTTTTCCAATCTATTAGTATATACAAACCTATACCTCATTCGTTCGAGAAATCCAATTATGACTTAGCAAAACAAATGGTATGTAATGCTTGCATGTTAATTCTTAGACTTCTTCGATTCAAATCTCGTGACAATTTTCGAGTGGAAATCTACAATTTGTTTATAAATATTTGAGATAAGCCAATGGTTATGGGACATGAAGCTGAACTCATTTATTTACTAGCTTGGTGTAATTTGCACTTTTATTGATCTATGATGATCATTTGTTGTTTAGACTAGCGATATGCGATGTCTCTTAGTCTGCATGGGGGACTGTACTCCGTTCTTTGGAGTTTCGTCTCACTTTTATGGGCTAGCGACCCATGGTCTTTTTATGGAGTTCGGTTCATCTACTACGTCGTTGTTCCGGCTTATTTGAGTTTCAGGTTCCTCAGGCGCACCGTTGTACTACGTCGTTGCACCGGCTCTATGGGTTGGCGACCCATGGGATAGCCTCCCATTTATGTTACATGTTTTGGTGAGTTTTCATGCTCTCCTTTGTAATAGGCCTCCCCCTTTGTGTTTTCTAGATTTCTAATTATTGATTTCTAGAATTTGCATTTCACCAATTTTGATGATATGCATTGATATGCTCTATCAATATTTGTGGTTTGGTGAATAAAAATAAAGAATATGACATTCTTTTTGGTGTATGATAAAATTTGAGATATTATATGATTTTTGTTGTTATCATATATATATATATATATATATATATTTGTGACATCTCTTATCCTATCTTATCTTATATGATATTTATAGCTAGACTGATCCATTTATTATTTTTCTTCTTAAAAAATACTCGGGTCATACCGAGGTGTTTCAGATGCTTCTATTTGACTTCTTATCAGGGACTGCCATATGACTTTTGGCTAACTACTTTAGCTTAGTAGTTTTTGTTTTTATACATTCGAGATAGAGACTCCTTGATGTATACATATTCTTTTATCTAGCACATATACCTATTCTTTTAGGATGTAGTGGATCTTGTATGACCACTAATTTGATGTATACTTCTATGTGTTATATTCATATCTGTTTCCGCCTTAGTGATGTGAATATCTGTGACTGATTTTGTGTTGTGCTTATTTTATAATTTTTTCTGAAGGCCACATAGCCACAGTGTAGTAGCTTTGAGTTTGTAATTGATATGTCGGATTTCCTCTTGAATGAAATGCATTATATATGCATTATATACTATCTAACATATCGGTACTCGCACAAAGCAATTACATAGATGGTAACTCCTTATCAGCCTTATTCTTCGTACTGACTAACGGCATTACTCTATAGTGTCCATAGATAGTGTGAGTATAGAGTTGGGCCAGTTTGGTATCAGAGCAAAACTTCGAAACAATGTAGAATAATCTAGCATGGATCATTGTCCTAAATCTCTTTTAGGAATCGTGCCATAGGATTTAATCCGAGTCTTAGGACCCGTTCTATCCTATTTTCTTTTATGATACCTTGTTTTATCAATCAAGTTTGTTTGATATTAATTCTGAGAATAACCTTTTTCCTCTTCTTTCTTTCTTTCTTTCTTTCTTAAAGAAGAGAAATGGTTAGACATGGCTATTTTAGCCCCGGTCAATCCAGTGCTACTCCTCAGGATGGCGTATTCATGTTTGTCCAACAACTTTTGGATCTTGTAAAGAATGCTTAAGCTGTCGGACCCATTCCAGAGCCTACTCATCCTAAATCCGAGTTTGCATGCTTGTGCAGTGATTATACCAATTTGGGTGGTAGGCCATTTAAGGGTTCCGAAAGCGTTATAGAAGTCCAAGCTTGGCTTAGAACATGTGATCCCATCTTTTCTTGCATGAATCTTATGGATCTACATCGAATCCAAGTGGCTTCTAGCATGCTCTAGGAGATAGCATTAGATTGGTATGAGCTTTTGATTTCGGAAATTATTGAAGTGGATCTTACTTGGGAGCAATTCCGAAAAAGGTTCGAGTTAAAGTTTGTGCCAGAAGCTGAAAAGGTAACTTTAGGGCGACGCTTTATTGACCTTGTTCAAGGTGAATCTTATGTGCAGACTATGTCGCATCTTTTGAGTTCCTTTCTAAATATGGGGTCGAGTATATTAATACCCCATTGAAAAAAATCAGAGGTATATCTATTGGTTGAATAAGAACCTTAAAAAGCCTTTACTTTTGAAACTAGAAGTTCCATTTGATCAACTTATAGATATCGCTCTTCGACTTGAAGAGGCCGATAAAGAAAGTGACGTTGAAGTTGTGGGTGCCAAAAAGAACTTCAACAATAATAACAAGAGGCATATTAAGTTCAAACCTAATCCCAACAAGAAAGGGAAGAAAGCAACTTCGGTAGCAAAGACTCCTACCATAATCATGGAGAATGCGACAACTATGGTTCTAAGGACCAGTATGCAAATAGGTGTCTGCAACCCCTTTATTGTCGCTATTGCAAATGCTTGGGCCATCTTATATCTTTATGTCCCAAACTTCAAAGCAAGATAGAGGGAAAGATAAATGTTGTGCAAGCCCCTAGTAATACTTCTCTTGGTCAAGGTATTTCTCATTCTGTCCTTGATGGCATTATTATGTTTCGTGATCATCCTGTTCGAGTTTTTTTTGATACGGGTGCATCTCACTATTTTATATCAAATGTAACAACCCGATATTTTCAACCATTCGCATCCTCACATGTCAGACTTGAATTGCTCAAAATACCGAATTGTAATTATAAATTTGGAAAATCTCAGAATGTACAGCTAATAAATAAATCACAGACACAAAGTAATATAATAATGTAGCGGAAGCAAAGAAATAGTAGCTCATGAGCTACTATACAAATACATTAGAGTTAAACAAGATACAACATAAGTCTCAATATGGTAATCAAATATAAATCAGAATACATCACTGGAATCAACTAAATATCTGAAAGTGAAATAGATAGTTGGTCTTCAAGCAAAGCTCCAACTCCGAAGGTGAGTCTCTAATGCTGTATCACTCAGTCTGACCTGAGCGTAAAGCAAATACACAAAACACTCGAGTCAGGACATACATACTTATTCAATGTAAACCAACTCAAGTGAACTGTAATATAAACGTACAAGTAACTTAAAGGATGCTTGGGACCGTCCATCCTCTAAGGAACTGTTAAACTATTTACTATGTAGTAATATACGCTATTATAATAGTGTCTACAGTAAAATAAACTTACTTTTAAATAGCGTTAAGGAGTACCCATATCCCCCTTAACACATAATAGTCCCAGTAGTCTATCCATTATCAGTGCATCTCCAGATCGAGTGACTACCCTAAATACTCCACAGGCTACAGGAGAAATCCAAACTCGTACAAGGCGCGCTAGGATAGGTGACACGGCACAACGAGGCAATGCCCGGATAGATGTACCAATTATGCATCCGGACTGGTGGTGATGTGTAGCAGCCACTACCGCCCACCTTGAGCCACACCCCAAAAATCAAAGGACCCTAATCAATCACAAAGTAATAGAATGGTATCAAAGGAGTGTGTCCGATAAGAGGAGCTACCTCACTGGCCTGGAATCGCCCCTGTTTTAGCCACCTTATGCCAACTCACGGGAGTCGGGTCCATGTTCATACTCTAATAGTACATCGCCACCATCCCACTTCATTCTGGAATCTCCACCGCATACACGGTTGTTAAAGTGTTTTTGGTATCGACAGAGAGTATGCCCATATCTAATCCCAGTCTCTTTAACAACCAACCGTTATTATAACCCATGGATATTTATTTCAAAATAGTATATACTTTCAAAACCAAAATAGCATATCCATTTCAAAATCATATCATTTACTTCAAATAATATATACTTTCAAAACCAAAATATCATACCCATTTCAAAACCATATCACAATAGTATCATTTCCATTTCAAAACCCAATTCAATAATATATCATTTCCATTTCAAAACAAATTCAATAATATACTATTTCCATTTCAAAACCAAGTCGTTATCATTTAAATACAACCAAATTTCAAATCACTGAATATTTCTTTCAATTTATTTAAACTTGAAATATTCCTTTTAAAATCACCTTAAACCAAACCAGGTCATAAAGTCATATTCTTAAATCATCAATTTCAATGATTTTCAAATCACTATATTCAAAGACAATTCTTAAATAAATTCAATTTCAAATAAATTCATTTCCAAAACCATAGTAATTCCAAAGTTATAACACTTTTGAGACCAAACAATTTGAAACCATAATACTTTGAAATCATAACATTTGAAAATGTTATCATTTGTAAATCATAATATTTAGGAAATCATCACACTTTGAAACATATTTATTTAAACCATTTAAATTCAATGTTAATATCTTCAAAACGAGATTCATTTAAAACATTTAAATTCAATTTCAAATAATATTCATTTCAAAGTTGTAGCATTTCTAAGTTTATTCATTTAATTATACAATTTCCAATACATTGTAAATTTTAGTAACAACACCATTTACAAAGTGCTACGGTAGATATAGTGATATTTCAAAATATTGTCGAATTCAAAAGTAGAAGCACTTATAAAGTGCTACGGTAGGTATTTAGTTATTTCCAAATAGCTCAATTTCATAAATAGCAGCACTTATAAAGTGCTGTAATTGGTGTTTAGTTATTCAAAACAGTTCAGTTTAGAAACAACAGCATTTATATAGTGCTGCAGTAGTTATTTAGTTATTTTCAGAAATAGTTCTAATTCAGAAACAGCAACACTTGTAAAGTGTTGTAATAGGTATTTAGTTTTTTCAGAACCTAGTTAAGTTTTAGAATTGATAGCACTTAGCAAATGCTATCTTATAACCACAGTATTTCTGAAGTGCTACCAATAAAATTCCAGATTTTATTATAACATTTCTGAAATAATAAAACATCAATTTTTAGCCATTTTAACTAGTAAAAATCATATTTCCGCTTCAGAAAATATTCATTTGGATATCATTTAACTTATGATTTAGTAAAATAAAATTTTATGAATAAATATCCAATTTAAACAATAATTCACTTGTTAAGTCAAAAGTACACTATTTTCTTAACTTTTTATTTACAATTAACTTAATACTTTTTTTAAAAATACCCATTCCATAAATAAAACTAAATTTTCATTTATTTACTTAACTTAAAATTTCCATTTAAAAAACAATTTCTAATTTTTAAGTTAAGTCATATTTCAAAAAAAAATACATTTCCATTTAAAACATAATTATTCATTTTCCACACATATCCACTTCATAAATAAAATATTTTATCATTCAATCAAATTTTCTTTATAAATCTATTCATTTAGACATCAAATAAATATGATTTCAAATTAAATAAATTATATTACAAAAGTCCAATCAAAACTGCATTTCATTTTGTCAATTCAAAATACATTATTTATTATACAACCATATTTATTTCAAACTAAAAATTGATTGCAATTACCAGGTTAGATTTTAAAATTCCATGTTAATCAACTTTAATTATTAAGTTATTTATCAAAATTAAAGATCTTTAAATTACCATTTAAAACCAAATAAAGATTTTTAAATTATAATTTAAACCTTATCAACTTATAAAATTTTAACTTGTTGAAAGCCAATATCTCTTTATATTTCAAATTATTAAATCAAAATTTTAAGTTAAAATTTCGTAGTTTCTAGATATTCAAAATACTTAATAAATTTTTTAGGAAAATATTATATTAAAAATATTAACCATGGGCCTGTATAATATTTTCTAACCTAGGTCAAGTAATACGGATATGTACCACTTCAATCTGTAATTTAAAAAAAAATCCGGTTTCTATCATTTCAAACCCCAATCCCAAGTAAATCAAATGCAATAAAAATCACTCGAGCCTATCATTTCATCTCAAAATGATTTATTCCTTATTCTAATGTCTGTTCGGGTATGTTTCATTTCAACCCATAGTGATAGGGAACTTGAAGTGTGAGATACCGTAAACGAAATGAACAGTATAGCGTATAATATCATATCAGGTGATGTAACAGGTATATAAACAACTTTCAACATCATATAAATGTATCACAAGCATGTATGAACATAACATATCAGTTTTACATATTCAATTATCATCATTTCACAGTTATAAAAGTACGGATGTCGAGAGTGACAAACTCACCTTTTTAAAGCTAGAATTTGACAAACCAGAGATACACAACAAACTCCAAAAAGCACGATAAGGCACGAATCAAACTTGAGTGAATGAAGATTCCAGATCCAAACTTTGTACATAAACAAATACACACAAACATAAGTATTATTTTATACAAGAAATAGAAATAAAAGCAATGGAAGAAATATTAACAAGATGACATAACTAGGCCATAACTTATGCATGTGGCTTGGCCATGTCTCAATGGGCTAGACCACATCATGTTGTGCTCGGCCTCATCATGTTTGAGGGAACATAGGCTCGGCCATGAAGTGTGTACACACATCTAGAGGTTAGGAATGTGAAGGGATGGAAGTTACAAATGAAGGAAGGCAAAAAGGCCAGGGTTGTGAATTTTTTTTGGTTCGACCATGGCTACTAGTGGCTCGGCCCTATGTTGGATCTTGGTCAAGTGGACATCAAGGTACGATTGTGAGGTCACAAAGCATGGAGCGGTGGTGTTTGAGTGGTGGCCAAGGCTAAAGGAGGAAGAGGAGGATGAACAAAGAAGGCTTGGCTATGCTTTGTATTAATTTTGTGATGGTTTTCATCTAGGTGATCACGGCCATGGAGGAGGTAATGGTCACGGCCTTGGTTTGGGGTGGTGGTGCTAAGGAGATGAGGTCGGTTAGGGGGTGATCAAGGTGGAGGCCGAGCATAGCAAGAGAAAAACAAAGGAGAAACAAAAAGAAAATGGAAAGAGAGGAGGAAGAGAAGTCATGAAAATGAGAAAGAGGAGATGGGAAATGTTTTTGTACATGATTTAGATATGAAGTGGCGGCTAGGGTTGGAAAAATGAATGGCTAAAGATGTGGAGATGAGTGGCTAGGCAAATGAAAGGCTAGAAAAACAAAAATGCACAATTAAAACAAATAACATAAGACTCTTGAATTTTACTAAGCCCAATTATCAAGAATAAACAAATCAAAATCCAATAAATAAAATCAAAGTCTAAACACAATAAAATAGAAAAAGAAAATAGGGAGATGAACATGGGAAAAATAGAAAATAAAATACAGAAAATAGTTGCGTGTAAAATGCTGTATTTTATCCAATTTAAAAAGTATAAAGCAGAATGACGAAACGAAAAGCAGAACGAATATCAGAATTATATTGTGCTTTATAGAAAAAGATTAAAATTTAAAAATTCAAATTTAAAATTTTCAACTGAAAGTCAAAGTTTGACTACAGTTGACCAAAATATAAAAATTTTAGAAAATGTTTATTTTATTGTATTTGGGAAAATAAATTACAAACAAATTCCAAACTTACATTGAAAAATTCTAAAATTCACTTTTAAATGATTTAAAAATCAAAGTTTTCAAATAAAAATTAATTAAAAATATTTACAAAATTATAGGCAGTTACACTCTCCCCCACTCAAAAATTTTCGTCCTCGAAAATGAACGAGACACGAAAACAGAGAAAACAAGATGGAATGAGATAGAAGTAAGACAAGATGATGAGAAAATTGAAATTATACCTGATAATTGTTGTTATAGGTAAATTCAACAAGATAGAGATGATCTTCCCAAGATCCTCCATAATCAAGAACACAAGCACGAAGAAGATTCTCTAGAATCTGATTCACTCTTTTCATTTTACCATCGGTCTGTAGAATGTAAACAGTTCTTAGATTCAAAGGAGTACTAATGGTTCTTGAAAAGTTTTCCAAACTGAAAGGTAAAGATAAGTTCTTTTGGAGGAAGAACTACAAGTCGAACTTCATGAAGAAGATCAATTCAGAATTCAATTTCCCGCTTAGGATGCAGGTAAATAGGAACAACCCGAAAGAAAATAAATTGGAAAACAAATAAGATAATAAATTTTAAAACCATGAAAATTTCAACTTGAATTAATGATTGATTTCATTCATTTGATTTCACCCAAGTTAAATAAATCTTAACTATTCCTATTTTCATTATCTTGTCATCCAATTAACAATTTCTAAAATCATGAATTAAAAAAAAATCATTTATTACGCTCATAATTTAATCAATAAATTTCATTATTCTTTATTCCAAATTGTTATTAAATTTATTCCACTTAATATATATAATCATATATATTAAGTTTATTTTCACTTATTGTAACTATTTCAATTTATTTATTAATTATTTTAACACTATTTTATATTGTATATTATTCAATTACGTAGTTAACATATAAATAATTTAGTTAAGTTACATTGGAATGCAATAGAATATTATACAAATAAAATTTTCTAATTCAATTATCTCAAGCTTAAATATTTATTCAAAATTTTATTTCTTTTTATAATTGAAATTATCCTTCAAGATAAAATTTTAGAATTAAATTTTTGATTAACTTCAAACTTATTTTAGAGGTAAATAAATATACACAATATGTAACGATCTCAGTTTTTTAGTCAAATTTAAAATTGGTGATTAATATAAATTTTTGGATTTAATTTCCAAATTAAATAAGATATTTGTTTGTTTATTTATATATATGTATATAAATTAATTTTAAATTGAATTGTAGGTTTGAAATTCAAAAAGAAAATAAATATTTTGAGAAATAATTTGAGTTTGAAAACTCTATAATTTAAAAATAATAAAAAGTTGTTTTGGAATTATAATATATCCATAGTTTGAAAATGATATTTTGAATTTAATGTAGTAAATTTTCAAAAGATATTTGAAAAGTTAAGTTCTATATTTTGAAAACTAATATGTAATATATATGTGTTTATTTATTAAAAGTATAATTAGATTTTAAAATCATTTTCTTTAAAAGTTACAAATATATACATCTATATATATACAAAGAAATGCATAAATTAAAATTAAAAAAACATAATATGAAGACAAGAATAAATGGAAAGCTTTAATATATATCTCATTGAAATAAATATGGTTTGTATGTATATATATAAAATAAATATTTATTAATAAGTATAGTAGTTTAAGTTAATATGAGATTTAATTTAATAAGATTTAAGAAACAAAAATTCTATATACTTTCTTTTTAATTGCTTGAACTAAATTTGGTTTGTAAATATGAAATGAGATTAATAAAAGATTTAAAAACTTTTTCTTTCATACTTGAAATAAAACGTAGTACATATATATGTATAAATGAACATAAGTAATAAATGAAGGGTTTAAACACAAAAATGTTTACATTTGTAAGTTTGAGATAGCATGTATTAGTAAGTGTCACACCTTGTTTTCTTTTAAGTTAAAATTATAAATAATGCAATGTTGATTAAAAACCAGGCTTCATATTTTTCTTTCATAATTTCACAAACCTGGAAACAAGATCCAGATCAAGAAATCAAAACCTGAAAATAAATTCAAACTCTCCCCATCTTTCAAAACTAAGACCTGAGAAAAAAAGATAAAAAGAAAATCAAAATTAAATTTCAATCTTTAACCTGAAGCAAGTGAAAAATCAAATAGAAAGCAGTAGTTCAAACTCAACAAAGTTGCAGATTCAACTCAATTCCAGATAAAACAAAACAAAGTTAAAAATCATCTCAACATCAAAACAAAGTTCTAGATTTAAAAGCTAAACCTGTTGCTCTATTTCAAATCTTCAGGTGAGAAAACTTTATTCTTAAACCAGATCCTCCTGATTATTATGCCTGTGATGATATTGAATTGGAAATGTTGTATGGATATGAATATATCCGCAAGTATATATTTATATATACGTGTGAATTGATGTGTGCATGTCTGTGTTTATGCATGTACAACTCTTTGTTGTTCTACAGGCTTAAAGCCACTAAAACAAAGTTTAACTGCTCCTCATACAATCAATATTAGAGTAAGATCATTGAAGATGAAATGATGGTATGAATGTGAAACTATTTTTTAAAATAATTCCAAGTGAAAATATTTTGAAAATAGGATATTACAGTTGAAACTCTGGAACATGATAAATTCGAACATCATGATTTTTTATTTCACTTATGTAATCTAAATCCTCTTTGAAAATCATGAATTTTAATAATTTAATCAATATTTTTAGCTTTGAGCCGAGATGGAATTCTCGAGTTGGACGGTATTAGGAAAATCGTCGATTCTCGTTGATTGGGGGAGAGATGATCAACGAGATCAAGGCTGGAAGAAGCTAGAGGGTTGAAGTTTATAACCCACCATGGTGGCTGAACAACGATGATCTAGGGTTTTTAGGCCTGTTCTTTTCGACGTTGATTTCGAGAATAATTCGTCGGCGTGGCGGCTCCGGACTCGATCGCATAGGGAGGGATCGATGCTGGAGTTCGAGACGCGGCTCTGGATGAAGCGGCTGAGCTTCTATGGTGGAGTTCATCATGACCAGGATGTTTCGATCAATTGGTTAGTTCCAGTTTTCAATCGATCGACTTGATTTCGATTTTAGTCGTTATTGACCGAACTGGATGGTTGTTTGGAGTGAGTTGATCAACGTTAACATGTCGAAGGTAGCATGGTCGGTCGAAGATGGAAGGGGTGGCATGCACCATGCACATGTACATCTGGTATCAGGTTTGAGAAGATGGAGTATTGCCTCGAAGTTGATTTCTCGGGAATGTAGCATTGGCTCGGGAATGGCTACGGGTTTTACTCACGTACGTTTCCAGGATTTTAAATGTTTAAAAAATTTAAATCAGAAAAAATTTGGTATGGGAGTTTACTCGGGAAAGTCTCGGGGGTTTTCGATCTTGACTTGGGTTAAAACCCGAAGTGGTCTCGGGTTTGGGTTAAAAGCAATTTTTGATTTTTAAAATAAAATAAGTTTTCAAATTAAACACTTTCCAAATTAATAATAAATGTTTCACACTAGTTTTGGAACTAGTTAAGTTTTTAAAGAGATTATTTCAAATTAATTTAGTTTTAAAGTGTTTTTATATACATATATAACCTTTATTTTAAAGTTTATTTCAAATAGATTCAATATTGTAATTATATCGTTAATTAAGGAAAAAATTTCAATCATGGATTAACCTAAATGTCTTTAGTTAATCCATGTATTAATGATAAAGGTTTATTAAATAAACTTGAATATAATTAAGTAATTAATTGAGATAAATGGGTTATTTTAATTTGAAATTCAATGACAATTACCTAATAAAAGGTTAATTAAGTATTAATAAGGATTAATTAATCATGAGTTAAGTAATTAATGATGGGTGATTAAAGGATAATTAATTTATTATTAAAGGTTGATTAATTAAGGGATAATTACTTTGTGTAATTACATTTGAGAATAATTGATTAATTAAGACAAATTAATGTAAGAATTAAAGGTTAATTACTTAAAAATAATTACTTAATTAAAAGTAATTAATTAATGGTTAAAGTTGATTAAGTGATTAGGGATAATCACTTACTGTAATTAATTAAGGGTAATTAATTAAATGGTAATTAATTAAGGGTTAATTAATTAATGTAATTAATTAATTAAAGGATAATTAAATAATTAAAGGTTAATTATTTATTGATTAAATGTTGATTGATTTATTAATTAAGATTGATTAATTAATAATTAAAGGTTGGTTAATTTATTATTAACGGTTAATTAATTAAAATGGTTTGTAATTAATTAATGTTAATTAAGCAAGATTAGTAATTTATTCATAAGTAGTTAGTCTGGTTTAAATTAATCAGGTGATTAATTGATCTTACTTATGGATGTTTGGATTCTATTGAATGTTGAATTGTTTGATATCCCTAATGTGTGATGTTCTTTGTTATGATTGAGCTGTGAACTATGGTTTATTTATTTATTTATCTGTGATGAATTTACATATTTATCTGTGAATCTGTGAATAAAGATAAGCGTTATAGGATTATACCGCTTATCGATATTATTGTGCTTGAACTGATGATGGTTATGATATGATATCGTTGTGTGTGAAACCCCTGGACTACACCACACACACATATATGGATTGCACGAGGAAATTGGTTAAGTCACAAATATTTGAATATAATATTATGAAATGGCTTTAAAGATTGAATTTTGAATCCAAAATGATTTGAAAAGCTTTTGAAAAGGAAGTTTTGAAATTGAAATACAGTTGAATAAAATATGTTTTGTTTAAGTTTTGAAATTATTTTGGAAACCATTGTTTGAAAAATGGTGATACAAGTTACATAATATATATATATATATATATATATATATATATGGTTTTTAAACCATCTTTAAAGTATTTTAAAAGTATTATTTTATGAATTTAAATTTAACCCAAGTTTATACCTTTAAAGGCTATAACTTGTGTATATTTGATCGGATTTTTCCAAAACAAAAAGTATTTGTTTTCAAATAATAATGGCTTTCATATAACGAAAGAACTCCCATTTTTTGTTGAAAGATTTCAATTTTGAAATGAAAATAGTTTTGAAAACTATGAATGAATCTTTGTTAAAGATTGGTGAACTTTGTTTTCAAATGGAAGAGGATCTTAAAGGTGTATCTTTGTATAAAAGATTTGAAATTGGAATAATTTTGAAAGCTATGAATGAATGTTGTGAAGGATTGGTAAACCTTGGTTTCAAATTAAAGTGGATTTTAAAGGGGTGAATCTTTTGTTTTAAAAAAAGATTGAAAGTGGAAATTTGTTTAAACCATTCAAAAGAAAGGTTTTGGGCTTTAAGTTGTGACTTAACTAAGATCCCACTATACCCATATGGTTTTAAAATTAAGCGCTCATTATACGATTTAGCCGGGAGAGGTCTTTATGTCATATAACCTATTTCGAATAATGATACGACGAAATGGATAGCATTTGAAGACCGGTGGTGAAGATGGGGTATTTTCGAGAACGAAAGGATTACCCATCGAATGTCTCTGCACTGAGTCGCGTCGGTATAGAGATCTCCATATGTGATGCGGAGTCCAATCGGGATTGTGAATACCCAGATTGTAAGGGCATCTTTGAAGTGCTTTTGGTTTCGTTCGAACCCGGAACGGACTTGTATGGATGTATGTCTGACATTACACTTTGAGATGTAAAGTTGGTTTCTATCAAACACATTTATGTTTGGTGGTGGAGAATTTATTCACTTAGCTTAACACCCTTTCTGAGATATATGAGCTCAGAGGTTAAGTAGTTGATGGTTAATAGTAATACATTCTTAATTTGGTAATGTGGCATGCTAAGTGTTGCTGATCATTTGTTGATCAAAGCATGACTTTTGTGTAAAGTGTAGCTTTGTGGACGAGACTTCATCAGAACCTCACAACCCGGAAATGGTCGAAACAGGAAGGATGCAGCAAGGTTATTGGGGGTAGCACCCCTTAAGGTATGTCCATTTCCTTCTGGAAAAAAAGTGGTATCATGGTATGGAGCCCAGATATTTAGCTTATGTGGTTTCTGCAAATCTATTGCTTTGTGGTTGTTGCTTTGTGGTTGAGGATCCTCGAATAAAGGTCGGTAACGACCAGGGGATGGCATGCTCGTGATAGTTAGTTACCTAGTTATAGAGGTAACCTAGCCTTATGTTAGCAGAGAGCTGGTTAAGTTCTCGGGGCGTCCCTCCAGAGGCGTACCCATGTGGCATAGGAAGTTCCTTAGCCTGACCTTTTTTGAAAATCCAATCATCCAATACGCGCCTTGTACGATTTTAGTCATAGAACCTGCCATCTAGTATGGTAGCTATAGCGGGCATATTATAATGGTATGTATGCTGGCTAAGATTAATATTATACATGCAAATGTTTTCCACTATGCACTAATAATAATAACAAAAGGATTTTCACGTATCAAACATGTTTGACTATAGTAAGGAGAAATCTCCCCCAAGTGTGCGAGTGCATTGTGTGTGTGTGCTAGGAGGCCTTATGGTAGTTTCATTTTCCAAAAAAGCATAGCGGATTTCAATTTTAAATGCTTTTGCTATTTTTGTTCTCAAATAAACTGTTTTTGTTTGCTCACACCAGTCCCATGACTGACCTAGAGTTTATTGTTCCCTTTCTAAACTCTAGGTGCCTACAATTTTCCACACGGTCAGCCTAGAGTTAGATTTTCAGATAATCATCTAGTAGATATAGATTGGTAGCCTTCAGCTTTCTGTTTGGTATTCTTTGGAGTCTTTGGATTTTGGCAATCGCATTCATGACCGATCTTGCTTAATACAACATGATGGTGGTTCGAGCTAGTGGTTTGGAGCTTTGGCAATTGGAGATGCAGTTATTGTGTTTCTTTTGGAAGACCATTTGGTGCTATATTTCTGCTACTATTATTCTGCTATTATCTTGTATCTCTGATATTGATAGTCATTTGTATCGATGTGTTGTATCAAATATTGTATATCAATAACTCATTCATTTTCTTCCTCTGTGTTGTTGTACTTAATGTATTATAAGCTCTGACGAACCAGATTCGACGTTTGAATCTACGATATTCGAATATGGATGATGGATTTGGATATCGATTTTTGAAGGTTGAGTCGGGGTCATCACAAGTGGTATCAGAGCTGAAGGTTGACTAAGAACTTTAGCTCAGGAGTATAACACATTAGGTAACTCATTAGAGATATGGTGAAGTATAACCTAGAATGAGTATATCCCTGTTTCCTAGGGGATTGACCAGGCAACTTGGTACTCGGCATCCAGAGAGTACTCGGCATCCAAAGAGTACTCGTCATCCAAAAGCATCGTTCGGCCTAAAGCATCGCTCGGCCAAAGTAAGCGTTTGGCCGAAGAAATGACGCTTGGCATCAGGAGTATGGTCGGCTTGTATTGGTCGTTCGGCACCGAGGGGCGCTCGGCATTGAATGCCGTTCGGCGTAGACGGCCGTTCGGCATTGAATGCCGCTCGGCCAAGTGGTACCGTTCGGCCTCCCACGTACGCTTGGCCAAGTGACGTTTGGCATCCCCGAACGATCGGCCAGCAAGATGGCCCGGCATCCGCCCCAACACAACCAGTTTCAACTATTACTCGGCCTACCCTTCCCTCACTCAACACCTCATCCTGTCCGGCCTGGCCTCGTTCGGCATGAAGGAAGGATCGACATTCTACCTTCGGTCCACTTCTTCCACTCAACAAACAGACCGTTCGGCATGAAAAGGAGGGTTCGGCGTTTCGATCGTTCGGCCTATTCGGCTCGACACACAGAGAACGTCCTACTTGGGCCAAGTTATTCAACTACCAGGCCCACCAGGGAAGTCCAACCCACTGTGGTCTATAAATAGGGAGGCAGGGGTATAGAAAAGCATCAGATTTTAGAGAGCACTGGGGAGACTCTTCCACATTGAATCCTCATTCAAGACTTATATCTTTTACCTTGCAATTGTATTCTAATACTTAAGAACGGATTGTATCTGTAATCAAGTATCAAGTGGAAAATAAAGATCAGCTTCAAAGTGGACGTAGGCCACTGCGCCGAACCACTATAAATTTGGTGTCCTTACTTCCTGCATTTTTATTTATGTTCTCTTCTCTTTTTCAGTTTGTTTTCTTCGTTATTCTCTCTACACAATCTTTCTAAGGGTGTTAGTGACCAATTTTGGTGCTAACATTTTGGCGCTTTCACTGAGAGTTTGAATTCTCAGGCTATTAGGATCTACTTTGCAGCTACTGGATTGCGTAAATCCCCCGGAGGAGATCCATAATCATTCATAAGGCATCTGTTGGTTCTACTAAGAGTTACATCCAATAACTCTATCATGGGAAGACCACGAACCAGATCAGCCTCTCAAAGTGCAGATGTCCGTGAAACTGCTAGCATACAACAAGATGGTCCTAGCAAGCAACAAGCGATTCGAGACGTGGGACCCTCCAACCAAAATCAAGCGGAAGTTGTTTCCCGAGCAGAGTTCAATGACTTAATGAAAGAACTTAGAGAAAGCAGGAGGCAACTTGCTGAGCAAACACAGACCAATGCTGACCTCATGATTCAGCTTACTAAGCAGCAGCACGGGGATGCTGGAGGCAGCCCTGCTCCTTACTCAGAAGAAGATAGTTCAACTTCAGCTGACGAACCACCTAAGCGAAGATGCCGCAAGGATGAAGGTGCACAAGCAGTTGCCACCAATCGATCGACTAGGGATCAAGCTTACGAAGAGGCTGGATGCCAGACTCACCAAGATCCCAAGGAACCCAACCTTCCATCTTCCATACCTACCCCCGACTTGACAGCTATGGTTAAGGAGCTGATGAAAGAAAACCAGCGATTGACTAATGAAGATTGGGGAGTTTCCAAGAGTCATACTCCCTTCACAGATACCATCCTATAGGCTAAATACCCAAGGAAGTTTAACATGCCCACCATTCCTGCCTATGAAGGGAAAACTGACCCTAGACAACATGTAATGAGGTATGGATGGATGATGGATTCGGCAAGAGAAAACGATGCAACCAAGTGCAGGTGCTTCCCGACAACTTTATCCAGAATTGCCACCATGTGGTTCACTCGGCTTCCTCCATGGTCAATCTCCAGCTTCGACGAATTAGCAAGAAAATTCATAGAACAATTCAGGATACACACCACTCATCCCAAGGATGTGATGTCCTTGTCAAGTGTGACCCAAGCTCCAGGAGAATCACTGAAAGCATACTTGCAAAGATTTCATGTTGCCAATACTGAAGTGATCAATCCTAACGATCACGCAATTTTGATGGCAGTAATGCGTGGAGTGGATCCAGATTCTGAATTTGGAGATTGGTTGGCAGGAAAGCCCCCAGCCACGCTGGAACGTTTTTATTCGAAAGCCCATCAATTCATAAGGAGGGAAGAAGCTCGATGGACAAGGAAAGACAAGGCACCGGGGCCCGGTCAGGAATCTGTAAAGAGTAACATCGCTGCGAAGACAACCGGAGAAAACCTTGAGAAGGCTCAAGCCAATGTCCAGAACGAGCCCGAGCAGTCTAAAGCAATTGGAGGCGGAGATCCCGGAAAGAAGAAGAAGGAAACAGGGAGATGGAAGTCAAGAATCCCAACCTACAACGAATACACTCCATTGAATACATCTACTTGAAAACATCTACTTGTCGACCTGCAACACTTTTTAATACAGAAAACCACGCCCAAAGGAATCAACAGAGGAGCAGAAGCGGACTGGGAAGTATTGCCGCTTTCACGAGTCCTACGGACACAACACTGATGAGTGCAGGTATCTTCATGATGCTATTGAGAAATTGATTAGGCAAAAGAAGCTACAGGAATTTGTCAGAGACTCGCCAGACAGTAAACAGGAGACATCGGACCCTGGACGCGGGCCAGCTCCACGTCAGCCAGAACAACCTGCTCGGTCTGTGGGAAGATTGGTTATTAACACAATTGCTGGTGGACCTCATCCTGCGGATAAAAATTGCCAGGAGATGGAGAGATATGCTAATTCTCTGAGACATACGGAGTATGAGTGCTGTTCAAATGTGGAGGATGGAGCTCCCGCAAAGCAGCAGCGCACGATGAACGACGATATTGTATTCAGGAATAGAGATGCGTATAAGGTGGAAGCCCCTACTATCGATCCGATGGTCATATCCGCGACCATCGGACCGGCATTCGTAAGAAGAATTCTAATCGATTGCGGAAGTTCCGTTAACATCATCTTCAAGAAAGCATATGACCAAATGAAGCTATAGACTAAGGATTTGAAACCATCTAAAGCCCGAATCCATGGCTTTAACGGCGCAGCAATAGACGCAGTAGGATATGTGGAGTTACCAGTTGAACTGGGACAAGGAGAACGCAGGAGAGTGCGAATCCTGCCATTCATAGTGCTGGATGTTGATTCACCATACAATGTATTCCTGGGACGACCAGCCCTCGCAGACTTCAGGGCAGCCTTGGCCCCGTGGTGTTTGACGTTAAAGTTTCCCACAGACAAAGGAGTAGGAGTAGTGCATGGTGATCAGGCAACCGGACGTGCATGCTACGTGGCTGAGCTCAGAGAAGCGCAACGTAAGGAGAAAGGAAAGGTCGCGGACAGCTTTGTCCGCATCCAAAATTCTGATGATTGACAACCAACGCCCGAGCCCTGGCTCGGGCAACATTCTCGGATCCATAGAGACATAGATCCGAGAGATGATGATGGGGAACCCAGGGAAACGAATGCAGCGCCAGCTGAACTAACTATTGACATCTCAGTTAGCCGCAGCGACCCATCACGACTTCTTAAAATAGGATCACGATTAGACCCCGTGACAGCTGAAAACCTTATTGACTTCCTCCGAGCGAACCTTGATGTGTTTGCTTGGACACATTCTGATATGTGCGGGATTTCTCCTGTAATTGCGACTCATATGTTGAACATAGACCCAAAGCACGTCCCCGTGAAACAGAAAAGGAGAGGCATGGATCCAGAGAGGTCCGCAGCTCTCAAAGAGGAGGTGGACAAACTCAAAACCAACGGGTTCGTCCGCGACGCCCTCTACCCTGAATGGGTGTCCAAACCAGTGTTGGTAAAGAAAGCCAATGGGAAATGGAGAACTTGTGTTGATTACTCTGAGTTATTATCAGTATTAAGTCATAGATATATGTACATGGATTCACTGATATATCTAGTACATATATTGTTCAGGCATGTACAAGGTGAGCTAGTTTGGATGTTGTATTGCTGAGTTGGGTTGTATTTCTTAAATGGGTGTTATATATTTTGCTGGGTTTCTGTGTTTTGGCCCATTTACGTGTTAAGCTTGGTTACTGAAAAAGGTGTGCGTTTTCATTTGCATGAAGTGTTGATGTACCTATCATTTTTAAATTAGAATACCCTGTTTACTATTTTCCTCCCTTTTGTAACATGGTATCAAAGCCATTCTCGTTTTGAAATCAATTCTTCGATCTGATCTGGATCTGAGGAATCTTATTCAAATTAATTTCCTATCGAATTAGGGTTATGGCTGAAAGTAAGTCGATCTCTGATGTGTTACCAGTGATATCTAAAATCACGGAACATAAGTTGAATGAATCAAATTATTTTGATTGGAGTAAAACGATTCGCATATATCTTCGAAGCATTGATAAAGACAATCATCTTACTGGAGATCCACCCAAAGAAGATGAAGATAAAGAGAAAAGTCAGACATGGCTAACGGATGATGCCAGATTATTTCTTCAGATCCGAAATACCATTGATAGTACAGTAATAAGTCTAGTTAATCATTGTGAATTCGTGAAAGAATTAATGGAGTATCTAGAATTTTTGTACTTAGGAAAAGGAAATTTAAGTCGGATGTATGATGTGTATAAATCGTTCTATCGTGCTGAAAAACAAGATCAGACTCTTATGAACTATTTTATGACATTCAAGAAGACCTATGAAGAATTTAACACTTTACTTCCAATCAGTCCTGATGTGAAGATACAGCAGACACAGCGTGAACAAATGGCAATAATGAGTTTTCTTGCAGGACTTCCACCAGAATTTGAATCTGCAAAATCACAGGTGTTATCTGGATCTGATGTAACATCCTTGCAAGAAGTATTCAGTAGAATTTTAAGGACAGAAAATTTAAGCATACAAATGAATTCTGCATCAACTAATAGTGCTTTGGTAACTAAAAACAAGTATGGTCCATGGAAACCTAACCAGAGTGGATACAAAAGAGAAATGGTCAACATGGATGGTCGAGCAACAAATCCAGTATTTTGTGTCTATTGCAAGAAACCAGGACATACTAAATTTGAATGCTGGAAACTGCAGAACAAGCAGAAACAAAGCACTGGTTCTAGAGGAAGTGTATCAGTAAACCAGTCTGCACATATTGCTAAAACAAATGGTGACGATAACAAATCTATTCTTGTATCTGCTAAGGAATTTGCCAAGTTTACCAAGTATCAAGAAAGCTTGAAGGATGCATCAACTCATGTCTCTACAGTTGCTAAATCAGGAAGATGGGTTATAGATTCTGGTGCAACAGACCATATGACAGGTAATGCACTTAATTTTTCAAAGTTTCAATCAAACAGTTCAAACCATAATGTTACTTTGGCTAATGGATCTTCATCAAGTGTAAAGGGATCAGGAACAATTAATCTCACCAACACAATGTCATTAGAAAATGTCTTACATCTGCCAGACCTAGCATTCAATTTACTGTCAGTGAGTCAAATAACCAAGGAGTTGGATTGTTGCGTTTCTTTTTATCCTGCCCATTGTATATTCCAGGATCGATCAACGAAGCAGATTATTGGTAAAGGTCATGAATTTGGAGGTCTCTATATCTTTGATACTCATGTTGCATGTTCAAGTATTACTCAAGCTCTCAAATTACACAGTCAGCTACGCCATCCATCACTTCAAGTATTCAAGAAATTATGTCCACAGTATAGTTCATTACATTCATTAAATTGTGAACCTTGTCAATTTGCTAAACTCCATCGTAGTATTTTAACTCCTAGAATAAATAAACGAGCTAATTGTCCATTTGAACTTGTTCATTCCGATATTTGGGGATCATCAGCTGTTGTATCAAAACAGAGTTACAGATATTTTGTTACTTTTGTGGACGATTACTCTCGTACCACTTGGTTATTTTTGATGAAAAACAGGTCAAAATTATATACCATCTTTTGTACATTTTGTACTGAAATTAATACACAATTTAATACAAAAGTTAAGACTTTAAGGAGTGACAATGCAAAAGAATATACATCTAGTCAATTTCATGAGTTTATGAGTAAGAATGGTATACTTCATGAAACATCTTGTGTAGACACCCCATCACAAAATGGAGTAGCTGAGAGAAAAAATAGACATTTACTTGAAACTACTAGAGCACTTATGTTTCAGACTAATATGCCTAAGTATTTTTGGAGTGATGCTGTGTCTACTGCCTGTTTTCTTATCAATCGAATGCCTTCATCAATTTTAAATGGAGAAATCCCATATACTATACTGTTTCCAAATGAGCAGTTATATCCTATCCCACCAAGAATCTTTGGTAGTACTTGCTTTGTTAGAGATGTGAGACCACATGTATCAAAACTGGATCCAAAAGCTCTTAAGTGTGTGTTTGTTGGCTACTCAAGGATACAAAAAGGTTATAGGTGTTATTTTCCTACTTTAAATAAGTATCTAGTATCTATTGATGTTACTTTTCATGAAGACATCCCATATTTTCAATCAGTACCAGCAACCTATCCTAGAAATCTAGATAATGAAAGTATCCAACTAGATGATGAAGACTTTCTCATTTATCATAGTCAAGTTGATACTACTGATAGTAATGATCCTATACAAGAAGCAAGTGGTCATCATAATATTACAACTGAAACTGCACAAGAATCATAGCCCACTCCTATTTTGAACCCTAGCTTAGATCTACCTATTGCATTACGAAAAGGTAAAAGACAGTGTACCTATCCTATCTCTACATATGTTTCATATGAACATCTACCATCTTCTATATGTATGTTTAATCAATTATTGGAGTCTGTCCCTATACCCAAAACTGTGGAGGAAGCATTATCACATGAAGAATGGCATGCAGCAATGATTGAAGAAATAAATGCAATGGAGCTTAATAATACATGGGATCTAGTTCAGTTACCTATGAATAAGAAGGCAATAGGATGCAAGTGGGTATTTTCTACCAAAGTTAATCCAGATGGGTCAGTGGCAAAGTTAAAAGCCAGATTGGTTGCAAAGGGATATGCTCAAGTATATAGGGTAGATTATTCAGATACTTTTTCTCCTGTTGCTAAACTTACATCTATTCGATTGTTTATTTCTTTAGCAGCGACTTATAACTGGAAACCTCACCAATTGGATATCAAAAATGCTTTTCTTCATGGTGACCTTCATGAGGAGGTTTATATAGTTCAACCACCTGGATTTATTACTCAGGGGGAGAGTAATCTGGTATGTAAGCTTAACAAATCATTGTATGGTTTAAAGCAGAGTCCCCGGGCTTGGTTTGGAAAATTTAGTCATGCACTTGAGTCTTTTGGTCTGATGAAGAGTAATTGTGATCATTCAGTATTTTTTAAAAGATCCAAAACTGGAATTATTTTACTCGTAGTATATGTGGATGATATAATTATCACTGGGGATGATAAAGCAAGAATTGAGTCACTCAAGTTATATATTCATACACAATTTAATACAAAGGATTTAGGTGAGTTAAGATACTTTCTTGGAGTGGAGGTTATAAGAAGTGATGATGGAATTTTCTTATCTCAAAGAAAATATGTACTGGACTTATTGAGTGAAACAGGAAAGTTGGGTATGAAACCAGTTGTAACTCCAATTACACCTAATTGTTGCATTGAAGAAAGTAGTGAATTACTTGAGAATCCAGAAAGGTACAGGAGACTAGTGGGAAAATTAAATTATTTAACCGTAACAAGGCCTGACATTAGCTTTTCAGTGAGTGTTATAAGTCAGTTTATGCACTCACCAACAGTTCATCACTGGTCATTGTTAAAACAGATATTGGGCTACTTGTAAAATACAGCTGGTCAAGGGATCATGTATAGAAACCATGGTCATATCAACATGGAATGCTTTTCTGAAGCTGACTGGGCAGGGTCAAAATCAGATAGAAAATCCACTTCTGGCTATTGTGTGTTTTTAGGAGGAAATCTTGTATCATGGAAAAGCAAGAAGCAAAGTGTTGTTTCAAGATCAAGTGCTGAATCAGAGTATAGAGCTATGGCTAAGGCAGTGTGTGAAATAATGTGGATCAGTCACATAATGGATGAAATTGGTTTTAAAATTGAGAAACCTACAATGTTATTTTGTGATAATCAGGCAGCAATGCACATAGCTTCAACCCAGTCTTTCATGAACGGACAAAACATATTGAGGTGGATTGTCACTTTATTCGAGAGAAAATTCAGAGTGGTCTAGTGCCAACTGGGTATGTGAAAACAGGAGAGCAAATAGCTGAAATGTTTACAAAATCCCTAACTGGAGCGAGGCTTGAATACTTATGTTGCAAGTTGGGCATGAAGAACATGTATGCACCAACTTAAACGGGAGTATTATCAGTATTAAGTCATAGATATATGTACATGGATTCACTGATACATCTGGTACATATATTGTTCAGGCATGTACAAGGTGAGCTAGTTTGGATGCTGTATTGCTGAGTTGGGCTGTATTTCTTAAATGGGTGTTATATGTTTTGCTGGGTTTCTATGTTTTGGCTCATTTACGTGTTAAGCTTGGTTACTGAAAAAGGTGTGCGTTGTCATTTGTATAAAGTGTTGATGTACCTATCATTTTTAAAGTCAGAATACTCTGTTTACTATTTTCCTCTCTTTTGTAACATAAACAAAGCCTGCCCAAAGGACAGTTTCCCGCTACCAAGGATCGAACAACTGGTCGATTCAACGGCCGGACACGAGGTACTATCATTTATGGACGCGTACTCTGGCTATAATCAAATTCCGATGCACATCCCGGACCAAGAGCACACCGGCTTTGTTACAAACGTCGGGTTGTATTGCTACGTAGTAATGCCCTTTGGATTGAAGAACGCAGGAGCAACTTACCAGCGTCTGGTAAATCGAATGTTCAAAGACCAGATTGGAAAAACGATGGAAGTCTACGTGGATGACATGCTTGTGAAGTCACGACGATCAAACGACCACATCCGAGACTTGGCAGAAATGTTCGATATACTGAGGCGCTTCGGGATGAAGATCAATCCTTTGAAATGTTCGTTCGGCGTGGCATCAGGAAAATTCTTGGGCTTCATTGTGAATGCACAAGGAATTGAAGCTAACCCGGAAAAGATCCAGGCCATCCGAGATATACGAGTACCCAGAACCATCAAACAGGTGCAAAGCTTGAACGGAAAAGTGGCTGCGCTGAGTAGATTCATATCCAGAGCTACAGACAAGTGTATTCCGTTCTTTGAAGTTATAAAGAAAGGAAAGAGAAACTTCGAATGGCCACCGACTACGACGAAGCGTTCCGGGCTCTGGTAAGACACCTGGAGAGTCCCCCGGTGCTGTCGAAACCAGTAGACCACGAGATGTTGTACGTATACTTAGCGGTCTCTCAACATGCCATCAACACAGCCCTGGTCCGCGAGGAGGATCGAGCTCAAAGGCCAGTTTACTATGTTGGTAAACGCCTGACGAGGGCGGAAAGGAACTATCCAAAGATTGAGAAACTCGCCTATTGCTTGGTGATTGCGTCACGCAAGCTTCGTCCATACTTCCAGGCACACTCGATCAGTGTCTATACTGACCAACCATTGCGACAAGTACTCCAACGACCGAAAACTTCCGGAAGGATGATAAAATGGAACATTGAGTCAGTTTGAAATTGCCTACCTGCCACGAAGGGCTATACAAGGACAAGCACTAGCTGACTTCATCGCCGAGTTCACTCTGCCAGATGAACCAAGCGGACACAGGGTCGCACCTCCCGTTCGATGGAAGATGTGCACTGATGGGGCATCTAACGACCATCGCTCGGGGGAAGGTATCGTCCTCATAACCCCAGAAGAGCGATCAATATGCTATGCTTTGAAGCTTGAGTTTGCAGCAACAAATAACGAAGCCGAATATGAGGCATTGATTGCTGGCCTGAAACTCGTTATAGAGTTGGGAGTGAAGTCAATCGAAATCTTCTGTGACTCGCAACTGGTAGTTTATCAGGTACGGGGAGACTATCAAGCAAAGGGGCAGAGACTGGCTCCTTACCTTGCTCACACTCGAGAACTACTGGCAAGTCTCGAATATTATAACATCTCTCATGTCCCACGCGAACAGAATAGAGAAGCTGACTCGTTAGCAAAGTTCGCAAGCACTGGCGATGCACAGCAGATGGGATTGTTCCCTGTCAAGACCCTATTTGCCCCAAGTATAGACATAATGGAGATAGATTTCGTCTTGGAGACCGAACTCGAAAGGGAATCTTGGTTGACCCCCATCAAACAATACTTACTACATGGGGGATTTGCCTAAGAAGAGGAGCGAAAGACGCCAAGTCCTTCGTAAGGCCTCGCGTTATGTAATACAGAACGGAGTAATGTATCGCACGGGATTCTCGACCCCCTTACGCCGGTGCGTGGCCCATGACGAGATAAAACGAGTACTGAAGGAAGTCCATGAGGGCGAGTGTGGTGACCATACCGGGGGGCAAACATTGGCAAAGAAAATCCTCCGCTATGGATACTATTGGCCAACCGTGAACTACGACGCCGTAGACTATGTGAGGAAATGTGACAAATGCCAGATATACGCGAAAATTCCGAGAGCCCCGCCGACGGAACTCACGCAAATGGTTAGTCCCTGGCCATTTGTAATGTGGGGAATTGACCTGATTGGTTCTTTACCCATAGTCAAAGGAGGCGCGAAATATGCAATAGTGGCAGTCGATTATTTCACCAAATGGGCAGAAGCAGAGCTTATGGCCACGATCACCACCAAGAAAGTCATTAATTCCGTTGTACGAAATATCATATGCCGCTTTGGTCTTCCACGGACCATCATAACAGATAACGGGACTCAATTTGAGAGCAAAGAATTCAAAGAATTTTTTCAGAAGTATGGCATTGAGAAAAGGTTCGCAGTAGTTGCTCACCCGAAGGCGAATGGGCAGGTAGAAGCTTAAACAAAATAATCAAGTCCATATTGAATAAGCGTTTGGAAAAAGCTAGAGGCAAGTGGGTAGATGAACTCCCAGCGCTTTGGGCCTATAGAACTACCCACAAGACCGCGACTGGCCACACACCATTCGCATTGGCGTACGGCACGGAAGCCGTCATACCCGTAGAACTTGAAGTTCCGTCACATCGGGTGACTCATTACGACCCTGCGTCAAACCAGGATCTCTTACGGGAATCATTGGACTTTATCGATGAAAAACATGAAGAAGCTGATCTGACAGCAGCCTCGTACAGACATCGGGTCGCGAGATATTGTAATGAGAAAGTCCGACCAAGAATCTTTGATGTGGGAGATCTCGTTTTGAAACGAGTTTTTCCAGTCCCGTCACATATGAACCCCGCATGGGAAGGTCCATATGTCGTCGAACGGAGGCTTGGAGAAGGAACTTTTAAGCTAGCGACCGTCGATGGTGTGACACTCACCCGAGCATGGAACAGCGAGCACTTGCGGTGTTACTACACTTCATCTATTTCCTTTATGCAGTAGTTGCACTTATTTCCAGTATGTTTCCATTTCCAATTCTTGGCATGTAATAAGACAACTCAGCTTGCTCTCATTAGTAAAGGCTTGAAGCCACCTTTTTCATAAATGATTAATGTCTCTGCATATGATATTCCTGTGACGAGCGGCTGAAAAATATGATATTCTGACTAGCGTACGAACGCTCAGAAACAACTTAACATCTCCAAGTCCCCAGAACGCGGACTGGAGTACCCGAAGTCCCCAGAGTTCGGACTGGAGTACTCTAAGTCCTCAGAGCACGAACTGGAGTACTCGAAGTCCCCGGAGTGCGGACTCGAGTATAAACGACTCAAAATCTCCAAGTCCCCGGAGCGCGGACTGGAGTACTCGAAGTCCCCGGAGTGCAGACTCGAGCATAAACGACTTAAAATCTCCAAGTCCCCGGAGCGCGGACTGGAGTACTCGAAGTCCCCGGAGTGCGGACTCGAGGATAAACGACTTAAAAACTCTAAGTCCTCGGAGCGCGGACTGGAGTACTCGAAGTCCCCGGAGTGCGGATTCGAGCATAAACGACTTAAAATCTCCAAGTTCCCGGATCGCGGACTGGAGTACTCGAAGTCCCCGGAGTGTGGACTCGAGTATAAACGACTTAAAAACTCCAAGTCCCCGGAGCGCGGACTGGAGTACTCGAAGTCCCCGGAGTGCGGACTCGAGTATAAACGACTCAAAATCTCCAAGTCCCCGGAGCGCGGACTGGAGTACTCAAAGTCCCCGGAGTGCAGACTCGAGTATAAACGACTCAAAATCTCCAAGTCCCCGGAGAGCGGACTGGAGTACTCGAAGTCCCCGGAGTGCGGAATCAAGTGTAAATGACTCAAAATCTCCAAGTCCCCGTAGCGCAGACTGGAGTACTCGAAGTCCCCGGAATGCGGACTCGAGTATAAACGACTTAAAATCTCCAAGTCCCCGGAGCGCCGACTGGAGTACTCGAAGTCCCCGGATTGTGGACTCGAGTATAAACGACTTAAAATCTCCAAGTCCCCAGAGCGCGGACTGGAGTACTCCAAGTCCCCAGAGTGCAGACTCGGGTATAAACGATTCGGAATCCCCAAGTCCCCAGAGCGCGGACTGGAATACTCTAAGTCCTCAGAGCGCGGACTCGAATGTAAGTGATTCAGATCTCCATGCCCCTTGAAAATGAACTATGACACAAATGGCATGGATATGCCAAGTCCCTGATATGCGGGCGAGGAAATATTTTAAATACTTGAAGCACAGAATGGAGATTGAACAACTCCAAAGAATTCCCAAGCTACGTAAAGGTGAACCAGGAGGTCTATGTTATTCATAGCAGTTCAGATTTCACTCACAATCACAATCACAAAGAAAACTGAATGACAAGAATCTTTTACAAAGACAGAAAATAAAACTGAACTTTATTCCTGAAAAGCTTTTCGCTACAAAAGCGCTCCGAAGTCCGGAGTCGACAGCCTATTTACACAGTCTGCAAAAATCATTACATGACCTAAATTAAACTCTCATTGAACGAGGACGATGGTCACTTCTTGTGTTTCTTTGACTTCTTCCCGAATGATTCCTTCCCAGAGCGCTTACCCTTGGAATCCTTCCCTGACGGAGGGGTGACGACCGAAGATGTAGGGGGAACGTCCATAGGCTTGGACCCGCCAGGGAGGATGACCTTCAATGGTTTGTTCAATGGGTCATCCAGGTCCACATCCCGAGGCTCAGCCTTAACTCTAGCTGTCACTTCCTTCTCTTTATCGAGCTGCTCCTTCATGCTCGGCTCAGATGCATGCTCATAGGCGCCCGTGATTTCTATTTCAAAACTCTCAGAAGAAGTGTCGGACTTGCCTTCATCGAGTGCCCCGATTACTTGGGCATCTGGGCTAGGACCCTCGCCAACTCGAGCAGCCTCACTCGTTTCTTTCTCCAGCTCCTAGGCGACATCGCTCCTCGGAGTGGGCTCGGGGTCAGAATAACCTACACAAAGTCACAAGAGAACAAATGTTAGAGCACGACAGCTTCTAGAAAAACACAAAAACCCTATAAAGCAAAGAAGTTGCTTACCGGGTGCCGGTGGAATCTCGGTTGTCATTGGGGTCTCACCCTCCGGGATGGGAGATAGAACATTAATGCCAAGCCCGGGGGCATCCGGGTCGTAGCCAAGGTGCTGCTTGAAGGGATCGAGTATCGGTCGGCTAGCCGGCTGAGTAGGCGCACGAACTAGGGGCACGATGCCGGATGGACCAATAACCACTCCCTTTCCTTTCCTCGAGGGGGAACCTTTGCTGTATAGGGCCTTAGCCGCTGATAGGTCTGAAGGTTCTTTTCCCTTCAAGAACTCCTTAATCAAAGCTTCCTCATCGACCTCTTCGACGCCGCTCTCGGCCTTCCTGATTTGAATCAGGGTCTCCCACGTCTCGATCAGAGATTCAAGGTAGGCCTCGCCCAAAAAAGTTAGATCTTGATGCATGAGAACTCGGGCATTGAATTCAGTGATGAGCGGGTCGAATTCAGTCTTGATCTCTTCTCTACCTTCCTCCCTGGCCGCCTCAAGGCGAGAGTCGATGTCAGCAGTTGCCATCTTTTTGCCCTCCTCGCGAGCCTCATTCTTTAGTGCCTCGACTTTGGAGAAATCATCCTCGAGTTTCTCCTTTAGGAGCCGGGTGGCGATGATCTCATCGCAATAGTGTTGTGCCTCAGTCTGGGCGGCCAATTTTTCTTTCTTCTCCTCATGGAGTTGCTCTTCGAGTTCCTCGACCCGTTGGCTGAGCATGTCACGCTCTTTCCGAACGGAGTCCTTCTCTAAAGCTTGAGCACCACACCGTTGGACTGACTCATCAAGCTCTTTCTTATGAGTTAATTCAAGGCGGGAAACAGCCTCGGCAGTGTCCTTAGCGCGTTGACGGGCGACCTCAAGCTCAGACTTATAAGTGGTCAACTCGTCATCCTGGTCCTTAATGATGTCCTTGTCATGAATAGCTTCAAGCTTTAGGCGGTCAATTTCGTGCTGGCGCTCCACAGAGACTTCAGAAAGCTTCTCAGCCAGATGAACGAATGCGTCATGTTGAACATAGACGTCATTGGTACAGGCAATGGCATTTTTCTTAACATCTCCGGGTATAGGGTGAATCGCTGGGAGAAACTTTATCCCATCAAAAAAAATCTTCAGAAATTTGGCCTTGAGTTCGGTCAGTCTCTCCGACACTGTCGGGCCTGTCGGTGGAGTGGGAGGAGACGGCTTTGAAAGTTCGCCCCTCCTATGAGAGTCTCGGGAATGCCGGGTAGAACGAGTCAGAGTGTTGGTCCCGAGGAGCATCGGAATGTGACCTCTTATGACCACTCTTTTCTTTGCTTCGCTCCTGATGAGAAGAGGTCTCCTGGTGGAGTTCGGGATGATAATGGGTTTTCTTCCAGAATGACAAGTCCCGAGAATGATAATCTCGGTCGTTGTCGCTATCTCTGTCTCGATGCTTCTCGAGACCTGAGTCCCGACCGGATTGGCGTAAAGTCGACGAACCACGAAGGCGGTCATATCCGTGCGAACGCCCCATGTCTCCTGCAAAGAATTCAAACAATAGCGAATCAGCGAGAGAACAAAATGATGAAAGAAAAGCAGGTGCAAAGTGAAGTGCACGTGTCCGTGTGTGTCCTCCCGTTCCCCCTGACGGACCAGTGGCTTTGCTAACGGGAGTCTTTTCCCCTCGGTTCGGGGCTAGGACACTCGCATCGCCCCTGGTGAGTGAAACTTAAACAACTTCGGGTCATTGAAATCATAGTTGAACAAGTTGTCTGGATTGGAGAGGTTCGATAAGCCCTTCAAAGAACTTTCAACGCGTTGTGAAGAAGCCTCTTTCTCTGGCTGGATAGGCGTAACTTGGGAAGTCCCGCCAACCTTCTCCTTCCTCAACTTGTGTGCCGGCTTCTTTTTCCCCTTCGAAGGGGAAGATGACGTTTTAATATCATGAACTTCAACCGCATGACCCAAAACCTCACCTTGCTTTTGAGGTGGCTCATTTGGAATTTCCCCCTCTTCCGATACTTCAAGAGAAGGGCGAATAGATGATTCAGGCAGTTTTTTCCCTCTAGCGGGTACGTGTTTGGGAAGCGAGGCGCCCTCAGGAAGACTAATCCGCCGGCCAGGAGCTAGCAGACCGAACCTCGATAATGACTCATTGGAAATGAGGGCTCGAATATCTCGTTCCTCAGCAGGAAGGGCTCTAATGGCTTCGACAGCATCAGAGTACCCTCGACCCTCGGGACGTGGAACGAAATCTGAAAAGATGAAACGATAAGTTAGCAGAAGCTTAGAACCGATTGGAAACGGACATCAATTCAGGAAGAAGACTTACTTCCTTCAACCCATCTCCTCGCAAAACCCGGTAGGCAGTGCACGTAAAACCATTTCTGTTTGTACTGGGCGAATTTGCTGCTCCACACGCTGGTGAAAATTTGGCACTTCCGATGTGGCTCAAGAAACATGTAAGAGGGACTGTCTCCCCATTTCTTGGTAATGTATATGTACCTAATATCGCCAGGGGTTGGGAGCCTAGAGAAGACGGCCATAAAGAGCACGTACGTGCCATAGATGAAGGCGTGACCGTTTGGATGTAGCTGTGATGGGGCGACGTCAAGATACCGCAGCACATCTCGAAGAAATAGATTGAACGGTGGTACGCTGCCAACCCAACACATGAACTTGCTGCACGCTGTATATCCCGCAGGGGGCAGATGTGGACGGTCGTGCCCCGACGGAACTAACACGTCGGAGAACGGGATACCATGAATAGAACATACCCGCTGAAGAGCGGCTTCGGTGACCCTCGAAGCCTGTGAGTCAACCGGGCTATCCAAAAAGACCGACGACTCCAAGGTATTAGGAGCCCAGTCGTGAGCGGGAGAAACTGACGGGTCAGGTGTATCGGCGGCTATTTTCTTTGAAGATGGTCCGGGTCTGTCGGAGAGTGTAGCGAAACTGGATTTTTTAGACATCTTGAATAAATAGTGGATTCAACTAAGCACCTGTGTGAACTATACTTGAAAAATGACCAATGTTAGAGTTAACAACACGAATAATCCCTCCACATGGTGTGTGAACTAGTGCGTTCAATCGTGTATAAGAATTTAGAATGAAACTAAGCTTGTAATCGCCGCCTCTGAAAATCGTCATCGCTGACCGTCTCCAAGAGCCTTCTATATGGCGATTACAGTTCCAAGTTAAGAAAACGCTAAAAGAAGTTATTCGATTACGGTAAGTAAAGTTCGGTTATGAAATTGGACAAGATGTCAGTATGTTTGGCATTTGAGTTTGGTCGGCATGTCAGTGTGTTTGGCATTATTGTTTGTCCTACATTTATGTTCGGTTCGGCATCCACGTTTGTCCGGCCTAAGTTATGATCGACACTAATGTTTGGTCCGACATTGTATGTTCGGCATTTATATTAGTCGGCTTAAGTCATGTTCGGCCAACATTGTATGTTTGGCTTTTATATTGGTCGGCTAATATCGCTCGACATGATTGGTTCGGTATTTATGGTTGTCCGGCATTGCCATGGTTCGGTACTGTTCGTTCGGCCAAACTGACGTTCGGCAAAGCAATCGTTCGGCCAAACTCCAGTTCGGCCGAAACAACACCCAGCATCCACGCTGACTCATTTCTCCCCCGCAACCTTTCATCCATCGTTCAGCATATGATATACCACGCCGAACCTGGATTGCACCGAGCCTCAACACTCAGCACTGACTTCAACTTTCACTCTCTCCCGACCATCTCCTGCTCCTCCTACCTTCTCTCCTCCGACAATTTCGTTCGATACAGAAGACGTTTGCCAAACGACAGCGCACCTCCCAACAACCTGCTAGAAAACTCGTTTATGTTCACTCCTCCTCCCACTCTCATCGTCTAACACTAAAAAACCCTAAGGACTCCAACCTAAGCTCAATTACGTAACTCGAAGTATCATTCTCTTAAATCGTGGAAAGGAATTAGTACCTAATCAAGGGGATGAAGACTTGGATGGAATTGGAAGGTAGCTGGAGTTTTGTCAACTGGAAGGCTCGGCAAATACAGGGCAGTAGAGACGAAAATGTGAAAAGAGGAGAAGGGGGAGGCGCTGGGTTTTATAAGGAAGAAGAAGAAGTTGAATAGTCTATGCCCGGTGGAGCCGGTCGAGAAGGCATCGTTCGGCCGGTCAAGGGAGTTACGTTCGGCATGCGCATATCGTTCGGCTTCAACTGCATCGTTCAGCATTACAACAACTCGTGGTTCAAAGCACAACATGTCCGATCACACGTTGTACTTTGGGGGCAAGTGTTTCCTGGGGGATTGACCAGGAAACTTGGTACTCGGCATCCAGAGAGTACTCGGCATCCAGAGAGTACTCAGCATCCAAAAGCATCGTTCGACCTAAAGCATCGCTCGGCCAAAGTAAGCGTTTGGACGAAGAAGTGACGCTCGGCATCAGGAGTATGGTCGGCTTGTATTGGTCGTTCGACACTGAGGGGCGTTCGGCATTGAATGCCGTTCGGCGTAGACGGCCGTTCAGCATTGAATGCCGCTCGGCCAAGTGGTACCGTTCGGCCTCCCACGTACGCTTGGCCAAGTGACGTTTGGCATCCCCGAACGATCGGCCAGCAAGATGGCCCGGCATCCGCCCCAACACAACCAGTTTCAACTATTACTCGGCCTACCCTTCCCTCACTCAACACCTCATCCTATCCGGCCTGGCCTCGTTCGGCATGAAGGAAGGATCGACATTCTACCTTCGGTCCACTTCTTCCACTCAACAAACAGACCATTCGGCATGAAAAGGAGGGTTCGGCGTTTCGATCGTTCGGCCTATTCGGCTCGACACACAGAGAACGTCCTACTTGGGCCAAGTTATTCAACTACCAGGCCCACCAGGGAAGTCCAACCCACTGTGGTCTATAAATAGGGAGGCAGGGGTACAGAAAAGCATCAGATTTTAGAGAGCACTGGGGAGACTCTGCCACATTGAATCCTCATTCAAGACTTATATCTTTTACCTTGCAATTGTATTCTAATACTTAAGAACGGATTGTATCTGTAATCAAGTATCAAGTGGAAAATAAAGATCAGCTTCAAAGTGGACGTAGGCCACGGCGCCGAACCACTATAAATTTGGTGTCCTTACTTCCCGCATTTTTATTTATGTTCTCTTCTCTTTTTCAGTTTGTTTTCTTCGTTATTCTCTCTACACAATCTTTCTAAGGGTGTTAGTGACCAATTTTGGTGCTAACAATCCCTAAGATATCTTGTCCGAACGCCTCAGTAAATTCTCTTATTATCCACTGATAGTGAGTATGAGTGCAAGAAGAGGACGAGATTGGGGACAGGGGAGTACCACTACAAATGGTCGATACCCTGCAACAATAAGGAAACAACTTCTCTATCAATCCCTTTTGATCATCATCCAATTTCCATTCTTTGATGATCTCCTGGCAGCTATAGAAAGAAGCTTTGGTGTGATGATGTCCCTGCGAATCTTCAGTTTCTTATCAATCTTTTCGTTTTTAACTTTAATTAATTTGAAATATAATTAATATGAATTGATTAACGAAATATAAAGATGAATTAAATTGCATCCATTTGTCTATTCTTTGGGGTCCAGATATATCCTATGAATGGTTAGTTATCCCTTCAGACTAACCAATGCCCCTGCTTATTTCGTAGATCTAATGACCCGAGTACTTCGTAAAATATTGAATGAGTTCGTTCTCATAATTATTGATGATATTATGATTTGGTAAGCCAAATGAAGAATAGATATTCAGTTTGATCTAGTAAAAACATTCGCCATTTATTCTTTGTAGTCTTCTTGTCTAGCAAATTTCGGGGACAAAATTTTCTTAAGGCGGAATCTTTAACGATCCCGGTTTTTTAGCCAAATTTAAAATTGGTGATTCATTTAAAATTTCCAAATTAAATAAGATATTTGTTTGTTTATGTATATATATGCATATAAATTGATTTAGAATTGAATTGTGGGTTTGAAATTCAAAAAGAAAATAAATATTTTAAGAAATAATTTGAGTTTAAAACTCTATAATTTAAAACTAATAAAAAATTTGGAATTATAATATATCTATATTTTGAAAGTGATATTTTGAATTTAATATAGTAAATTTTCAAAAGATATTTAAAAAGTTAAATTCTATATTTTGAAAACTAATATATATTTTATATGTGTTTATTTATTAAAAGTATAATTAGATTTTAAAATCATTTTCTTTAAAAGTTATAAATATATATATATATATATATAAAGAAATTCATTAATTAAAATCAAAAAAAACATAATATGAAGACAAGAATAAATGGAAAGCTTTAATATATATCTTATTGAAATAAATATGGTTTGTATGTATATATATATATATAAATAAATATTTATTAATAAGTATAGTAGTTTAAGTTAATATAAGATTTAATTTAATAAGATTTAAGAAAAAAATTATATGCTCTCTTTTTAATTGCTTGAACTAAATTTGGTTTGTAAATTTGAAATGAGATTAATAAAAGATTTAAAAACTTTTTCTTTCATATTTGAAATAAAACATAACACATATATATATATATATATATATATGTATAAATGAACATAAGTAATAAATGAAGCGTTTAAACACAAAAAGATTTACATTTAAACAATTGTAAGATAATGATTATAGGATTTAAACAAGTGTAGGGTTGATTTTGATATGAATTAACATTTGTAAGTTTGAGATAGCATATATTAACAAGTGTCAAACCTTGTTTTATTTTAAATTAAAATTGTAAATAATGTAATGTTGAGCTTCATATTTTTCTTTCATAATTTCACAAACCTGGAAACAAGATCCAGATCAAAAGAAAAATCAAAAACCTGAAAATAAATTCAAACTCTCCACATCTTTGACATGAGAACAAAAGATAAAAAGAAAATCAAAATTAAACTTCAATCTTCAACCTGAAGTAAGCGAAAAATCAAATAGCAAGCAGTAGTTCAAACTCAACAAAGTAGCAGATTCAAATCAATTCCATATCAAACAAAATCATCTCAACATCAAAACAAAGCTCTAGATTTAAAAGCTAAACCTGTTGCTCCGTTTCAAATCTTCATGTGAGCAAACTTTATTTTTAAACTAGATCCCCTTGATTCTTATGCGTGTGATGATAATGACTTGGAAAGGTTGTATAGATATGAATATATCTGCAAGTATATATGTATATATATGTGTGTGTGTGAATAGATGTGTGCATGTCTGTGTTTATGCGTGTACAACTCTCTGTTGTTCTACAAGTTAAAGCCACTAAAATAAAGTTTAACTGCTCCTTATACAATTAATATTAGGGTAAGATCGTTGAAGACGAAATGATGGTATGAATGTGAAATTATTTTTAAAAATAATTCCAAGTAAAAATATTTACAAAATATTTTGAAAATAGGATATTACAGTGGAAACTCTGGAACATGATAAATTTGAACATCATGATTTTTTATTTCACCTATGTAATCTAAATCCTCTTTGAAAATCATGAATTTTAATAATTTAATCAAGATTTTTAGCTTTGAGTCGAGATAGAATTCTCGGGTTGAACAATATTGGGAACATTGTCGATTCTTGTTGAACGGGGGAGAGATGATCGACAAGATCAACGCAGGAAGAAGCTAGAGTGTTGATGTTCGATGGAAAAATAGTTGGAAGTTTTATAACCCACCGTGGTGGCTGAACAACGATGATCTAGGGTTTTTAGGCCTGTCCTTGTCGACGTTGATTTCGAGAATAATTCATCGGCGTGGCAGCACCGAACTCGATCGAATAGGCAGGGATCGATGCTGGATTTTGAGATGCGGCTCTGGACGAAGTGGCTAAGTTTCTAATGGTGGAGTTCGTCATCGGCGGGGTGTTTTGATCAATTGGTTAGTTCTAGTTTTCAGTCGATCGACTTGATTTCGATTTGAGTCGCTATTGACAGAAGTGGGTGGTTGTTTGGGGGTGAGTTGATCATCGTTGACATGTAGAAGGTAGCATGGTAGGTTGGATATGGACGGGGTGGCTTACACCATGCACATGTACAACTGGTATCAGGTTTGAGAAGGTTGAGTTTTGCCTCGAAGTTGATTTCGAGGGAATGTAGCATTGGCTCAGGAATGGCTACGGGTTTTACTCGCGTACGTTTCCAGGATTTTAAAAGTTTAAAAAATTTAAGTCAAAAAAAAATTGGTACTGGACTTTACTCGGGAAAGTCTTTGGGGTTTTCGATCTTGACTCGAGTTAAAACCCGAAGTGGTCTCGGGTTTGGGTTAAAAGCAGTTTTTGACTTTTAAAATAAAACAAGTTTTCAAATTTTAAATTCAATCAAGTTTTAAACACTTTCCAAATTAATAATAAATGTTTCACACTAGTTTTGGAATTGATTGAGTTTTTAAAGAGATTATTTCAAATTAATTTAGTTTTAAAGTGTTTTTATACACATATATAACCTTTATTTTAAAGTCTATTTCAAATACATTTAATATTGTAATTATATCGTTAATCAAGACAATATTTTCAATAATGGATTAACCTAAATGTCTTTAGTTAATCCACGTATTAATGATAAAGGTTTATTAAATAAACTTGAATATAATTAAGTAATTAATTGAGATAAATGAGTTAATTTAATTTGAAATTCAATGGTAATTACTTAATAAAAGGTTAATTAAGTATTAATTATGGATTAATTAATCATGAATTAAGTAATTAATGATGAGTGATTAAAGGATAATTAATTTATTATTAAAGGTTAATTAATTAATAATTAAAGGATAATTACTTTGTGTAATTACATTTGAGAATAATTAATTAATTAAGACAAATTAATGTAAGTAATTAAAGGTAATTAATTACTTAAAAACAATTACTTAATTAAAAGTAATTAATTAATGGTAAAAGTTGATTTAGTGATTAGGGATAATTACTTATTGTAATTAATTAAGGGTAATTAATTAATGTAACTAATTAATGTAATTAATTAATGTAATTAATTAATTAAAGGATAATTAAATAATTAAAGGTTGGTTGATTTATTAATTAAGGTTGATTAATTAATAATTAAAGGTTGATTAATTTATTATTAAAGGTTAATTAATTAAAATGGTTTGTAATTAATTAATGTTAATTAACCAGGATTAGTAATTTGTTCATAAGTAATTAATATGGTTTAAATTAATCGGGTGATTAATTTATCTTACTTATGGATATTTGGATTCTATTGAATGTTGAATTATTTGATATCCTTGATGTGTGATGTTATGTGTTATGATTGAGCTGTGAACTGTGATTTATTTATTTACCTGTGATGAATTTATGTTGGGCGAATTTTCACCCAGAAGATCTCGAGACCGAGAAGCGTCAGTTACACCCGGGTTCGTAACCTCCAATCCATTCGGCAGACACAAGGCTCAATGCTAGCATAAAATCCATTCGGCAATTCAAGCATGGTGGTTCATTCGGCATGGGTTCATTCGGCATTCCCAACCTAGTCCGGCAACCAGACTCCCCCTCACAATCCCACTACCGAACGAAGTTGGTACCGAACCAATCACCACCGGTCCAATACCACACAACCAAACCGGACCAATCTCCACATCAATGCCGAACCAACCTCTTCATCACCGGACCACCATGACCGGACCACGTACAACCGAACCAACCTCCAAGCTCACTACCGAATCAACCATCTCAGAGACCTCAACACGGCCGAACCAAGGCTTCGCCGAACCAGAACGCTACCAGGCCAGATTGCTTCAGCCCGGGCCCACCAGCAGCTATATACATCCAAGACCCCTGCCCTCTACCTCACTCTATAAATAGAGGGGCAGGGGTACAACAATGGCAGACAAGTTTGAGAGCTCAAGCAAGGAAGGAACTTTCAAACTACTTTCATACACTTGTACACAACGCATTGTACTTGTAACCTGAAAGAAAGAAGATAATAACATATAAAGTGGACGTAGGCACATTCTGGCCGAACCACTATAAATCTGTGTGTCTTTTACATTTCAGCCCCTACTTTTCTCATATTTACATACTCATCTAAAATCATTGAAAATTACATATAATCAACTAAATAATACGACTTGGAGGTGTTTGTCCATTTTTTGTGCAAACATTTTTGGTGCTTTCACTGAGAACTGAACTCAAGCTTCATCCTCTCCCATTCAACCTTCTTCATAACAACATCGCCCGTTGCTTAGAAATCATGCCTTCCAAACAGAGAAGGGACGCTAACAAAGGAAAGAACATCGCAACTAGCAGCCTTCCAGATCCAGCAACCGCAGATCAGCCCACTTCAACAGCAGTACCGGATGAGAATCAAGAGAATACAACTGGTCCTGCAACGGAACAACCAATCACTAGGGCAGATCTGGACAGAGTTGTGGCTGAAGTAACTAACCGCTTCACATCCCAACAAGAAACTTTGGTGGACCAACTCATGACACGCTTAAGGGACGCTGAAGAGTCCAACCGCAACACTGAATCATGGGGTGAATCCCAATCCGGAGGATCCCGGAGGCAACAAAGGTCTTCACTCTTCGAACAAGCTATCAACAGGAAAAACAATGATAGGGGCCGCGCCCGGACTCAGCCCGAATTCCGACTCGAGGAAGCCCTTGGAACCGAACCTAGCGGGGGAGGCACCAGGCGAGGGTCGGATGTAGCTGAGCCAGTCATGCCACCTAATCATAGAAACCCCGCTGAACGGAGCCGAGCTAGAACCCAGCCCGAAGTTGACCCCATGGATGTGCTCGAAACAGAACCCCACAGGGGAAGATCAAGGCAGGGGGCAACTGTAGCTGGTCCTAGCGTGCATCCAAGCAGCCAAAGACAACCACTAGATAATGCTAGAGGTGATAGACTGTACCATCCCTACAGGTCATCTGGACGAGATAGATCCCGCAGGGAAGAACCGAGCTCATTTTTGTCCGCTCCAAGTTCTGACGAGCGGATGGCACGATTATTCAGAGAATGTGTCCAACGGGAGCAAAGGGACCGGGGAATAGGCGCTAGGGTCACCAGTCCCTTTACCCGAAATATCGAAACTGCCATCACTCCCCGGGAATGGAAAATGCCAACCATGGAACCTTACAAAGGAACTTCCGACCCCATCGTACACCTGCAGAGATACACCCAGCATATGCTCATGAGTGGAGCAACAGAAGGAGTATTATGTAAATGCTTTCCGCTATTCCTATCAGATCTAGCTACCTCCTGGTTCTGCCATCTACCCCAAGGATCCATCAACTCATGGGAGATGTTAAAAGAAAGGTTTATTAGCCAGTTCCGCATCCATGTGGAACAACCCAGGGATGCTTATTCTCTATCCAATGTCAAACAGAAAACCGGAGAGACGCTACAACAATATCTAACACGGTTCAACGCCGCAGCGGCAGCAGTTCAAGATGCCGATGAAAAACTCACTCTAATGGCCCTCTGTAGTGGCGTGCATCCAGACACCAAGTTTGCCAGAAGATTAACTAAGGAAAAACCAGTTACCTTGCCTGATTTCTTCCATGAAGCTGGAAAGTATATGAGACTTGAAGACGCTGCTACGGAGAGGCAGCCAGGGCAACAAGGCAAGATAATTCAGGACAAGGTTCCCACTGCAGCTAAGGACGCTCGAAGAAATGAATCTAGAGACAATGCTGGGGGCAGAAAGGGTGAGAAGCGCCAATATCGACCAGGGCCAAGATTTGACTCCTACACTCCTTTGAATGAAACAATCGAAAACATCTACCTAGCCACTCAGGGCGAACTCGGATACAAGCGCCCCCCGCACAAGAAAGAATCAGATAACGCACTCAAGTCCGGAAAGTTCTGTCGCTTCCACGAATCCCACGGACATGACACCAATGAATGCCACCATCTTCGGGACTTGATCGAAGAACACATTAGAAGAAGAAGACTGGAACGTTATGTGAAAAGTCAGAACAGGACTCCAACTCCTGCCAATGAGAACTCAAAGCAACCCCTCCCAGAAGTAGGCGGAGGGAGTCGCAACAATCACAACACCAGTGGCTCTAGTCAAGAGAAGATAGTAGTCCTTACCATCTCAGGAGGACCACACATTGCCGACAGAAGTTGGGCAGAGATGGAAAGGTACGGCAAGTCGCTTAGAAATACCGGAGGATACGTTAACTCCGTCACAGAAGAACGCCAACCGAAACGAAAAGAGAGCGACGACATCATATTCAGTAGACGCGATTTGGAAGGAAGACAGTACCCACATATGGATCCTATGGTCATCTCTGCCTGGTTCGGCCCTGCTAAAGTTTTTCGGATTCTAATAGACACGGGAAGCTCCGTAAACATCTTGTTCAAACATGCTTTCGACAAAATGAAGTTATCAATGAAGGATGTGTCTCCCTGCGACAAACCACTGCACGGTTTCACTGGAGATGCAAAAATGCCCCTCGGGCAACTTGACCTCTTCGTCGAAATAGGAAGTCATCCCCGCTCCGTGGTGCGAAAACAAACGTTCGTGCTAATAGAGAACCACTCGGCTTACAACGCCTTCTTGGGGAGACCAGCCTTGTCTGACTTCCAAATTGTCCTAGCCCCCTGGTGCCTGAAGATGAAATTCCCGACAGACAACGGAATGGGAGAAGTAGAAGGAGATCAAGACGCTGCCCGAGACTGCTATGTAACTGAGCTTCGCAACAACCGCAGAAAGAATAAAGGAAAAGATGCAGAGACTACTCTCTGCATGAAAAGCTTGGAGGCATAGCAACTAAAGAAAGCCCCTCCTCTTCGATACACAAGCGATCCCTTCAATGAACTAGACCCCCGGGATAAAGAGGAGGAGGCTACCGCCGAGCCTGCAGAGGCTATGGAATTCGTATCTGTAGATAAGCATGATTCAAGTAGACTATTAAAAATCGGATCTCAGCTGAAAACGGAATTGAAGGATCGACTCATTGACTTTCTCCGCCACAACTTAGATGTATTTGCGTGGACCCATGCCGATATGACAGGAATCTCCCCAGACGTAGCATGCCACATGTTGAACATCGATCCCACCAAGGTACCAGTAAAGCAGAAAAAGAGGAGCATGGGGGCAGAGCGATCAGCAGCCCTTGATGAGGAAGTAAAAAATCTACTTGCTAATGACTTCATACGGGAAGCCATCTACCCAGAATGGATCGCTAACCCAGTGCTAGTAAAAAAGGCCAATGGAAAGTGGCGAACATGTATTGACTTCTCCAATCTGAATGACGCTTGCCCGAAAGACTGCTTCCCACTTCCCCGAATTGACCAACTCGTGGACAGCACAGCTGGGCACGAACTCCTATCTTTTATGGATGCATACTCCGGATATAACCAGATCCCCATGCACGCTCCCGATCAGGACCACACTAGCTTCATCACCGACCGCGGATTATATTGTTACAAAGTCATGCCTTTTGGACTCAAAAATGCTGGAGCTACCTATCAACGCCTCGTCAACAAAATGTTCGCAGAACTGATAGGACGTACTATGGAAGTATATGTGGATGACATGTTGGTGAAGTCCAGGAAAGCCAACGACCATGTAAGCCATCTGGACGATATGTTTCGGGTACTTCGCCGATATGGAATGAAGCTGAATCCTCTAAAGTGCTCCTTCGGAGTATCATCGGGAAAATTCTTAGGATTCATCGTCCACGCCAGAGGAATCGAAGCAAACCCTGAACAAATCCGAGCTTTAAAAGAAATAAGGATACCTTCCACTCGAAAAGAAATGCAGAGCCTAAACGGAAAGGTGGCCGCCCTAAGCAGATTCATTTCCAAGGCAACTGACAAGTGTGTCCCTTTCTTCGAAGCACTCAAGAAAGACAAAGGGAGGTTCGAGTGGACCGACGAATGCTTAAAAGCCTTCCTCAACCTAATCGAACACCTTCAGAGACCACCAGTACTCTCAACTCCAAATGAAGGTGAAGTGTTATACCTATACCTCGCTGTATCATCTCATGCTCTAAGCGCCGCCTTGGTAAGAGAAGAAGACCGCACACAACGTCCGGTTTACTTTGTAAGCAAGAGATTTACGGGGGCAGAAGCCAGATATCCTAAACTTGAGAAGTTAGCATATTGTTTATTGATCGCGTCACGGAAACTGCGACACTACTTCCAGTCTCACTCCATCAGGGTTCTAACCGATCAACCACTAAGACAAGTGCTCCATCGTCCTGACACTTCTGGGCGACTCCTCAAATGGTGCATCGAACTAAGTCAGTATGATATCACCTACCATCCCCGCACCGCTATCAAAGGACAAGCCATGGCTGATTTCATTGCCGAATTCACTACCAACGAAGGCAAGGAACAATCCGAAGTAGCAAAAAACATCAAGTGGAACCTCTTTGCAGACGGAGCATCGAACGAACAAGGCTCGGGGGCAGGTATTGTGATCGTCACCCCCAGGGGAAGAAAGTTGTACTATGCATTAAAATTGGAGTTCACGGCCACTAACAACGATGCTGAATATGAAGCAGTAATAGCGGGATTGGAACTGGCCCTAGAAATTGGGATCAATTCCTTATGTATTCATAGTGATTCTCAGCTTATCGTAAACCAGGTACTAGGAGAATTCCAGACTCGAGGAGAACGGCTCACAGCATACCTAAAGAAAACCAGACTGCTGCTCGATCGATTGGACCATTATCTAATCAAACACATTCCTCGAGAAGAAAACCAAGAGGCAGATGAACTTGCAAAGCAAGCTAGTATGAAGGACAGCACCATTCCCGGAGCACTAGTAATCTCAAGGCAGCTAGCCCCAAGTTTCGAACAAGTAAATCTGATAACTGCAATCGAAGAAGGAACCTGGATGACTCCTATCCGGAAATATTTGCAAGATGGCATACTACCCGACAGGCGTGACGAAGCCAAGAAGATCTTGAGAAAAGTTCCCCACTACACAATACAAGAAGGCATCCTCTACCGGCGTGGCTTCTCTAGCCCCTTATTAAGATGCGTCGCCGGAAGGGAAGCCAAGGAGATATTAACAAACATCCATCAGGGAGGATGCGGAGATCACACTGGAGGACAGACTTTGGCAAGAAAGATACTCCGATATGGATATTACTGGCCCACACTAAACAAAGATACCCTAGACTTCGTTAAGAAATGCGACAGATGTCAGAAGTTCGCCAAGATCCCTCGACTGCCCACAAACGAAATTACTCAAATGACCAGCCCTTGGCCCTTTGCTGTATGGGGAATTGACTTAATTGGCGAACTGCCAACGGGCCGAGGCGGAGCCAAATATGCTATAGTGGCAGTCGATTATTTCACCAAATGGGTGGAAGCGGAACCTTTAAATAAAATATCTTCAGCAAAAATTATTAACTTCTTGATCAAAAACATTCTGTGCAGGTATGGAGTCCCCCTCAAGATCGTATCAGACAACGGACTCCAATTTGACAGCGAAGAATTTGCCGACTGGTGCCAAGAGCATGGAATTCATAAAAGCTTCTCATCAGTAGCTTACCCTCAGGCAAACGGACAAGTTGAAGCTGTCAACAAAATTCTCAAAACCCTAATCAAGAAGAAACTTGAAAAGTCAAAAGGCGCTTGGGTGGACGAACTTCCTACGGCACTATGGGCATACCGCACATCTTTCAGAACATCAACGGGACATACTCCTTTCTCTTTGGCATATGGATCGGAGGCAATGCTCCCAGTTGAGACTATTGTGCCTTCCCACCGTAGGATCCACTACAACCCAGAAGAAAACGAAGAACTCCTCCTCATGTCTTTGGATCTGATTGAGGAAAGGAGAAACGATGCAGCACTCAAAGCAGCAGCTCACAAACAAAAAGTGGCAGCACTATACAATTCCAAAGTCAAGCATCGCAGCTTACAAGAAGGAGATCTTGTCCTCAGGCGAATCTTTCCGCGCCCCGGGGCACTGGACCCCATCTGGGACGGACCATATGTAATTCACAAAGATCTCCACAACGGAGCTTACATTTTGTCAACAGTGGACGGAGAGGTGTTCCAGAGGGCATGGAACATCCGACACCTCCGTCGATACTTTTCTTAACTTGTACTGCCCATATGAAGTGAATTAACAAAGAGAATCAGTGGACGTAGGCATTTTCGTGCCGAACCACTTTAAAAAATCTTGTCTCTTTTTAACTTGTTCCTTTATGTCTTGGCTACTTGTTAAGCGTTATCCCTTTCTGTTGAACAAAATTCTATGGCATCTCCACTCAAGACGCACCGCGGCCTCATCTAGACTAGGCCTAACAGGTACGCCACGATTCTATGCACTCGCCAATGAGACTCTTTTGCTCCAGCATCCCTCTGCTGCGGGTTAACTCATTGCGCGCCTGCCCTCAAAGCCAACTGTAATGAGCCGATTATAAGTCATCATAAAGGCCGACTATAGCCGATGGCAGCTCATTACGGCGTTCGGCTCGTCGGTAACCGTGAACCTACTTTAAGCCCCAACATAAGGTGTGGCCAGCCAGGGGTAGTTCACGGCCAACGGCACCCACGCTAGCCGGCCACGGTAAATCGAATAATACCCACGATTACGGACCATAACGGTTCGGGTAGTTACCGTGCGCGATCTCGGCTCCGATGTGTCTTAAGTGCGGCTGTGGTAAAAAAGAAAACTCCCCGCGGAGGCGTAAGATGGGTGACAAATGTCTCCAAGACCCACAGCTAGGGAAAGTGACTACAAAACCCGTTTGCCACGAACTTAAGCACATCGACGGCCTTCCGTGACTGGAAGTTTTACTTTTACTATATTTCCATTTCATTTAAATATTTTTCTCCTATCCTGTATAACAAACTCTAAAGTACAGGAAACCAAATAGGAAGCATTCACTCATGAGGCTCTAAGCCTGCGTGCTGGGTAGCAGGGCGCTCTGCTATACCCGTGAACAGTTACACAAGACACTCAAAGCTACCGCCTGCGAATAAAACATAAAGGGCGGTACTCTCTTCTCTTGTACATAAATGCGTAACTATAACTTATTCATACACTGACATTGCAAAACGTGAAATTATATTTCAAGCAAAAACTTAACATCAAACACAAGTGGAATCACAGGCATATACATAATTATACTTCTCACACAGCACATAAAGATAGCAACAACATTTAAACATGACAAAATCAGCTTATATTATAAGATCACACGAAGTTATTCTTTGCAAATAATTTTATTACAGTTGCATATCAAAGACTAACATGAACAGTGATAAAAAAGAAACAAAAAGATGGCAGATGCATCCACACTCCATCACCAACTCCCCCAGCCTACTTAGCCGCAGGATCGGAGCCCCCAGCATGTGGATCTGAAGTCCCACCTGTCCAGATCGGAAGAGGAATTCATTAAACGAACGATCAAGTTATGAAAACACGGAAAGAAAAGAAAGGGAAAAGAATAACTCACCAGCATCCGCCGCTTGATCCTCATCATCCAACTGCACGCCCGCTTCCTCCGCAGCAAGCAGCCGCATCCCCTCCTTCACCGCCGCTTGCTCCTCCTTTGAGAACTGAGCAGTAACCGCACTCAAGTTGAAAGCCTCTCCGCCTTCCTTACCCGCGTTCACCCTGGCCTCCTCTAAAGCCTGGAGATACACCTTGGCCATGACCCGAGGGTAATCGTCCATCCAAGACAAGCCGCCCTCTTTCCAAGTATGGAAGTACATATCCTGAAGCATCTCATCCATCATCCCCTCATTTTCCTCAAACTCCCTCACCCGAGCCTCGGAAGCTTGCAACTTAGCGACGGCGACGTCCCTCTCTGATTGGTATCTCAAGCAGTCAGCCTGGAGTGACCTCCTCATTTCCTCCTCCTTCAACCTAAGGGACCTCCTCATCTCCTCCATCTCCTCCTTCAACTCAGCCTGAGCCATCTCCGCAGCCTCGAGTCTCCCCGACAACTCCTCTACCCGCTCGAGATCCGCATTTCGAACCTCATCCACCGTTGTAATGGCCATGTTAATCCGCTCCCTGCAGGTAACCTCCATCTTCCGTAACTCCGCCCTACTGGCCTTCTCCATGGTCTCTTTCAGACGCTGGGAGGCTTCCTCATGCTGGGAGATCTGGATGGCTTGGTCGGCAAGCTGCTTGGCCTGATCGGCAACCTTTAGCCTTAACCGAATATTAGCACTCCCAATCTCCTCCCCGGCCTTGACCAATCGAGCATGATGCTCCATTAACTTCTTAGTCTCTTCGGCCACCCGGTCAATATTAGCCTTGGCCTCGTCCCCCATAGTAACTACCCGAGTAGTAAGCAGATCAAGATCTAGGGACTTGGCCTCATCCAGCACACGTACCATGGGGTTGCGGGGAAGTAGGTGCTCGCCCGTGGTCTCATCAAATGAAATGTCCCGAAAACTTGGGTCTAAATCAGGATGACCGGCAAAAGGGTCACGAGGCACGGGGCGAGGCACATCGGGACGCCTTATATGAATGACAGTAGATCTCTTGGAAGGAGGAGGAGGGGGGCAGGGCTCCGTGCTCTCCTCCGTAGTATCACGAGGAGGCTGAGTAGGGGGAGACAGAGTAGGAAGCTGCGAAGCAGAAGAAGACTCAAATAAGGAACGGCTCCGCTTCCTTTTCTGAATGCCCTCTTCGATGACCCCAAGAAGAGGGCGGTACTTGACTACGTCCCCAGTGCGATCAGTAGAAGGTTTCGCGGAAGCTCTCCTCGACTTAAATTGTTCGAGGCGGTGTCGAACATCCGACGTTTTACCCGCCTGGCCTGCCCCTGGAATAAAGAACAAGTGTTACGAACATACAATAATCCGCAATTCAAAAAATGTGCTAAGTTAAAAAGAAAGAAAAGTGAGGAGACACATCTGTTATACAAACCCGGCGGAGGAGTGGGATACTGCAATAAGTCCTGGATCTCATTCCAGGACGGAAGTGAACCGTAAAAAATTTCTAAGTCCCTATCGAAAATGGAATCGGCAGAAGACAAAAGTTCACCTTGCATCGCCGGGGTCACCCTAGCTGAGGAACCCTTAGAGGATGGGTCAGTGCTAACCACAGCTTTGCCGGTTTCCTCTGCCCTCTCCGTTTCCTTCTCTGTTTCCGACTCCCCCTCTGACTCCCCGAAGGCCCGACGGAGAGCCTCATCCAGTTCGAGGTCCTGCTCAGAGGTTAGAGCAGCAACACCGCTACCACCCTGACCATCGCCATCTCCTCCACCCTCCGACCCTTCTCCAACTTCACCTCCTTCCTCCTCTTCTACACCTTCCTCCTCCGGGACATCCGGGCAAGTACTTGGAGAAGGGCCATCGGACTCCTTGAGCTTCTTGCCTCCTACGACTGGATGTTGTGCAAAGGGCTTCCTCTTGCCACCCTTCGCTGTCACCCCACCTTTAGGCTGGGCAGCCTTCTCTTCTGCCGTGTCCCTCTGTTTGACTACGGACTGATGTGGGAGGATCAAATTATACGACAAGAGCCTGGCATTCCTAATCAGATAAGCAGCCGATCTGTCTCTCCCGGAAATAGCTTCAATTTCTGCTGCCATCCGAACCAAGCGATCATCTTCCACAACCGCAAAACCACCTGTCGCTAGCAAGAAATAAAAGCGCATAAGAGAGTGAATTACAGCCAAGACAGGAATTATGAGTAGAGTTTCTACTTACATCCGGAGGTAAATCGGCGAATAGAGACGGAGTCATCCCTGACAAAGAACCACTCCTTCTTGAACATGCTATACTTCGAGTATAAATCCAAAACAGGCTTGAAGGAAACGGCTGACTCCAAGCTAATATATGGGGACCCCTTCCTGTACCCCCTCAGATTGTACAGATATCGTATTTCCCGGTGGGAGGGGGCGCGCCCATATCTCTTCTGGAAGATAGCATATAAGCATACCAGAATGGCATAAGAGTTGGGCTGAAGCTGGAATGGAGCCACCTTCAGATAAGTGACGAAGCTTAGTATCCAGGCGTTGATTGGAGGAATAGCCCCGCACATGCAATGGTACCGGCTATAAGCGAAGTACCCTTCAGGGGGATCATATGGCATGACCCCTTCCCCCGGGTAACAACATAAGAGCCCTGTCTATCCCAAAGGAACGGGATATAACGTCAAGTTGCTCCTCCTTTAAGGAGCTTGGGAAGCAGTCAGGGGGAGAGTTCAAAAGTTCCTGTGGACCACATCCGTCCACTAGAGACTTCGGAATGGGTCGATGTTGCTCGGATCCTGATTGGACTGGGGGCAAGGAAGAAGAGGGCTCTCTTGTGCCTCTAGACTTCTTTCTGTCTGATCGTGTTTCCGCTTTGCGAGACATTTTCTGCAGCACAAGAAAAACACGGTGTTAGAGCAAGAAATATAGAAAGATAAACAAGCAAGTATCTAAAGAAAGCATATAAAAGCATAAGATTCCGCTCAAGGTTCAAGTATGAAGTCTCATTCGGCGGTGCAAGACGAGTTCATTCGGCACCAAACTCCAATGCTCATTCGGCATACATGTCATTCGGCATACATGTCATTCGGCATACATGTCATTCGGCATACCTCATTCGGCTATTCAATACACTCCGTACACATTCGGCAAACAGGGACATTCGGTGGCAAAGGTTCATTCGGCAGAAAGTATACATACCTGGTTCGGTATAAGCTGGTTCGGCGAAGACTTTGGTTCGGCAGCACAATATGGTTCGGCTCTACTCGTTCGGTAATGAAAAACGAGGGGGGTACGGCCTCTATATATAGGCGAGCTCAGGACCGGACCAAGGCATTCGACATACCGGACCGAATGAAAACCGAATGGAACTATCCATACCGGACCAGCCTCCAACCGAATGAAACCTGAGCCAACTCGAAACCGAATGAAGCTGCCTCTACCAGCAGAAACCAGAAACAGGGGGCACGCAGGCGCCTCACTCAGATAAGTACCGAACTCCAGAACTAACTAATAAAATGAGATTATGATAACGATGAATAAGTCGTCAAACTCTCACCGACATGGATTAAATCGTTTACACGTGTACGCGACCACGAATGGTCCATAGGCACGCTCTGAATGGTTATTAACCCTACCGTCGTGGGAATTTACACTTTGACACGCCTTTTTAAACTCATAGGTTAAACGGATATTTGGTTCTGATAATTGTGAAATGGCTAAGCTACTTACACATGTACGGGGTCGCGAACGACCCCTAGGCATGCTCTGAGCTGGCGATAAACCACCTTGGCAAACGACCCAGGGACCCACTCTAACGTGAACCTGGCATCGACAATGCTAAGCCCCCTCGGGGCACACTTGCTCGCCTCGAACGACACGATTAGCTTCATTTCAAATATCTCGATCCCGAACGATCGTTATCTAAAACCACACTAAAACTATAAATTAAATTCCTTTGCAGGACAGCAGCAGGATACGAATATCCAGCCCATGGCGTTACGAAACAAGCCTTTCTACCACAGGGAAACAAAGCGCGACACATGCAAGCACGTGCCCCACTTTGGGGGGCAAATGTTGGGCGAATTTTCACCCAGAAGATCTCGAGACCGAGAAGCGTCAGTTACACCCGGGTTCGTAACCTCCAATCCATTCGGCAGACACAAGGCTCAATGCTAGCATAAAATCCATTCGGCAATTCAAGCATGGTGGTTCATTCGGCATGGGTTCATTCGGCATTCCCAACCTAGTCCGGCAACCAGACTCCCCCTCACAATCCCACTACCGAACGAAGTTGGTACCGAACCAATCACCACCGGTCCAATACCACACAACCAAACCGGACCAATCTCCACATCAATGCCGAACCAACCTCTTCATCACCGGACCACCATGACCGGACCACGTACAACCGAACCAACCTCCAAGCTCACTACCGAATCAACCATCTCAGAGACCTCAACACGGCCGAACCAAGGCTTCGCCGAACCAGAACGCTACCAGGCCAGATTGCTTCAGCCCGGGCCCACCAGCAGCTATATACATCCAAGACCCCTGCCCTCTACCTCACTCTATAAATAGAGGGGCAGGGGTACAACAATGGCAGACAAGTTTGAGAGCTCAAGCAAGGAAGGAACTTTCAAACTACTTTCATACACTTGTACACAACGCATTGTACTTGTAACCTGAAAGAAAGAAGATAATAACATATAAAGTGGACGTAGGCACATTCTGGCCGAACCACTATAAATCTGTGTGTCTTTTACATTTCAGCCCCTACTTTTCTCATATTTACATACTCATCTAAAATCATTGAAAATTACATATAATCAACTAAATAATACGACTTGGAGGTGTTTGTCCATTTTTTGTGCAAACAATTTACATATTTATCTGTGAATATGTGAATGAAGAAGCGTTACATGATTATACCGCTTATCGATATTATTGTGCTTGAATTGATGATGGTTATGATATGATATTGTTGTGTGTAAAACCCCTGGACTACACCACACACACACAAATACGGACTACATGAGGAAATTGGTTAAGTCACAAATATTTGAATTTAATATTATGAAATGGTTTTAAAGATTGAATTTTGAATCCAAAATGATTTGAAAAGCTTTTGAAAAGGAAGTTTTTGAAATTGAAATACAATTGAATAAAATATGTTTTGTTTAAGTTTTGAAATTATTTTGGAAACTATGGTTTGAAAAATTGTGATACAAGTTATATAATATATATATATATATATATATATATATATATGGTTTTTAAATCATCTTTAAAGTATTTTAAAAGTATTATTTTGGGAATTTAAATTTAACCTAATTTTATACTTTTAAAGGCTATAACTTGTGTATATTTGATCGGATTTTTCCAAAACGAAAAATATTTGTTTACAAATGATAATGGCTTTCATATAATGAAAGAACTTCCGGTTTTTGTTGAAAGATTTCAAGTTTGAAATGAAAATAGTATTGAAAACTATGAATGAATCTTTGTTAAAGATTGGTGAACTTTGTTTTCAAAATTGAAGAGGATCTTAAAGATGTATCTTTGTACAAAAAATTTGAAATTGAAATAATTTTGAAAGCTATGAATAAATCTTTGTGAAGGATTGGTAAACCTTGGTTTCAAATTAAAGTGGATTTTAAAGGGGTGAATCTTTTTTTTTAAAAAGATTGAAAGTGGAAATTTGTTTAAATCATTCAAAAGAAAGGTTTTGGGCTTTAAGTTCTGACTTAACTAAGATCCCACTATATTCATATGGTTTTAAAATTAGGTGCTCATTATTCGGTTAGCCGGGAGAGGAATTTATGTCATATAACCCATTCCGAATAATGATACGATGAAATGGATAGCATTTAAAGACCGGTGGTGAAGACCGGGTATTTTCGAGTACGAAATGATTACCCGTCGAATGTCTGCACTGAGTCGCGTCGGTATAGAGATCTCCATATGTGATGGGGTGTCCGGATTGCAAGGGCATCTTTGAAGTGCCTTCGGTTCCGTTCGAACCCGGAACAGACTTGTATGGATGTATGTCTGACATTACACTTTGAGATGTAAAGCTGGTTTCTATCAAATACATTACTGCTTGGTGGCGGAGAATTTATTCTCTTAGCTTAACACCCTTCTCTGAGACATACGAGCTCAGATGTTATGTAGTTGATGGTTACTAGTGATACATTCCCAATTTGGTAATGTGGCATGCTAAGTGCTGCTGATCATTTGTTGATCAAAGCATGGATTTTGTGTAAAGCGTAGCTTTGTGGACGAGACTTCATCAGAACCTCATAACCCGAAAATGGTCGAAACAGGAAGGATGCATCAAGGTTATTGGGGATAGCGCCCCATAAGGTATGTCCATTTCCTTCTGGATAAAAAGTGGTATCATGGTATGGAGCCCATATACTTAACTTATGTGGTTTTTGCAAATCTATTGCTTGGTAGTTGTTTCTTTATGGTTGAGGATCCTCGGATAAAGGTCGATAACGACTGGGGGATGGCATGCTCGTGACAGTTAGCTACCTAGTTACAGAGGTAACCCGACCTTGTGTTGGTAGAGAGCTGGTTAAGTTATCAAGGCATCCCTCCAGAGGCGTACCCATGTGGAAATGGAAGTTCCTTAGCATGACCATTGTTGGAAATCCAATCTCCAATACATGCCTTGTATGGTTTTAGCTGTAGAACCTGCCATCTAATATGGTAGCTATAATAGGCATACTATAATGGTACGTATGCTGGCTAAGACTAATATTATACTTACAAATGTTTTCCACTATCCACTAATAATAATATCAAAAGGATTTTTTCGTATCAAGCATGTTTGACTATCATAAGGTGAAATCTCCCCCAAGTATGCGATTGCATTATGTTTGTGCCGGAAGGCCTTATGGTAGTTTCATTTTCCAAAAAAGCGTAGCGAATTTCAGTTTTAAATGCTTTTGTTGTTTTTGTTTTCAAATAAACTGTTTTCGTTTGCTTACACCAGTCCCATGACTGATCTAGAGTTTATTGTTCCATTTCTAGACGCTGGGTGCCTACAATTTTCCACATGGGCAGCCTAAAGTCAGATTTTTAGATAATCAGCTAGTAGATATAGATTCGGTAGCCTTTAGCTTTCTGTTTGGTATTCTTTGGAGTCTGTGGATTTTGGCAATCGTATTCATGACTGACCTTGCTTAATACAACATAATGGTGGTTCGAGCTAGTGGTTTGGAGCTTTGGCAATTGGAGATGCACTTATTGTGTGTCTTTTAGAAGACCATTTGGTGCTATATTTCCGTTGCTATTATTCCGCTGTTATCTTGTATCTCTAATATTGACAGTCGTTTGTATTAATGTGTTGTATCAAATATTGTATATCAATAACTCATTCATTTTCATTTTCTGTGTTGTTGTACTTAATGTGTTATAAACTCCGGCAAACCAGATTCGACGTTTGAATCTGCGGCATTCGAATACGGGTGATGTATTTGGATGTCGATTTTGGAAGGTCAAGTCAGGGTCGTCACATAATATATATATCAAATCAAATTTTAAATCATATATCACATATATTATAAATCAAGTCATATTTTAGAAATCCAAATCAATTTAATTCATCAAAGCAAGACTGTGACAAAACCACAAAATGTCTCTTCACTTCGAAACTCGAAAATGAATGTCGATGCTGCTGCAGTTTTCACCAAAATTATTTTCTAGCGGCAAAGAAAGAGCACTGATTTAAAAATTAAATATTCTTTGAAACAATTTCTACTTGAAATACTTTAAATAATACACCTTTTAAAACTTTAAGCACAAAGTTTGAAACCACCGGAAGTTAAATTCTTAGTTTCTTTTCTTAAATTCATTTAAATTTCTAAATTAATTTATAACCATGTTTTATAGTTCAATTATTTATATATGAGACAAAAGCCAATGGTTATAAGTTATATACAAAGTCAAATATTATTTCTCAACATCCAATTCAATTAACTATCAAAACTCCGAAAATTATACTTATATACATATACAATGTAATTATACAAAATTTATTTCATTTACTAAATATGAAAGCTATATTGTGTCGATTTGCTCTATTCAAGTGTTTTGGAGATCCTATTGATAACGTTGATCAGATGAATCGATCGAAAATCCAAATTAACATCAACAACTCAAATAACACAATATCTAAAACATTTTTAATGTAGATTTACAAATACACTGTACAGGTTAGATTTCAAAAGCAAGGATAGAGGTTCAAATTTGATTAACTCAAATCAAAGAAAATTTTGATTTGAGGATAAGTTGGAACAAAAGATAAGATGATTAAACAACAGAATAAGGAAATGGATAAACTTATATAAATCGTGGGCAACATTAACCGGGTCAACTGCGTTTTCAAGAATTAGATCAAACGTGGAATTTTGAGGCAAATCCACATTCGATCTCAAGAGATAGAATTTAGGATAACCAGAAATACTAGCATCTAAGGATATATATATATATATATATATATATATATATATATATATAAATCTCCGGTGGACAAATGCCTATTGTAAAGGAGTTTCACCCTTTTACAAGCCATTCAGTGGAGCTATGGGATGCTCCAGAATTCAGAAGAATACGAATATTGAGGGACAAGAATAAATTTCGGAAGCGATGGAACGTTCTAAAATTCAAAGGAAATAGAGACAAAGAGAAAGAGATTCAAGCTTGAACGAGAGTGATTCTGTAGATAAATTTACCATATAAGCTAAGTTTTGCCTAGAGCCAAAGCTCTGATACCAAATGTAACGACCCGATATTTTCAACCATTTGCATCCTCACATGTCAGACTTGAATTGCTCAAAACACCGAATTGTAAATATAAATTTGGCAAATCTCAGAATATACAGCAAATAAATAAATCACAGAATCACAGACACATAGTAATATAATAATGTTGCGGAAGAAAAGAGATAGTAGTTCATGAAGCTACTAGACAAATACATGAGAGTTAAACAAGATACAACAGAAGTCTCAATATAATAATCAAGTATAAATCAGAATACATCATTGGAATCAACTGAATATCTGAAAGTGAAATAGATAGCTGGATCTTCAAGCAGAGCTCCAACTTCGAAGGTGAGTCTCTAATGCTATATCACTCAGTCTGACCCGAGCGTAAAGAAAATACACAAAACACTCGAGTTAGGACATACATACTTATACAATGTAAACTAACTCAAGTGAACTGTAATATAAATGTACAAGTAACTTAAAGGATGCTTGGGACCGCCCATCCTTTAAAGATCCGTTAAACTATTTACTATGTAGAAATATACGCTATTATAATAGTGTCCACAGTAAAATTAACTTACTTTTAAATAGCGTTAAGGAGTTACCCATATCCCCCTTAACACATAATAGTCCCAGTAGTCTATCCAGTATCCGCGCATCTCCAGATCGGGAGACTATCCTAAATACTCCACAAGCTACGGGAGAAATCCAAACTCATACAAGGCGCGCTAGGGTAGGTGAGACGGCACAACGAGAAAATGTTAGGGTATATATACCAATTACGCATCCGGACTGGTGGTGAGCGTAGTAGCCACTACCGTCCACCTCGAGCCACACCCCTAAAATCAAAGGGCCCTAGTCAATCAAAAAGTAATAGAATGGTATCAAAGGAGTGTGTCCAATAAGAGGAGCTACCTCACTGGTCCGGAATCGCTCCTGTTTTAGCCACCTTATGGCAACTCACGGGAGTTGGGTCCACGTTCATACCTCAATAGAACGTCGTCACCATCCTACTTCATTCTGGAATCTCCACCGCGTACACGGTTGTTAAAGTGGTTTTCGGTATCGACAGAGAGTATGCCCATATCCGATCCCGGTCTCTTTAACAACCTACCATTATTATAACCTATGGATATTTATTTCAAAATAGTGTATATTTTCAAAATCAAAATAGCATATCCATTTCAAAATCATATCATTTATTTCAAATAATATATACTTTCAAAACCAAAATATCATTTCCATTTCAAAACAAATTCAATAATATATTATTTCCATTTCAAAACCAAGTCGTTATCATTTAAATACAGCCAAATTTCAAAACATTGAATATTTCTTTCAATTTATTTAGACTTGAAATATTCCTTTTAAAATCACCTTAAACCAAACCAGGTCATAAACTCATATTCTTAAATCATTAATTTCAATGAGTTTCAAATCACTATATTCAAAGACAACCTTATATAAATTCAATTTCATATAAATTCTTTTCCAAAACCATAGTACTTCCAAAGTTATAACACTTCTGAGACCAAACACTTTGAAACCATAATACTTTGAAATCATAAAACTTGGAAATGTTATCATTTGTAAATCACATATTTGGGAAATCATAACACTTTGAAACATATTTATTTAAACCATTTAAATTCAACGTTAATATCTTCAAAACGAGATTCATTTAAATCATTTAAATTCAATGTCATGTAATATTCATTTCAAAGTTGTAGTATGTCTAAGTTCATTCATTTAATTGTGCAATTTCCAATACATTGTAAATTTCAGCAACAATAGCACTTATAAAGTGTTACGGTAGATATAGTGATATTTCAAAACATTGCCAAATTCAAAAAAAGCAGCACTTATAAAGTGCTACGTTGGGTATTTAGTTATTTCAAAACAGCTCAATTTCAGAAACAGCAGCACTTATAAAGTGCTAAAATAGGTGTTTAGTTATTCAAAACAGTTCAGTTCAGAAACAAAAGCATTTATAAAGTGCTATAGTAGTTATTTAGTTATGTTCAGAAATAGTTCAAATTCAGAAACAGCAGCACTTGTAAAGTGTTGTAATATGTATTTAGTTATTTCAGAACCTAGTTAAGTTTCAGAATTGATAGCAGTTAGCAAATGCTATCTTATAACCACAACATTTCTGAAGTGCTACCAATAAAATTCTAGATTTTATTATAACATTTCAGAAACAATAAAACTTCAATTTCTAGCCACTTAACTTATAAAAATCATATTTCCTGCTTCAGAAAATATTCATGTAGATATCATTTAACTTATGATTTGATAAAATAAAATTTTATGAATAAATATCCAATTTAAAAATAATTCACTTGTTAAGTCAAAAGTACACTATTTTCTTAACTTTTTATTTACAATTAACTTAATACTTTATCTTAAAATACGCATTCCATAAATAAAACAAAATTTCCATTTATTTACTTAACTTAAAATTTCCATTTAAAAACCAAATTTCCAATTTTCAAGTTAAGTCATATTTCAAAAAAATACATTTCCATTCAAAACATAATTATTCATTTTCCAAACTATTCACTTCATAAATAAAATATTTTATCATAGTTAATATACAATCAAATTTTCTTTATAAATCTATTTAATTAGACTTCAAATAACTATGATTTCAAATTAAATAAATTTTATTACAAAAGTCCAATCAAAACTGCATTTCATTTTATCAATTCAAAATACATTATTTATTATACAAACCATATTCATTTCAAAACTAAAAATTGATTGCGATTACCCGGTTAGATTTTAAAATTCCATATTAATCAACTTTAATTTCTAAGTTATTTGTCACAAATAAAGATCTTTAAATTAAAATGTAAAACCAAATAATGATTTTTAAGTTACAATTTAAACCAATTATCGACTTATAAAGTTTTAACTTATTGAAAGCCAATATCTCTTTATATTTTAAATCATTAAATCAAATTTTTAAGTTAAAATTTCATATTTTCTAAATATTCAAAATACTTAATAAATTTTTTTAAGAAAATATTATTTTAAAAATATTAACCATGTGCCTGTGTAATATTTTCTAACCTTGGTCAAGTGATACGGATATGTATCATTTCGATCCGTAATTTAAAAAGAAAATCTGGGTTCTATCATTTCAAACCCGAAATCCCAAGTAAATCAAATGCAATAAAAATCACTCGAGCCATTCATTTCAGCTCAAAATGATTTTTTCCTTATTCTAAAGTCCGTTCGGGTATGTATCATTTCAACCCATAGTGATGGGGAACTTGCAGTGTGAGATACAGTACATGAAATGAACAGTATAGCATATAATATCATATCAGATGACGTAACAGGTATATAAACAGCTTTCAACATCATATAAATATATCACAGGCATGTATGAACATAACATATCAGTTTTACATATTCACTTGTCATCGTTTCACAATTATAAAAGTATGGATGTTGAGAGTGATAAACTCACCTTTTTAAAGCTAGAATTTGACAAACTAGAGATACACAACAAACTCCGAAAAGCACAACAGGGCACGAATCAAACTTTAGTGAATGAAGAGTCAAGATCCAAACTTTGTACATAAACAAATACACACAAACATAAGTATGATTCAATATAAGAAACAGAAATAAAAACAATGTAAGAAATATGAACAAGATGACATAACTTGGCCTTAACTTATGCAAGTGGCTCGGCCATGTCTTAATGGGCTAGACCACATCATGTCGTGCTAAGCCTTATAATGTTTGAGGCAACATAGGCTCGGCCATGAAGTGTGTACACACGGCTAGAGGTTAGGAATGTGAAGGGATGGAAGTTACAAATGAAGGAAGGCAAAAGGGCAAGGGCTGTGAATTTTCTTGGTTCGGGCATGGCTACTAGTAGCTCAGTCCTATGTTGGATCTTGGTCAAGTGGGCATCAAGGCACAGCTATGAGGTCACAAAGCATGGAGTGGGGGTGTTTAAGTGGTGGCCGAGGCTAAAGCAGGAAGAAGAGGATGAACAAAGAAGGCTTGGCTATGCTTTTATTAATTTTGTAATGCTTTTCATCTAGGTGATCACGGCCATGGAGGAGGTGATGGTCACGGCCTTGGTTTGGGGTGGTGGTGGTGAGGAGATGAGGTCGACTAGGGGTGATCAAGGTGGAGGCCGAGCATAGCAGCAGAAAAACAAATGAGAAACAAAAAGAAAATGGGAAAAGAGGAGGAAGAGAAGCCATGAAAATGAGAAAGAGGAGATAAGAATGTTTTTGTACGTGATTTAGATATGAAGTGGCGGCTAGGATTGGAAAAATGAATAGCTAAAGATGTGGCGAAGAGTGGCTAGGCAAATGAAAGGCTAGAAAAGCAAAAAGGCACAATCAAAACAAGTAACATAAGACACTTTAATTTTCCTAAGCTCAATTATCAAGAATAAACAAATCAAAATCCAATAAATAAAATCAAATTCTAAACAAAATAAAATAGAAAAAGAAAATAGAGAGATGAACATAGGAAATACAGAAAATAATTACGTGTAAAACATTGTATTTTATCCAATTTAAAAATTATAAAGCAGAATTTGACGAAACGAAAAGCAGAACGAATGTCAAAATTATATTCTGCTTCAAAGAAAAAGATTAAAATCTAAAAATTCAAATTTAAAATTTTCAACCGAAAGTCAAAATTTGACCACAGTTGACCAAAATATAAAATTTTCGTAAAATGTTTATTTTATTATTTTTGGGAGAATAAATTACAAAAAAATTCCAAACTAACATTGAAAAATTCTTAAATTCACTTTTAAATGGTTTAAAAATCAAAGTTTTCAAATAAAAATTAATTAAAAATATTTACAAAATTATGGGTTGTTACATCAAAAGAGCTTGTTGACACTTTTTCTGTAAATGTTATGGGATTTGATGACTTCGTTGAGAATTGCGAATCCGGTTGATGGATCCACAGCACTCAGTTTACTTTATAAAGTTGTTGAGATTATTTTATGTGATTATGCTTTCCTAGCTGATTTGCATGTTATGCGTTACTTAGGTTTCAGAATGATTTTGGGAATGGATTGGCTTAACCATTATGAAGCCCATATCCTATGTCCTGAGAGGACTTTCCATTTTTGACATCCTCAATCTGTTAAGCAGATTTCTATGGTTCTTAAAGATTCAGATTCCAATTCGGTGGCATCCGTATATTCTCTAAATTCACATGATGACGATAATGATGATGAGGAAGATGTCATTTCCCTTATTCATATTGTTCATGAATTTCTCGATATATTTGAGCCCGTTTTAGGATTAACCCCTAAGCGAGCAATTGAGTTCAGAATTAATCTACTCCCTAAAGCTCTACCTATCACTCATCCTCCTTATCGTATGTCAATAAGGAAAATGAGGAGATGCGTAAGTAATTATCCGAATTGGAAGCGAAGTAGTTTATTCGTTCTAGTTTCTCTCCTTAGGGAGCTTCAGCCATCTTTTTGAAGAAATCCGATGGTACACTTAGGCTTTGCGTTGACTACCAAAAGCTTAATGATCTCACCATAAAGAATAAATAACCTTTGCCTCAGATTGATGATCTATTCGATCAACTTAGCAGAGCGAGAGTCTTTTCACAATTAGACTTAGCAACCAGTTTTCATCAGCTTCGTATTGTAGAGGATAACATTCCTTTGGTGTCGCTCTGTACTCGTTATGGATCTTATGAACGGCTTGTTATGCCATTTGGTTTAACAAATGCTCCAGCTTATTTCGTTGACCTTATGAACCGAGTTTACAAAGACTTCCTCGATGAATTTTTTTCTCATCTTTATAGATGATACTCTTGTTTATTCTAAAATCAAGGAAGAGCATGAAAACATTTTCGGATTGTATTGGAAACCCTTAGGAGCAATCTATTGAAATCAAAATCTTCTAAGTGACACTTTTGGAAATCCCATGTGAAATTCTTAGGACATATTATTTCTGAGTCCGTAATTTTCGTGGATCCTTCAAAGATTGAAGCGATTCAAAAGTGGAAGAGACCGGAGAGTGTGACAGAGATTCTTAGCTTTCTTGGGTTGGCGGGCTATTATCGTCGTTTCATAAAAGATTTTTCTAAAATTACCATACCTCTGGTTTGACAAATAAAGGAGTTGAGTACATTTGGTCAGACAAATGTAAAGCTTCTTTTCAAAAATTAAAAGAACTCTTTTTCGATGCTCCTATTCTTGTGATTCCCGAACGAAACCAAGACTTCGCTGTTTATACCGATGCTAGTCATTTTGGTTTGAGAGACGTTCTCATGCAGAGGAACGTGTTATCGCTTATGCTTCTAGGCAATTAAAGCCTGTCGAGACTAGATATGCCACTCATGATTTAGAGCTCGTGGCCATTGTTTTCGCCCTTAGAATTTGGCGTCATTATCTTTTGGGAGAGAAATTTGTTACCTGCACCGATCATAAATCTTTTAAGTATTTGTTCGCTCAAAAGGAACTTAATTTGCATCAGCAACGTTGGCTCGAATTCCTTGCATCTTATGATACTGATATTCTTTATACTTTTGAAAAGGGAAACCGTGTTGCTGATGCACTTACCGTAAGCAACAAGCGGTTGTTTCTATGATGATATCCGAATGGAATGACCTTGAGACTTTGTCTACTTGTGAGATTTGAGATCGTGTGTCCAATTCATGTTCATCCCTTGTTTTATGTAGCTTTGAGGCTCATCCTCCTCTTTTAGACTACATCCTTGAAGCTCAAAAGAAAGATCCTAAATTTTCTCTTCTTAGCCAAAGTTGTAGGGATAAAAATAAGGTTAATGGTTTGAAGTCATTCGAAAATTTGATAGACTTATCGTGCCAAATATTAGTGATCTTCGTAAAGACATTTTAGAAGATTCTCATTGTTCTAAATTTACCATTCATCTCGGTAGTAGTAAAACGTACATGGACATGAAGCGACTTTATTATTGGGATGGGATGAAATCTGACATTGCTAACTTTATCAAGAGTTGCATAACTTTCCAACTCGTAAAGGCCGAGCATCAAAAGCCCGGTGGGTTATTGAACACTTTGGACATTTCATTTTGGAAGTGGGATCAAGTATCCATGGACTTTATTGACGATCTTCCCCATTCTCGTTTGGGTCATGACAGTTTATGGGTGATCGTAGATAGACTAACAAAATCCGCCCATTTTATTCCCATTCGGTCCAATCGGACCGTACCTCTTTTGGCCAAATTCTATGTCAAAGAAATTGTTAAATTGCATGGAGTTCCTACTTATATTGTTAGCGATCGTGATCCATTATTTACAGGTGGATTTTGGAAAGGTCTTCTAAAAGCTTTGAGAATAAACCTTAATTTTAGCACCGCTTATCATCCTCAGTTCGATGGACAAACAGAGCGTGTGAATCAAACTCTTGAAGATCTTCTTCGTATATATGTTCTTGATTTTGGTGGAAGTAGGGAAGATCATATTTCCCTTGTCGAGTTTTCTTATAATAATAGCTTCCAATCTAGTATTGATATGGCACCTTTCGAGCCACTCTACGGAAGGCCATGCCGATCTCCTTCGTGTTGGCTTTAAGCCGGTGAGAAGCTGGGTTTAAGTCCAGATTTTATTCATGATTCCACGGAAAAGATTGACCTTATTCATCATAGGATGAGAGAAGCTCAAAGTAGACAAAAATCCTATGTAGATAACCGAAGAAGGAAATCAGAATTTTCGGTGGGAGATTTGGTGTTCATTCGTGTTTCACCCATGAAAGGTGTTATGCGTTTCAGTCGTTCGGGAAAATTAGCACCACGATATAGTGGCCCATTTCCCATCACCGAACGCATTGATTCCGTGGAATATTGCCTTTTGTTACCGGTTCAATTTGCTTCTATTCATGACGTATCCACGTCTCTCAACTACGGAAATGCCTTAGGGATTCCAATTCTATTCTTGAGCCCGGTGTTATTGAAGAAATTGAATTTTCATCTAATTTGACTTATGAGCAACATCTTATTCATATCATTGCTTCGGAGATTAAATGCCTTCGAAATAAAGATGTTCCACTTGTGAAAGTTCAGTGGTCCTCAAATCCTAAGCATTGATCTTGGGAATGTAGAGAATTCATCGAGCGAACACATCCGAACTTACTCTCTCATGCTCCTTAAGGTGAACTCTCACTTCAAGATTTTCTTTTGTTGTGTTATTCCTTAGAGTGGTTGTTACTCTTTGTTTTCTTCTTAAGTATTACAAGGACGCAATTTCTTTAAGGAGGGGAGTCTATAACAACCCGCATATTTTACGATTATATATTTAAATGTTTTATTTAAATATAGCATCGTTAGTTGGATTTAAAGTCCGTAATGTGACTTTTTGTAAACGGTCGAATCCAAACTCGAGACCACTTTAATTGAGTTCAAAACGACATTTACAACTTCTTTGAGCATAAACATCGATATGTTTAGAGTTGATTAGGATTTTGGTATTTTCATTTGGGCTTTGGGTTATGTTCAAGCCCACTAACCCAACAAGATAAGCCAAACTCCTCTACCAAATATCTTAACTTCTCCACTCTTCATACATTCTACTCCTCTGTTTCAAAGACTCAAGCTAAAGAGAAATTAGGGGAAAAGATAGGAAATTAAAATTCCTAAACCCTAGATTATTAGGAAATTCAAATTCAAGTTCCAAAATCAAGGAGAATCTTAGGTAAGCATCCTCTTCATCCTCTCCATCTCAATCTCTCTTCAATTTTCAGAAATTACTATAAACCTAACTTAGGAAATCTTTGCATTTGATAATAGATTGAAGATTCTAGAGGTGTTGTTGAAGAGGAATTGATCTTTCCTTGTTTTAGAGCTTCTCAATTGTTGTTTTTGAGTTTAAAGATGAGTTGTTCTTGAACTCACATCTATGTCTATAAATTTGATGGTTGTTAAGTAATAATTCCTACCATCTATTTCATGTTCATTTGCTTTAGAATTGAATTGGTTTGGTGAATTTTTAAATTTTTTGTATTTTGAAGTCAAATCTATGAAAATCCTACTAAGGATGTTTGGACATGTTGTTTGGAGTGTATTGAAGAGCCTATAGGGATGGGTTGTCGTTTGGTATAAATCCCTAGCCTACGTTGCTCGTCCGATCGCTTCCGAATTGATTTAGCCATTAATGGCCTAGGCTGATTTTTGCCCTGAGCTTTAGCTCAAACGTCTAAGAAAGAACTCAGATGTCTAAGTCAACAGAATAAAAATTCCAGACTTACAACTCAAATGTTTGAGGTTATTCCCAGACGTCTGGGCGATTTGGAAGAAAATTTCTAGATTCTCGGTACAAACATCTAGGAAAACCGCCGACGTCTAGCGCTATTTAATTCAGCCAACCTGTCTATTTTTATGTGGGTTTCCGTTTGAGTCGATTTTTGTTGATCTGGTTATTTTTTGTCATTTATTATCGACTTTAATGACTTCTTTCTAGATTTTTGGGAATATCCATTTGATGGATTTGATATCAATTTTCATGGTCTTAATTCACGTTGTAGTATGTGAATTTTTGGCGATAGATTGTTTTTACAATCATTTCTATGATTTGTCATTTTAAAATAAAAGGTTTCTATACTAGTAGTAAATACTCAAACTCTTTCACAAAAATGACTTCAACGTTCATTTTAATACAAAGCTTGTTTTTAAAACCATTTTCTAATCTATTAGTTTATACAAACCTTTACCCCATTCGTTCGAGAAATCCAATTAAACGACTTAGCAAACAAGTGCCATGTAACGCTTGTGTTTACTTAGTCGGTTAATTCTTAGACTTGTTCGATTGAAATCTCATGACAATTTTCATGTGGAAATCTACAGTTTGTTTGTAAATAATTAAGTTAAGCCAGTGGTTATGAGACATGAAGCTAAACTCGTTTATTTACTAGCTTGGTGTAATTTCAATTTTATTGACCTATGATGAACATTTTATGGTTTAAACTAGCAATATGCGATGTCTCTTAGTCCGTGTGGGGGACTGTACCTCATTCTTTGGAGTTTCGTCTCACTTTTATGGGCTAGCGACCCATGGTCTTTTTATGGAGTTCGGTTCATCGGGCGTACCGTTGTACTACGTCGTTGTTTCGGCTTATTTGAGTTTCAGGTTCCTCGGGCGTACCATTATCGTTGCATCGGCTATATGGGTTAGCGACCTATTGGATAGCATCCAGTTGGTGATACACATGTTGGTGAGTTTTCATGCCGCCGTTTGTGATTAGCCTCCCCCTTTGTGTTTTTTGGATTTTTAAATATTGATTTCTTGAATTTGCGTTTCACCAATTTTGATGATATGCATTGATAAGCTCTATCAATATTTGTGGTTTGGTGAATAAAAATAAAGAATATGACATTCTTTTTGGTGTATGAGAAAATTTGAGATATTATATGATTTTTGTTATTATCATATATATTTGTCATATCTCTTATCCTATCTCGTCTTATATGATATTTATAGCTAAACTGATTTGTTTGTTATTTTCTTCCTAAATAATACTCGGGTTAGACTGAGGTGTTTCGGGTACTTCTACTTGACTTCTTTTCAGGGACCGTCGTCTAACTTTTGGCTAACTACTTTAGCTTAGTAGTTTTTTTATACATTCGAGATAGAAACTCCTTGATGTATACATATTCTTTTGTCTAGCACTTATACCTATTCTTTTGGTATGTAGCGAATCTTGTATGATCACTACTTTGATGTACACTTCTATGTGTTATATTCATATCTGTTTCCGCCTTAGTGATGTGAATATCTGTGACTGATTTTGTGTTGTTCTTATTTTATATTTGTTTCCGAAGGCCACATAGCCACTATGTAGTAGCTTTGAGTTTGTAATTGATATGTCGGATTTCCTTTTGAATGAAATGCATGATATACTATCTGACATATCGGTACTCGCATAAAGAAGTTACACAGATGGTCGCACCTCAACAGCCTTGTTCTTTGTACTAACCGACGGCATTACCCAGTAGTTTCCTTGGTTAGTGTGAGTATAGAGGCGGGGTGTCACAGTTCGCAACCATTAGGGTATGATCACCCCCTTCTAGATATATTTCTAACTACTATTACGTTCAGGTTTAAATTAATGTCGTGTATGCTAGAGCGTGCTCGGATAGGTCGGTAACGACCGTGGTGATGACCTTTTGGTACTATCTAAGTGTAGAGGTAGGCTGGTCTTGTGTTGGTAGAGGGCAAATGTTCTGTAGCCTCAGTACATTCCTCTAGAGATGTACTGCCGAAAGATAGTCCCTTCCCCTAGTCATTTGTAGGGAAATCCATTCTCCAATAAGTGCTTGCCATTTTGTTTGTAGAACCCACTTTATAGCTAGTATGTTGGATTTGAATCAATGACAATTTCAGCTAAGATTAATAAGTTCACTTGCAAATGTTTTCAAAAATTGTTATCAAAAATAATATCAAACGTTTTGTAAAAATGTTTTAGTTATCATAAGGTAAAAACCCATCCATGTTTATGTGCAACGTGGTTTAATGAGATACTCTTTCTTTTCAAAAGGTTTTTGTCACAAATCTATGATCTATGACACTATCATTTATGGATTGAGTTTCTCACGTTGGTTTGCCAGACTGATCCGAGTATTTTTATACTTGGGTCAAATCCGAGTAGTTTCGGGATTAGCTGAAGACGTTCGGAATTTCTAGTGGAGAGCTGGAGTTCTTCAACAATGTATGAACATATTCTATTTCCACTGCATTTGTTTGATGTTTTTCAACAACTGTAAGGACATGTATTATAACTGCCCAAGCCGAATCTAGGTTAGACTCTGATATATATATTTTTAAACATTCCGCTCTAAGGATTTTATATTGAAATAATATATTTTACTCCATTCAAGTGAGATTTTCTTTATTTTCTTTCTTACCTTTAATCGTCCATCTTTTCATTCAATTTGGATTGTACATGTGTAGTTTGTTGTCAACTCAAATGGTACAGAAATTTGGGCCATCACAGCATATCCCTTCATTTCCAAATCAAATTTAAGTAAAATTAATTTTATTTAAGGAGTGTTATTATCTTCTAGTAAGTTGCACTTTACGGAGGAGTTTAGATTGGTTCTTAAGGAGTTATTTCAACATTCAAGGTGCTCCTTATCAGCCATGTTTTAGGTAATGATTAATTTTCACAACTATTTCATATCCATATATGATGTGTATATATAATTGTTGTCTTATTTTGCACACACATATAAACACTTAAATTAATTAAGTAAAACTGACACACACACGGATATATATATAAATGTATGTATGTATGTATATATATATATATATATATATATTTCAGCCATTTAAAAAAATCATTTTGAAACTAAACTTGTTTTTTAACTAATTAATTTAAAATATGATTTCTATAATTAGTATATACATATACAAATTAATCTGTTAATATATATATGTATGCATGATATATATATATGTATGTATGTATGAATGCATGCATGCATGTATTTAAAATAATATATATATATATATATAAGTATGTATATGCATATGCATGAATGTATGCATGCAGTACGCATGTATTTAAAACAATAACAATATATATATATATATATATATATATATATATATATATATATATATATAAATACACACATGTTTATTTCGAAATTTGAATGATAATATATAAATATATTTTAAAAAATTTATATAATCAATGTAAGTTCAACAAAAATTATTAATGTAAATCTGTATGATATATATTATAGACAAAATTATTTAAAATACAATCCATATGAATTTGTATAATAAAAAAATTAATCAATATTTTGGCCAAATGATAAATTGGAAAAACTACCTTTTTTGTAAAATATATTTACTAGTTCCTAATTTACGAAAAATATTATAAACAAAGATATAAAATATTTTGAATGTTCATTTCAATATTATTTGTGTGTGTGTGTGTGTGTGTGTGTGTGTGTGTGTGTGTCTAGATACATTTATATTTGAAATTAAATTTTAAAAAGGCTTTATCTAGATATAGATCTAGTTTTTAAATTTAAATTATCTTAAGATATTTTAGATATTCATTCAAACCATTTTGAATTGGTCAATATGTTAAAATAAACAAAATTAATATAAATGTGTTATATATATATATATATATATACATATATACTAATGTATATAAATTAAATTAATAATGGACATCGAATATGTATATAAAGGGACAAATGTGTCCTTTGCGATGTAAATTCCAACGCTAATATATGGGCACACTAAACCATGTACATTTCTATATGTTGCACATGCACAATACATATATATGTGTATTTGATACACGTGTACATTATATATTATATAAATAAAATCAATATTTTATATAAAGGAATAAAATAAAATAAAATTTTATTTAAAATTATTTAGAATGGATCTAAAATTATTTAGACTTCCAAAAGCCCAATATGGTCTAAAATTGGAAATAGTTTGAAATTTACCCATTTATCCTACTACAACCGGCACAATTCCAACAATGGTATCTTAGCACAATATCCTATGCTGTCTAAATTAGGTGTATTATGGCTTTTTTTGTTATTAAAGCCTAGCTATTTAGTATGGTGTCTAGAAAAGTAGTGTCTAAGGCTGGGTTTGGGTAATCAAGTATTCTTCCCTACCTAGCTACTGGCATGGCCCCAAAGATGAAGTAAGCCCAAAGGTTAACCCCTATATAAAGGACCGGATTGATTTTAAGACGTAGGCTAATTTTTAAAACCTACTGTGAAATTACAAATGATATTTTAAATTTAAAATGTTAAGTTAAAGTATGCAAAAAACTTTATAAATGTTATAAAATATGTTTTCAAATATGTTTAGAAAATTAATTAAATATTTTTCAAAATTTTATAATAATTAATTAAAAGTTAAAAAATTAAATTAAAAACATACATAGATATATATATATATATATATATATATATATATATATGTACACACACATTTATCTTGAAATGTTTAAGATTGTTAATAATTAATTTTTTAAAATTAATTAAATTTAATTAAAATTATTTTAGTTAAATGTTAATTAATAAATAATATATGTATAACGGTATATGTATATTCAAGTCAAAAATATTTAAAATGGATAAAACCAAATTAACTAAAATGTTAATTAATTAGGGGTGGGCATTTAACCGAGTTAACCGACCTAACCGACTTAACCGACCTTTACCGAACCGCTTTAACCGAAAAAATTGGTTAACCGAACTTTCGGTTAACCGACCGATGTTAACCGACCAAATTCGGGTCGGTTAACGGTTAATCACATTTCACGTATCGATTAACCGTTAACCGAAACTATTTTTTTAATCACACAGCCCAAATCCAGTCCAGTATTCGCAACCCAGTCCACTTATTCCCTAACCCTAACCTAATCATTCATTTCCTTTATCAGCTGCTATTCGCGAATCACACTTCATAAAATTTCCTAAAATAAAAAACTTAGATCTATAAAATTTGTCGCCCCTGCCAAATCTTCCCGAATCCAAACACAAATCGATCTTCCACCGCTTTGGTCATTCTTTTCTATCTGAATTGTCGATTTGAGCAATGGTTAATGTTAGCAGGAAGAGGAAGAACGTGAGTTGATTTATTTAGTGTAGTTTTAGTTTTTATCTGTTTTACTTAAATTTTTCTGAGTGTTTAATTCGTGTATGCTTAAACGAGATATACATAATTTTCATCTGTTTTAGTTTTAGCCTTTAATTTAACTGATTAGTTCATATGAACCAATATGCATATAAACCCAACCCATAACTTATAAGAATGAATTTAGTTAGATGATATATGGTTATTTAGTTAGTTCATTTATATGAATTAAAAACGAGATAAGAATGTTTATCTGTTTTAGTTCATAAGAATGTTTTAGCTAATAAATAATTTTAGTTACATTGAGTTATTTAAAAATGGACGATGGGTTCGAGATATGGACATATGACATTTTACGCTAATGTTATGCAATGTTTCATTGACATGGCCCTGAACAAAATATGTGCACTCCCCCCACTAGTTTGATATGACAATCATCTTGGGCAAAGCCGGTGGAACTTTTTTCTTAAATTGTTTGTTCATTAGCAGGACTGAAAATACTGCGAATTTCCAGTGTCATAAGTGTTGGAGACTTGTATTTGCATATGCATTTGAAGTTTTGAACTAAGTTAGTATTCACTATTCAGTTCAGTTTACTGTCATGAACTAAGTTGATGCTCAATTAAACAAGTCAGTTCAATTTTTGTGCCAACGTTTTAAGTTGCAGTAACAGTGTAATACACCATATATCTTTCATTTCGATTCGACTAACTTATATACGTTTAACTTTGGACAGAGACTCGGAGATTGGAGACCAAAGTTACAATATCTTTGGCAGTCAATTCTAGTTATGGATTCGTGGCAGCCGATTTCCAGATTTGTTGGTTCTTTTTCAGTTGCAACTTTCCCTCTGCCACTACTAGAAAATTTCAAGGCGCTGATGGTGAGTTATCCTTTTTCTTCTTTTGTTTGTAAGTTTCACATAACCTGATGCATTTATGTTGTAATTAGTCTGTAGATTTATGATTTATTTATCAATTTATATTAAACAAATTTCTACAAATCATTTCATGCAAATAATTTGGTTTGATTGTCTTTTTAAGAATGTTAATGTTAAAGTAATTTTATAAAGATCTTGATGAGCCAATTTACAAAATGTACTCTGTTATATTTACTAAAACTTTTTTTTTAACTAAAGATACATCACAACATATGTATTCAATCATCAAAATGCGATTATTCTATCAAAGTAAATTTCCCAAAGCTTCTAATGTATTTTTCTAACTATACCCATGTAACTGTGTGTTTTTTACAATTTCATGATGATTAGTTCTCCTTTTTTAAGCACATAATGGAAATTCTGGTACACGTTTTTTAAATGCAAGTGATTAATACACAAGGAAATATCATTTTTATAACCTGAATCTCTCATATACAAATGTAAGTGAATATATGTAACTGCTAACTATAAGGTTACTTTATAGTTCTTAGACAAGTAACAACCACTTAGTCATGAAACATGTCATCAAGTTGTGTTTCTTTCTAATGACAATATTACAGCAAAAGAACGACGATGTTGTATGATTATGGACAATGTTTAATAATGTTTGAATTTTCAATTTTAATCATGAGTAGTCATAGGTTAACGTTAGTCCAACTTTAATATGGATGTTGTCTAATTTATGATAGACGGTTTAGCTATTTGATAATTTGAAACTATACTGCCTTTAATACAACATGCATTTGTATATTTCATAGTTTTCTTGTTCATTTTTCTTAAACAAAGAACCCACCTATTTATGAGAAAGATTTTGAAAAGTAACATTAATATATTCAGTTACCAATTGTACAACTAAACTGTTATAATTAGTTTAGCTATATATAACTAAAACTGTTATATGTAACTAAACTGTTATAGCTGATAATAACAATCACTAAACTGATAATACATCTTAACCTAGTTCATATAACCGTGATATAACTTGTAACTCCTTTACTTCCTTCTCCTCACTTTAATAGTTAGTTTGCAATATATATTGAGAAAAGATATTGAGTTTCATAACTTGTAAATGGTTTTGATAACTTACAGGACTGATACTAGGCCATGAAGTTGTTGCCTTGCTGTTCACTGCTCAATGCCTATGGACGATGCACTCACTAAATTGAAGTATGTTTATGTGTAATCCTGAATTGGACTATATTTATGTGTAATATTTAAGAGTTATTAGTGTATAGACTTGCTGAACTGAAGAATGAATGTGAACTGAACTACTAAAGTTACGTGGTCTGTAATTTGTATTATGAATTGAAAATTATGGTGTAAACTTTGAACTATAATATGTGCATTGTGAACTGAAATGTTTGTGCTGAAGCTTGAAAGTGGTAAAGTTACGTTGTTGCAATGTTTTTAAAGCCTTATAATGATCATATGGTTGCAACAGTTTAGTTGGTTAACTGGTTGAACTAACCGGTTAACCGATTAATTTAAACGGTTAACCTTTCAATGGTTAACCGTTGAATTAATTGGTTAACCGATTAGTTTAACTGGTTAACCGCAGTTTAAAATACCCGGTTCGGTCGGTGGTCTGATGACTACATTAACCGATCGTCGGTTAACCGAACCGTTTAATATTATCGGTTAACCGAAAATATTAACCGATTTAGTCGGTTAACCGACCGTGCCCACCCCTATAATTAATTATGACTTAGTTAATAAAATTAAAATTAAAGTAAATATGATTTAAATAAATAGAGTAGAAATGTAGTAACCCAAATTATCTTTAAGGAATAAATACATAAACATAGTATGTATACCATGATTTTGGATGTGTCTGACACTTGAATAATGAAGGTATATATTATTCCATAAGTATATATCACTTATATATATATATATATATATACATTAAAGGTATGAATCTTTAATTTAAGTGTTGTCCCTTATCATTTATATATCAATGGATTACTTGCATACTCTTTTTATATTTGAGCTTTCCCCAAGCTAGAGATGTTATGTGTAGTACTATTAAAATATCAACCAGATAAGGTAAGATTCATAACGTATTTATTGAGCTTTCTCAAGGTACATGCATTATACTTAGGTCATTACGAAATGGTAGGTAAGAGTGAATAATCTCTCTTGATTTGTTATGTTTTCCTTAAGGTAAAAATGAGATTATAGGGTAAAGACCATAGGTTTGGAGTTGCTTGTGATACAACTGATAAGGTGTTATCTATCGCATGTAGGCCATCAACTTAATGAGCTTTCCTTCATGTTGGAATCTCAAGACTTGCAAGTTGTAACGCCCACCATAGAATTTAAAAGATTTCTATGTTTCCTCTTAGGGTTTCGAGAAACATAAAAGTCTAGTGGGAGCTTATTAGGAAAATGAATTATAATATTTATCCATACTAATAATATAAGAATGTTTGCTATGTATAAATGTCCTAATCAACTTAAAGTCAATTTGTAGAAAAATGTCCACACCAAAGCTATTTATTAAAATGATAAACTTAATGGACCTAACAACATACACTGGCTAAGAGCAACCAAAATAGCACTAACCTATAAGTGCTTATGGTCATTGATAAATGAACCTCTAACAGTAAAACCCACCGAAAATCTTGATCTGGAATAATAATTGCTTATCATGAATGGGTTATGACCTAGAAATTGCAAAAGTTTACACGTTGTCTACATTAGACAAACTGTTTCAAAGAAAACACAAAAACATATCTATCCATTAAATCTTTGATAACCTCAAAGCGTTGTTTATGAAGAAATCTCATTCCGCATGGTACGCGTCTACCAAGAAATTATTCAATACAAAGATAAAAAGGGCATGCATTTAGACGAGCATGTCTTATTGATAAAAGGCTAGGTTGATAGACTTTCCTAACTAGACATTACGATAAGCAATGAGTTGCAAGTGGACTTGATACTAGTTTCACTTACTCCATAGTTTGAGTCGTTCATATTGAATTATAATATGAACTAGTCAAGTATAAGCCTCATGGAGCTGCTCAATATGTTGAGATCAGCCGATTCTTCATACAAGGATCAAGGCATAGTGCTCATGGTGAAAGGAAATCATTGTCTTTGAATGGTTCAAAGAAAAGAAAGCGAGTTGACAAGAAAAGTAGGAAAAGCGCTCCAAATGACAAGTGTGAGTGCCATCACTGTCGTAAGTACAGGCACTGGAAACGGAATTATCTGAATGACTTAAAAATTGTCAAAGAGCAGAAATAGAATGGTTCTACTGCTCCTATAGGTATATTTATGATTCAAAATTGTTTTGCAATCAATAAATTATCTTGGGTTTTAGATATTAAATTTGGAACTCATATATGTAATTCATTTTAGGAATTTAGGAACATGTAGCGTGCGACAAAGGGTGAAATGAGACTTTAAGTTGTCAATGGATCCCTTATAGATGCAATTATAGTTGGAGACTATTACTTTTCTCTGCCAAATGCATTATATTTAGTTTTGAATAATTGCTATTACGTAAAAAAATATTTTTGTGTAATAGTTTCTCTATCTAGATTGTTTGAGGTTAGATACGTTTTTAGTGTGTTGATAAAGTTAAACATTACGTTCGACGGAAATAAAATATGGAATGGTTTTTCTCATAATGGAACTTATGTGTTTAATTCTAATCATGTATGTGCTGTGAATAATTATAGCCTATGTGTAAAAGTTAATGGCTTTAATATATTTTTATATTAAAGAATGGCGAAGACCTTAGTGGCGAGAAGGTTGCCGACGCTTTAAAGTAAATGGTTTTATTAACTTTGGCTTATAAATTATGTTTTGTGAGGCTATCACCCCTATATCCTCATCGAATTATCATTATAATTTTTTTTACTTTTTGGCTCTGTAGCCTATGGTTTTGAAGTGACTTAACTTCCAAGTGGTTTTGAGATTCAGCAACACTATTTTATAAAAGTATATATCATGGCATAGTTATTTTGGATTTAGTAAAAGGCTATATTTTTCTTGTTTTGACAGTATGATTTCAAGGGTTAAATCATTTATTAAAAAATTGTTTTCAAGGAAATAGAGGATTTATATAGCCCAGAATTTTACTGAAAATATTTTATGGTTCTTATCACTTTTGGATAGATTGTGATAGCATGAACTGACTCCGAAATTAAAAAACCAGATGGAACTTGTGTATGGTAGCACCCTATACTTCAACTATCAGCCCCTAACAGATATAGGTCCAAAATTACAGTGTGTATGGCTTTGTCAAGGGAAAGAAAAAAGGTAGGTTTACGTATAGAAAGGAATAGATAAAGACAAGGTAGGTTATAGGTTCGCCTATAAAAACCTTTAGATTCGTACTAAGGCTAGCAAAACTATGTGATTGTTGGATAGTCAGGTAAACACTAGGATAAGTGTATTTAAATAGACCGTCCAGTTTTCTTCTAACTTTCAGTTAGAAAATTCGATATATCCGGTATGCCCAATCAGCCATGTAGACTGGTAATTATCCTGTGAAAACTAAACATTGGGATGGATAGTCCAATGAATTGACGAATAATCATGATTACCTATATAGCATAGTGCACATTATTTTTTATTTTAACCAGTTTGGTTATAGGAATTGATTTGCAAAAGATATATTTTAAAAGGGGGTATTAATGAGGGGAAAACCCGTTCCGCTCAACGGCGTGGCCTCACTTAATGTCTTTTAACCGAGATGTCATATTATTATTCACGGTAGGCTTTTTGTTTGACTCGAAGTCCTTAAACTCTCTAGTGCTCAAAATTTGATTTGAGTAGGTCTAGATAAGGACTTTACAGGTTAAGTAGGTTTTGGTGAATAAAGCTTCCGGACACGTATAGAAGGCAAAGCAAGCTATGAAGTAATCTATTTACTAATACTATCCGCTATGTTATGTTAGTTGTTATATGAATGTATTTATAGTAGAAGTATCTGTCTATTTAGTAACTCTGATCAACCAAGGGGCACCTTAATATGTCGCTGTTGGAGTATTTTGTAATAATTATTATCTGAACATGTGCAACGTTTTGGAGATTATGTAATGAATATGAAATATATCTTTGAAATGAAAGGAGAAAGTTTGCTTTGGAAATTTGTTTAAAATTATTTCGTATTCTTGTGCTTCTGATATTATGGATACCATTAACATGCCTGCATTTTGTCATCGAAAATTAATACTATAGATAACTGAAGCATCGGTAGTGCTTGATTTTGGGCCTCAAAAGAGGGGATGTTATAACTTTGTATCAGAGTATAGGTTTGTAAAACAAAAAAATTTGAACTTTAAAAAAGAGTTTTGAAAACATAATCCTAATGAATTAGAGAATAAGATTGAGGAATGGGATGACGCTATGGTAATGTACTTGTATTTGCTATATATAAGTATACGCTTTATCTCTATTCTCCCTCTATCTTAGACCGTTCTTCCGTATCTTACTAAGGTTCGAATGCAATATTTGGAGGGAAACCATTCATTAGATCGGAGGTTGAAACTGAAGTGGAGAATTGGTGGCTTCTTTGTGAGAAGAATTTCATGGATCTTGGTTTAAATGATGAATGGAAGAGGAGATTGGCATCCAGGCAATTGCAAAGAGCAGCATTGTACTGGTCGAATAGTGTGACTGTTGGGGTAATAAAAGAGACTTTGACTTCGGCAGAGTTTAGAAGAAGGTTTGAAGAAAGCTTTGTGTCTGAGATTGCTCAGTCAACTCAATTGAGGAAGTTTGCTGAGTTGGTGCAAGGTGATATGATGATTCTTGGGTATGCAACTTGATTTGAGGAGTTGTCAAGATATGGTTATGCTATTGTTGACATAGTTATCAAAAGGAACAAGAAGTTCATCTACGGACTGAGACCTGAGCTTGCTAGTGAAACTTTACCACATCACAGGGATTCATGTGATGTAAGAATAGGGATGGCTTTGGGAAATGAGGAGAAGCTTTCTTTGTTCAGTAATAACAATCCACTAGAGAGTCTAGACAGAATTAGAAGAGAAAATTTTACTAAAAGAAGGGAGCTCAGAAGGGCGGAACTACTAGGAAAGGAAAGTCTGAGGTTTTGTATTACAAGTGTGAGAAAAAAGGACATTATGCTCATGAGTGCCGAATTGGCAAAGGAAAGGAAGTCATTAGAAAGAAGAACATTAAGTGCTTTAACTACGACCGAGTGGGACATTGTAAGAAAAAATGTGTGGAAGTAGCTAAGGCAAAAAAGGAAAAGTATTTGCTTTGGAACCGACTACCTCGAGACCAAAAGATGAGGAAAAAGGAAAAGCTATGATGGGAGGTACGCTTTTAATACATGGTATGCCTATTAGAGTATTGTTTAATACTAGAGCGTCACATTCTTTTATATCTCTTTGTTTGGTAGATAAGCTTAACCTAGAACCCTCATGTCTAGTTACTTCTTTATGGGTTGCAAATCCGATAGGAGGATATGCAACTTATGGGATGAGATGAGACTATTTAGATTTTTCATTATTAGGTCATATATTTTCCTGCAGTTGCAGTGCTCGATTTCGTAGTATTCGGGATTATTTTGGATATGGACTAGTTAAGTAAGTGTGATGCTAGGATATTTTTCCACGATAGGAAACTATCACTATGACAGCCCTAATAATAGCAACTGAATTATATACTTAGTAGAGAATTGAAGTTTTAATGTCTGTGCTTTATCCGGTGTAATAGAGGAGGATGAGGAGTCGAATCGGGTCTTTGTAGTTAGAGAATTTGAATATGTTTTTGAGCCATTTACAAAACTATTGCTAAAATGAGCTATTGAGTTCGAATAGATCTTATACCTGGAGCTGAACCCATAAGTAGACTGCCTAGCAGAATGTCACCTTTCGAGATAAAGGAGTTAAAGGTGCAACTAGTGGACTTAGATGGAAAGAATTTTATTAAACCAAGTAGTTCACCTTGATGAACAGCCGTGGTGTTTGTGAAGAAACTGAATGGGTGGTTAAGATTGTGTATCAATTATCATAAGTTGAATGAAAAGATGATAAAAAATTGATATCATTTGCCAAGAATTGATTATTAGTTTGATCGGTTGAGCGGAGCCAAATTATTTTCCCAATTGGATTTGGCAAAAGGGTTCCAACAATTAAGAGTGGCGAAGGATAGTATTCCATTGACGGTTTTTAGAACAAGGTATGGTTCGTACGAGTGGTTAGTAATGCCATTCGGATTGGCTAATGCACCTTCTTTCTTCGTTGATTAAAAGAACCAAATCTTCCAAGAGCATTTAGATAGAGTCGTATTAGTATTCATAGATGACATTTTGTTATATTCTAAGGATGAAAGAGATCATGAGATTCAACTTAGAATAGTGCTTGAGACGCTGAGGCAACATCAGTTAAAAGCGATGTTTTTGAAATGTGAATTTTGGAAGAAGGATGTGAAGTTTCTTGGTTATATTGTCTCAAAAGAAGGGTTGTCGGTAGATCTAACTAAGAAAGAAGCTGTAAATGATTAGAGGAGACCCTAGACGGTGACAAAGGTAAAGAGTTCTCTTGGACTGGCTGGCTATTACCAGAGATTAATTAATGATTTCTCTCGTATAGCAGCACCGATGACTAAACTAACAAGGAAGGATGTGAAGTATGTTTGGATCGATAAATGTGTGGAGGCATTTCAGAGGCTGAATCATTTATTGGCCAATGCACCTACATTAGTAGTTCCAGATGGAAATCAAGATTTAGTGATGTACACTGATGCATGAGAAACATGATTAGGAGCTATGTTAATGCAGAGGGATAAAGTGATTGCCTATGCTTTACGACAGCTCAGACCACACAAAGTTAGATACCCAATTCATGATTTAGAGTTGGCAACTACAATATTTGCTTTGAACATCTAGAGACATTACCTTTGGGAGAGAAATTCGAGTTGTATACGGATCATAAGTCTTTAAGATATTTATTCTCTCAAAATGAGTTAAATATGAGGCAGCATAGATGGTTGGAATTTTTAGCTTCTTATGATTTTGGAATCGAGTACACATCGAGGAAATGAAACAAAGTTGCAGATGCATTTAGTAGGAAACATCAGAATGTGGTGTTAGCTATGTTGGCTAAATAGAAGGATTTAAAGGCATTGACTACTTGTAGTGTGCGGTTAAGATCGGCTGCCAGTTCAGTCAGAGTACCACAATGTTATCTTGTTTGGAAGTTCGACCGGTATTGATCAAAAGAGTTGCTTATAACCAAAAGGATGATCCATTACTAGCTGATAGAATTAGAAGACAGGAAGATAAAATTGAGATTGATGATTTGAAAGGTTTTCACCTTGACTAGAATGGATGGTTTAGAAAGAAGGGGTGATTGTGTGTTCCCGATGTCGAAGACCTAAGGAACAATTCCTTAGGGAGTGTCATCGATCGAAGTTTATTATTCATCCTGGAGGGACTAAGATGTATCGGGATATGAAAAGGAGTCTCTTCTGTGAGGGTATGAAAAGGGATGTAGGCATATGGGTAAGTGTCTGGATTACCAATAAGTCAAAATCAAACATCAGAAGCGAAGCAGATTATTCAGCCTTTAGATATACTGGTTTGGAAATGGGACTTAATATCCATGGATTTCAATGATGGGATAGCAAGGTCGATTAGAGGAAATGAAAGTATCTAGGTTATAGTAGAGTCTAACTAAGGGTGCACACTATACACAGATTAAATCGATAAGTACGACACCCATATTGGATGAGTTGTATATGAAGAATAATGTTAAACTACATGGGATTTCTAATAGTATAGTCAGTAACAGAGATTCTTTATTCACTAGTGAATTCTGGAAGAGTCTACAAAAGGTTTTAGTTACCAACTTTAAGATGGCTGGCGCGTATTACCACAGACAGATGGGGAAAAAAAGAGTTATTAAGGTACTCGAAAATTTGTTAAGAGCTTGTGTACTAGACTTTGGTGGGCCATAGGACGGCCATTTGCACTTGGTTGAGTTTTTCTATAATAATAGTTATCAAACTAGATAGAAATGTACCTTTTTGAAGCTTTATACGAAAGGCCACGTAAATCACCAGTATGTTGGGTAGAGATTGAAGATAGAATAATTCTTGGTCCAAATTTGGTAAGAGAAGACGCAGAAAAGATTGATTTGATTCGGGCTAGAATGAAAGGAGCTCGGTCTAGGCAAAAAGGTTATGCGAACAAGAGGTAGAAAGACTTAGAATTCTATGTTGGAGATTGTGATTTCATCAATATATCAACGATGAGGGGTGTAGTAGGAATCGGGAAGTCAAGGAAATTGGCATATAGGTATACCGGACCATTTCTCATTATAGAAAGAATCGGGAAACTCGCATATAGGATAGAGTTATCAAGCAGTTTGGTAAGGGACCATAATGTTTTCCATATTTCTCATCTAAGGAAGTATGTTCGTGATCCGGAGACTATTGTTACTCCGACTGCATTGGAAGATTTAGGAATAGAACCGGACATGATCATTGTTAAGCAACCAATTCATATTGCGGCTAAGGATGAGAAAAAGCTAAGGCACAAGACAATCAAACTAGTAAAAGTCCAATGGAGTGGCAATGAGAGAGACTATACTTGGGAAACATACAATAGGGTTAGGGATACTTATCTTGACTTGTTTGATGGTGTTTTACATCTATGCTTTTATGTTTGATGTATGTACCTTACCGTAATTTCAAGAACAAAATTCTTTAAGGAGGAGAGTCTGTAACAACCCTAATATTAATTAACATTATTTAGGATATTTAATTGGATAAATTAAGTTAAATAATGTAAAGGGTAAAGGAGATTTAGATTTGATATTTAATAGGGGTCGTTCCTTAATGAATGATTTAATAAGAATGGTTTAAGACTTAATAAGAAGGAAGAATATATGCTAAGAGCATAATGGGAATAGATCTAGCCTAAACATAAATCCTTATTCTCTTATTTCCTCCCTCATTTCATTCATTATAAACAAAACTAAAAGAATCATAGCCATCCGTTATAAAGGGTTTCAAGGGAAGTAAAGATAGTGAAAACAAAATCAATGCTAACGGGAATCAAATCAAATACAAATCCCAACCTTCTTAAAGCTTTTAAGGTGAATAATTGTTATGCATATCATGTTATAAGTATTATTTTCTATTTTAATAAAAATTTGATTCTTTTGCTTATACTATGCCATGCTATGATGGTTTAAATGAATATATGCTTATTGGTGAACACATATAATTTATTTATGAAATTAAGTGATACGTTTGAATTAGAAAACCTATCATATGACACCTAAATGACTTGAGATTTTGATATGATGTTAGAAACATTAATTTAGAAGTGGAGTTTTAATTTCATAATTTTTTGACTTAATGAGAACATTTGGTAAACTTTCTAAGGTTGGAAAATGGGTTTTTTTAAATTATTAAAAATAGCCACAAAATTTTTGTATGTTAAAGAATATAGTAAATCAGATTTATTATGATTTTTGAGGTTTTTTTCACATGAGTTTATAATTTTGTATAAATTTATTGGTCTAGAAAATCTTAATATTTATATTAAAATATTAATATAAGTTAATGGTTTGCAAAAAAAAATTGGGTACGATGAATTCTGGTAATGAGTATATTGCTAAAAAGTATTACGATAAAATACTTGTACCAATAATATTTTGAAAACAATAAGGGTTGGTGGAAATGAACTTAATTTAATTAGCAGATAAACGGTTTTAATATTAATTACACAAATGCCATGTCGAGAATGACGGCGTCGTCATTCCTCTTCATCGTCGCTATAAGTTCGACATCAAGAGATAGCGATGCGCATGATACCAACCTACGGTGGTATGGAGCAAATCAGCTAGGGTTGAAGAGGTTTGATGTTGGCATCGTCAACGTCGACCTTGCCGCATGCATTGCTAATAGTGCCTCATATTACATACACCCCCCTCCCCTGCGTAATTTCGCCAACCCTATTAGTCTTGAAGTGCCTTATAGCGGAAATATTGATGGTACTTGTTTTTTATCTATTAACTTCAACAATATAGGCAACTATGTCGCTTTCAGATATGTCGACGTCGTTGATGACGATGCCACCTTTATTCAAAAACACTTGTTTCCGAACATGGCTATGGTGGCACTCCTAATGATTTCGGCTCTAATCAAGCCGCTTACTTTCCTTAAGGCAATGACGCTAAGAGTTAACTATATCGACCCTATCCTTTTAAGGCTTATAAATATGGAAACTAGTTTTTATACCTTAGGATGCCTACATTTTATGACGTGCGACGTCCATGTTATCAACCTTGTTTTTTAAAAGTTGAAAGCATTAATATATTTTTATATTAAAGAAGGGCAAAGACCCTTAGTGGCGATTAGGTAGCCAATGTTGTAAAGTAAATGGTTTTATTAACTTTGGCTTATAGCTTATGTTTTGAGAAGCGAAGACCCTCATATCCTCATCGACGTTATCAATATAAAGGTTTGATATTGTTTTGGCTCTATGGCCTATGGTTTCGAAGTGATTTAACTTCGTAGTGGTTTTGAGATTCACCAACGCTATTTTATAAATGTATATATTATGGCATAGTTATTTGGGTTAATAAAAGGCTATATTTTCCTTGTTTTGAAATTATGGTTTCAAGGGTTAAATCATTTATTAAGAAAGTGTATTCAAGGAAATAGAAGATGGTATTTAGCCTAGAATTTTACTAAAAGAATTTATGGTTCTTATCACTTTTGGATAGATTGTGATTTGATGAATTGACTCGACGATTAGAAGATCAGATGGGATTGGTGTAAGGTAGCCCCTTATATTTTAGTTATTATGGCTTTGTCAAGTGGAAGACGAAAATTAGGTTTACGCACAGAAAGGAATGCACAAAGACACGATAGATTATAGGTGGTCTGCAAAAACCTTTAGGTTTATAGTAGGCCTCGCAAAACTATGAGAATGATAGGTAGTCAAGTAAACACTTGGATAATGTGAATCAGCGGAATAGGGATCTTAAGGCTAAATTAACACTAGAGGAGGGTAAATGGTGTTTAATGGATTATATGAATATTTTTCAAATTCTTTAAGATTCTGCTTGGAATGATGTAATTGACAATCATAAAAGTAATCACAAAATAAAAGTGTGGATAAAAGTAAATGTAGCAAAAGCAAAAAGGAAAGAACACACCAGGACTTTATACTAGTTTGGAGTTACCATTCATCCAGTCTTTCACAATTCCTTGTACGGATTTCTTTTCAACTAGTAAATGAAAGTACAATCCCGATTTTAAGGCTATGAGGTACATCCTCTAAAATCTCAACCTCTGGGTAGAGTCACTTGATTTCCGTGCTATAAGCACACCCACTAGATTTATGGGCTACTAAGCACACCCAATTGATTTTACGGGCCACAATCACAACCTTAAATATAACAGTATGATTTGATAGAATTTTACAGACTTAGATCTTCTATCTTGATTATAGTTGATCCTATAACTCTTGAATAGAAGTTCGATCTTAGTTTGAGTGAGAGAGATGAGAGAAATTAGAGGGCATATGAAGGAGAGTCAAACTAGTGATGATTGAATTTTATTTTGGTTTAATTTTGGCAGAATGTGGGTATATTTTGATTTAGATAATGAGAGAGTGTAATGAAGAGAGATGAATAGGAAAATTGCGATGAAAAACTCATTTGGAAGTCTAGTATTTATAGAGGAAAGTGGTCATAACCATTCATGAAGAGAAAAAACGAAAACATACTTCTTTTGAATTTAAATTTTAAAAAAAACAACCACTATGTCGACATACAAACGTAGAGTATGTTGACATACTCTTTTTAAAAATTAAAAATACTTTAAAACATTATTTTGAAAACTCATTGTTTTGAAAAATAGTTTGATACTTTGTTAAATCATTAAAGTATAGTTTATACATATTTTAATCATAATAAAACTTAATAAAACTTTATATAATAATTTTGAAAATTTTAATTTAATGTAAATAATATATATAACCTATATAATTCTAACTTATTAAAGTATAAAAAAATTCAATATATATATATATATATAAACTTAAAAACACTAAATATAAGTAGAAGAGATTAAAAATCATTTTGAAAAGATTATTTTAAAACTAGGATATTTGAAAAACCATTTAAAACAAAATTAGAGAAGAATAGAGAGATTAGGAAAGTGCTATCCTAATTTTAACATAAATTCTGCGACTTTATAACTTATCTGGAATATCTTTAAATCTTGAACTCTTCAATACTCATTGGACTTCATTTTCCAACTTTTGAAACTCAATATCAGCATCTTGAATCCACTTTTGATATTGTACAGTCTTCTTAATCAACACCTATCTAGTATCCTGACTGAATACTATATATAACTTGATAAAACATTAGTATCTATATTTTATATAATGTTCTAATGATCGGAGATTTGTGAATAGGACAACGAGAACAATGAAGGCGAAAATTCCCCTTTTGTTCGACGATATTTTCATCATGATCTAAACATACTTCTTCGATGCATCGGACTTTGTCATCTACCGCCATGTGTTCTTCCTCTTCTTCTTAATCCTCTTGTTCCTTTTCTTCTTAGTCATCGCTGCCTTGAATGGGATTTTGAGTGGAAAATTTTGCAGAATCATGTAATAATCCGAGATTTTGATCATTTAATTTTGAATATTTAATTAATTTTAATGATTAAAATATTGGTTTAATAGCTCTAAAAACTTGAATTAAATTACAAAGATTGTTTAAAATCTTTGAATTGTGAATGAATATTTGAATAGTGATTTAAATACTTGGAATTTTGATTGAATATTAGTTTAATGGATTAACATTTTATTTAACTCATTTTAAATGATTAAATAATTGCGGTGAAATCCATTTGTAACAATAAACAGTTCAAATAAATAATTAGAAAATTTATTTAATTTTTATGACTCAATTTCTGTTCGATGCATTTTTAATTTAAATTATTTGATTTTTCCATAACTTTTAAACTGGAAATTATTGAAATTATTCGTTTGACGATTTGTCGGCAAATGGCAGTGTTTTTATAGTTTTTCACAATTCAATAACCAGTGTATATTACTATTGTTTTGGGATCACCTGTTGTTCTGAGTGTGACTGTATTTTTTTGTCAATTCGGGGTCCGTACGCAATAGAAAAGTGGTGCAGCAAGATACTGGAAATTTTAAATTAATATAAATCAACATAGACAATACGTACATACACACACGCATTTTCTCTACTCCCCTTTTCGTCTTTGTCTTTCCATACTCAAATATTTGTTCCCATTCTGAAGAATAAGAAAAGGAAAGCAAGCCACTCTTCAAAAATTCAAAACAATTCGAAATAAAAAGAAGAAAAATGCAAAACAATAATCTTTGTTGTTATTTAGCCTAGATCTTTATGCTGATGCGTTATGGGAGGTTGCTGTTGAAGTTATGAAGCTCAGCAGTGGAGTCGTGGTTTTAGGCGATACTAGGGTTAGGCTTTTCTGAGTTTGCGGTCGTCGATTCGCTAATTGGAGGGTGGAGCTGTGTTTGGAAAGTAAAGATGCACCTGGAGTGTGTTTTTGGTTGAGATCGGTGGCAAACTGTGTTGCATGTTTTATGGCCTAGGCATGGAGGATCAGATGTCACACTTTGCACAGCGTGGGTGAGGAGATGCGATGGTGTAGGGTAGGTGTGGCTTCATACGTAGAGTGCAGTGGTGGTATCGTGGATTCTTCTCGTAGAAGGATGAGCAGGAGAGTGGAGATGGGAGCTTCGGTCATAGAGTGTTTTGCTATTGAGTAGGCGGGATAAATTTTTTAGGGAAGTAGATTGTTCATTTAAACCTAATTGATAATTAAGTATATTAAATATAATGATTAAATCGATAACTTATATAATGCATATCTCTCTCATACGAGGTCCAATCGAGATGAAACTTTCCGTGTTGTAATCGAAATGATGAAAGCTTGCTTCGACCAATTTGAAGCAAGTTTAATTTTGGGCTAAAATCGAACGTCATTTGATTTTTGTTAAAGCAGGAATGCTTCAGCGCTAAAATTTCAGAGAATTTAACTTACATTTTTGGTTAATTAGTAACGTTTTATAGCAGATAAAAATTATTAGTTGTATGCTTGGATGTTATATTGGTTGATATTTGGTTTTGACAAATTGTCATTTTTAAAAGCTGTCAATATATGGAAGCATTTGTAGGAAATTTATATGACGAATAGGGAATTTTGTAGAGGGATCCAATAGGATTCCTCACCATTGTTGATTTAATTTTTAGTAATATTCCTTTAATATGAGTTATTGAATGTCAAACCAGATTGTTTGGCCCTACTGGATGACATAGTTTTATGTTGAAAACTTAACCCCTGTAGTGATAAAGATAAATAACAACATCATTAGGTAGTTTGTGGCTATTGGCCTCAATAGTATTTTGAAATACTATTAATTGTCGCTGAGCTTAAAAATGATTTTGATTAAGAGAATGATTTTACATCTGAGTTTTGGCTTTCTGGAACATTTTGGTCAAAATGGATTTGGAAACTTCTTATTCCCTTTAACCTTTATTTATGTTTTCTAATATATTTAGAAATGGTTTATAGTTATTTTAGTATTATTTTATAATATCCTAAACTTGTTTAATTTTTATTTAATAATGTCTAAAATTGTTTAATTATTGTTTAATTTTTTTTAAAAGTTGTTTATTTATATTTAATACGGTTTAAAGGTTATTTATCGATATTTTAATATCGTTAAAGTTATTTATTGAAATAATTTATATTATTTGAAGATAATTATAATTATTATTTATTAATAATATTTTGGAATAAATAATAATTATTTATTAATAATGTTCAAAAGTTAATAATTATTCACTATAATAATGTTTAAGGATTGATTATTATTGTTTATTTAATAATGTTTTAAATTCCTAATTATTTTATTTATAAAGTTTTTGAAGTTAATAATTGTTATTTATCTATACTGTTTTGTTGTTAATAATTATTAGGATATAATAATTTTTTGAAGTAAGTAATAATAATTATTTATTATGATGTTTAAAGTTAATTATTTTATTTAATTAAATTTATTTATAAATAATATAAATTGATTTATAAGGGAATTGCATTAGTAAAGATTTTTGTGAATGAAAATGGATCTTGGATTTATAAAGAATATTTATAAAGACTTTATAAAGGATTTTACAGAAGGATTCTTGGAAAGATTTTTGTAAAGTAAATTTATAAAGTAAACTGTATAAGGAATTTTTATAAGGATCTTTGTAAAAGACTTTTATAAAAGAATAAGTTTTATATTTGGATTGATAGATTTATAAAAGAAGTTTATGAAAAGTTTTATGGATTTATAAAAGAGCTTTATAAATTATTTCAGAAATTTATAAAAGAATTTTTCAATGATTTTAGAAGTTAATAAAAAGATTTTTATAAATTGTTTTGAAGGTTTAAAAAGAGTTTTATAAATGGTTTTGGAGATTTATAAATGGAGTTTCTTAAATGGTTTTAGTGTTGCATAAATACTTTTTCTAAGTAGTGAAAGTGTAGTGCTTTTGTGAATATACTTATCTGTTGAGATAAGTATATGGATATCTTTTCAAGTATAAATGGAGTATGAAGGGTTTGGGAATATATCTTTGTAAAAGTATTTTGATATAAGTATTTACAAAGCGATTTTAATTCATAAAAGGATTTATTAAAGAGGTTAGTGGCTGCTTATATGCTTAACCAATGATAGTTTTCCTTATGGAATTAGATACTTGATTTGGGCTTTGTTTTATTTGATAGTTAAATAATCGACTATCAAACTTAGCCAGTTTTATATTATCTTTGTTAGCTCGGGGAAACCAGGATTGGATCTGTCTGCAAAGTTGCTTTAACATAACAGGGGTTCTCGCTTTGTGAATGGTACCAAAGCTTAGACTCTTCCCCTACATGTCCCTGAAATTAATGGATTGGTTTCAGTCGAGAGCTGGCCTTAAAATCAGATCCACGGTTTCCATTTGTAGGCACCGCCTATTTAGAGGGGTCGTTACAACATGATATCAGAGCTTAGGTTGAGTGAACACTTAGCCTTTGGTGGGGTTAACTCATTTAAGATAGGGTAAGTGAGACCCTAGGATGAGTTTGAGTGTGTGTGCATGCACGCATGCGTGTGTGCATGAGCATGTACTTGCTCATGATATAAAAATGCTTTATATTGGGTTGATTTATCAGTTGAGTGGTTATGAATTCTGGTCGATATAGAAGAACAACTGTATTGATAGGGGTTTTTAAGCACTTGAACAATACAAAACGAGACTGTATTGTTTTGGAAAAATGGGTAAATAAAATAACTTTACCTAAATTATATTTTATATATAAAATAATAATTTTCAGGAAATTAATATAGTTATATATAATGTGTTTTGTTGTTAGAAATGATAATATTTGATTGATATCATTTACTGTTTATTTTTTGTGCTCAGGTAGTTTATGAGCCTTTATTGTTAGTTAAATTAAGTACGAACACTTTGTGAATTCAATTTCACAGTTTGACGACGAAGTGTTAGATGATAATATTGTGTTGAATTTTACTTATAATAAAAGTTATTTATCATAATATATACAAAGAGAAATAATTATTTAAGGATCTTATACTAAAAGTGAAATTATATAAGTAGGATTTATAAATGTAGTTGATAAATAAAAGAATTTTTGAGTTGATTTTTCACTATCAAGTGTTCGTCGTCGAGAAATTAGTATGCATAAGTGAAATTAGTATTCTCGACGGCGAACACTTGATATGGATTTTTGAGTTGATTTCGAAGTTTTCTATCATAATGAATAGCTATATAAGTAGAATAACAGTTTCTAACCAAGGAACCAGATCGAAGTCTGCACTAGAGTGGTCGAATTAGTGATACTAGTTAGAAAGTGGAATTTGTGTGATCGAGCTATTGATCGGATTTGATATTGCATTCGGATGATATATATGCATCTTACGGACTTATAATAATTATAAGTTTAACATTTGGAAATGCAAAATTATATGGCTATGAATCATATGTTTGAATATTATGTGTGTTAGCACCAAAATCGATCACTAACACCCGAGAATAGATTCGAGTAGCGAGATAAATGAAGAAGTTAAATGGAAAACGAGGAATAACGCTATATATTGCAAGATAGAAAAGTAAAAAGTAAAAACAACGGGATTTATAGTGGTTCGGTATTAATTTCCTACGTCCACTCTGATTGCTCTCTTTATTGCTTTATCGATCACTTGATTCCAAATACGACTCACATGGAATAGCTAGAATACAAGTTAAAAGCAAAAGGAAGCTGAGTATAAAAAATGTCAAAGTATTCCCTTGGTTGCCAAAAAGATCCGCCATGATAACCCCATGCCCCTGTATTTATAGATGGGGGCAGCTTGACATCTCAATGCTGAAAGAGGGGGCTATGCGGTAGGATCGTGTAATATGGAATAGCAGAACGATATAGATAAATAACGATAATAAGTAAAGTAGACACCAAGACTTTATACTAGTTCAGACCTCTAGTCCTATGTCCAGTCCCTAAGCTTCACTTAGGAATTTCACTAACTAACACCCTCACTTCACCCAGAGGAATAGGTTTACAACTTACCCGAACAACCGAACGGAATTTCTCGCCTCAACTACCGAAAAGGACTTCAACTCAATTACTAAAAAACAATATTCGACTTGTTGTGTTCTTATCAGCACTAATGAGTCTAATGTAGTAGAATATTCCTATAATCTTATCCCCGAGAGTATGCAATGTGTTTGTGAAGATTTAGGAAATGTGAATTGCTATGAATCAAAAGAATGTTATAAATAAAACAGTGATTCAAGTAATAGATTGGTGATTGCTTTGATAATATTTAGAGAATATGATCAAGAAAATAGTAAGATTAAAGCAAGAGAATTCGGTGAATTAAATGATGTTAGAATCATGTATATATACTTGTAGAAGAGGAGCATTTGTTGTCAAAGGTTGCAAACAAGAGATGCTTCCATTTCCATTGGAGAATGGTTGCAACTCTTGGGAGGAAGAAGTTGTCCATTCATAAAAAATTCGCAGGTTCAAATTCAGTCGACTGAACAGAGAATTCAGTCAACTGAAAATATGAAGTAAAATTTTCAGGAACAAATTCAATCGACTGTGCAGGAAATTCAGTCGACTGAAACTGTGCATGTTTATATATTTGTACTAGTTTCAGTCGACTGGATATTCCTGTTCAGTCGATTGAACTTATAAAATATGCATAGTGAAAGCTTAAATAAAAATGAAGTTTATAAAATGTTTTCTAGTGTTCATGCAAGCCTCTTGAGGATAGATTTTAACAATAAATCTAGACTAAGACCTATATAAAAATCGTACTTATGTTTGTTTGGTCTTCATCGATCTTTCTTTTGGTTTGCACATATCTCTTCCTTTTGAAGCACATTGTCATTGATCAAAATCTTCGCATATCAACAAGAGCATGGACTCCTCCTTACTTGGGCCCATCACAGGGTAAGCTTAGCCCAACTATGCTATGCCAACTATATCGACTCGAAAATACCGACCCCATCATGCCGATCATCCTCAATATACCACCTCACCATGTATCTTTGCCAAACCCTTCATGCATGCTGACCTGATCACAGCTATGTGTTATGCCGATCCCTCAAACGGGTTCTCCTCTACCAACCTGAGTACCGACCAGAAGTAGAGACAGTGCCGACCCGGAGCAATGCCATATGCCGAGCTCTTATCTCCTATAGCCGATCCTTTGTAATGCCAACTCGAAGCTGGTGCAATGTCAACCCGAAGCGCCTCTATATACCGACCCCTTAAAGTGACTTTCAACTGTATGCAATGCCGACCCGGACTCCAACTTATGCAATGCCGACCTGAGCTATACTGTGTTTCATCCTTTACTGATCTGTGCCCTACAATATGCTCCATGGTTTAGTTGCCCCTTAAAGCTATGTTGATCTAATCCCTATTACATGGAATGTTGACCCCATGGATACCATATATTCCTCAATTCATCAACCCGGTGGCCGACCCCTAGACATCCTTTTCATCCACTTGTCGATTTTATTAACTCAGGGCTAGACATAGCTGCTTGAAAACCATACTCTAGTGATGTAGACGTCGTCTCGTGGCCATTCTTCCAACAGTATTCAATTCTGATCTCTGCAATCATCTTTTTGTAGCCGAGCCAAGGTACCTGATAACATTTTCTCCCCACAGTGCATCTTGTGAATAACACGATGCGCTTTGAATTAGCAAAAAGTCCAGATTCCTAGAGGCAAGCTCGTTCAAGTCATCAGCTGATCGTTGTTCTTCGTCAACCATCAATGAAGTTTCATTCCATTTGAATGTGAATGTCTATTCGTATGAAGCCCTCAGGCTTTCCTAATTTAACGTTTCAAAGCTTGGATTCATAAGAACCTTTTCAATCTCACGATCATCTTCTATTCAAGCATATCCCTCTTTCCCTTTTGTTGCTTAAACATACATCATCATCCTACTATTTTATTTATTTATTTATTTATTATTATATATTTTTTATTATCTTTCTCATTTTTCATTCATATTTTTAGAGGGGTCGGCATTTGGTATGTGGACCCCTGGATGGATCCACATAGGCTGTGATCAGTATACTCAATGGCCGACCCCTTCAACTATTGTGACCGGGTCTCTTGGAAGAGACCGGTTCACATTCCCAAATACTCTCATAAATAAAACTCGGCATCCCTATCTTTTTCTCTTTTTACTTCCATTTCCTCTAAGTTTCACTTCCTTCCAAACTACCAAGCTTCTCCTTTGCTGAATCTTGGTCACTACAACAATAAGCTTCTCTTCCCAAACAACGTCCTATCAATCCTCAATCTCGAATCCCAGTGCTTACCCTATTCAATCCAAAACAACCATATAGGTAAGAATCCTTATTTCACTTTGAATTGATGGGTCGTATTCCTCAAACTTGAGTCAATTTGAGAATCACATAGGCACATGGGTTTCCATCGAGAAGCATGAAAGAGAAGGAAGGGAAAATGAGGGAGATAGAGAGAGGAAGAGAGGGTGGAAGAAATGGCTTTTGCACGAGTTGATGTTGGTTGGAGAAAGCTCTATATAAGCTTGAGTGTTGTGGCTGGACGAGGGTTTGACATAAGAAGCATAAGAAATGGGGTCGGTATAGGTATAGGGATCAGTATGTGTTATTTTGACAGGGTAGGAGATGGGATCAGCGTAGTTAGGTTTAAGGAGAGGGATCGGTGTCAAGCGCTAAGTGTTGGGACTACTAGGTTTAGCACAGAGATGGAGAGGAAGGGTTCGACAAATATGAGTTGGAGAGAGGGTTTGTTATAGTGTTGACAGAGAGAGGGATTGGTATATATGAGTTGGAGAGAGGGTTTGGTATCATGTTAGAGGAAGGATAAGGGGTCGGTATTTCTCAACGGAAGGTAGGATCGGTACTCACGTTGGATGAAGGGATTGGCATAAGTGGCTGGGATCAGTGTTGACATACTTAAACCATTATAACTCGAATCATTCAAGCATCTAACTGCATACTTCACTGCCCCAGCATAATATGACTAATAACATCATGACTAAACACACATGGACTGATGAATTCCAACCTAAACGAAAAAATCCTATTCCACCTAACATGAGTTAAGTACAAAGCTAGCCCAGCATATTTAAACAACAGAACCTTATAATTCTGAATGTCAACATCCAATCTTAAAACTTTTGTCACCGATTACCTTCCACATTGCCCGAGATGGTCAGCGATGACGGTCTCTTCGGACGAAACCTCGAAACTTTGACGTTTAACTTTCATTTTTTTGATCCTAAAATGTTCGCATTTATTTCAAATCTATTGCACTAGTTCACACACAGCACGGGAGGATGGATTATTATTACTAATTATTGATTGTCGATTCAGTATAGCTAGCACAAATATCAAGTTATACAAAGCGTTCTTTTGTGATGTCTTCTAGATCAGATAGGAAATCGAGTTCCGCCACTCTGTTAGACAAGCCCGAACTGAGCCAGCAAAGAGATGTTGTAGAGACATCAGATCCACAGGGAAACCTTTTTTTCGATATCCCAACTCTTCCTGCATATATCATAGACCCAGCTCCCGATGCTATGGATGATGTCATCGTTTTGAATAATCCAGCTGATTCATAGGCTTCAAAAATCGACGAAGCTGCCCTTCGTCGATTGTGCTTCATCCATAGGATTCCTTTCGAAGATGTCCTAGTCCCATCAAGACAAGATAGGCCTTATTTGTCCCCAGCTGGGTAAAGTGCATGTAATAAGTTCATGTGCTGGGCCGGGTGTGTGCCACCTTTCAACTCCTTTATTTGCAAAGTGCTGAAGTATATGGGAATCGCTCCCACTTAATTGCACCTCAACAACTATGCCTTTATCCATGGTACTTTTCTGCTTTTCATGAGTGTCCTATCATCCATCTACTCCTAAGGACATCCGATATATTTATAACTTCAAAAGCTAAGCTGATGGTCCTTCGTACGTCTTTTTTGAGCCACTGCCCAAATGTCAAGTCCTAATGGGTGCATGGAATTAGCTTTCCTTGTTTAAGAAGGAATGGTTCTATGTGCGATGTCCTTTCGGCTTCACGAGAAGGTGGTTGGAAGAACATAAGTACCATCCCCATCTCCGCCTTAATTAAAAGACTCAAATCACATTTTTCTTCTTAATCACACGAATTCTTTCAACTCTTTCAGGTGCCCGCTTTCGGCCGGAAGGCGTTAGATATTACGAAGTAGTTGAGGCTACCCGTGCTACCCTGGTGGAGGATAGAGAGATCAAACTCCTCATTACTGACAAACTTCTCTCACTATTCAGGATTTTAGAGGATGGCCACAGAATTAGTCTTCAAGGGAATAGAGTGATACCAAAGGTTATCGCCAAGAGGAGGAGAGAACGTGATGACCCCATGGTGCCTCCTGTTGAGGGAATCCAAGAATGCACCGAAAAAGGGAAGATAAAGGAGACTGAAGACGTAGGGCTAAAAAATGAAGATGCGGGCCCTGGACAAGTGCGAGTGGCCGATGCATGACATACAAGCCAATCGCAGCCTTCCATAAAAAAGAGAAAATGTTTGGCGTATAGAATTAAGAAAAGGAGACCGAGGAGACCCTAAAAATTTTCATAACCCCAACCGAAAAAGTTTCATCTTCTCAACAAATGGAGAGCTCGTTGAAGGGACTTTCCGACCCCTATATCCGTGATAATTTGTTGAACCACGACTTCACCGCCATCGGCGTTGAAGGGCTTAACTCTCCTATAAAAGGTGGTGAAGGCAAGTAGCCTCCTAACCGAGGAGAAAGAACTCCTATCAGCAAAGCAAACGTCACTGGTCCATCCAAGGATGCACTAGGACACACACAAGCACTTACACCCCACCATTCATTTGCACTATACTTTTAACATAGCATCTATCAACATGTTCTCATTTAATCCTATTTATAGGTGCAATGTCTCGTTCACACCGCTTTGATCGCCTTCACGGCTGCTCTATCTTCCACCATTCAAGCTAAGATTTTCAGTCTGGGAGACATCGAGAGAAAGAGGAAGGATAGGAGAGAGACTACCATTCTCAAGAATCATCATCGTCCTCTAAAAGATCTTATGGATACACTCACGTCAAAGCGACCCCACCAATTCTCCTGTGGGCGGTGGAGATAAACCTACACAATGAGGCTCTCAATCTGATGTTCCTCGTGATCAACATTCCAGGTCCTCAAGCGCTAGGCTATCACGTGTGCACCGTAAACAAACATTGATTTCATTAGAACAAATTCCTTTAGTTCCTGCTCACAACCCGATTACGGCAGAGAAATTAGCCAAGCTTAAAACCGCTTTCCAAAAGGTTTGCTTCGACGAGCTAAAGATCCTCCCGCCTATACATCCCATCCCTGGGACTGCCAAAGAAAATTCACTAGCATGCGTGAATGATGTATATGCACAACATGAAGCATTCATACACTTGGTTAAAAAAGTCTCTGAGGTTTCTATCGAACGACAACACGAGATCGACCGCCTTAAGTTAGAGGTCATCCATAACAAGGACGTCATAAAGTATCAAGATAGCGAGTTTCTCTTGTTTAAAACCCAACTCGAAGAGGTGCAAAAGAATGCAAAAGAGACGGTGGAGGCAATTAGTCGCTTAGAGGCTACCCAGAAAAAGTAATTAAATGATGCACTCCGATGCAGCGACATTTTGGCTTTGGAAAAGGACTCCCTGCGAAAGGAAAAAGACAGTCTAGCCCGCCGTGTGGACTAGTTGGAAAAATTGCTATCCAAGGAGAGGGAAGAGAAAATCGAAGCACAGGAGGAGTCTCAAAAGTATTGTGAGGAGATCGTCGAGACGAGAAACTTGACAACAAAGCTCGACAAGCAACTTTCCCAAATCGAAGCCTTGAAAGAGGCTACTCGTGAAGAGGGTAAGAAAGCAGTGCTTGTGGAAACTGATTCCCGAATCGAGGCTGCGATTAAGCCCGGTAGGGAGGAGATTAAGTGCTTATTTGATCCACTCATTGCTGAATATAACGCAAGAGTTATCCTCCACTACGATCTAAATTTCTTGGGCGAAGGCTATCTTGAGTCTCTTGCCGAAGCTTAGGACACTCTCATCAAGGTCAAGAAAGTGGAGTTAGATGTAACGGAGCTTGATGAAGGGCACTCGCATAAGAAGTGCTCCGAGGAAACGAGCCATCCGACTTGGCTGCTGCAAAGCTTCAGTTTGGCAGAGCTCCCACACCGCTTAAGGAAAAAGGAGATATCGTTGGATCATCTGACATTGAGCCCCAGGGATCTTCTCCCATTTAAACGGTTGGGACTTCATCTTCCCAGCCCCTTGAGAAACACATCAGTTATGACCCGGAGAAGCTTGGACTCGGCATACACTCGCTATCCCCCAATCATTGAAGGGAGCACTCCTATGACCACCGAAAGCCAACCAGATGCTGGTATTATCCAGAGCTCTTTCTAATTTTAAAAGTTGTCATTCTTGGCGAACGATGTCATAATCTAACATTTGCTTTCCACTAAACCTGTAGGTCATCCCGATCCTGAGTCAACTCCAAGGAGCGACGTCGCCACAGAGTAGGAGGTAAAAGATGCTAAGACTCCAGCCGTCACGGATAATCCTAGGCCCGATGCACAAGTGATTGCAGTGTTAGATGAGGATAAACCTTAAGACCCATCACTCATAGAGGATCACGATGATGTTATAGTTATGGGCTCTTATGAGCACACCGTGAAGTTTATCCTGAAGAAGCGTATTGAGAAAGAGGAGAATCAAAGCTCAAAGTTAAGGGTGAGCCCGATGTGGTGGAGGTTGATGAACCCCTTAATAGTCCTTTACAATTCATCCCTCCTGAAGGGTATATTCCCATTACAGCTCCTCCTCCTTCCTCAAGTACCTCTTCCCAAGGTAGCAAGGGGTCTCAAAAGAGAAGTTTGATCGAAACACTCTCGAAAAGCCGAAGAAGGAGAAGAAGACAAAGAAATAGTTGGGGTCTTGTAATGTTTTGCTTAGCCAAATAAGTTAGACTTGCGCAGTTGTTTTTCCTTCTTAGTTTTTCATTTTAGTAGCACATGTACGGGCGTAGGCCCCGAACTTTTGGAAGGGTTGTAAGGAATTTTTGAAACGGTTAATAAAATTTTGGTCTTTAGCCGATCATCGAACAAATTACTATTCTAATAGTAGATAACTTTTCTGCCCCAAGTGTTTGTGATGATTTTTCCAAGTTTCGCTGATAACTTATTATCTTAGTCTCAATGCCCTCTACAGACTTCATCAGAAGTCGCCATCGGTACAATGGTAGCAATCGTAACCAATGGTCATACTTCGTCATTGATAGTTTGAGCATCTCCCATCGATCTTAGACCGAAGTCTTTGGGATAAAGCACGGTTGAAAGTTCTCATATCCATCCACCGGTTTGGACACTTGTCATTTTTTAGCCTGCCTCGTGGACTTAATTTTTTTTTCTCACATCGTTTATAACTTAGTTTGCAATCGGGGACTTAGAGATTTTTTTTTCAAGTCATTTATGCTCTAGCCCACGCTCCAGGGACTCAGAGTACTCTTATCCATACTTTGGAGACTTGGAGATTTTTTCAAGTCGTTTATACTCTAGTCCATGCCCTAGGGACTCAGAGTACTCTAATCCGCACTCCGGGGACTTAGAGATTTTTTCAAGTCGTTTATACCTAGTCCGTGCTTCGGGACTCCGAGTACTTTAATCCACACTCCGGAACATAGATATTTTTTTAAGTCGCTTATACTCTAGTTCGCACTTTGGGGACTCTAAGTACTCTAATCTGCACTCCAAGGACTAAGAGATTTTTTTTCAAGTCGTTTATACTCTAGTCTTTGCTTTGGGACTCAGAGTACTCTAATCCACACTCTGGGGACCTAGATATTTTTTCATTCCAAAAATTTCTTTTTTGATTCACTCATAGAGATCGTTAGCCAACCAACCACCCAACAATGCCCCTGGTTCACTTTTATCGGGGGCTGGTATAACTAGTCGATCTTTAGTTTTATGTAAGTTCATACACCATAGATATTAGTATTAATTAATTTCATCACATAATCATCATAATATGAAATAACAGTTATTTCATAGAAATGCAGCTTTAAGCTTTTTATTCATCATAAAATATAGGGACAGAATAATTTGTCTTATTACCTATCACAAAATAGACATAAAGCTAACACTAAAAGCAATTATCATCGAAATGCAAAAGAGACAAACAATGTAAAATATCGATGCAGATGTTCGCTATTCCATGCTCTTAGAAGCGTTACACCATCAACAATCGCTAGCTTGAAAGTCCCTTCTCCATGCTTCCGTTCGATGATGTACGTCCCTTTCCTTGTAGGGTTCATGTGTGATGGGACCAGAAAGATTCACTTGAGGATAAGGTCGCCAACATCAAAGGTTCTTGGTTGGACTTTCATATTATAGTATTGGGCGGCTTGGTGTCGATGTGCGGCTACTCTCAAATCAGCATCTCCACGCTTTTTGTCAATAAAATCCAACGACTCCAATAAGAGATCTTGATTTGTTCTAGGGTAGTAGTAAGTTTTCCGATGATAAGGCACTTCGAGTTCCATGGGTATAACTGCTTCGGCCCCGTAGGACAAGGCAAATGGAGTATGGCCAGTCGCACTAGTCGCGGACTTATGAGTGGGCATGTATGCCTAGAGGGCCATAGGAAGTTCGTCCATATACTTACCTCTAACCTTTTCCAAATGTTTTTTCAAGATGGCCTTTACGCCTAGAAGGCCGTAGGAAGCGCATCATGTTTCCTCAATATGATACTTCCGATAAAATTCCCTGAACTCAGCACTATCAAATTGAGTTCTGTTATCTGTTACAATAATCCACGGGAGACCGTAACCGCATACAAATGTTTCGCACAATAAAATTAATGACTTTTTTGGTTGTGATCGTAGTCGATGGCTCTGCTTCAGCCCACTTGGTGAAATGGTCAACCGTGACAATTGCATATCTCGCACCACCTTTGGAAATTGTTAATGAGCCGATAATATCAAGTCCCCATATCGCAAACGGCCATGTACTAACCATTTGCATGATTTCTGTTGGCGGCGCTCTTGGGACTTTCATATATATCTGGAATTTGTCACATCGTCTCACATAATCTGCGGCATCCCGATTCACGGTTGGCCAGTAGTACCCATAGCGGAGTATCTTTTTAACTAAAATCTTCCCTCAATGTTGTTGCCACACTCTTTTTCATGGATTTCTTTAAAGGCCAACTTTATCTCGTCATGGGCGATGCACCTAAGAAAAAAGACATAGTGTCCCTTTCGATACATAATTCCATCTCGGATAATAAACCTGAGATCTTGCGAAGAACTTGTCGCTTTTCGCTCCTTTTCTCAGGCAGGGTTCCACGCAACAAATATTCTTTAAATAGGGACATCCATGATTCCCTTTCGATTTTTGTTTCCGGCACATGATCAACTTCCATCGCACTTATACTCAGGATATGTAGGGTCTCAATCGAAAGTAAGCCCATTTGTTGTGCATTGCCAGTGCTTACGAACTTTGCCAATGGGTCAGCTTTACCATTTTGCTCGTGCGGGATATACGAAATGTCATAATATTTGAGGTCTGCCAATAACTCCTGAACTTGGGTAAGGTATGGGGCAAGCCGTTATCCCTTCGCCTGTTAGTTCCCTCTAACTTGGTACACCATCAGCTGCGAGTCACAAAAGGTTTCAATCATTTTTACCCCGAGCTCTTTAGTAAGCTTCAGTCCAGTAATCAACGCCTCGTATTCAGCTTCATTGTTCTTAGTTGGGAAATTAAGCTTCAAAGCATAGTCGATCGATCGGCTCTTAGGGGTTACAAGAATAAGGCCAGCTCTATAACAATGATCAATGGATGCTCCATAGGTATATAGTTTCCATCATACGGTAGGAACCACATCGCTTCCACTCAGCTCATCTTGCATGGTGAACTCTGGTATAAAATCTGCTAATGCTAGTCCCTGGATAGCTCTTCGAGGAGATAGGTGATGTCGAACTGACCAAGCTCGATGTTTCATTTAAGCAACCTTCTAGATGTCTCAGGCCGCTGTAGAACCTGTCGCAAAGGTTGGTCGGGTAGATGTTGATTAGATGTGCTTGGAAGTACGGGCATAGTTTGCGCGACTCGATTACCAAGAAGTATGCCAATTTCTCTATCTTTGGATAATTTCTTTCCACCCAGGTTAATCATTTACTGATGTAATACAACGGTCTTTGGATTCGGTCCTCCTCGCAATTCAGAGTGGCACTTATGGCGTGTGGCGACACAGCCTAGTAAATATTTAGCTTTTCATGGTCTACGGGCTTCGACAAAGCAGGGGGTCTCTTCAAATTATTCACCAATGCTCAAAACGCTCCTTCACAGTCTTACATCCATTCCAAATTCCTCTTCCCTTTCCTTATCAAATTGAAGAAAGGGATGCACTTATCGGTCGCCCTCGAGATAAACCGACTTAGAGCGGCGACCTTCTCATTCAGGCTTTATACTTGCTTAATAGTTTTGGGTGCTCGTATACCGCGAATGGCTTGAATCTTCTCTGGATTCAATTCGATTCCTCGTGTTTTGACAATGAAGCCTAGAATCTTTTCTGGTGCGACACCAAATGAGCATTTTAATGGGTTGATTTTCATGTCGTAGAATCTAAGGATATCGAACATCTTCGCTAAGTCTCGAATGTGGTCGTTTGATTGTCGTGACTTCACGAGCATATAATCCACATAAAATTCCATAGTCCTATAGAGCTAATCTTTAAACATTCGGTTAACCAAACGCTAATAGGATGTTTTCGCATTCTTTAATCCAAGCGGCATCACTACATAACAGTATAATCCAACATCTATGATAAAATTGGTGTGCTGTTAATCCGGGATGTGCATTAGGATTTGATTGTACCCAGAGTATACATCTATAAAAGGTAACAATTCATGTCTCGTGGTCGAGTCAACCAGCTGATCGATTCTAGGCAAGGGAAAACTATCCTTGGGGCATGCCCTGTTTAGGTCCGAATAATCAACACATGCTCTCCATTTCCCATTTCCCTTTCTTACGAGTACTGGATTAGATACCCATTCAGGATAAAGAGCATCGCAAATAAACCTGTTGGCTTTAAGTTTATCCACCTGCTCCTTGAGAGCAGCAGATCTCTCTGGATCCATGCCTCGTCTCTTTTGTTTTACAGGGACATACTTTGGATCGATATTTAGCATGTGGCTCAAGATAGCAGGTGAGATCTCACACATGTCAGAATGAGTCTAAGCGAATACATCAAAATTCGCTCGGCGAAAGTCAGTAAGTTCCCTCATCATCGAAGGGTTAAGTTGCGATCCGATTTTCAACACTCATGATGGATCATCGTGGATTTTTGTGATATTGATCATCAGTTCAGCCAACGCTGCCTTGGCCTCCTTGGGTTCCTCCTCATCATCTCTTGAATTTATATCTCTATAGAACCGACTGTGGTGCCCAAGCCAAGGCTTAGGCGCTATTTGCAATCTTCAGTAGCTTGGATGCGGACAGATTTGTCCACACCCTTTCCCTTTTCCTTCCGCTGGGCTTCCTTCATCTCAGCCACATAACAAGCACGGCTAGTTGCATGATTTGTATGCATAACACCGTCTCCATTATCTGTAGGAAATTTCAAAGTCAAGCATCATAGGGCAAGAGCTACCCTAAACTCAGCTAGGGCCAAACAGCCTAGAAAAACATTATACGGCGAATCAACATCCAAAACAATGAATGATAAGATCCTCAGCCTCCAACATTCACCTTCTCCTAGCTCAACCGGTAATTCAACAAAACCTACTGCCTTAGTAGCCACACTGTTGAAACTGTGTATGCGAGATTTTGATGGTTTCAAATCCTTAGCCACCATTCTCATTTGATCATAAGCTTTCTTAAAAGTGATGTTCATAGAACTTCCGCAATCAACAAATATCCTTCTCACTAGCATAGTTCCGATCATGGCAGAGATAACCATTGGATCAACAGTAGGGGACTCCACTCTATCATCATCTCTACTTTTGAACACTATATCATCCTTCATCATATGTTGCTGCTTTTTCGAAGTTCCATCCTCTTTGTTCAAACAACGTTCAAAGTCCATATGTCTCATCGAACTAGCATAACGCTCCATTTCCTGCTAACTTCTGTCTACAGGATGCGGTCCACCAACTTTTGTGTTTATTACCAACCTCCCCTCGGCCTGAGCGAGCTCCTAGGGCTGGCGCGGAGCTCGTCCTTAGCTAGGATCAGACGTTCCTTGTCCACCATTCTACGCATCCTTAACAAACTGGTGCAAATTATTCTGGCGAATTAATTTCTCAATAGTGTCATGAAGGTTCCTACACTGATCAGTGTTATGCTTGTGAAACCGATAGTATTTCTTGGTTTGCTTCTATTCCTTAGTCGATTCCTTCGGATGCGGCTTCCTATACTGGAAAGTGTTACAGGTGGATACGTAAATGTTCTCTAAAGAGGCACTCAAGGGCATATAGTTGTTATATATAGGGATTCATGGCTTACACTTTCAGGACTCCCTCTTCCGATCAGAATTTCCTTCTCTACCCCTTTTGTGCTGACCGGACTTGTTTGGGACATTGACCTGAACCGTTCCAGAGCTCTCACCGGATTTCTTTACTGCAATGTTGCTTTGTACCACTTCCCCATTTGGTCCTATAGTAGTGCTCCTTCTAGACAATCTGGCCTCTTCTTTTCTCATGAACTGGTGTTCCTTTGCATAGAAATGTTCCAGCGTGGCTGGCGGTTTTCCAGCTAGCCAATCACCAAACTCAAATTCGGGGTCAACCCCCCTTGTCACAGCCTTTAGTATGCCATGGTCACTTGGATTACTAACCTCAGTAGAAGCAACTTGAAACCATTGTAAATAATCATTCAAATATTCACCCAAAGCCTGGATAATGCTGATAGTGACATCACTTCTTTGGGGCGAGCAGCGTTAATCCAAAACTACTCCATGAATCTTATAGCCAGCTCATCAAATCTCGAGATTGACCGTGGGGGTAACCTTGTGAACCACATTATAGCAATCCCAAATATGGTTATAGGGAAGCATATGTATTTAGTTGTGTCGTTCGCTCTAGCTGAGTCCATCGACCATTCGTACCTCATAACGTGTTGTCGGGTGTCAGTCTTTCCTTCGTAAGCGGGCATTGTAGGCATGTTAAACCTTTGGAGGTATTCAGCTTGTAAAATGTTATTGGTAAATGGAGTATGAATCCTAGAGACTACCCAATCATCGTCAGTCAAGCCTTAGCTTTCCCTCATCAGTTGCTTGACCACTACGGATAAGTCCGAAGCCTGGATATGAGGTGCCAGTCGGGTTCCATCCTATGTAAATGTTCTGGCTGATGTCTTTGGGGCATCGCACGCCCTCTTGGACCATTATCATCCAGATGCATGTCCTGAGGATTCACTTCACCATCATTCTAGGGAGGTAATTGGTCGGCATTCAAGTGTACTCCGGTGCCTAATTTCCCGTTCCAGGCGAGTATGACCCCCCGAGCGCAGTTGAGGAGCCATCCTCATGGTTGAGGGATCGGTAACGACCCCCAGAGACAGTTTGGCACCGATCGATTTTGTTGCCCATGGTGGTCTGCCCTATGTTGCTCCATCGCTTCAACGTGTGTCGTCTCATTTCTACGGTACCTCTTGTGGTGCCCATTTGATGAAATGGACTGTCGGACTTCGAGTATGAAGCGGGACTTCCTTTGGCATTATGACGCTGCTATGGAGCAATTTAGTTCATCAGATTGGCATTTGCCGAGATTTTCTCATTTTACCGTCTCTGACTTTCCATTAACTCCCTCATCAGGTCATTGAATTCGGCCCTGGTAATGGAGTCAGCAAGGTTCTGGGTCGCAACAGGTTCCACATTCGCATTAGTTGGCCGGTTACTTGGCCCTCCTTGTTGGATACTAGCAGTTTCGTTGGCTTCAACGTTATGGGAGGTAGATCTGGTGTGCCTTACCATTTTGAAGTCCTTTGCTTAGATCTTAAGAGATCTGAATAGTATCTGCAAACTTTTGGAAACGAAACTAGATCTCTTTTGGGAGATTTCTTCAATCCAGTAACAACAAAGACGATCCTAGTTGCTTGAGAATCGAGCTCTCAATGAAAGCACCAAAATGTTAGCACCAAAATTAGTGACTAACACCCAAGAATAGATTTGAGTAGTGAGATAAATGAAGAAGTTAGATGGAAAATAAGGAATAACACTACACATTGCAAGACGGAACAGTAAAAAGTAAAAACAATAGGATTTATAATGGTTCAGCGTTAATTGCCTACGTCCACTCTGAATGCTCTCTTTATTGCTTTATCAATCACTTGATTACAGATACAACTCACAAGGAATAGCTTGAATACAAGTTAAAAACAAAAAAGAAGATGAGTATAAGAAACGGCAATGTATTCCCTTGGTTGCCAAAAAGATCCTCCATGATGACCCATTCCCCCTATATTTACAGATGGAGGCAGCCTGACATCTCAGAGCCTGGACTCCTCATTGGTTACTTGGGCCCATCACCGGGTAAAATCAGCCAAATTATGTTATGCCAAATATACCGACCCGAAAATGCCGACCCCATCACGCCGATCGTCCTCAATATACCACCTCACCACGTGTCTTTACCGAACCCTTCACATATGCCGACCCGAAGGCCTTTGCCCTTTATGCTAACTTGGTCGCAGCTATTGATTATGTCGATCTCTCGAACGGATTCTCCTCTACCAACCTAAGTACTGACCAATAGTAGAGACAGTGTCGACCCTGAGCATTTCCATATACCAACCTCTTATCTCCTATAGTCGATCCCTTGTAATGCCGACCCGAAGCTGGTGCAATGCCGATTCGAAGCGCCTCTATATACCGGCCCCTTGAAGTGACCTTCAACTATATGCAATGTCGTCCCGACTCCATCTTATGCAATGCGGACCTAAGTTGTACTGCATTTCATCCATTGCCGAAAAGTGCCCTTCAATATGCTCCATGCTTTTTCTGACCCCTTCATGATATGCCGATCCCTATTACATGGAATGTCGACCCCACGGATACCATATATTCCTCAATTCGTCAACCACGATGGCCGACCCCTAAAATCACTTCACATCATGTATCATCCACTTGTCATTTTTATTAACTCAAGGCCAGACATAGTTGCTTAGAAACCATACTCTGGTGATGTAGACATCGTCTCGTGGTCATTCTTCCATCAATAGTCAATTCTGATCTCTGCGATCATCATTATGTAGTCGGGCCAAGGCACTAGGTAACAATGTGTAAGTAAGATGCAGGTTCATGGAAGTAAAGACTAGTTGATTTCTTTAGTTTCATGAGTTCGAGTTTGTTTACCCGACAAATAGGTACAACGCAAAGGAACGCTGCCAAAAATTTTATTAATTTTATGACTTAGAAAAATTTAATAACATATTCCAACTAATTGATTTTGAAAAGTTAAGGGGTTTGGAGGCATTTTCCTTACCTTGGCAATTTTCGAGACAAAATTCTTTAAGGGAGAGAGTGAAACAACCAGGGATTTTGATCATTTAATTTTGAATATTTAATTAATTTTAATAATTAAAATATTAGTTTAAAAGCTTTAAAAAAAATAAAAAAAATTACAAAGATTGTTTAAAATCTTTGAATTGTGAATGAATATTTGAATAGTGGTTGAAATATCTGGATTTTTAATTCAATAATAATTTAATGGATTAAATAGTTTATTTAACTCGTTTTAAGTGAATAAATAATAACGATGAAATTCAATTGTAAATTTATTTGTAATAGCCAAAGGATCAAATAAATAATAAGAAAATTTATTTTATTTCTACGATTCGATTTCTGTCGACGCGTTTTTAATTCAATTTATTCGATTTTTCCATAATTTTTAAATTTATCAGAAAATGGCAGTGTTTTTGTGATTTTTTAGAATTCAATATCCAGTGTAAATTATTATCGTTTTGGGGTCACGCCGCTATTCTGAACATAGCCATATTTTTGTTTTCTCAATTCGGGATCCATATGCAAGCGAAAAGCAGTGTAGAAAAATACCAATTTTTTTTTAATTAATATAGTCAGTATAGATAATACGTACACACATGCACACATTTTCTCTGCTCCCCTTTTCGTCTTTGTCTTCCAATACCCAAACATAAATTCCCGTTCTCAAAATTAAGATAAAGAAAGCAAGCCATTCTTCAAAAATTCAAAACAGTTCAAAATAAAAATTAGAAAAATGTAAAACAATAATCTATGGTTATTTATCTTAGATCTTCGTGCTGATATGTTGTGGGAAATTACAGTCAAAGTTTATCAAGCTCGGCAGTGGAGTCGTAGGTTTTAGGCGAACCTTGGGTAAGGATTTTCCGAATTTTTGGTCATTGATTCGCGAATTTGAGGATGGAGCGGTGATTGGCAAGTGGAGGTGCAATTGGAGTGTGTTTTTGGTGTAGATCGTTAGCGAACTGTATCGTGCATTTTTTTGGCCTAGGCGTGGAGGGTTGGATGTCGCACTTGCACAGCGAGGGTAGAGGAAATGTGATGATGTAAGGGAGGTATGGTTTTAGACGTAGAGTGCAATGGTGGTGTCACGTAATCTTCTTGTATAGGGACGAGAGAGAGAGTGGAGAATGTTTTGATGTTGAATAGGCAGGAGTGATTTTTTGGCGAAAAGGTTGGTAATTTAAATCTAATTGATGATTAACTATATTATTATAATAATTAAATCGATAACTTATATAATGTATATCTCCCTCGTACGAGGTCCAATCGAAATGAAACTTTTAGCGTTGTGATCGAAATGACGAAAGTCTCGCAATGGAACTAGCTTAGACCAATTTGGAGTAAGTTGAAATTTGGGTTAAAATCAGACGTCGTTCGATTTTAGTTAAAACTGAAAAGGTTCGGCGCCAATTGAAATTTTGGTGAGTTTAACTCACCTTTTTGGTTAATTAGTAATGTTATATGGCAGATAAAAATTATTAATTATATGCTTGCATGTTATATTGTTTGATATTTGGTTTTGATGAATTTTCGTTTTTGAAAATGGTCAATATATGGGAGCATTTGCAGAAAATTTATACGACTAACAGAGAATTTTGTAGAGGGATCCAACGTGATTCCTCATCACTGTTGATTTGATTTAATAGTATTCCTATTATATGAGGTACTGAATATTAAACCTGATTGTTTGGCCCAATTGGATATGACATTGTTATATGCTGAAAACTTAACACCTATGGTGAGAATGATCAATAACAACATTGGTTAGGTACTTTGGTGACTATTGGCCTCAATTTAGTATTTTCAAGTACTATTAATTGTCGTTGGCCTTGATAATGATTTTGATTTACAGAATAATTTTAAATCTGAAGTTTGGCTTTCTAAAACATTTTGGTTAAAATGGATTTTGGAAATTTCTTGTTCACTCCAGTCTTTATTTGTCTTTCTAATATATTTATAAATGGTTGATAATTGTTTTAGTATTATTTTATAATATTCTGAAGTTTTTTTATTTTCATTTGATAATGTTTAAAAAAATTAATTATTTTTTAAAATTGTTTAAAAGTTGATATGGTTTTAAGGTTATTTATCAATATTTTAGTATTGTGAAAAGTTATTTACTAAAATAATTAATATTGTTTGAAGATAATAATTATTAGTATTTACTAATAATTTATTGGAATTAATAATAATTATTTATTAATAATTTTTTGGAAGTTAATGATTCTTTATTATAATAATGTTTGAGTATTGATTATTATTGTTTATTTAATAATGTTTTAAATTACTAATTATTTTATCTATAATGTTTTTGAAGTCAACAATTTTTACTTATCTATATTGTTCTGTTGTTAATAATTATTATGATAAAATAACGTTTTGAAGTAAATAATAATAATCATTTATTTATGGTGTTAAAAATTAATAAATTTATTTAACTAATTTTATTTATAAAAATATTAATTGATTTATAAAGGAATTGTATTCAATAAAAAAATTATAAATGAAAACGGAGCTTGGATTCATAAAGGATTTTTATAAAGCAATTTTATAAAGTAAACTGTATAAGGAATTTTTATAAAGGATCTTTATAAAAGACTTTTATAAAAGAATAATTTTTATATTTGGGTTTATAGATTTATAAAAGAAGTTTATAAATAGTTTTATGGATTTATGAAAGAGCTTTAGAAATGGTTTTAGAAATTTATAAAAGAATTTTTCAATGATTTTAGAAGTTAATAAAAAGAGTTTTATAAATTATTTTAAAGATGTATAAAAGAGTTTTATAAATGGTTTGGGAGATTTATAATAGGAGTTTCGTAAATGGTTTTAGAGTTGTATAAATACTTTTTCTAAGTAGTGAAAGTGTAATGTTTTTGAAAATATACTTATATGTTGAGATAAGCATATGAATTCCAAGTATAAAAGGAGTATGAAGGGTTTGTAAATATATCTTTGTAAAAGTATTTACAAAGCGATTTTAATTCATGAATAGATTTATTAAAGAGGTCAGTAGCTACTTATATGCTTAACCAATGTTGGTTTTTCCTATGGAATTAAATCCTTAATTTGATTGTTTTTTTATTTAATAGTTAAATAACCGACTATCAAACTTGGCCAGTTTTAAATTACCGTTGTTGGTTCAAGGAGTCCCAAATCAGATATGTTATCCAAAAACCACTTTGAAACGACATTGGCATTTCAAATTAGAATATCTGGAATTAAATTGAAGATGATGCTCTTTAAAGTGCAAAGGCCGCTTGCTTCTAATCCTGACAGTGATTCCAAAATGGATGTAGTAGAAGTAGTGTCATCGGTTTCGTCCAAACCCAATACGAACTTGTATGGATGAATGCTGGCATTGCATTTCTTTTCTAGAGGACGGTATTAGCATTCCAAGTAGGATTGCTATATTAAAAAGGTAAAATGTAGCATCAAGCCTCATCAACTAGGGATGACTAAAATCATGGGAGATACAGCAGGGCTAAGTGGGTCACACCCATTAATGTATTATCATCACCTTTCTAGATATATTCATTTATGGATTTGGTTGTGCATGAGAGCTCTCAAAAATGTTGCAAAAGTAACAGACATGATGAAATATTCGGTACTATGTAGTAAGTTGTTGGCCGGTCCTATGTTTGCAGGAATTCCATATATGTCTCCCGATACATTTTCTAGAGGTGTACCGTGGTAGGTGGTATCCCGGTGCCTTGTCATTGTATGGAATCCATTCTTCACTAAGTGCCTTCAGACTTAGTTGTATACCTATTATGCTGGAATTCAATTAATATAGCAATTTCGGCTATTTTCAATATATATTTTTACACCCTAGACACTATTATAATATCAGAAGATTTCCTATGAAATGTTTCAGTTATCATAAGGTAAAAACCCGTTCGTGTTTATATGTGACGTGGTCTTACGAGATACCTTTATTTTTGAAAGGTTTCCATAACATTAAAATCCAATTGTGGTGTGTTTCTCATGTTGGTTCACCGGACTGATCCAGGCGATATTTTTCACATAATGCTCGGGTCAAACCAAGCATATTTACAGACCTAGTTAGATGCTTTGGAGTTTCAGGAGACGAGCTGGAGGCCGAGATGTATTCACGTACATTCTATTTTCTGCTACATTTTGCAATTGTATTTTTTTAGTAGTTGTGAGGATGGGTTGTTATATGTAACATCCTGATATTTTCAACCATTCTCATCCACACACGCCGGATTTGAATTGTTCAAAATACCAGATTGTTAATTTATATTTGGCAAAACTCAACATATACAATAAATAAAGATCACAAACATAGAGAAATATAACAATTACGCTGCGGAAACAAAAGAATAGTAGTTCACGAAGCTCATATATATATATATATATATATATATATATACATACACACACACACATATATAACAGAGTTAAATAGGATACAACTGAAGTCTCAAATACAGTAGTCAAAATACAGGATCATAATACATCAGTGGAATCAACTGAATAACTGTAAGCTGAAAAGATGTAGATGGATCTCCAAATGAAGCTCCAACTCCAAAGGTGAGCCTCAAAAGCTGTATCACTCGGTCTGACCCAAGCGTAAAGCAAAACACAAAACAATCGAGTCAGGAATAACATTCTTATATCAATAAATCCAACTCAAGTGAAATAACAACTGAAATACAAGTAACTCAAAGGATGTTTGGGAAAACCATCTCGTTAAACTATCTATTATGTAGTAATATACGCTATTATAATAAAGTCTAACGTAAAGTAAACTATCAAAATAGCGTTAAGGCGTTACCCATATCCCCCTTAACACATTTTACAGTGCCAATAGGCTATACAGTATCGTAATACCTCCAGATCGGGAGGCTACCAGAGGATACTCCATAGGTGTGACACAAATCAAACTTGTATAAGGTGCACTAGGATAGGTGACACGACACAGCTAGGCAATGCCAGAGTAGATATACCAATTACACTTCCGGGTTGGTGGTAATGCATAGCAGCCACGACTGTCCACCTCGAGCCATACTCCCAAATCAAAAAAATTCAAAAGTGGCCACCAAATCAATCATAAAGTCAGAATATAATAACGAAGGAGTGTGTCCGATAGGAGGAGCTACCTCACTTGGCCCGTCAATTGCTCCTGTTTTAGCCACCTTACGCAAACTCACGGGAGTCGGGTCCACGTATAAACCTCATATAGGATCGTCACCACCATCGTACATCATTCAGGAATCTCCACCGCATATACGGTTGTTAAAGTGGTTTTCAAAGTTGGCAGAGAGTATGACAACTTCCGATCCCGATCCCTTTAATAACCAAACATTATTATAACACCACGGTCAATTCAAAATAATATACACTTCAAAACCAAAATATCATTGCCATTTCAAAACCATATCAATATGACATCATTTCCATTTCAAAACCAAATACGATATCATTTCCATTTCAAATATACCCTTTTCCAAAATCATAGCACTTTCAAAGTTATAACACTTTCGAAACCAAACATTTGAAATGATAACACTTTCAAACATAATATTTTGAAATTCATAACTTTGAAAACATAACATCCACCACTTAAGCAGTTTAAATATTAATAATAGTATATATAATAAAATAGTTTATAAAATAAAATAGTTATATAAAACAGTTATAAGTTAAAATAGTTATATATTAAAATAGTTATATATTAAAATAATTAGCATACTAAAATAGTTTATGTTAAAATAGTTTATATTGAAAATGATTTATATTAAAATAGTTTATATAAAATAATTTATAAAGTAAAATATAAAAATAGTTTAATTATGATTTAAAATATAATTTATATAATAAAAATAGCTTCCTCAAATTTCACAATCGATTCAAATCAACTTGAATTCCAAAAGTCAAATTTATTTCAATCTCAATTCAGTTTCTCAATAAACCATTTCAAATTATATTGATTTCAAATTATATTGATTTCAAATACAGATTTTTAACCACAAAATAAACCATTTCAATTTCAATATTTTCCAAGCTTTAAATATTCAAATATTTCAAAACTGGATTTGATAATTCCATATATATATCAAATTCAGTTTTCTATTATTTATTGAATTAGTTACTTGATCATTCAAATAACATTTAAATAAAACTTCAAATTTCAAATTTAAATAAAACTAAATATACCATTTCAATTTATGTAAATTTGAAATATTCGTTTAAATCACTTTTAATCAAAAATCAAGTTATAAATCATATCTTTAAAATCCTAAATTTAATAAATTTCAAATCATACTTATTTGAGTATAATTCTTAAATAAATTCAATGTCAAAACCTTAGAAAAATCATTTCAATATATATATACACACACATTGACAACGATGTTTGTATATAATTTTCTATCCTATGGTCAAGTGATACGGATATTTATCATTTCAATCCGCATTTTAATATATACTGGTATATATCATTTCATCACGCAATCCCAAATTCAATTCAGTGAAAATCGTTTAGGTTTATTATTTCAACCCATAACAATTTTCTCCTATTCTACAGATCGTTCGTGTATGTATCATTTCAACCCATAGGGAATTCTATACTAAAAGGGAACTTGCAGATTGATAACAGATATATTAGTAATATAATAGGTGTGACGACCGCCCATGACTCCCGCACCAAATCAATGGAATAGTGCGGTGAAAGGCGTGCCAGGTAGCCATGGACAATAGTCAGGGTAAAATAAAACAGCAAACTCTATCGTACAACTCACAGCGCATGGATAAAATACAATAGGGAAATATATAGTGAAGCTCCATAACAGAAAAATCATCATATAAGCATCATAGTAGTTTTATACAAACATGAATCATCCATACATCAAAGCCTCACTACAAACACTCAATCGGATATAACAGCGGAACACCCAGTACATATAGTAAGAAAACTAGTATGCAAAGCCTCCTGCTCGTCTTCGTCATCATCAGCGTAGATCTCTAAGAACAGCACCTGTCACCTGCTACCTAGTCTGCCCATCCCAACATGGATGAACAGCCCAAGGTAATAAGAGGAGACATAAAACCTTGAGTCAGACAAAGTCTTAGTGAGCAGTAAATCAACTATCAAACATACCAAAAGAGCATAAAGGATAAAAGGAATAGGAACCAAACCATCCTACTCCACCTCTTTCTACAGTGATAGCCCCCCCCCCCCAGACACACACCAAGGGGAAGTAAGCATAACATAGCAGACAATTAAGGTAAAGCAATAATCACTCGAGTCAAGGGCGATGTTTTCCAAATACAAACCCCCAAGGCCTAAACCAAGATCATATAAGCACCTAGAAAATACCGCTCTTGAGACCGAATGATGATACAACCAAACGTCCAAACATCCATGACTCTGGCTATCACTGTTATCCTTGCTTCGATTTCACCGTTAATTGAATGACCATCCGTCAAGGGCTAATGGTAACCCCGGTTCTAGGCATAGCTCCGCACGTCATCGTGACCCGTGCCTAGGACTTACCTACTCTGCCCAGAGTACTCAACTACCTACCTGTAGTCTTTTGGGTGTCCCGACTACCTACCTGTAGTCGTTATGGGCGCCCCATGTACTCTTGCTTTTGAGCATGCTAGAACCTTCAACAACGATGAGATCCAAGCCTCCTAGTCATCCTCCTTGACGACTATCCTCATACTAGCTCAAGCTACCTCTCGAGCAATCCATTATCAACCAACTCGAACCATCCCTCGAGTTATCAACATGCTTGGAATGATCCCTGCCTGGATTACGCCAAGTCTACATCACATCATACTTCGCTTTATCACACCATAGCAAAGTCTCAACTCAACAACATGGTTTGCCTCATCGCATCATGGCAAAGTTCCATCTCAACATCATTCAATCCATACATATGAGCTTCAACATCCGCCACATATGCCTTTAGCAGCTTTCACCATTCAAGAGCCTCTTCTGTAGCTTTTGAATCATCTTTGACCATACTTGTCCAAATCTATCAACTAGATTGCTCATTCACAACAATCAATCAAGGCAAACATTAATCCAAACAAATAAGTATTCAATCAAGATCTAATTAGGCATTTATAACTACAATGGCAATTTCGTAAATAAATGAGCATAGAATTAACATACATGAATCATGGGTTTTTAGCATAGATCTAGCAAATATAAAACATGGGTTTTGTTTCTATAACTTAATAAATGAACTTGCATAGGTAAACATCTTCACAAACAATGGATCTACACTTGGATCTAAGAAAATGCACAAAATCACTATCTACAACACTCCAACAAACCACCAATCCAATATACTCCTTTGGGTCCGCGTGAGAGATAAACACCACTCACCAAATCACCCAAACACCTCAAAAACTAATCACTACAGATCTGGACAGCGAAGATCAAGGCTTGACCCGGCGAAATCTCGCTTAAAACGATGAAATCTAGCTTCGTTGGATGAAGATCTTCAACTTTGGCCCTTGGATCTTTGATCTCGATCTTCGATCTTGGATGGATGTTAGAACTAGATTGAAATGGAGAAAAGAAGATGAAGAAATGTTGTAGTCGAGCTCTCAAAATGGCAGCACTTCGTCGCTTCAAAAACCGGTGCCAAAAAGTGAGCCAAACCCCTCTATTTATAGGCTGAAAACTCCATGAGTCGTCGCCCCTATGAGTCGTTGCCGACTCAAGAAAACCTCCGACCTAACAGCTACGACCCATTAACAAAGCCGACTCACGACTCAACCTATTTCCTTTAGGTCGTGCTAACGACTTAACATACGTGCGGCCTAGCAACTTACGACTCATCCCTCCTGCCGCATATCCTAAGTCCTAAGTCGTATACCGACTTAACTATGGCATGACCCAAAACCCTACCGACTCAACTACACAACACTCAGCCGACCTAAAGACATGGCCGATCCAACTCCTATGCGACCTAACAATAACACGGGCCACACGACTTAACTAGCTGCCGTCCTAACAACTATACACGAGTTACGACCTAAGCCCCAACGACTTATCTACTATACGACCCATCTATCAACCACTAGGTCGAACTCTCTATAGTTGAACACGACTCATCGTTAAGTCGTTCCTAACGACTCATGACCAAAGCACCTTACGACCTATCCCCTTGGGTCGGTCAAAACCTTAAGTCGTTACACCCTTAACTCGTTAACTCCTTAACTCGGCAAACCCTATGAGTCGTAACTCGTTGACTCGGCCACACTTCTTATCTCACTATCCTCTTAGGTCGGTCAACCTCTTAACTCGGCCATACCTATAAGTCGCTGCCTCTATGAGTCGGTTACCATATGAGTCGCCCACTACCTTAACTCGGTCCAAACTCTAACCCTCAACATGTTGACTCGTTAACGACTCAAGACTTGATAACTCAAACTCGACCCATCACTAAACACACGAGTTAACTTTCTAAACGACTCAGGCTAGAGACAACATAAACAACACTAACGACCTGTAAATTCTACGATTTATCGACACGTAAAATACGGGTCGTTACATTCTCTCCCCCTTAGGAATTTCGCCCCCGAAATTCCAAGCAAACAACAGCAATCAAAGATTCTCCGTATGCCTACCATCCATAGCAATCAACAACCCATGCATCCAATTCGAGCCTAGCATGCAGAATTCTAAAACTTAGAACAAGCTACAAATTCCTGAGATGTCACGACACCTTAGGGCCATACCTTGAAGAGTTCTGGATGAGCTGCCTTCATCCTCTCTTCCTCCTCCCACGTACAGTCGTTAACATCATCACTCCATTGTATCTTGAGCAACGTAATCGTCTTCCTCCTAAGCTGTTTCGTATCGATTTCAACAATACGAAGCGGCTTACGAGGTCTCGTAACCACTGGATCAACCTCTAAGTCTTCACAGCTATCAGCAGAAACCACAGTAGTTGGGTCATGCACATACTTCCGTAGATAAGATACATGAAAAACATTGTGCACACCCGCCATCTTTTCCGGTAATTCCAATCTATAAGCGAGCTTTCCAATTCGCTCGATAATCGGGAATGGTCCAACAAATCTCGGAGTTAACTTTCCTTTCTTCCCGAATCTAATAGCACTCTTTAATGGAGAAATCTTCACAAAAACCATCTCACCTACGACGAATTCCAAATCCTTTCGACGATTATCGGCATAACTCTTCTGACGATCTTGGGCTGCCTCCATTCGTTGCCGAATGATCTCTATACAATCCGAAGTCTGTCGAATCATCTCTGGCCCAAGTATCAACTTTTCTCCAGTTTCCAACCAACATGTCGGAGAGTTACACGGTCTTCCATATAATGCCTCATATGGTGCCATACCAATACTCGACTGATAACTGTTATTGTAAGCAAATTCCACCAAATGAAGATGATCTTCCCATGATCCTCCGAAGTCCAAAACACAAGCTCTGAGAAGATCTTCCAAAACTCGGTTGACTCTTTCAGTCTGACCATCTGTTTGAGGGTGATAAGCTGTACTCAAACACAACTCGGTTCCCAAAACTTCCTGGAAGCTCTTCCAAAATCCACTAGTGAACAATGGGTCTCGATCGCTCACTATACCCTTCGGAACACCATGGAATCGAACTATCCACTTAACATAAAGCTCAGCCAGCTTCGATGCAGTCCTAGTCGATCGAACAGGAATGAATCTTGCACTCTTAGTCAACCGATCTACTATGACCCAAATTCCTTCATTTCCTGCCCTGGTCCTAGGTAGACCATCGATAAAATCCATCGATATCTGCTCCCACTTCCATGTAGGAACCTCTAATGGCTGAAGTAATCCACTGGGCTTCTTCTGCTCAGCTTTCACCAACTGGCAGTTCATACACTTGGAAATAAAATTTCCAACATCCTTCTTCATGCCTTCCCAGTAGTAAGTTCTCTTCATATCCCGATACATCTTATTCCCACCTGGATGAATTGTCAACTTCGAGTGATGACCTTCCCTCAGAACTTCATCTCTCAATCCATCAATGTCAGGAACAACCAATCGTCCTTGTTTCCGAAGCCAACCCTCTCGATCGACCTCGAATCCCTTATCCTTCTCTGGGTTCAATCCAGATTCCAAATCTCGGATAATCTTGACAAGCTTATCATCTCTCTTTTGGCTCTCGCCAATCCTTTCCACAAGAGTAGGTCTTATCGATAAGTTTGCCAACATCTCAGGTTCCAATTCGCATCTGGGCCTGAAATCAAATCCAGCCAAATACTCGAGACTCTTCCATTCCGAAAACATGGTTCCCAATCCTGCATGTCTTCGACTTAACGCATCAGCCACTGCGTTACCTTTTCCCGGAGTATAGGCTATACCAAAATCATAAGATGCCAGAAACTCTAGCCACCGTTGCTGTCGAAGATTCAAATCCTTTTGGGAGAACAGATACTTTAACGACTTATGATCTGTAAATAACTCAAATCTAACTCCCAATAGATAATGTATCCACATCTTCAAAGCAAACACAATTGCCGCTAACTCCAAATCATGAGTCGGATAATTCCTTTCATGTGGCTTCAGTTGTCGACTAGCATACGCAACAACTTTATCTTTCTGCATTAGCACTTCTCCAAGTCCAGTGCCACATGCATCGGTGTAAACCACCATCTCATCATTCCCACTTGGAATAGTCAAAACAGGAGCACTCGTCAGTTGCTCTTTTAGGATTTCAAAAGCTTGCTCACACTTAGCATCCCATCTGAACACTTGGTTCTTTTTCGTCAATCCTGTTAACGGTGCAGCTATCTTGGAAAAGTCTTTGATAAACCGACGATAATATCCTGCTAATCCAAGAAAACTCCTCACATCAGATGCATTCTTAGGTCTAACCCAATCCTGGATTGCTGCCACCTTAGCGGGATCAACCGCTATTCCATTTCTAGAGATAACATGGCCTAAGAACCTCACTTCACTCTTCCAGAAGTGACACTTCGAAAACTTAGCCTTCAGCTGATGTTTCCGCAAGATTTCCAAAACAATCCTTAAGTGCGTCTTGTGCTCTTCTTCAGTTCTGGAGTAAACCAAAATATCATCCACGAACACCAGTACAAATTTGTTCAACTGATCTCTGAACACTCTATTCATAAGATCCACAAAATATGCTGGCGCGTTAGTCAATCCAAACGGCATTACCAGCCACTCATAAAAACTGGATGGTGTCCTGAAAGCAGTCTTCGGCACACTATCCTTCGCCACTCTCAACTGGTGAAATCCCGTTGCCAAATCCATCTGGGAAAACACCTTAGCCTCGTGAAGTTGATCAAACAAGTCATCTATTCTCGGCAATGGATACTTGTTCTTCTTAGTCAACTTATTTAGCTCACGATAATCCACACACAACCTCAATGATCCATCCGCTTTGGTTGCGAACACAACTGGTGCACCCCATTCGGACACACTTCTCCGAATGAATCCTTTCTGCAAAAGGTCATCAACCTGCACCCTCAACTCTAGCTGCTCCCTAGGCGCCATCCGCCTAAGAGGCATCACAACAGGTCTGGCTCCCTCGACTAGATCGATACGAAACTCGATCTCCCTATGCGGCGGTAACCCTTTGACTTCGTCAAAGACGTCCTCAAATCCATTCACAATAGGCACTGATGACAGTCCATCCCGTGGAACAACCAGCGAATACATGAAGCTCATGAAGACGCCTTCCTCATGCTTACATCGTATCACAACCTTTCGCCCTTCCACATTCCCGACTGTCACCTCAAGCCTCTCACAATCAATCCTTGCCGCATACTTCCTGAGCCAGTCCATACCCAAAATAATTCCGAACCCCGCAAAGTTCAGAACAAAGCAATCACAATCAAACGAGCAATCATGACTCGACACAACTAGACCACGGCATATCATACACAAACATGACGAACCCCCAACTGGATTAGTCACAACCAATGGCCTATCAACAATATCCGGTCTCAAACCTAACCGGTCTACCAAATCATTACAAACAAAAGAATGCGACGCTCCAGTATCAAACAACACTCTAACTGGAACACCACAGATAGAAAGAGTACCTTGAACCACCACACTCTTCCCCTTTTCTTCAGTAGTAGGAGCTTTTGAAGACGACGGCACAACTCCCAAAGCATAAGCTTGCACAATCTGCCTATCTTTCCTCGGCTCTGGGCAATCCTTCTTGATATGTCCCAGCTTATCACAGTTATAACACTTTCCCGGCACCTTGGGATTCTTACAATCTTTGTAAAGATGGCCCCTCTGTTGGCAGTTATAACAAGTCACTTCGCCTTTCGGCTTCTTCTGGCCAACCTTACCCTTCTGCTGCTGCTGCTTCCTCCTCTTATTGCCATTCTGGTGTGGTTTAGATCCTTCCCTGGTTACAGCAACAACAGAACTTTCCTTAGGAAACAAACTCTCATGCCTAAGGGCTTTCTCCACAAGCTTCTCAAATGGATCGTCCAAATGATCCACTAACTGCCTCCCGAGATAAGCATCCAGACCAGTCACAAACTTCTCATTCTTCTGATAGGGAGAATCAATGTACGATCTGGCATACTTGGACAAAGCTTCAAACTCAGAAATATACTCAAGAACTGGTCTCCCACCTTGCTTGAGCTCTACAAACCTCTTGAACAAAACAGACTTCTGAGCCGTAGAGATGAACTTGGCTTCAAATCTAACTTGGAATTGCTCCCAAGTAATCTCTTCTTCTGGGGTATCAATGGTGATAGAATTCCACCAATCAGCAGCTCTTCCCTGAAGCTATCTCGATGCAAGCTTTCTCTTAGTTGCATCCTCAATCCCTAAGTCACCAAAGATCCTTCGACATACATCAATCCATCTCTGCACCTCAATAGTCGACTCCGTCCCCAAGAAAGCTTTTCCTCCAAGAGAAGTATAATCCTTGCAAAGCTTAGCAAAATCCACCGGTCTTGGAGCTTGAACTTGAACTCCCACATCCACTGATGATCCTGAAGCTGGTATCCTTCTCATGATCGAAGTCATCATCGCTTCGAACATAGTTCCATAATCAACAGCTCCTTCATCAGCACGGCTTTCCCTTGCAGCTGGTCTCCCTCTTCGACTCATCCTTAATATCTGTAATAAGAATGATTAGAACACCTTAAGAAACAACTGCATAAGGAGTTCAAATCCTTCTAAGCTACTATATTATATATAGTAATTATCCATCAAAATACAATTACGTCTCTCATACGTAGTTACGTCAGCGAGCGTTGGCTAAAATCGATTAACCAAAGCTCTGATACCAAATGTGACGACCGCCCATGACACCCGCACCAAATCAATGGAATAGTGCGGTGAAAGGCGTGCCAGGTAGCCATGGACAATAGTCAGGGTAAAATAAAACAGCAAACTCTATCGTACAACTCACAGCGCATGGATAAAATACAATAGGGAAATATATAGTGAAGCTCCATAACAGAAAAATCATCATATAAGCATCATAGTAGTTTTATACAAACATGAATCATCCATACATCAAAGCCTCACTACAAACACTCAATCGGATATAACAGCGGAACACCCAGTACATATAGTAAGAAAACTAGTATGCAAAGCCTCCTGCTCGTCTTCGTCATCATCAGCGTAGATCTCTAAGAACAGCACCTGTCACCTGCTACCTAGTCTGCCCATCCCAACATGGATGAATAGCCCAAGGTAATAAGAGGAGACATAAAACCTTGAGTCAGACAAACTCTTAGTGAGCAGTAAATCAACTATCAAACATACCAAAAGAGCATAAAGGATAAAAGGAATAGGAACCAAACCATCCTACTCCACCTCTTTCTACAGTGATAGCCCCCCCCCCCAGACACACACCAAGGGGAAGTAAGCATAACATAGCAGACAATTAAGGTAAAGCAATAATCACTCGAGTCAAGGGCGATGTTTTCCAAATACAAACCCCCAAGGCCTAAACCAAGATCAGATAAGCACCTAGAAAATACCGCTCTTGAGACCGAATGATGATACAACCAAACGTCCAAACATCCATGACTCTGGCTATCACTGTTATCCTTGCTTCGATTTCACCGTTAATTGAATGACCATCCGTCAAGGGCTAATGGTAACCCCGGTTCTAGGCATAGCTCCGCACGTCATCGTGACCCATGCCTAGGACTTACCTACTCTGCCCAGAGTACTCAACTACCTACCTGTAGTCTTTTGGGTGTCCCGACTACCTACCTGTAGTCGTTATGGGCGCCCCATGTACTCTTGCTTTTGAGCATGCTAGAACCTTCAACAACGATGAGATCCAAGCCTCCTAGTCATCCTCCTTGACGACTATCCTCATACTAGCTCAAGCTACCTCTCGAGCAATCCATTATCAACCAACTCGAACCATCCCTCGAGTTATCAACATGCTTGGAATGATCCCTGCCTGGATTACGCCAAGTCTACATCACATCATACTTCGCTTTATCACACCATAGCAAAGTCTCAACTCAACAACATGGTTTGCCTCATCGCATCATGGCAAAGTTCCATCTCAACATCATTCAATCCATACATATGAGCTTCAACATCCGCCACATATGCCTTTAGCAGCTTTCACCATTCAAGAGCCTCTTCTGTAGCTTTTGAATCATCTTTGACCATACTTGTCCAAATCTATCAACTAGATTGCTCATTCACAACAATCAATCAAGGCAAACATTAATCCAAACAAATAAGTATTCAATCAAGATCTAATTAGGCATTTATAACTACAATGGCAATTTCGTAAATAAATGAGCATAGAATTAACATACATGAATCATGGGTTTTTAGCATAGATCTAGCAAATATAAAACATGGGTTTTGTTTCTATAACTTAATAAATGAACTTGCATAGGTAAACATCTTCACAAACAATGGATCTACACTTGGATCTAAGAAAATGCACAAAATCACTATCTACAACACTCCAACAAACCACCAATCCAATATACTCCTTTGGGTCCGCGTGAGAGATAAACACCACTCACCAAATCACCCAAACACCTCAAAAACTAATCACTACAGATCTGGACAGCGAAGATCAAGGCTTGACCCGGCGAAATCTCGCTTAAAACGATGAAATCTAGCTTCGTTGGATGAAGATCTTCAACTTTGGCCCTTGGATCTTTGATCTCGATCTTCGATCTTGGATGGATGTTAGAACTAGATTGAAATGGAGAAAAGAAGATGAAGAAATGTTGTAGTCGAGCTCTCAAAATGGCAGCACTTCATCGCTTCAAAAACCGGTGCCAAAAAGTGAGCCAAACCCCTCTATTTATAGGCTGAAAACTCCATGAGTCGTCGCCCCTATGAGTCGTTGCCGACTCAAGAAAACCTCCGACCTAACAGCTACGACCCATTAACAAAGCCGACTCACGACTCAACCTATTTCCTTTAGGTCGTGCTAACGACTTAACATACGTGCGGCCTAGCAACTTACGACTCATCCCTCCTGCCGCATATCCTAAGTCCTAAGTCGTATACCGACTTAACTATGGCACGACCCAAAACCCTACCGACTCAACTACACAACACTCAGCCGACCTAAAGACATGGCCGATCCAACTCCTATGCGACCTAACAATAACACGGGCCACACGACTTAACTAGCTGCCGTCCTAACAACTATACACGAGTTACGACCTAAGCCCCAACGACTTATCTACTATACGACCCATCTATCAACCACTAGGTCGAACTCTCTATAGTTGAACACGACTCATCGTTAAGTCGTTCCTAACGACTCATGACCAAAGCACCTTACGACCTATCCCCTTGGGTCGGTCAAAACCTTAAGTCGTTACACCCTTAACTCGTTAACTCCTTAACTCGGCAAACCCTATGAGTCGTAACTCGTTGACTCGGCCACACTTCTTATCTCACTATCCTCTTAGGTCGGTCAACCTCTTAACTCGGCCATACCTATAAGTCGCTGCCTCTATGAGTCGGTTACCATATGAGTCGCCCACTACCTTAACTCGGTCCAAACTCTAACCCTCAACATGTTGACTCGTTAACGACTCAAGACTTGATAACTCAAACTCGACCCATCACTAAACACACGAGTTAACTTTCTAAACGACTCAGGCTAGAGACAACATAAACAACACTAACGACCTGTAAATTCTACGATTTATCGACACGTAAAATACGGGTCGTTACAATAGGCATATATCATCAATATAAATAACAGATAATAGTGTCAGATGCCACAGGAGAACAAATACCGATAACAACATATATATAGCAATGTTAATAACTAAAAGCAGCATATTTCAATTGTCCTTTCAATTGAAATCAAATTTAATAAGTATAAGCACATTAAATTGTGAGTGATTGAACACCTATCGAGGCTAAAGAAGTTTGACAATAGTACAAGCTACGAATTCCAAAGCAGCGCTAGATGGATACGATTCGATGAAAAAACACAGGCACAACGGACAAAGCTGATAAATGGGAAATTGATGAGAACTAATCAGAATCAGTTGATAGAAACAGCAAATGTATATATATTATTAATTTTGTGAAATCAATAAAACAATATTAAAATAACATATATAATTTAAAATCATTGCTTTAAATTAAACACATATACTAAAATCAATCATATATATACACACACATAATAAAATTTGAAATAATTCCTATATATATACTAATGTATAAATAATGTATATGAATATATGTACATGCTGAACTGTTCAAAATCTTAAATGGACTTTATTTTTATAATCAAAATGTAATATATTACTAATATGTATTAGATACAAATGTAAACTGTAAACATAGGAACATGCATAACACATTGATATATATAACTTACATATGACTTGCATATATAAAATTTTAAACACGTATAAAAATACAGTTTATATATATTACTTAAAGTCTATACAACAAATTCTATACTTATATATAAACATTTATACACCTACATATGAAACAAATGTACTGCCAAATTTACTTTATAATATACGAAACAATTATACACACAAACAAGCTTTATATAACTTCAAAGCTAATAGACTAATAGCAGGCTATAAATGTAACTATTATATGTAAATCTAATATATTATAATATCAAAATCAATATATTTTTAAACTCACAATCACAATTATATACGCGACCATACAAATAAATATAATATTCTTCTCCTACAAAAATTTAATGCTAGAGACAACAAGCAACAGCCAAAATAAAATATTTGTATAAAATACTTGTTTTTCTCCTTTAAAGTGCATATATAGTATGCATCCTTAAAATATCATACATTATATATCTAATATTAATAAAATCCCAACTGCAAGATGTAAAATGAAGAATAAAAAAAGAGAATAAAATGCAACCCATATATATATATATATATATATATATATAAACCACCATATCATACTTACCCAAACATATATATTGGCATCAATCTTATGCTAGCACATGCACAGACTGAGCAAACTAAATATAACAACCAAATATATATAAAGTATATATTATAAAAAAGATTTCACAGCAAAGCAAGATTTAAATTGTATAGCCATATATATTATAAAACAGTATATATGAAACGTACATATCATATAATAAAATCTAGGAAATAGCTTCAAGTATACAGATCAGTAAAACAAATGTGTAAATAATATATTATTGTATATAATACAAATACATATATAACAACTTATACAAACTAATATATATATATATAAACTAACCCATAAATCATTCGCATATATATAATATGTATCCACAAAATAATAAACCAGAAGTAAAAAAGTATACATAAACACTTGCACAAAACTGGTATATAACCATACCGCCGAAAGTAGAAAAAATATACATATACTAACTTATATATGAATATATATATATATATATATATATATATATGTACGTATATAACTTGTAAACAAAAGATTGCAAAAGAACTAATAATTACGTTGCCTATTATATAAATAGAGGAGGCTGGAAAGAAAAGTGGAGCAGAGGCTTCGGCCTGACCTGATGGAAAGAGAGGCGACAGTAGGGTGTGTTGAGAGGCCATGCTCGACTGGGAGAGGTGGAAGAAGAGGGCAGGCGAGGTAGGCCGACATGGACGTGGGTCTACAAGGTTGTTCAACCATGCAAGGGTAGACTTGCATTGTCCAAGTGAAGAAAAAAAACTGGATGGTGGAAGATCTTGTAGCTATGATGGCTAAGGAATGAAGAGATGAGAAGATAACCTTTATTATCATATTTCTAAATGAACAACAAAAAAATGAACCAGAAAATTTTATTGGGAGCAAGGAAAGCAAAAGTCAAAATTAATTTCAGGGATTATAAAAGTGTGACCATTCATTATCTCGTGTCTAAACAAATGAAAGGACGCAGAACAATAAAAGGCTCAAAATAAATATCGATACAGTTAACCGTATCACGGTTTCTTCGCGTACCGGACTTGGAAACACAGAACCGAATATGTTGCGGAGATCAGCACGACAAGACGATCAAAATGGTATACAAATATCAGTGGTACGATCATCTAATCAAAACTCGATAATCGGTACCGAAAATGCTACAAATTTGCTGGAAATAAGATGAACGGAGCCAGAGAAATCCAAATTTGACGAAACAAAAGATGACGTCTCACTCAAAATAAGATTTATAAATTTATTACATCAAAATATTCAATTTTGTAAAATATTTTATTATCATCAATTATTAACTGATTTGAGTTGAAATAAAATTACACAATATAATAAACTTCCATATTTCCTGATGAAAATTTACCATTTTCTATGTTTAATAAGACGTATTCCAAATATTAAATTTTTATTTCGAAACATTATTATTTAAAATTTATAAAAATTCAATTAATTAAATAAATAAAACCACTAAAATTTATGGGTCGTTATACTCTCCCCCATTCAAAATTTTTTGTCCCCGAAAAGGAAACTGATAAGAGAATGGAACAACCAGAAAAATAGATTGAAAAACATAATAGAACAATTAATTGAAAACCATATAAATTTTAATTTAAATTAATTAATATTCAATAATGATTTAATCCATTTGATTTCACTTAAGTTAAATCAATCTTAACTATTTCGGAATTCATTATCTTATTCTCCAATTATCTTCAATTAACAATTTCTAAAATCATAAATTTTAAAAGTCATTTAATATACTCGTATTTTATTCAACAAATTTAATTCTTCTTAATACCAAATTATTATTGAATTTATTCCACTTAGTAAATCTTATCACATATATTAGGTATATTTGCACTTATTATAACTACCCAAATTTAATCAAAAATTCCTTTAACATCATTTTATATTGTATATTGTTCAATTACATAGTTAACTTCTCAGTAATTTAGGCAAGTTTTATTGGAACGCAATTGAGTATTATATAAATAAAACTTCCCAATTCAATTATTTCAAGTTTAAATATTTATTCAAAATTTTGGGTTTCATTTTAATAATTAAAAACATCTCGTAATCAAGAATTTAAGAATTACATTTTCGATTCATTTCAAATAATGTAGAGATAAATATTCACACACACAGAGATATATATATTATATATACATATCTATCAACATAAATCTATTATCATATACGAATATATTTTATAAATCAAGTCATACTTAAAAAATTTAAATCAAATTATTTCCTAAAAAATGTAGCAAAGCTACCGAATGGTCTCTCCATTTCGAAACTCGAAAATGAATGTCGATGATGCGGCCGCTATCACCTAAATTATTTTCCAGCGATGAAAGAGGAGAGTACTGAATTAAACATTTTAAAATTCTTTGAAAACCATTTCTATTCGAAAATACTTTGAATAATATATATTCAAAAATTTTAAAACCAAAGTTTGAAATCACCAAAAATTAAATTCTTAATTAAAATTTATTTCAATTAAATTTCCAAAACAATTTCTAAACCATGTTTTTAAAATTCCATCTATTTAATGTTTTGCAAAATCATAAACGAAAATCAAATATTATTATTTTAAACATCCAATTCATCTAACTTTTTAATTTCAGAAAAATTGTACTTATAAATATAATATAATCATACAAAATTATTTCATTTACCAAATTTGAAAACATAATATTGTGTTGGTTTACTCTGTTCGGATGTTTTGAAAATCCTATCGATGGCATTGATCAGACGAATCCATTGAAAAATCCAAATCAACATAACAACTCAAACAACACAATATATAAACAGATTAATATTAATTACAAATACACTCCCTTACTCAATTACTCTAAAATGGATTCAAAACAAGGATAGAGATTCAAATTCAAGTTCGTCGTAATCAAAGCGAAATCCAAGAGGGAAGATAGGCTTGAATGGGAGATAAGATAATTGAATAGCAAAATAGAAGGATGGATAATTTTATATAAATCGCGGGCAACCTTAACTGGGTCAACCATGACTTAAAAGATGGGATCGATGTAGAATTCTAAGGCAAATCGACATCCGATCACCGAAGATAGAATTTGGTATAGCAAGAGATAACAGCATCTAAACCGATGATACAGAAATCTTCAGTCAATCGATGCCCGTTGTAAAGGAGTTCGCCCATTTACAATCATTCAGTGGAGATATGGGATACTCCAGAATCAAGAAGAATACGAATAGGAAGACATGGATGGATTTCAAAACGAATGGGAGAGTTCTAAAGTTTCAAAAGAAACTGAGTCAAAAAGGAAGATATTCAAGCTCGAACGAAAGTGATTCTGAAATTAAATTTACTATATATATTGAGTTTTGCCCAAAACCAAAGCTCTGATATCACATGTAACATCCTGATATTTTCAACCATTCTCATCCACACATGTCGGATTTGAATTGTTCAAAATACCAGATTGTTAATTTATATTTGGCAAAACTCAACATATACAGTAAATAAAGATCACAGAATCACACACAAAGTAATATAACAATCACGTAGCGGAAACAAAAGAATAGTAGTTCATGAAACTACTATATATATAACAGAGTTAAATAGGATACAACAGAAGTCTCAAATACAAAAGTCAAAATACAAGATCAGAATACATCACTGGAATCAGCTGAATAACTGTAAGCTGAAAAGATGTAGATGGAGCTTGAAATGAAGCTCCAACTCCAAAGGTGAGTGTCAAAAGTTGTATCACTCGGTCTGACCCGAGCATAAAGAAAAACACAAAACATATGAGTCAGGATTAACATTCTTATATCAATCAGTTCAACTCAAGTGAAATAACAACTGAAATACAAGTAACTCAAAGGATGTTTGGGACAACCATCCTCTAAGGATCCGTTAAACTATCTACTATGTAGTAATATACGCTATTATAATAATGTCTAAAGTAAAGTAAACTATTAAAATATCGTTAAGGCATTACCATATCCCCCTTAACACATTTTATAGTACCAATAGTCTATACAGTATCGTAATACCTCCAGATCGAGAGGCTGCCAGAGGATACCCCATAGGTACGACACAAATCAAACTCGTATAAGGCACGCAGGGTAGGTGACACAGCACAACTGGGCAATGTCAGGGTAGATATACCAATTACACTTCCGGGCTGGTGGTAATGGATAGCAGCCACTACCGCCCACCTCGAGCCACACTCCCAAATCAAAATAAAAAATCAAAAGTGGCCACCAAATCAATCACAAAGTCAGAATATAGTATCGAAGGAGTATGTCCGATTGGAAGAGCTACCTCACTTGGCCCGTCAATTGCTCATGTTTTACCACCTTATGCCAACTCATGGGAGTCGGTCCACGTATATACCTCATATAGGATCATTGCCACCGTCCTACTTCATTCTGGAATCTCCATCGCGTACACTGTTGTTAAAGTGGTTTTCAGAGTTGGCGGAGAGTATGACAACTACCGGTCCCCAGTTTCTTTAACAACCAAACGTTATTATAACACCGCGGTCATTTCAAAATAGTATATACTTCAAAACCAAAATATCATTTCCATTTCAAAACCAAATACGATATCATTTCCATTTCAAAACCAAATACGATATCATTTCCATTTCAAATATACTCTTTTCCAAAATCATAGCACTTTCAAAGTTATAACACTTTCGAAACCAAACACTTGAAATTATAACACTTTCAAACATAATATTTTGAAATTCATAACTTTGAAAACATAACTTCCACCACATAAGCAGCTTAAACATTAATAATAGTGTATACAATAAAATAGTTTATAAATTAAAATAGTTTATATAAAACAGTTATATGTTAAAATAGTTATATTAAAATAATTAGCATACTAAAATAATTTATATTAAAATAGTTTATATTGAAAATGATTTATATTAAAATAGTTTATATAAAATAAATTATAAAGTAAAATATACAAATAGTTTAATTATAATTTAAAATACACTTTATATAATAAAATAGCTTCCTCAAATTTCACAATCGATTCAAATCAACTTGAATTCCCAAAGTCAAATTTAATTCAATCTCAATTCAATTTCCATATAAACCATTTCAAATTATGTCGATTTCAAATATAGATTTTTAACCACAAAATAAACCATTTCAATATTTTCAAAGCTTTAAATATTCAAACATTTCAAAACTAGATTTGATAATTCCATATATACATCAAATTCACTTTACTATTATTTATTGAATTATTTACTTAATCATTCAAATGACATTTAAATAAAACTTCAAATTTCAAATTTAAATAAACTAAATATACCATTTCAATTTATTTAAATTTGAAATATTCATTTAAATCACTTTTAATCTAAAATCAAGTAATAAAATCATATCTTTAAAATACTAAATTTAATAAATTTCAAATCAAACTTATTTGAGTATAATTCCTAAATAAATTCAATTTCAAAACCTTGGAAAAATCATTTCAAAAACATGTATATTGACCAACGGTGTCTATATATAATTTTCTATCTTATGGTCAAGTGATACAGATATTTATCATTTCAATCCGCAATTTTAATATATACGGGTATATATCGTTTCAACCCGCAATCACAAATTCAATTCAGTGAAAATCGCTTGGGTTTATCATTTCAACCCATAACGATTTTCTCATATTCTACAGATCGTTTGGGTATGTATAATTTCAACACATAAGGAATTCTATACTAATAGAACTTGCAGAGTGATAACAGATATAATAGTAATATAATAGGCATATATCATCAGTAAAAATAACAGATAATAGTGTCAGATGTCACAGGTGAACAGATAAAGATAACAGCATATATATAGCAATATTAATAACTAACAGCAGCATATTTCAATTGTCGTTTCAATTGAAATCAAATTTAATAAGTATGAGAACATTAAATCATGAGTGATTGCTCACCTTTTGAGGCTAAAGAAGTTTGACATAAGTACAAGCTACGAATTCCAAAGCAGCAATAGATGGACATGATTCGATGAAAAAAAACAGGCATGGCGGACAAAGCTGATAAATGGGAAGTCAATGAGAACCAATCAAAATCAGTTGATAGAAATAGCAAATGTATATATATTATTATTTTCATGAAATCACAATTTAAAACAATATTAAAATAACATATATATAATTTAAAATCATTGTTTTAAATTAAACACATATACTAAAATCAATCTTGTATATATATACACACATAATAAAATTTGAAATATATATATACATACTAATGTATAAACTAATGTATATGAATATATGTACAAGATGATCTGTTCAAAATCTTAAATGGACTTTATTTTTATAATCAACATGTAATATATTACTAATATATATTAGATACAAATGTAAACTGTAAACATAGGAACAGGCATAACACATTGATATATATATATATATATATATATATATATATATATATATAACTTACATATGACTTGCATATATAAAATTTTAAACACGTATAAAAATATAGTTTATACATATTACTTAAAGTCTGTACAACAAATTTTATGCTTATACATAAGTGAAAAATAGGCATAAGGACAAACTTTGAAAAAAAATTAGGCTGAAGGACAACAAGTTTCATTTTTAGGCCGAAGGACAAACTGTGAAAATAATTAGACTGAAGGACAGTGCTAGTTAGAACTAGCATTTTGTATAGTGTAAAACTGAATAAAATGCTAATTAGAACCAGCATTTTGTATAGTGTAAAAAATGAATATAATGCTAGTTAGAATTAGCATTGTCCTTCAGCCTAATTTTTCTCAAAGTTTGTCCTTCAGCCAATTAATGAATCTTGATGTCCTAAAGACAATTTTTTTATCAAAGTTTGGCCTTTTCCCTAATTCCCTCTATATATAAACCTGTATACACCCACATATGAAACAACTGTACTACCAAATTTACTTTATAATATACGAAACAATTATACACACAAACAAGCTTTATATAACTTTCAAGCTAATAGACTAACAGCAGGCTGTAAATGTAACTATTATATGTAAATCTAATATATTATAATATCTATATCAATATATATTTAAACTCACAATCACAAATATATATGTGGCCATACAAATAAATATAATATTCTTTTCGTACAAAAATTTAATACTAGAGACAACAGGCAACAACCAAAATAAAATATTTGTATAAAATACTTTTTTTCTCCTTTACAGTGCATATATAATATGCATCCTTTAAAATATCATACATCCTATACATAATACTAATAAAATCCCAACTGCAAGATGTAAAATGAAGAATCAAAAAAAAAAGAACAAAACGCTGCCTGTATATATATACACACACACATATATGTATATATATAACCATCATATCATAGCTTACTCAAACATATATATATATATATATATATATATATTGCCATCAATCTTATGCCAGCACACGCGCACACCTGAGCAAACTAAATATAACAACCAAATATATATAAAGTATATATTATAAAAAAAAATTCATAGCAAAGAAAGATTGAGATTGTATAGCCATATATATTATAAAACAATATATATGAAATGTACATATCATATAATAAAATCTAGGAAATAGCCTTAAGTATACAAATCAGTAAAACAAATGTGTAAACAATATATTATTGTATATAATACAAATATATATATAACAACTTATATAGACTAATATATATAAACTAACCCATAAATCATTCACACACACAAATATAATATATATATATATATATATATATATATATATATATCCACAAAAAAATAAACCAAAAGTAAAAAAAGTATAAATAAACACTTGTACAAAACTGGTATACAACCATACTGTCTAAAGTAGAAAAAAATATACATATACTAACTTATATATGAATATATGTATGTATGTTTACAGCTTGTAAACAAAAGATTGCAAAAGAACTAATAATTATATTACCTATTATATAAATAGAGGAGGCTGGAAAGAAAAGTGGAGAAGAGACTTCGGCCTGACCTAATGGAAAGAGAGGTGGCGGTGGGGTGTGTTGAGAGGTCGTGCTCAACTGTGAGAGGCGGAAGAAGAGGGCAGGCGAGGTAAGCCGACATGGATGTGGGTCTACAAGGTTTTTCGACCATGCAAGGGTAGACTTGCGTTGTCCAGGTGAAGAAAAAAAAAACTAGATGGTGGAAGGTCTTGTTGATGTGATGGCCAAGGAATGAAGAGATGAGCAGATAGCTTTTATTATCATATTTCTAAATGAACAATAACAAAAAATGAACCAGAATATAGTATTGGGAGCAGTGGAAGTAAAAGTTAGAAATTAATTTTTGGGAATTATAAAAGGTGTGACCATTCATTATCTCACGCACGAACAATTGAAAGGACGCAGAACAATAAAAGGCTCAAAACAGATACCGGTACAGTTAACCGTATCACGGTTTCTTCACGTATCGTACTTCGAAAAACAGAAATGAATATGTTGCGAAGATCAACACGACGAGACGATCAAAATGATATAAGATATTAGTGGTACGATCATCTAATCAAAAGTCGATAATCGGTAACGGAAATGCTGCAAATTCGTTGGAAATAAGATAAACGAATCCAAAGAAGTCCAAATTTGGCGAAACGAAAGATGACATCTCACTCAAAAGATGATTTATAAATTTATTGCATAAATATATTCAGTTTTGGACAATATTTTATTATCATAAATTATTAACTGATTTGAATTGAAATAAAATTGCACAATAAAATAAACTTCCACATTTTCTGATGAAAATTTACCATTTACTATGTTTAATTAGACGTATTCCAAATATTAAATTTTTATTTAAAAACATTATTATTTAAAATTTTACAAAAAATTTAAATCCACTAAAATTTACGGGTCGTTACATTATAAATGTCCAGGCTGATGAATTATATAGTGTACTCTGATTCGATGGTATGTATACTACAGCTTTCTTTTGGTAAAGATTTGTTTTATATTATATATTACTTGTTACGATGTGAGATTTTGTTCTATCTTTTCTTTCTTTTCCCCTAATAATATGTCCTTTCGACGCTTGGATCTTTGGCACGTGGATACCATGGATATATTAGTGTCGACTTCTGAGGATCAAAGGGTGGGTTGTTACAATCATCTTCAATAATTATTGGATTTGTAGGATTATCCAATTGACATGTTTGCAAATTCTAAAGAATTCTACTTTGTTTCTCTTGTTCTTTGGACATAAAGTTGTACAACTTGCATTTCACTCACCATCTTCAGAACATTCTTCATTTCTCCTTCCAATTTAATAACTTTGGTTATAGTATTATTTTGGAAGGGGCCTTGGGTAGGAGAAAAGAAAGAAAATGATGAGTTCTCTTCTCTAGAACATTTAGGATTACAGGAGGCCATGATTAATTTGTTTCATAATTTTAAAATAGAGAGAATGCAGAGAAATGAAGAAGAAAGTCAAAAATTTTGTTATTATATAACCACCAATTTGAATTTTAAGGAAATTAAAAAAATAAAAATTATCGTTATATGTCGACATAGGAGGATAGGATATGTCAACTTATATGTTATAATTTTAATTATTTTGTTTTTCTTTATATTTTGTAATTTTTACTTCATTATTTTTATATTTTCGATAGAGAACAAATTGCTAACTCTCTACTTAACTTAGTAAAAGATGTTTGATTCAATGGTTTTGTTAATATATCAGCTATTTGATTTTTAGTGTTTATAATTCAAGTGATATTATTTCTTTGTTTACATTATCTCCTAGAAAATGGTGTCTTATACCAATATGTTTAGTTCTAGCATGATGAGTTCGATTTTTAGATAAATTGATGCACTTGTATTATCATTGTATATCGGTGATTTGATAAAATTTAAACCAAAATCTTTTAATGTTTTTTTGCATATAGATAACCTGTGAATAGGCTAATACTGCTGAAATATATTCTGCTTCTGTCGTAGATAGAGATATAGAGTTTTGCTTCTTACTAAAGCAGAGAGTATCCTAAAAGGTGACAACTTCCACTTATACATTTTCGCTCTAATTTACAACCAGCTTAGTCAGCATCACTATATTAAATTAATTTAAAGGAGTCTTCTTTTGGGTAAGTGAGTCCATAGTCTAATGTGTTGTTCACATATCTCAAAATTCATTTTATGGATTTTAAATAAGTTTCTTCAGGTTGATATTGATATCTTGCATAGAGACAAACACTATGAATTATATCAGGTCTACTAGCAGTTATATAGAGTAGTGATCAAATCATTTCTCTATATAATTTTTTTTTATATCTTTTGAATTTTCTTCTTTAATTAATTTTTCATTAGTTGCTATGGGAGTTGGTTTACCACTGGTATTTGACATACCAAATTTCTTAACTACATCTTTAGCATATTTTTCTTGACTGATAAAAATTCCATTACTTAGTTATTTTATTTGTAATCATAGAAAATAATTTAGTTCTCCCATGTGACTTATTTCAAATTCCTTAGTTGTTATTTTTGAGAATTCCTTACTTAGTTCATCATTGGTAGATCCAAAAATGATATCATCTATATATATTTGTATTAACTTTCAATAAAAAGGATATTATCTTCTTTGCCTATTTCAAACTTTGATTGCAATAAATGGGATTTAAGTCTATCATACCAAGCTCTTGGAGCCTGTTTCAGACCGTAAAAAGCCTTCTTTAATTTGTAAACATGATTAGGTAGGTTTCCATCTTCAAAAGGGTGGGGGTTGTTCTACATATACATCTTCTTTAATAAAACCATTTTAAAATGTACTTTTAACATCCATTTGATATAACTTAAAATTATTATGATTAGCGAAAGCAAGTAAAATTCGTATAGCTTCTAATCTTGCTACGAGTGCAAAGGTTTTATCAAAATATATAACTTCTTATTGACAATAACTTTGTGCAACTAATCGAACTTTATCTCTCCATGCCCTCCTTGTTCATTCATTTTGCTTTTATATACCCATTTAGTTCCTATTATGGATTTATCCTCTGGTCTTGGAACTAATTCCTATACATCATTTCTTTAAATTGATTAGATTCCTGTTGCGTAGCAAGAATTCATGAATCATTAATTCATGCTTCCTTTGAAATTGTAGGTAGTTGAAATAAAAGCAACAACACTCATTTTATTTAGTTGATTTCTAGTTTTAACAACAGATTCAATATTTTCAAGTATATTTTCTATAAGATGGTCTTTCAAGTATCTTGTTCTTTTATTTGGATGTAAATTTTCTAAATTATTATTATTTTCATTTTAGTAATCTCATTATTGCTAATTTCGTTTGGGTTATCAAAATGTTTTCTTCTTCATCAATATTTGGATTATAAACTTTAAAATTTTCATCAAATGAGAATGTGATGTCTCTTCACTAGTATTAGTTCTAGTATTGAAAACAGTATAAGCTTTACTTCTTTTTGAATATTCAATATAAATTCCTTTATCTGATTTAGATTCAAATTTTTCCAGATTACCTTTAGTATTTAAAATAAAACATTTACTACCAAAAACCCTAAACTATGGTACTTTAGGATTTTTATTATAGAATAATCCATATGGTCTTTTAGTGGTCTTATTAAAATTTTATTTAATATATAACATGCAATATCAACTGCTTCAGCCCAAAAAAAATTGGGTAAATTACTATCATTTAGCATAGTTCTAGCGCACACTTGAGTCGACCTATTTTTATATTCTACCACTCATTTTGATGCAATGTTCTTGAATTTGAAAATTTATGAGTTATATCTTTCTTATTACAAAATTCTCAAAAATTTCTTTTTCGAATTCTCCACCGTGATAACTTCGAATAGTTTTTATTTTACTAGTGTTTGGTTTTGAATTTGTTTAACAAAGATTCTAAACATTTCAGAAGCATCACTTTTAAGTTTTAAGAAAATCGTCCAGGTAAACCTAGTATAATCATCTACGACTATAGATACATATCTACTGAGATTTATAGATTGTATCTGTGAGGGATCAAAAAGATCTAAGTGAAATGGTTCAAGGGGTTGAGAGGTAGAAATCATATCTTTTGATTTAAAAGAACTTTTTCTGAATTTTCGTAATTTACATGAATCGCATAAATTATTAACTTTAAAATTCATTTTGAGAAGACCTCTAACTAGATCATATTTAGCAATTTTAAATATTGGTTTGAAATTCAAATGACCAAATCTTTTATGCCAAATCTAAGGATTTCTTGATTCAGCCAAAAGATATAAATTATCATTTGAAATTTTCATACTTACTATATAGATGTTTCTTTTCTTATTACCTTCAAAGATAATGTTTGACTCATTATCTTTAATGTTACATTTATCTTTTACGAATTTAATTTCGAAACCCTTATCACACAATTGACTAATACTCAACAGATTATGCATTAAATTCCTATCCAACAAAACATTAGAAATAGTAGGATTTTAAAATTACCGACATTGTCGATGCCAGTCATATATCCTTTATGTTGTCTCCAAAATTTACCGATCCACCATCTTTGTAAACAATATCATTCAAAATCTCCGTATTTCCAATCATATGTCTTAAGCATCCACATCTAATATTCATTTGTCCTTTTTGATCTAGAGAGTTGGATCATCTGGTGTCTGTTTAGAAAAAACCATGTAACATATCTGTTCCTGCAATTCATATTCCAAAAGATCATATGATTTTTATAATGAATAGATGCAAATTTATGAAACAATAATGTAACTTTTCTGCAAATTATATTTTCAAAATTAGTGTTAAAAATATTACCAAAAATTACCATTGAAACTTTTACAAAAATCAGATTATGAGTACTTTAAAAACCCAAGCTCGATACCAAATGTGAATTAGCGAACAAGGATCTTAAGGATAAATCAACATTAGAGGGGAGGTGAATAATGTTTAATGGATTGTATGAATATTTTTCAAATTCTTTAAGGTTCTATTTGGAATGATGAAACACCCCACACCCCTTAGTATACCCAAAAGGACACACTAGAAGGCGTAGGTGTAAACTAAAACTAGCAGAGACTAATATTCACATGATAGAAATAAGTAAAAACGACGGAAACAATTTAAATAATAACTTATTCAAAACAGAATTTCATGATTGCTTTAAAAACCAAATAAGTCACCAAATACCAAATATATCACGTGTCAAAATATCATACATATATGTCTTATGAACTTAAAAGAAACCATAGTCTTAAAAATCAGAGTATAACTATTCCCCAACATGTTCTAGTACAAGTAAAAAACAAAAAGTTGAAATAAAAGAAGTAGAAATACATAGTGGAATCTCCTTCAAAGAAACCTCCAAGCAACTGCCACCTACTGTACTCTTCCTTGATTGCCTATAGGGGAAAAATGGGGAAAATAGAAGAGTGGGCCAGACTAAAAGTCCGGTGAAAGATAGTAATTACTAGAATCTTTAAGAAAAGTAAAGGTAATAGGCTTTACAACATTTCTAGTATATAAAAAGAAACAAAGGAAATAGAAGAAGGAATAAGCTGGAAATAAATCCGAACTATTAAATATGATTGGTTAACTTTGATTGTTTGCACTTATCCTTGGTTGCTATTTTGGTTATCTTGAATTCCTAATCCTATAATTACGCTGAAATCCTAATTCTACCATTTGAACGGCCTGCTACTCCATAGACCTTACTACAGACAAGACACTATATAACTCCTTACGTATAAGGTGATGGCATCTACAAAAGATACACAAAGTACAATGGTGTCAATGAAAGACGTACAAAGTATTTATTGTGGACTAGACATTACATAGCTCCCTACACAAAAGGTAATGGTGCCTATGAAAGGCACATATACTTAAGCGCTTGGAACTCATAGCTATTACTGAGCACCGAAATGGAAGTTGCACGCGTAGCTGTCACCATGCTCATGCTACTTGTTGCTCCACCTATTGGGTCTTCTTATTACCTGTGCTCTAGCATAAGCATGCCCCTCATCTCACTTCAGGATTATGTCAAACACCTTGTCCATAGAAAAATAAGAGAAATGATGCTGGTACTGGCCCGTCATCCAAACAATATCTAGTTGCGCCCCTTTTCCAAATCCCCCGTGATTTGGACTTCTATTTGACCAATTACTACCATTATTAGCATAAGCGTGCCTTCATCTCACTTCAGGCTAATGTGAGACCACTATTTTGTCTAATAGGGAATGCTTTTTGGTACAGGTCCTACTTTCATCTTTTCTTATTAACTTAGATAAATTATTTAAATAAGCCTTTATTATTATCTTCACTATCTTTGCTTATTAATTTATCCTAAGTCTTAAAATAAGCCGCATTCCGTTCTTTTTCTTATTATAACATATGTTATAATCATGCTTATTACTTAACACAAGGTCTAAGTGTGAAAATAAGCCTATTTTATCTTATACTCTTTTTAGTTATAATTCCAAGTTATAACTAGGCCAATAATCTTTAATTAGTCCAATTCTAATATTAATATCATAATGAGGCTCAATTTCAGTCTTAATTCCATTTTTATTACACTCTTTACAATTAACATCTTATCTTTTGTTATTCGGTATTATTATAATTTTAATCCATATTCGCGTTCAATCTATTCTAATCCATACGTGAAGAAGAAGGAGAAATAAAAGAAAACTGAAATAGAAGAAAATCCAAAGTGTAGGAAGAAGATGTAAATAACGCATAAATAACAGTAAATAAACTAAAATACTGTAAATAGACTGTAAATTAATGGAAAAGCTATAATTAACAGAAATAAGCTAAAATTAACTGAAAAGAATAGTTAGAAAGAAATAGACTTAAAATAATTCTAAAAGAAACTGTAAATAGAACTGCTAAAAAATCTATTCCAAAAATCATTGTAAAACTACAACTATTGAAAACCCTATTATTTTAAATTACTTAAAGAGATTTAAAATAATTACAATCACTCTCCTCTGGTCCTTAGCCCTTCCCTTTAGGTCTTCCCGAATCCACTTGGGATTGTTAAATATTTTTATTTAAAACGATTTCCTCCTTGGAAAATTATTCCGCTTTGGGTCCTTCCTGAAAAGGTGAACCCAATTGGAGGAAATCTTAGAGTGAGAAAAAGTGTTAGGTCTAAGGTCTTATTTATGCGGTTAGAAGTGGATCTCAGACCGTTAGATTTGGGAATAAAATAGGATGCAACCACGTCATAGGCTGAATAGGAGCCATCGGATGAAAGCATGAAGGAACCATATAAGCTGAAAGAATGAAAATGACGTATAAAATTGGCCACGATCGTTACAGGAATTCCTTCATTCATTACCCAAGGCCGGTCGACAGGGCAGTCGACCGCCACTCCTCCTAGGTCGACTAGCTTGTCGACCTAGGGCGTGGTTAGGTCGACCTCTTGGTCGATCTAGCCCATTATTATTTTTTCAATTTCTTGTTCGTCTCGTATCTTTCTCATATTAGCTTGGATTATGATGTTCTATACATGGAAATTGACCAGAAAATTACCGCGGACAAAATTGTGCAACTTCCGTGGCTCGATTTTGATAATTTTACAAGGCTATTTTATCATTTCATTAATTCGTTAATTAATTCTTATAGCTTAAATTTCGGGTTGTTACAAATGATGTAATTAACAATCACAAAAACAATCACAGAATCGAAGTGCAGATAAAAGTAAATGCATTAAAAGTAAAAAGGAAAGAACACGCCGGGATTTTATACCGTTCGAACTTACCCTATGTCTAGTCCTCCACAATTCCTTGTATAGATTTCTTTTTAACTAGTAAATGCAAATACAGTCTCGATTTCAAGGCTACGATGCACACCCTCAAGAATCCCAACCTCTGGGTAAAGTCACTTGATTTCTGAGCTACAAGCACACCAACTAAACTTACAAGCTACTAAGCATACCCGATTGATTTTACGAGCTACAATCATACCCACAAGTATAGCCGTATGATTTGATAGAGTTTTACGGACTCAGATCTTCGATCTTAATTACAATTGATCCTATAACTCTTGAATAGCACTTTGATCTTGGTTTGAGTAAGAGAGATGAGGGAAATCATAGAGTACATGAAGGAGAATCAAACTAGTGATGATTGAATTTGATTCGAGTTGAATTTCCGCAGAGTTTGGGTATATTTTTATTTAGAAAATGAGAGAGTGAATAAGAAAATTATGATGAAAAATTCGTTTTGAAGTCTGGTATTTATAAAAGAACAACGGTCATATCCATTCGTGAAGAGATACGGCGAAAAGACAATTTGTTTGAAATTTAAATTTTAAAAAAAATCGGCTACTATGCCGACATTAAAACATAGAGTATGTCGACATACTCTTTTTAAAACTTAAAAATACTATAAAACATTATTTTGAAAACTCGTTGTTTTGTAAAATAGTTTGATACTTTATAAAATCATTTATGCATAGTTTATACATATTTTAATTGTCATCAAACTTTATGTAATAACTTTGAAAATTTTAATATAATGTAAATAATATACATAATGAACATAAATATAAGTTATTAAAGCATAAACAAAAATTCAAATATATATAAAAACTTAAAAACACTAAAATAGTATCTTTGTAAGTGTAGGAGATTGAAAATCGTTTTGAAGAATATTTTGAAAATATTATTTTAAAATTTGGATATTTGAAAAACAATTTAAAACAAAAGCAGAGAAGGAAAGAAAGATCAGGAAAGTGCTATTAAGGTTTTATCATAAATTCTATGACTCTATAACTTATCTGGAATATCTTGAAATCTTGAACTCCTTAATACTCATAAGTCTTTAGTCTCTAACTCTTAAAATTCTATATCAGCGTCTTAAATTTAATCTTGATCCACTATAGTCTTCTTAATCAACATCTATCTAATATCCTACACTATGTATAATTTGATAAAACATTAGCATCTATATTTATGTAATGTCCTATAGTTGTTATCATCAAAATCAATACCTAAGGTACTAACAAATAAATGCATTTGGACAGACTGTCCAATTTTCTACTAACACCCCATTAGAAAATCTGATATATTTGGTAGGTCCGAGTCTGCCATGTAGGTTGGTAGTTATCCTGTGAAAACTAAACATCAGGATGGATAGTCCACTGAATTGACGGATAGTCACGATTACCTATATAGCATGCATGCACATTATTGTTTATATTAACCAGTTCGGTTGTAGCAACTAATTTGCAAAATATTTATTTTAGAAAGGGATATTAGTGAGGGTAAACCCATTTTTCTCAACGGCTTGGTCTCACTTAATATCAATAAACCGAGATGGCCTATTATTATTCATACCATGCTTTTTCTCTGACTCGAAATTTATGTTATCCCCTTAAACTCTTAGGTTCTCTAAATTTGTTTTATGTAGGTCAAGCGTAAAGGCTTTATAGGTTAAGTAGGTTTTGGAAAATAAAGCTTTTGGAGACGTGCTAGAGGCAAAGCTAGCTATGTAGGAATCTATTTATTAATATAATCCATTGTATTATATCAGTAGTTGTATGTGTATTTATAGTAGATGTATCCATTTGTTTAGTAACATTGATCAACCAAAGGCATATCTTCTTATATCTCACTTGGAGTATTTTGTAATAATTATATTTTATTTGAACTTGTGCAACGTTTAGGTATTATGTAATGAATAGGAAATATATCTTTGAAATGAAATGAGAAAGTATGCTTTGAAAATTGTGTTTAAAATAATTTCACATTTTGTGCTTCTAATATTTTGGATACCATTAACATGCACGTATGCATTTTGTCAATTGAAATTAATGCTATAGATGACTACAGTATCTGTAGCGCTTAGTTTCGGGCCTAAAATGGGGGATATTTTACCATTCTTCATACACTTGCGACAAACTACACTAGAAATATATCTTGAAGGCTGAAACTTCCGCTTGTTGTCCCCAGCTGGTGTAGAAATAGACAGTTTTAGCACTAAGCTCTCAAACCTTAAAACTATGTTCACTAAACCAACAAAAGATCCTATAACATGATTAGTCATATATCGCTGGAACTCAAAGCGCATGCCTATAATAAACATTTCATTCTTTTTAAGAGGCGTGTTTACAAACCCTTTCTCAAACCGATACAATGTAATGAACTGATTCTCATACTCTGCCATGGCCATAGCCTCCCGCTTCTGATCCAAGAAGCTCCAAAATAACAAAGTCTTTTTGAATTTTGGAACAAACTTAATCACCAACTCATCTTTGAATTGGGCCCAAGAGAAATCATTCTCTTGGACATCAGCTGTAATAAATCGTACCTTAATAGGCCCAAATGTAACAACCCGGATTTTAGAGATTACTTTTAATATTAAATTATAACGCAAATTATAATTTAATATTGTGTTTAAAAATGATTTTGATAACAAAATGAGGGATTATATTGTTTATTTTATATAAACAATATCTTGATGAATATAATTTGGGATTTGAAATTTAAATAAGTAACATTATTTTATTTGAAGCATTTTTCAACACTTGATGGTTGATAAAAAAAGTGTAAATGAATGAAATAAAGTTTGAAAAACTTTATTTATGGATTTGGATTGAAAATAAATAATTGTTATGGTTTAACTTTTAGTTAATAAGTAATATTGGAAATTTATTCCAATGTTAGCCTTTTATTGTAAAATAAAAGGAATAATATGAAAATAAAATAAAATTTGGAAGTGTAATTAGGTTTGGAATGATGTATTAACGTTATGAAAATGTTAAAAAATTTTAGTACACTTCATTAGACTTAAAAATAAATTTTATTTGGTTGAAATGGATGAAAATAGTGATTTTTCACCAAAAATGTGAATATTGGTAAATATTGTTAAAAATTTACGTTGTATGGAGAAAAATAATATTTTTATTTGGAAAATTAAATTTTTAATATCACTAACATGTTCCCTTTATTAAAACATGAACAATGCAACTTGTTTCATGTAATTTGGAAATTCTATGCAAAAGTTATGTGTAAATTACTAAAACATATATGCATATTTTCTCTAACTATTTTAGGTTGGGCTTATAGGGTAAGGTTTGAACCCAAAACCCAACATATGGAGGCTTTTGTTGAATATTAGTATGTATTTTTTTTCCTTTTACTTCTTCTTCTCAAAATCTCATACAGTAAATAGAAACATGAAAAGCAATGACCTCCTCAAAAAAACAAATATATTATATTTTCAATCAATTTGCTGCAAATTCAAAAGTAAATCCACCAAAAAAAGATTAGAGAATGATATTTGAAGTAGTTTCTTCCTCAAAGCTTCAATCTTCCAGCTACAAATCTAAGTTTTGCCCAACAAAATCACAAGGTGAGTACCAAAACTCACATTTTCTAGCTTTGATTGAGATTTCAATGTAAGAAATCTCATTTTCGTTTGTTGCATGTTCATTTGTAAATTGCTGTCAGTATATTGTGCATAACTTTTTCAATTATTAACCAATTCAATGAATTTAGATGTTCTGGAAAGCTTAAATTATGGGCTACAAGTTTCATGTTTTGTGTCGTCCAAACTTTTGAAGTTTGGTTGCTTAAAATTATGCTTGTTTGTTGCTGTCCCGAGAGCAAATTGACAGCAACAACAATCATACGCCTAAATAGTATTTTAGCGATAAGTTACACGTTTCTCATCCGATTTAGGTCAAATTTTTTTTGATGGAAACTAGATTCAATATGGAATAATTTATCTTCAAGTTATATTTCAATATTTTAACATTTGACTGACCTAAAATAGATTTGAATACAGAAGTATAGTTCTTCCTTTAACATAATTTCCTGAGTTTGAATCTGATATTGTTTGAGCTATATCTTTCTCATTTTAGATCGGAATTCCATGACTTTTAATGTTCCGGAAAGCATAATTTATGTCCTATAACTTTCATGTTTTGAGTTATCTCTAATTTTGATGTTAGCTATGTCAAAATTTAATTTCTTTACTGCTAACCCGAGAGCAAATCCAATATTTGCTCTGTCATTGAAGCTGAAACGAATTTGAGCATAACTTATTCGTTTCTTAACCGATTTTGATAATTCTAGATGTTCCGGAAAGCATAATTCATATACTACAACTTTCTTGTTTTGTATTTTCTATTATTTTGAGGTTAGATATGTCAAAATTTAATTTTTCTACTGCTAACCCGAGAGCAAAACCGATGTTTGCTCTGTGCTTGAAGCTGAAACGAAATTGGCCGTAGCTTCTTCGTTTCTTAACCGAATTTGATAATTTTGGATGTTTCGGAAAGCTTAGATCATGTGCTACAGGTTTTGTTCATTGTGTTTTCTGAAATTTTGAAATTTGTTAGGTCAAAATATGTTATATGTTGCTGTCCTGAGAGCAAGATGATAGCAACAAGAAACATTGACCTTAGAATTATGTTAGTCCATTTCTACTCTTATTCTCTTTTGGTTTTGATGATGTTTTTGAGATTTTTGAGAGCTATGATGCCTTTCAATAGGCTAGATATATTTGAAGGATTTATAATTAAAATTTAAATAGAATTTGAATTGATTTTGGGTTAAATTTGAATTGAATTCATATTGAACTCAAGTTATCGGTCTTGAGTTATCTTCCTTGTTTTTCATTATTTTCGAGTACGGTTTTCACTAAACCCTTTTTGAAGTGATTTTTGAAATAAATGGACATTTCAAATTATTATTATATAGTATTTTAAAATTATTTTTATAAAAAGTAATAATAATAATAATAATATATTTATTCCCTATAATAAAGGAATTTCAAATATTGGTTTTATTAATCTTTTCGGGAAAATGTTTTAGAAGCTTGTTTTCTCTAGTTTACTATTTTAGATATAAAACATACACTTTTACACTATTCGAACGTATGAGAAAGAGAATTAAACGATTTAGTAAAACACGTGGTATGGGACATGTGCGTTTACTATTTCGGTTAATTTCAGACTTGTACGATCGAAGCTATTTAAGAATATTGATTCTGAGATGTTTTGCCATTTTATGGCATATTTTGATTTTTGTAATTCCTATTTATTGGAATTATTTAAGATGGCCAATATTTTGCAAACACTATGGTTTGAGATCTCCTATATAGGAGTATTATCGATGAGATCCATCACGATGTCTTATTTACTTGCCAATGATATAAGGCAAGTCTTGAGTTTATGATTTCATATTTTGAGATTTATAGTTTATGAGAAACCATCATGATGTTTTCACTTGTCGATGAGATGAGACAAGTTACGATGTCATTTAATGCTTGTTGATGAGATGAGACAAGTATGGTGGCTCTTTGTCACTCGTCAATGAGACTAGGCGGGATATAAATTTCTGAGTTTTATGATGTTTCTAGTGTGGCATCACTAACGGCTAGTAAACCGCTAAGTGCGATTGTGTGGTATGGGACACACGTTAACACTTTCCGGGTTCATATCCGTGAGTTTGTGACACATTCACGATGTTTACCTAACAAAACGGCTTGAAGAGGTGTCAGCGACCTTGTCATGAGGACGAACTGCTTTGGAAGGTGTTAGCAACCTTGTTAGGGCTGACAAAACGGCTTGAAGAGGTGTCAGCGACCTTGTCATGAGAACGAACTGCTTTGGGAGGTGTTAGCGACCTTGTTAGGGCTGACAAAATGGCTTGAAGAGGTGTCAGCGACCTTGTCATGAGGACGAACTGCTTTGGGAGGTGTTAGCGACCTTGTCTAAGGCTTCGGCCATCTGAGTTTAGCACGTGCAGCATTGCTTCGACATTATAATCCGGGATTTGGCCAATCCGGATTTTCTGAGTTTTCTGTTTTATTATGATTTCGATTTTTTAAGATGTTTTATTACATCGATAGCCTAGTGCTATATGAGATGTTATATATATGGTGATTTCAATTATGATGTTTTGAACTCTTATCGAGTTCCTTGAGTTATGAGTTTAGATAATTTCAGGATTTTATAGGATATTCTGTGTTTTGCCATTTTGGTTAGTTGAGATTGAGATTTATATACATTTATACCAATGAGACGAGGTATAATTGAGTTTGGAGGTTCTTTTATATTTGAGTTTTGGATCATCCTACTTGAGAATGTCTTATGTTTGCCTTTTTGGCGAGATTTTATATTAATGTTTCACCTTTTGAGGAGATATGGTTCATGGAAACCATGTAGACATTTTGTGATGTTGTCGATGATATGAGGCGAATGTTTATATTATTTGAGTATTATTATTGAACTTACCTCTTTTGAGGTCATTGTATACTTAAGTGACATTATTTCACTTAAGTCATGAGTTGTATTCTTTCTGTTGCCTCTTCTCATTCAAAAAGAATTATCACTTTGTATCTTATGCTTCATATTGTCGTCTATCCTCATTAACTAATTATTTTAGCTAGATTGACCCGTGTACTTTGTACTCGGGTCGGACCGAGTTGTTTCAGGTTAGCTATTAGTTATGGGACTTTGCTTTGATGCATCTGCTTGGATATCAGCCTAGCGCTTTTGTTTAGTTTATATTTCTTTCCGCTTGACTCTGATGTATTTATATTTGATTCGATGTATATAGTGTGGTCGAATACCACCTTTATTGTATTCATATTGTATTGTACTAAACATGTATCAGTGTATATGTATATATATGATGTTTATTACTGTTCTGTGATGTGCTTTACATATAGTTATTATATTTTGTTCTGATAGATCCATTAACCACCTATAATTTTGGATTAAGCATTTACTTTGTATGTCGATCCATTGAGATAGAAAAGAAAAATCATAATGCATTTATCGACGTATTCAGTAGATGTTTAAGACAAAGTTATAGATGGTCGCCCTTAACCAGCCCTATTCTCCGCTTTAGTAGACGAAATCACTCGTTAATTCTCTTTACTAAGGTGGGTCTTGGGGTGGGGCGTTACAGCTTGGTATCAGAGCTGTGGTCAGAACAGAGTAGAATAAACATAGAACAGTACGTATATCATGATACGTCGAAGTACAATACGAATGAATCACTGTCCTTTATTCGAGCTTGTTTTCGAATCCTGCTTTGCTTCTTTTTCGAGTATTGGGATATGTTGAGATGGAATATGTCAAGGAATATATATTGTATTCCGTAGTATTCCATAATTGAGTTTGATGTTATCTTATCTTATGAATGATTTTATTTAGGATTATTCTATTCTTATTTTTGTCGATGCGAGTGAGTTCGTATCGATGAAGCTTATTGATTCCTTAGAGTATTCTTGTTGTGTTCCTTTGTGAGTTGTGAATCGTATTGAGGGGATCCACAACGATTGGATCATTTTGAGCATTCTGAGATTTTATTTGATGTTGCTTTTGTGAGTATTTGTTTGTTACTCACAATCTTGAGATGCATTTGATTTCAGATGGATTGACTTATTTGATATTAAGTCAAATCCTTTGTTTTATAGGATCCTATTGTATATTTAGGTTTCTATTTTGATTGGTTTATTATTTTCGTCACTTTGGAATGTTAATGATGATTCCGAAGTTTTTGAATTCACTCTTGAGTATCGAGATGTTGACGACATATCTCGAATTCCAGTCAAGGCGACTTTGTAGAGTTTTGATGAGTCCGTTTGGGTTTGATATCCAATCGGGCAATCGAGTGTTGAATTAACCTTATTCCTGGCTTTTAGCCTTCGGCTATCCTTCCACGAGGACATCCACTAAGGAATGAGGTGAGTTTATAGATTGTTCGTGTTTGATTGAGTTTATCATTCAGCTTCATTTGAGTGTCCTTTTTATATACTCAATCAATGTTATCCTTTAGCATTACTCCGACTGAAGTAGTGATTCGTGGATTGTGTGCTTCTTCTCCTTTGAGAAGAATATCTTTCTTATCATGTATCTTGATGATTTTTGGGAGTGGCTCGTGACATTGTAAGATTGACGAACACTCTATCTCCTTCTGTTGATTTTGAGAATCGAGTATTCAGGGAATATCTCGATGCATTCTCTTAATGTTCTTTGGTCTGAGTTTTGAAGCTATATAAATATGAGTTTTAAAGAGAAATTTAAGCTTTGAGATATTAAAAAAAAAAATCAAAGAATATTTTTAGAATATATTTACATGAGTAGTGTTTTTTTTATGGAAACAATTTGAGAGTGTTGGGTTGTCCATCAAGTAGTTAAGAGTTCTGGTCGATACGTCTGATCAACGTTATCGATAGGAATCTCCTAAATGCTATGATGGGGCAATCAGACACAATGGTTTGTGTTTTAAAAATTGTGATTTTGAAAATAATATTTTGAGATTATATGTTAAATTTATTTTTGAATGGTAATTGTAGCCATTGATTTTAGAGACGAGTGACAGAGTGGCGAGGCAGTTTTGATCGTTCGATTGACTCTGCAGCCAACGAATATATCTATTTCTTATAGGTTCAATGGCGAGGCAATGCCATTTATTTATTTATTCATTTACTTTGAGCTATACTTTATTGAAAGTATATTTTGAGATTTTAGAATCGATACTATATACATTAAATGTTTTAAGAGAAGAGTTATAAGAGGATTTGAAGATTGTTTTTAAACGATTTAAGTGGTTTAATAAAAAGAGTAAAGAGAATTTAAACCCTTAATTAAATTTGAGGAAAATTATTATGGATTTACAAAATTCTTTGAAAATTAATTCTGACGTAAGAGAAGAAATTTGGACTTTTAATTTGAGTTTTAAATTACTTACTAAGTAATATAGTAAAGAGTTGAAAATTTTCAAATGTAGAAAATTGAGATTTAAAATTTAAAAAGATGTTGCGATTTAAAAAATTATAAATATCTTGGATTGAAAATAATTTGAGCCTATATTCTTGTTCTTTAGTTCACTCTATTCTTGTGCTATTGATAACGACGTGCATTTTAACGGTCGTTCGAATTTGGTGGCCTCATGAGAAGCCATTTTTTTGTGATTTATCAATCTTGTCTATTGTGTCTATCATGTAGTGAGAATGTTATTTCCGTCTTATTATGCGGAAAATTGTGTCGATGATCATTTTTGTTGCTTAGAGTTCAGGTTTGAACGAGTATGATCCCGACTCTATTTGTAGAGCTTTGAGAAATCTATCTTATTTGATAGATTATTTGTTGAGCTTTTTACTGAGTATTGATTCGAAGACGGGATATCTTCGAAATTCTTTCAAGTTGTTTGGAAAATTCGATGGTTTTCTAATCACTATATTAGCATATGATGGACCACTGGATTAACCAAGGGAGTTTTTCCTTCTTTCTCTCTACCATTCTGTGTTAAGAGCATGAATAATTTGGGTTTCGAGCTTGTCTACCACCTTTGTTGATTGAATTTTTGTGTTGTTTACAGTCTTTTTCCACTAGAAATTGCGAGGACACAATTTTGTTAAGGAGGGGAGTCTGTAACAACCCGGGATTTTAGAGATTACTGTTAATAATAAATTATAGCGCAAATTATAATTTAATATTGTGTTTAAAAATGATTTGGATAACAAAGTGAGGGATTATATTGTTTATTTTATATAAACAATATCTTGATGAATATAATTTGGGATTTGAAATTTAAATAAGTAACATTATTTTATTTGAAGCATTTTTCAACATTTGATGGTTGAAAAAAAAAGTGTAAATGAATGAAATAAAGTTTGAAAAACTTTATTTATGGATTTGGATTGAAAACAAATAATTGTTATGGTTTAACTTTTAGTTAATCAGTAATATTGGAAATTTATTCCAATGTTAGCCTTTTATTGTAAAATAAAAGGAATAATATGAAAATAAAATAAAATTTGGAAGTGTAATTAGGTTTGGAATGATGTAGTAACCTTATGAAAATGTTAAAACATTTTAGTACATTTCATTAGACTTAAAAATAAATTTTATTTGGTTGAAATGGATGGAAATAGTGATTTTTCACCAAAAATGTGAATATTGGTAAATATTGTTAAAAATTTAAGTTATATGGAGAAAAATAATATTTTTATTTGGAAAATTAAATTTTTGATGTCACTAACATGTTTCCTTTATTAAAACATGAACAATGCAACTTGTTTCATGTTATTTGGAAATTCTATGCAAAAGTTATGTGTAAATTACTAAAACATATATGCATATTTTCTCTAAGTATTTTAGGTTGGGCTTATAGGGTAAGGTTTGAACCCAAAACCCAACATATGGAGGCTTTTGTTGAGTACTAGTATGTATTTTTTTTCCCCTTTTACTTCTTCTTCTCAAAAGCTCATACAGTAAATAGAAACATGAAAAGCAATGACCTCCTCAAAAAAACAAATATATTATATTTTCAATCAATTTGCTGCAAATTCAAAAGTAAATCCACCAAATAAAGATTAGAGAATGATATTTGAAGTAGTTTCTTCCTCAAAGCTTCAATCTTCCAGCTACAAATCTGAGTTTTTCCCTACAAAATCACAAGGTGAGTATCAAAACTCACATTTTCTAGCTTTGATTGAGATTTCAATGTAAGAAATCTCATTTTCGTTTATTGCATGTTCATTTGTAAATTGCTGTCAGTATATTGTGCATAACTTTGTCAATTATTAACCAAATTCGATGAATTTAGATGTTCTGGAAAGCTTAGATTATGGGCTACAAGTTTCATGTTTTGTGTCATCCAAACTTTTGAAGTTTGGTTGCTTAAAATTATGTTTGTTTGTTGCAGTCCCGAGAGCAAATTGACAGCAACAACAATCATACGTCTAAATAGTATTTTAGCGATAAGTTACTCGTTTCTCATCCGATTTAGGTCAAATTTTTTTTGATGGAAACTAGATTCAATATGGAATAATTTATCTTCAAGTTATATCTCAATATTTTAACATTTGACTGACCTAAAATAGATTTGAAGACAGAAGTATAGTTCTACCTTTGACATAATTTCCTGAGTTTGAATCTGATATTATTTGAGCTATATCTTTCTCATTTTAGTTCAGAATTCCATGATTTCTAAAGTACCAGAAAGCTTAATTTATGTGCTACAACTTTCATGTTTTGAGTTCTATCTAGTTTTGATGTTAACTATGTGAAAATTTAGTTTTTGTACTGCTAACCCGAGAGCAAATCCAATATTTGCTCTGTCATTGAAGCTGAAACGAATTTGAGCATAATTTATTCGTTTCTTAACCGATTTTGATAATTCTAGATGTTCCGGAAAGCATAATTCATGTACTACAACTTTCTTGTTTTGTATTTTCTGTAATTTTGAGGTTAGATATATCAAAATTTAATTTTTCTACTGCTAACCTGAGAGCAAAACCAATGTTTGCTCTATGCTTGAAGCTGAAACGAAATTGGCCATAGCTTCTTCGTTTCTTAACCGAATTTGATAATTTTGGATGTCTCGGAAAGCTTAGATCATGTGCTACAAGTTTTTTACATTGTTTTTTTTGAAATTTTGAAATTTTTTTGGTCAAAATTATGTTATATGTTGCTGTCCTGAGAGCAAGATGATAGCAACAAGAAACATTGACCTTAGAATTGTATTAGTCCGTTCTACTCTTATTCTCTTTTGGTTTTGATGATGTTTTTGAGATTTTTGAGAGCTATGATGCCTTTCAATAGGCTAGATATATTTGAAGGATTTATAATTAAAATTTAAATAGAATTTGAATTGATTTTGGGTTAAATTTGAATTGAATTCATATTGAACTCAAGTTATCGGTCTTGAGTTATCTTTCTTGTTTTTCATTATTTTCGAGTATGGTTTTCACTAAATCATTTTTGAAGTGATTTTTGAAATAAATGGACATTCCAAATTATTATTATATAGTATTTTAAAATTATTTTTATAAAAAATAATAATAATAATAGTATATATTTATTCCCTATAATAAAGGAATTTCAAATATTGGTTTTATTAATCTTTTCGGGAAAATGTTTTAGAAGCTTGTTTTCTCTAGTATGCTTTAGATATAAAACATATACTTTTACACTATTCGAACGTATGAGAAAGAGAATTAAACGATTTAGTAAAACACGTGGTATGGGACATGTGCGTTTACCATTTCGGTTAATTTCGGACATGTACGATCGAAGCTATTTGAGAATATTGATTCTGAGATGTTTTGCCATTTTATGGCATATTTTGATTTTTGTAATTCCTATTTATTGGAATTATTTAAGATGGCCAATATTTTGCAAACACTATGGTTTGAGATCTCCTATATAGGAGTATTGTCGATGAGATCCATCACGATGTCTTATTTACTTGCCAATGATATACGGCAAGTCTTGAGTTTATGATTTCATATTTTGAGATTTATAGTTTATGAGAAACCATCATGATGTTTTCACTTGTCGATGAGATGAGACAAGTTACGATGTCATTTAATGCTTGTCGATGAGATGAGACAAGTATGGTGGCTCTTTGTTACTCGTCAATGAGACTAGGCGAGATATAAATTTCTGAGTTTTATGATGTTTCTAGTGTGGCATCGACTAACGGCTAGTAAACCGCTAAGTGCGATTGTGTGGTATGGGACACACGTTAACACTTTTCGGGTTCCTATCCGTGAGTTTGTGACACATTCACGATGTTTACCTAACAAAATGGCTTGAAGAGGTGTCAGCGACCTTGTCATGAGGACGAACTGCTTTGGAAGGTGTTAGCGACCTTTTTAGGGCTGACAAAACGGCTTGAAGAGGTGTCAGCGACCTTGTCATGAGAACGAACTGCTTTGGGAGGTGTTAGCGACCTTGTTAGGGCTGACAAAATGGCTTGAAGAGGTGTCAGCGACCTTGTCATGAGGACGAACTGCTTTGGGAGGTGTTAGCGACCTTGTCTAAGGCTTCAGCCATCTGAGTTTAGCACGTGCAACATTGCTTCGACATTATAATCGGGGATTTGGCCAATCCAGATTTTCTGAGTTTTCTGTTTTATTGTGATTTCAATTTTTTAAGATGTTTTATTACATCGATAGCCTAGTGCTATATGAGATGTTATATATATGGTGATTTCAATTATGATGTTTTGAACTCTTATCGAGTTCCTTGAGTTATGAGTTTAGATAATTTCAGGATTTTATAGGATATTCTGTGTTTTTCCATTGTGGCGAGTTGAGATTGAGATTTATATACATTTATACCAATGAGACGAGGTATAATTGAGTTTGGAGATTCTTTTATATTTGAGTTTTGGATCATCCTACTTGAGAATGTCTTATGTTTGCCTTTTTGGCGAGATTTTATATTAATGTTTCACCTTTTGAGGAGATATGGTTCATGGAAACCATGTAGACATTTTGTGATGTCGCCGATGATATGAGGCGAATGTTTATATTATTTGAGTATTATTATTGAACTTACCTCTTTTAAGGTCAATATATACATAAGTGACATTATTTCACTTAAGTCATGAGTTGTATTCTTTCTGTTGCCTCTTCTTATTCAAAAAGAATTATCACTTTGTATCTTATGCTTCATATTGTTGTCTATCCTTATTAATTAATTATTTTAGCTAGAGTGACCCGTGTACTTTGTACTCGGGTCAGACCGAGTTGTTTCAGCTTAGCTATCAGTTATGGGACTTTGCTTTGATGCATCTGCTTGGATATCAGCCTAGCACTTTTGTTTAGTTTATATTTCTTTCCCCTTGACTCTGATGTATTTATATTTGATTCGATGTATATAGTGTGGTCGAATACCACCTTTATTGTATTCATATTGTATTGTACTAAACATGTATCAGTGTATATGTATATATATGATGTTTATTACTGTTCTGTGATGTTCTTTACATATAGTTATTATATTTTGTTCTGGTAGATCCATTAGTCACCTACAATTTTGGATTAAGCATTTACTATGTATGTCGATCCATTGAGATAGAAAAGAAAAATCATAATGCATTTATCGACGTATTCAGTAGATGTTTAAGGCAAAGTTATAGATGGTCGCCCTTAACCAGCCCTATTCTTCGCTTTAGTAGACGGAATCACTCGTTAATTCTCTTTACTAAGGTGGGTCTTTGGGTGGGGCGTTACACAAATTTTGACAAAAATCAAAGCCCAATTCCATTAAAGCACATATCATTGGATTTAGTACCTGCAAATAAGCATGAGAATTATTAGAGAATTGATAGAAATTGAAAATCACAGCAGAAACAATAATAGGATAAGAATACAAATTATGACTACTACCTTGGAATTAATGATATTCCTCTGATAGCAGATTGTCACACCAGCATCAAGCATAAGAGATAGAGGACTTCTCCAACAACAAAGCATATCAAGCTCCAATAACTATTCCTATAAATCTATACTATGGGTTGTAATGAGGAGGGGGTTAGAACAACGTTTTGGTGACTGGAAAATCTATAAACCGTAACAACCCTGGTTTTAGTGATCACCTGTAAGTACTAAATTATAACGGTAGTTATAATTTAATATTGAAAATTAATAATAATTTTGAGAATTTAAATTGTTTATTTGGAATGAACAATGAAATTTGGGAACAAAAAGAGAAAATAATGTTTTGGAATTTTATTATAGTGGTTTGAGTTAATAACAAGTGGAAGATGATTGTAATTTGGTGATAGTGCAATAATTTCATAAATTATTGCCAACTGCTTCTTTGAATAATTTTTAAAAGGAGTAATTGATTTTTAAAGTGTGTTATGTAATTAAAAGGTGGAAATTGGTCTAAAAATATGTTTAGGACATAAATTAAGTTTTGAAATGGTTTAAAATATATTTTTTAATAAGAAAAGTATTTTTGTGGAATTTTATAAGTTAAAAATAGAGTTTTATTCATTTATTTGAGTAAATAGTATATTTTTTAAAAATGAAGGATTTTAATAATAATAATGTATTAAAGATAAAAAATTATTCTTTTCATATAGTTGACTTTGTTTTATTATATAGTGTAAATATGTGAATATTTTTTTCTTATGTGAATTAATTACTTAGGTTAAGTAATTTATTTTATTCTTTAGGGTACTAATGGCCCATTATTGCTTAGCCTGGCTTGAGAAGGTGAGAAAAAGAACACCTGTACATTCATTTCCTCGCATCTTTCTTCTTCTTCCTTAGCCAGTAATTGAGAAATTAGAACCCGCTCCACCAAATTGTAAATTCAATCCTTTTTCTTCAATTAAATTCAAATCTTTATGTTTTTAAAATCAAATTGGAGCTAAATCAATAGGTAATCGAATATAAAACCATCCATTTCATCAAAAATAAAAGTTTGAAATAGTTCTGTGACTGTAAATCTCTTTGCCTGCATGTTCTGTTTTTGAGTTTTTACAGATATCTGAAGCCAATTCTAGCTCCAAGATTCCATCTTTGAGCATAAATTCGAGGTTTGATCATCTAAATATCAAGGTGAGTTAAATCTCACAATCTCTAGCGAATGCGATGTTCGTTCAAAGAGTAGTATTCTGTGCCAATTTATGTTCTGTAATCGTCACTATTTTTTGTTTTTTTATCTCTTTGAAAATATGATTTGAGTGCCTACTTTGAGAAACTGTATCTTTCAGATCCTGCAACGAAATGTTGCCGAATTTACTTTAATTTGTAAATTATATGTTGTTCTATATGTCTACAAAATTTGGTTGCAAAATTCACTCATATGCTATGTTAAATTTCTGCTTGTAAATTAGTTCGTCGCATAAAAATTGCCTGGGAAGAAATCGTGTGAGAGAAAGGCATGGGGGTCGACGGGGAGGTCGACCTGGCGGCTGACCCAGGGAGCATTTGTTTAGTGTTTTTTTTTCCTTCTGGTGTTGGCTTCTTTGTTTCCGGTTGTTTCCAGTTTGATTTCCTAATTTCTACTACATGTTTTCGTGATGTTGTGAGAGCTATGATGCCTATCAATAGGCTAGCTAAATTTTTTAAAATTTGAAATTCAAACTTGAATTTATTTTGAGTTGAATTTGAATTGAATTCGAATTGAATTTGAGTTATCGATTTTGGGGTATTTTCTTTGTTTTTCATGGTTTTCGAGCACGGTTTTCTCCAAACGATTTTGAAATAATTTTTAAAATAAATTGGCATTTTAAATAATTATTATAAATATTTTTAAATTATTTTTGAGCTATACAATCGATATATTCTCTATAATAAGGGAATTTTCAAAGTTTGATTCCAAATACGATTTCGAAAATTGGGTTTAAATTCTTGTTTTCTCAAGTAAATTATTTTATGATATATAATACACTTTTTTGCACTATTCCAGCGAATGAGAAGGAGAATTAAACGGTTTGGTAAAACATATGGTATGGTACACATGCGTTTATCTTATCGGTTAATTCCCAACTTGTCCATTTGATCGTTTTTACCTTCGGGTCGAGTTTACCGATGAGATAAGGTAAACTTTTTACTGCTTTGAACATGAAATTTACTAGCGGTTAGTAAACCGTTTAGTGCGAACATGTGGAATGGGACATATGCTTACACTGTTTGGGTTCCTATCCGAGAGTTTGTGACACATTTGTCTAAGAGACGTATTTGCCAAAAATGGACCTTCGTGTCATTTGACCTTCGGGATGTTTGTCTAAGAGACATATTTATTTGTCCTTCGGGACTTTTTTCTAAGAGATGTGGCGCCTTATTTTGAGAGAATAGTACTTGGTAGGCTTTATCCATAAGCTCTTGCTATATCTTTGAGATGATTTCTTTATGATTTTCCAAGTGTATCGCCTTTTTAAATTATTGACCATTTGAGCGGTTCGAGATATTATATATGGCGATTACATCTTTGGAAATTGAACTTCTTATCGAGTTCTATATTTGAGATTTGGGATTGCCAACATTTGGAGTTGTTATTTGAGATTTTCCTTTTGACGTATTATTTTAGATTTTCCTATTGTCGTTGTTGTATGAGATTTTTCTTTTGGCATTTATTTGGGATTATATTCTCCTATGTTGGAGATTTATATTTGATTGCCTTATGGCGTATTTTAAAATGGCGATTTCTTTGAGATTGTTTTGAGTTGCCGATACGGCGGGTTTGGTATTTCTCCTCTTTGGAGTTATGTTTTCTCCCAAACCATATTAGATGTTTTGTGATATGTCGATGAGATGAGGCGTGCTTTTATTGTGAGATTTGTTATAAAGTTTTATCGCCTTTGAGTTGCATTCATATTTAGTGATATCCTTATATCACTTGAAATTACTATAACTACTTAGTTATGCCATGTGAAGTAACCATATTCTCTTGAATGATTCCTTCTCACTTGAGAAGATTATCACCCTACCTTATGCTTATATTATCGATTATCCTCTTAAACTGATTTGTTTAGCTAGACTGACCCGTGTATTTTATACTTGGGTCTAACCGAGTTGTTTTAGGTTTGATTCCTGCTTTTTGACTTTACTTGATGCTTATGCCTTCAGCTTATCACTTTTTATAGTTTTATAATCATTTTGTATGACTCTGATATGTACTTATTTTTTTGACTCGTGTGTATATTGTGGTCGTCATACCACTTATGATGTATTATTTATATTGTATTGGGATGTATCAGTATATATGTGTGTTTATGTATTTGTTTGACGTTCTGTGATGTTTTATGCATCTAAGTTATTGTATTTTGTTCTGATAAATCCTATAGCCACCTATAGTTTTGTATTAAGCATTTATTGGATATGTCGATCCACTTAAGATATCAAAAAATATATAAAGCACTAATCGACGTATTCAATAGATATTTAAGACAAAATTATAGACGCTCGCTCCTAACCAGGCCTATTCTCCGCATTAGCAGACAGTATTTTCCAGTAATACTCTTTGTTAATATGGGTCTTGAGGTGGGGCATCATAGCTTGGTATTAGAGCTAAGTTCAGAACAAAATATGATAAACACAGAACAAAAGCATATATTTCGATACATCCATGTATAGTATAAATGTTACAAATCCCTTAATCATCGTGTCCATTATCTTATCGTGTCCTTTGAGATAGAAGTTTACGATATGTCTAGGAATATATTTTATTCCATAGTATTCCATAAATGAATTGATTATATCCTATCTTAAGAGTAATCCTAATCGTGATTGTTTTATTCGAGTCCTCTTCGATATGGGTGCTTGACACTCATCCGTATCAGAGGAATTTGTTGATGCTGTTTGATGTTCTTATCTTGTGATTTCTTTGAGGATTGCGAATCCTGTTGAGGGGATCCGCAATATTTGGTATAATGTTTGAGGATTTTGGGATTGTTCCTTGTAACTTATCTTTTTGTGTGAATTAGCACACTATTTCTATCTAGAGTTTGGAATGATTTGAAATGGAGTGAATTGCATTTTATCAAGCCGCATTGTGTGATTTGAAGGATCTTGTATTTAAGTATCCTAGTTTAGCTGATTTGTTGTTTCTTGTTCTTCGGAATGTTAATGATGATTCCAAAGTCTTTGTATTCACTCTGGAGTTTCGAGATGATTATGATATATCTCGAATTCCTATCATTTTGACTCTGTATATTTCTGTGAGTCCGTTTCGGGTATGACACTCGATTGGGCAATCAAATATTGTATTGTCTTCATTTCTAGTTCTTAGCCTTTTGGTCATCCTTCCATGAGGATGTTCACTAAGGAAACGAGGTGATTCATTGAATTTAACCGATGTTGTCGTTCTTGCCTTCTTTTGAGATATCCTCTTTGGATACTCAATTGTTGATATGCTTTGTGGTATTACTTCACTTGAAGTAATGATTTGTTGTTGATGTTACTTCTCCTCATTTGAGAAGATATTTACCCTTTCTTTTATATCTAATTTCTCTCTTTTTAATCTATTGTATGGTGTTATGGTTATTCTTCAGCTTAACCCTACACGGATTTTCATGAGCTATGAGTCGTGAAAGATAGCGTTACTGTTACCGTATTCCGCACTCATTATTAGTCTTGTGAGTGGTTTGTTATACCATTCGGAATAATGAACACTCCAGTCTATTCCATCAATCTTGAGGATCGAGTATTCTAGGAATATCTCGATGAGCTCTATTTGTGTTCCTTGATTTTGGGAATAAGTAATAAATTGGGTTTTCAAATTTTTCAAAAATTAAAGATATGTTTCTAAGAGAAATTGGATTTTGTTCTTGAGAAGAACAAAGAATATTTTGAGTATTATATATGAGGTATTTAAAGAAAATTAATTCTTGTCTTGGGTTGTCCGTCTAGTGTTTTAAGAATTCTGGTCGATACGTTTGGCCAATATTATCGATAGGAATTTCCTAAATGCTGTGATAAGACAGTCAGACACGGTAAATTGAGTTTTAATAAGTAAATTTTGGAAATAATTAATATGGTGGAGTATTAATTTTTATTTTAAATGTTTAATGAAATCATTAAACCATAGTGAGTGTTTGGAGGAGTGGCGAGGCAGTTTTGATCATTTGATCAACTCTCTAACCAATTGATGGGGTTATTCACTATAAATCAATGGTGAGCCAATACCCTTATATTATTTGAAATTTAAGAAATTGAGTATGGTAATTTGGGTAAGTAAAATGAATAATTTTAATTAAGGGGATGTCTTAATTAGAAGAAAATATTATTTAATGCTTTGATTAATAAAATGATGTATTTAAGGTAAAAGAATACTTTGGTTTGAAAATTAAAATATTAATCGAATATTTTGGTAAAAGATATTAATGATGACTATAAAATTTGTTTTGGCACTTAGTTATTTGAGTAATAGTAGAGGATAGATATAAAACTATGCTAATTTTAAAGTTTTAGCATGAGGTGTTGAGCAAGTTTTGTTTTAAATTTTGGTTGTATTAAAAATTGGTTGATGTGAATTTGTAAAATTCTTTAGAAAACAAGTTAGAATTAATTATCAACTTTAATTAAGTTTTATGTTGATAATTTGATGGAAATTTAATTTTGTAACAAGTGAAAATGTGAATTTGAATTGTTTTTGATAAATGAACAATTCATGTAGTATAATCATTTTAAATTGTTAAATAGTTTTAAAATATATATATATCCCAAAAATTTATTTTGGTGGATAATCAATAATCATCTCTTGATAATGCAAGAGATTAGTTATCTCTTCCAAAATGATTTTTCAAGTTAATTGATTTAAAGTAGATTTTGGAAAGTATTGAAAATATTTCCACTTAATAAAATGTTTTATGATGATTACGTAAAGTTGATCATAATTTTGTATATCTTAGCTTTCCGGGGAAAATAAAATCATTTAATAAATGATTTAGCCAAAATTTGTTTGAAAATTTAGTTTGAGATTGGTTTGGGTAAATTTTAAATTGGTTTAAAAGCTGAAATTTTGTTTGGAAAAGTGTTGTGCTAAAACAGCAATAACTAGAGATTTATAACTCCAAATGAGTTCAGTCTTTTTATAAATGAAAGAGCTTTCGGTAAGCTATAAATTTTATTACTTCTGTAAGATTTCAATTTTAGTTTAGTTTAAAATAGGTCTGAAAGTGGATAGGCAGTCCTGCCATATTACAAAATTCTCTAAGATTTAAGCTAAAAGTAAATCTAGCATAACCTTCAACCGTAAATCTGATTTTGATGATCTTTATATTGTTGGAAATCTTAGACTGGGTAGAAAAACTTTCATTTTATAAAAAAAAAATCATATTTGTGGTTTTCTATGTCAAAATTTGTCTTCTTTACCACAGGTCTGAAATGAAATTGATCTGTTTCCCTTAATAGTTAAGCGTAGTATTTCTTATTTATAAACATGAACTATTATCATCTGTTTGAGTTAAGTTCAGGTGAAAGAGAATAATTGGAATATATATATATATAAGTTTGTGCAAACTCGCTTTAAAATGCTAAGAAGGAAGGTATGTTTACGGATTAAAATTTTAAAGTGCTAAATGATGAGATATATTATGTCTTTGACCTAATGGCCGATGTATATTATATAAATCATTTTTATAGTATTGCATACGACCTTCCGTACAAAGGAGACTCCATCGATTTTTTTGGAAATTTCTAACACTTAGAAATTTGAGAAACAAATTGAAAAAAAATAATATATGTTACAAACTAGAGAGCACCTATATAAGAATTAGTGAATAAACAACTTAAACTTTATTTACTCTAATGAAGAGTAATGAGTTTAAATTTAAAATCTAAGTAAGAAACTTTAGAAATTTTCAAGTGTTGAAAATTGAGAATTTTAAATCTTGAAGATAATGGGTTGGAAAACTATAAGAATATTTGAGTAGTAAGAGAAAGTTTAAAAATCTATTCCTTGAGTCTTAACTTAACTTGCCTTTGCGCAATTATTTTTCGACTTGCATTTAGGCAGTCGTATGAGTTTGGTGGTATTGGGGGAAAACCACCTACCTCTTATTAGGTCTTCTTTCCATAATAGTTGTCAATCTAATATCGGTATGAATCCCTTCGTAGTATAATATGGAAAGACGTATCGATTATCATCTTGTGGTTGGAGTTTAGGACAAAGTTGTGACTTAATCCCAATTCTATTCATGAAGCTTCTTGGGAATCGATCTCATCCAATTTATCTATTGTGTAACATCCTATCCATGTTTTGCTTCAAAGGTGAAACGCCTTCGAAAAAGGGATGTATTGCTCATAAATTCAATGGTCCGTAAATCCTAGTAATTCCATTTGGGAAACCATAGAATTAATCGAGCAATCTTATCTTGGTTTTCTATCATCTTGTGTTATGGGTGAGAAATTTTAGACTTGAGCTTATCTATTTTCCTTTGCTTGATGAAATAATAATGTTGAATACAGCTCATTTCTATGAAATTGCGGGGAGGAAATTTTTATAAGGAGGTTTATAACAACCCTGATTTTAGTGATTACCTGGAAGTATTAAATTAGAATGGTAGTCATAATTTAATATTGAGAATTAGTTATAAATTTGAGAATTTAAATTTTTATTTGGAATAAACAATGATTTTTTGGAAATAAAAGGAGAAAATAATGTTTTGGAACTTTATTATAGTGGTTTTAGTTAATACTAAGTGGAAGATGATTTTTATTTACTCATAGTGCAATAATTTCATTATTATTACCGGCTCCTTCTTTTAACAATTTTTAAAAGGAGTATTGATTTATAAAGTGTGTTATGTAAATAAAAAGGTAGTAATTAGTCTAAAAATATGTTTTGGCTACTTTGAAATGGTATAAAATATTTTTCTAAGTGAGGAAAGTATTTTTGTGGAATTTTAGATGTTAAAAATAGTGTATTATTCATTTATTTGAGAAAATAGTGTATTTTTGAAAAATAAAGGATTTTAATAATAATGTTATAAAATTAAAAAATCAATCTTTTCATATAGTGTAAAATAATTTATTTCATGTGTATGTAAATTTACGTATTTTGTTTGGTTGAAAATTGGAAAGAAAATGACTTTGTTTTATTATATAGTGTAAATATGTGAACATTTGTTTCTTATGTGAATTAATTACTTAGGTTAAGTAATTTATTTTCTTCTTTCGGGTCCTAATGCCCTATTATTACTTAGCCTGGCTTGAGAAGGTGAGAAAAAGAGCACATGTACGTTCATTTCCTCACATCCCTCTTCTTCTTTAGCAAGGAATTGAGAAATTAGAACTCACTCCACCAAATTGCAAATTCAAGCATTTTTCTTCAATTAAATTCAAATCTTTGTGTTTTTAAAATCAAATTAGAGCTAAATCAATAGGTAATCGAATCTAAAACATCTATTTCATCAAAAATTAATTTTTGAAATAGATTGTTTGTTAACTGTAAATCTCTTTGCCTGCATGTTTTGTTTTTGAGTTTTTACAGATATTTGAAGCCAATTCTAGCTCCAAGATTCCATCTTTCAGTATAAATTCGAGGTTTGATCATCTCTAATATCATAATGAGCTAAATCTCACAATCTCTAGCTAATGCAATGCTCAAAGAGAAGTATTTTGTGCAAATTTCTGCTCTGTAATCGTTCACTGTTTTTATCTGTTTGAAAATCTAATCTGAGTGCCTACTTTGAGAAACTTTAACTTTCAATTACTGTAATGAAATGCTGCCGGATTTTCTTCAGTTTGTAGTTTATGTGTTTTTCTATATTTCTACAAAATTTGGTTGCAAAATTCGCTCATATGCTATGTTAAATTTCTGCTTGAAAATTAGTTCGTCGCATAAAAATTGTCTGGGAAGAAATCGCATAAGAGAAAGCCTTGGTGGTCGACCGATAGGTCGACTGTGCCTTCCCTTAGTTGACCGTGCGGTTGACCCTGGGGACTAGAGAGGTCGACCTGTCGGTCGACCCAGGGAGCATTTGTCTAGTGTTTTTTTTTCGGCGTTGGCTTCTTTGTTTCCGGTTGTTTCCAGTTTGATTTCCTAGCTTCTACTACTTGTCTTCATGATGTTTTGAGAGCTATGATGCCTATCAATAGGCTAGCTAAATTTTGAAAATTTGAAATTCAAATTTGAATTGATTTTGAATTTAATTCGAATTGAATTTGAGTCATCGATTTTGAGGTATTTTCTTTGTTTTTATGGTTTTTGAGCACGGTTTTCTCCAAACTATTTTGAAATAATTTTTAAAATAAATTAGCATTTTAAATAATTATTGTATAATATTTTTAAATTATTTTTGAGCTATACAATCTATATATTCTTTATGATGAGGGAATTTTCGAAGTTCGATTCCAAATACTATTTCGAAATTAGTTTTAAAAGCTTGTTTTCTCAAGTAAATTATTTTATATATATAATACATGTTTTTACACTATTCGAGTGAATGAGAAGGAGAATTAAACGGTATGGTAAAACACGTGGTATGGGACATGTGCATTTATCTTATTAGTTAATTACCGACTTGTGCTTTGATCGTTTTGACCTTCGGGTCGAGTTTACTGATGGGATGAGGTAAACTTTTTACTGCTTTGAGTGTGGAATTTACTAGCGGTTACTAAACCATTTAGTGTGAACGTTTGGTATTGGACACATGTTAACACTCTTTGGGTTCCTATCCGAGATTTTGTGACACATTTTTCTAAGAGACGTATTTGCCAGTAATGGACCTTTGGGTCATTTGTCCTTCGGGATGTTTGTCCAAGAGACATCTGTCATTGCTACGTATTGGTCCTCGGGATGTTTTTCCTTCGGGATGTTTGTCTAAGAGACGTATTTATTTATCCTTCGGGACGTTTTTCTAAGAGATGTGGTACCTTATTTTGAGATAACAGTACTTGGCGGGCTTCGGCCATAAGCACGTTCTATATCTTTGAGATGATTTCATTGTGATTTTCCAAGTATCACCTTTTTACAGTATTGGCCATTTGTGCCATTCTAGATATTATATATGGGGATTACATCTTTGGAAATTGAACTACTTATCAAGTTCTATATTTGAGATTTGGCTTTGCTAACATTTGGCGTTGTTATTTGAGATTTGCCTTTTGGCGTATTATTTTAGATTTGCCTATTGGCATTATTATATGGGATTTTGCTTTTGGCGTTTATTTGGGATTATATTCTCCTATGTTGGAGATTTATATTTGATTGTCTTATGGAGTATTTTGAAATGGTGATTTCTTTGAGATTGTTTTGAGTTGCCGATAGGGCGGTTTTAGGATTTCTCCTCTTTGGAGTTATGTTTCTCTCCTAAACCATATTTGATGTTTTATGATATGTCGATGAGACGAGGTGTGCTTTTATTGTGAGAATTTTTATAAAGCTTTATCACCTTTGAGTTCCATTCATATTTAGTAATATACTTATACCACTTGAAATTACTATACCTACTTAGTTATGCCATGTGAAGTAACCATATTCTCTTGAATTATTCCTTCTCACTTGAAAAGATTATCACATTACCTTATGCTTATGTTACCAATATCCTCTTAAACTGATTTGTTTAGCTAGGCTGACCCGTGTATTTTATATATAGGTCAAACCGAGTTGTTTTAGGTTAGATACCTGCTTTTGAACTTTACTTGATGCTTCCACCTTGGATATCAGTTTATCTCTTTTTGTAATTTTATGGTCGTCATGACGTTGATATGTATTTATTGTTTTGACTCGTGTGTATATTGTGGTCGTCATACCGCTTAGGATGTATTATTTGTATTGTATTGGGATGTATTAGTATATGTGTGTGTGTGTGTCTATTTGTCGTTTTGTAATGTGTTATGCATTTGAGCTGTTATATTTTGTTCTGATAGATCCTATAACAACCTGTAGTTTTATATTAAGCATTTATTGGATATGTCGATTCACTTGAGATATCAAAAAATTAGAGCACTAATTGACGTATTCGATGGATATTTAAGAAAAAACTATAGATGGTCACTCCTAACCAGTCCTATTCTCTGCATTAACAGATAGTATTTCCCAGTAGTACTCTTTGTTAACATCAGTTTCGAGGTGAGGTGTCACATAAACTGTCCATAACATAAATTTATACCAATGGTTTCGGTTAATTATTATGTCTATTAAGGTTAACAATTCTAATTTAACCTTGTATTGCACACATGATTACTTACTTAACTATTCCCAAGGTATGAAATACAAATGAAGCCTTATCAACCATCCAATACTTCTATACCCATTTCCCACTTAATACTTCTATATATGAAGCGAGCTTCTATAATACTTCTAAAAAGAGAAATAGACAAACTCTGTAATTAAGACCTTAATCAAAGTAGACCTCGTCATTTATGACCTATTCCCAAGGTGGTTTCCTAACAATGTTGTCAATGGTTGGTGGGTCCTAGCCACAAGACCTCTAACCATTATTTAAGGCTTCCAACATTTAATGTCCAACTGTTACTGCATATATCGCCGATAAAATCATAGCCATGTAATAAACAGTACCCAAGCCACATAATACCTTTTATTAGAAAATGGGCAGACTCCAGCCATTTATGACCTTAATTAAGGCAGACCCCATCATTTAGGACCTATCCCCAAGTCGTGCTTCCAAATGGTACCGTTGTTAATACGGCCTTAGCAATATGCGAGACTATACCCAAGCCACTTAATACTTCCAAGTGGAAAATAGTCAAAATCTGGTCATTTAAGACCTTAATTAAGGTAGACGCCATCATTGACCTATATTCAGAAGCGTGCTCCTTAATGGTACTATCTAGTTGTCATTGCTTGGAAATCTCATTGGGGTACTTACTACTTCTTTTATAGGAAAGAGGAGGGCCCTACAGTCATTTAAGACCCCAAACTGAAGCAAACTCTTCCCGAGATATCCACCATCACTCTTTAATTATAAATATGGCATCTCATTAGATTACTTCTTTCGGTAGGAAGGCGATCCCTTCAGCCACTTAAGCCCTCAACACTTAAACCCTTTTTAGAGACATCCTTATTTATTTGGAATCTCACTAGGATACTTAATACTTCCATTTAGGAGAGAGGAAGACCCTTTATGACAACCCGCAAATCTATACCCTCTGAACCAACAATAAACCACACATGTCGACCCACAGAGCATAGAATTGTAGATGATCACAAGAAAGAAAAGAATAGGTGAGAAGAAAGAGAGAAGTAAGAAGAAGAGAAAAGAAGAAGAAGAAGAAGAAGAAGAATAAGAATAAGAAGAGAGAGAAGTAGAACAAAAACAATATAGAATCTCACATCACAGCGGAATAACATATAATAAAGATCAATAAACTTTACAAAGAGAAACTATAATATACATTAATCAATATCAGAGTAAACAATAAGTAATCATCAGCTTAGACGGTTATAATAACTTGTCCTCATAAATGATGATAATTTACAGCAACAACAGTGCAAAGCAGCGGAAAAATAAACAGATATGTGTGTACGACATGAAAATCTCCAGCTAGCCTGTTGAAGCTCCAAAAGCACCAAATCTTAACCTGTAAATATACATGGTCTGACCCAAGCATTGAAAGGGAAGAACGCTTGGATCAGTCTAGTAAACAGCGTGAGAAAAACACATCTCAACTGAATTTATTTTAAAGTTTATAAAAGCGTTCTTTTATCAAAACAAATGTATCTCGTAAGGCATGCCCATACATAAACACTGACGGCTTTTTCCCTTACGATAACAAAAATATTTCATATCAAATTCTCTTATATTATAATAGTGCCTATTGCATAAATAATAATCAATCATAGATGAAATTGTTACATTATTAAATTCCAGGAATACTAGGCTCTACAAAACAAAATGGCAGAAACGTCGTGGATTTTGGATTTCCATACAAATGACTAGATGAAAGGACTACCTTTCGAACCAAATCTTGGTAGAGGGATGCACCTAAGGTCGAGATACTCGACGCCTAAAACCAACATAAGACCGGCTTACCTCTTCCTGGATAGTATCGAATTTGTCATCACTTCGGTTGTTATCGATCAAAATCCATGGCCACAAGCATACATCAACAATAATCAGATACACGACGTCATAGCATGTAAAGATATATCTAGAAGAGTGATGACATCTCCTAATGGGAGTGACCTACTTATCCTTGTTGCTTTTATCCCTGTTTTGGTCATTTTCTAAGGAGTGAGGCCAAAAGAGGTATCGATTACCTTTCACATATCACATATCACATCATCTTTGAATGCCACATTGCCATTCCCATTGACTACTGACTGCCTTTTAAAAAAAGTAACCCTTGAGCTCATATGTCTCAAGGAGGGTGTTAAGCTAAGAGAAGTTTCCTTCTCCACCGCCATAGGATGTACGTTTGTAAAAACCAATATATGTAATCTTAGAATTTGCAATGTCAAACACTCATCCATACAACAAAAGGTATCTCCTACGACATCCTGTAGGATTGGTAGCGACAACCCTTGCGATGGATATTTCATAACGAAGAGACCACTACTACTATATGTATGTTGGAGTTTTAACCCCAAATGATCAACAAGCAGTTCTACACCATGAAAATTCTAAATATCGATATCATCGACCAACCTGCACAATCGTCGCATATATGTTGGTCTGAATGCTTTTCAGATAAATCTGATCCCGGTCTCTTTGCACCAACAATGGAAAAGCTTTTCTCGACGTCACATAGAAACCATGTCTCATTGACTTATCACGTCTCCAACTCTCAACTTGCTATCTTTCAGCCAAGAAAAAAGCTCGATAGATTGGAGTAATCACTCCACACTACACAAATCAACATTCTCAACACCAACGATAATCAAGCCTACACAGTCAATTACTTACTAAGTGTACGACTTATTGGTTTCTACATCAAGTTGAGAAACTAAAAGGGCCAAAAATAATGTTTAGCGCTTAAACAGTCACTAGGCCTAATTTATTAATCATTCATTTGTTAAATCACTTTTCCAAATCATTTACTTCAAATTATCTTTAAAAACATATAATTCCAAAACCATTTCAGTATTTGGAAAACATTTCCATATACTTATTTTAATAATAAGTTAATTCACAATTTATTTAATTTTCAAACCATTTAAACTCCATTTTATAATATCACTTTCCAAAACATTTGTTTAAAGAATTATTCTCTTTAAAACATGAATAAATTTCCTTATATAAAAATCCATATTAAGCTTATCAAATTAAATTGATTTCACATTTATAAAACAGTGTTTATAATTTACATTTCTATTTTACAAAAACTTCCATTTATAAAATTCCATTATTAACCAATTTCCCGTTTATCTCATTTAAATGTCAAAATTGCATTATAAGTTTATTTACTTATAAATCTCTTTATTTACAAATTCATTCTTTTCTAGTCTTATTATTTATAAAGTCCATTACAAATTCATTTCTAAATTTCAATTACAAATCCGATTTCAAATTTGATTACAATTCCATTTCTAATATTTATAGAACACTATTTATAAAAGTCCATTTCTTTAGAAATCCATTTCATTTTAACACTTATAAAAATCAATTATAATTCCATTACTTTTATTTATAAATATCAATTTTATAAATCATATATATAAACCACTTATAATAAGTTCAGGATTCTCAATTTAATTTATTTTATAAAATAGCTAACTTCATATTTCAAAAATCATATTTAAGTATATTTCACAAAGCCATAATTTTTATAACATAAAAATTATAACTTCTTATTCATTTAAAAAATTCATTTCAATTCAAAAATTACTAAAGCATATATATTTTCAAAATTACTATGAAATCCTTTTTAAATTGAAATCATCATTTTAATATTTTAAATATCCAAAAATATGGCCCAATGCTGCAAAAGTACTAAATATGGGGATTTACATCAATAATAGCAAACATGGCATCCATCACATCAAATATCACATAATACAACATATAAAACAATATGTGTAAATAAACATCAACCATAGTGAGGAATCCTGACCTGTAACCTGCAACAAATATACATATGAGAAAATATGTATAACGTCTGCTATGAGGCAGACGTGCGTATAGAGGCTCATCCACTCATACATGGGAATGTATAGGATCTCATCTGCTCCAATTGGCAGGAATATATCCAACTACTAACTGCTATAGCATAACATTCAAACATCCAATATATATATATATATATATATATATATATATATATATAACATCCAACAGTCATCAAAAGAGCATAATAAAAATATTCCCACTTGTACAAAAAATATAAGCGGGCCGGAGAGTGCGAATTTTACTCACTTTGGTTGCAGTCGTCGTTGCAGCATTTTATTTGGAATAAAATTAAATGAGCGTTTAGTTTTACCCGAAAATCCTATGAGCTCTAAATTGATCTAACCAATTCCTATGCATAGTATTTTTAGTAACGAGTGCAGTGCAACTCCCTTCGTCTGAATCGGACCTCGTGTGGAAAAGTTATGCAATTTATAAGCTTACACGATTTTTATACAATAAAATTTAAAACTTTTTTTTAAAAACCTTGCAATACAAATCTAGCCGTCCATATCTTAAAACAGCAGATCCCAGCCCTCCAATCTTCTTCGTCCTCTATTTTGAACAAAACCCACGGCCACCTTTTCTTCCACTGCTTCTTCAATTTCCATGCCTCCATCGTTCGCCAAGGCGACGATCCAACGCCATCACTCGAAATCTCCCAGCTCCGCGCTCCACCGCCTCAAATGCCATCCACTCCGGCTTCACCATTATCCATGAACCAAGCCCGAACCGAAGCACAAACGCAAGCAATTTCTGATTGGTGCGACGCTCCTATTGTCGATCGAGTCATATGGATATAAAGAGCTCGACAAGCTCGATATTATTACAGTTGAACGTTTCCCTTAATTGTGGCTGGTATTGAGGAGGAAAGGAGGGGAGTTTTGGGCTGTTTAATGTTGTGGGTAGCGGCTGCTCAATTGATTAGGATTAGGATTTGATAATGAATGAGTAAAGATCCTTATATAGGCAACTACATAAAACACTATTCATCACTAATTTTTCCAAACTCCAAACGAAACATTCCGCCTGGCGTTCATAAGTTTTATCCCTATTCCAAACATAGTGGAATATATATCGGAGGCCAATTCCATCATATACAGAAGATGGGTTTTCGAAATTGAATTATTTTAGTTAAATTAATTTCTACGCGTTTCAGCTTTCCACGATCAAACGGTAAGTCTGATTGACATGAAATTTCAAATCCTATAATAATATACCATTACAGATCCAATGAAACTGGTTTTGTCCAATTCTAAGACAGTATCCTGGATGGCTATTTTAAACTCGACAAATTAAATATAAAATTTCCAATTTTTGAAAAATCACTTTTGAATTAATTTCAAAACTTCACTAACTTCATTCTGATTCAGATAGCATTTAAATCAACTTTATAAATCATTTTGGCTCATATTAGATTCCAGATTCAATTATTTACACAATTATAATATTCAAATATTAATTATATTTAAGCTTAGATTAATCCAACTAACAAATTATATTTTTCAATATTTAAAATCAATTAAATATTCTAAATTCAAACGACTAAAAATTTCGGTCGATACACCCTTCAGCCATATAAGACCTCAAATCAAAAGCGAACCCCTATGGAGATATCCCCCGCCGCTCCTAATTCCAAATTTGGACTGTTTAATACTTTCTAATTAAGAAAGTAGGCCCAAATCTCTCACTTCGTCATGGGCCCTAGGATTAGTGATATCTCACATCAGTAGTAAGTATACCTAAGTGCTAGTAGCCTCAAAGTAAATGGCGGTCTTCCGTAGAGTGATTATACTGACCTCGCATCACTTACCCACTAAGTCCGATTAACTATCCTAAGTCTTTATTTATATTATCATAGGTAGACATTGAACTTAGCTTACTAATTTCCTTATTATTCAAGGCAATAAGATTTACCTTCAATATTTATCTATCCATGTATCCTCGTTTAGCGCTCATAAATGTCAATTTGTCCATAAAATCCTAACGGACATTTCCTAAGACATTTATGTATGATTACTAATTTCAAATTAGTAACCATTAATATTTATTCCATTTTTATCAGTCTCATTAATCCATTTACCCTATCAAATTATTGCAACTCCTGTATATTTATTACCATTTATTCAAATTACAACCCTTTACCATTTATTCAAGTTACAACCCTTTAAATTCTTTTTCCATTAGTTAATGATCCTAAACGCGAATATTACGTGCAAGTGTCATTATTAGCTTTTTATTTAATTATTATGAGCGTAGTAATTACGCATAAATATTTACTTTTAATATATATCTTCACTAGAGAATATTTTTCCATGTTAAATTGTTAGAATCATATCCAAAAAGATTATCCACTATAATTTCCATAAACTAGTCCAAAACGTAAGATTAAACTCTAAAATATAAAAATTACATCGTTTGAAATTGTAAGGAAAAATTATTTCGTTTTATTACTGAAATAGACAGTTTAAAGGTACAAAATTCATACTTTACACATCTCTTTCTCTTTATATTTGCATCCATTCCTCTTTAGAACAAATGCTGTATTTTTCTAAAAGTGAAAGAAATCAAACTAATTTACAAATATTAAGCGAATCTAAATTCCAATAATTCCAAACAAGGGGAAGTTTACATTCTAACAAGGTTAGGGTAATAATCCAAATTTAGAAAATTACTATACAATCCATTTTAGATCTAGAATAAATTTAATTCAAATCAATATTCTATATTCATACTTTGGGGCTGATTTCCAAATCAAGTTGTATACAATGCTTAATCAATTCATAAACAAGAATATATAGGCAACATTTATTATATTCAGATCATATTCAATTCATATCCTACAATTCATATACAATTATCTAATTAGGCACAATAAACACCAATGGAATAATTTTCATATTATAACAATCTATAAAATTTCCCACTCACCTTTTAAAAGTGATCCAAGTCTCCAGATTTGAAGTAGAACCTTTGGTTCATCTCCAAATCCTTTTTAATCCAAGTGATATGTATAAAACGGTATATACATACATTAGAACTACAGATCTGAGAAGAGATTTGGGGTTGGAAGAGAAAATAGATAAAAATATATATAAATATATAAATTACATCAAATACGCATTTGGTTGATTCTCTTCTCTTCTCCTTTTTATTAGATTTCTACTCTTCTCTAATTTTATGAATATAGATACAAATATTTTATCTTTATAATTTAGAAAGAAAGTGGAAAGAAGAAATGGCAGAGCTTCACTATTTCCTCTATAAAAATATGGAAGAGAAGGGAGGGCTAGGCTTGAATTTATAGATGATAGAATCAACCAGAACTATTTGATTTAAAATATTAAATCCATGCCATTGCGGCGTAAGGTTATTGTAGCCACCGGGTCGTCGCTGGTCAACCGCCTTTGGTCACCAACCAACCGCTGGGGGTCGACCGTCCCCAATAACGAGCCAACCTGTGGGCCCTAGAAAGTAATATAAAACGTTAATTTTTTCTTATTTAATTATTTTCGTTCCAAATTCGTTTTTCGCCCGTAACTTCTTCGTTTAGACTCCGATCGCAAAACTCCAAATATGAAAGTTGCTTATAATTTCACCACGAACGCAATGGTGTAACTTTCATGGTCAAATTCCATTGTTTACACAAATTCTATTTTTGGAGCATAATTAATTAACTAATTAATAAATAATAATGCTAAATTACGTGGTGTTACATTCTTCCTCCCTTAAAAAGAATTTCGTCCCTGAAATTTCACCGGTGATTAAGCCATGGATTTGGTTTCTAATTATCCTAAACTACAAAATCAATGATTCTAAAACTAATTTTTCTACCAAACATGCATAAGTGCATAATGTATTACAGTATCACCACACAGAAAATATGTATGCAAAATGATTCTAAATCGGATCCTCCTATATGAATGCATTTATTTTGAAAACATTTTTAAAAAGCAAACAACCTACATATATACTGGTAGTTCTACATGTATGCAACCTTTTGAAAAAAAATTCAACCAAAATCCCATACACCTACAAATAGAAGTATGAAACAGCCAATTTTGCATCCATGTCCTATCATCCAATGATCTAAGGTGTCGAAAAACCACTCCAAAACATTGCTCATATGCTAGGAGAAGGATTTTAGATGGAGAATTTAATTTTCTTATCACTATAATCTTCCTACTCCTATAATACAGTGGAAATTTTTTCGCTGCCCCGAATTTACTCCCAATTATCCACTTTCAAAATGCATAAGAAGGCTTATTTTCAAGCTTTAAAACTGAATTAAGTCTAAATATAGACTTGCGCGCATCATTGACAAGTTATGGAAATAGAAATTCTAAGGCTAAAACCGCTTTTCCTTTGTTGCCACTTGCATTTATCGCAACGTCGGCCCTAACGCACCGCTAAATTCATAAATTCTAACTCTATTTGTTTTCCCTACGCTTAGCATGTAACCTTCAAAATTTTACAAAATTCTTTCTCGGTTTCAAATTTATATGTCATTTGGAGAAAAAAAATCCCAAAATATATATATGTACATTTTCCATCGAAATAAAATTTTGGAAAAAAACTCTAAAAAAATAATTTAAGAGTAAAAAATAACTGAAACATGGGAAACTTTTCAGATCAAGGGGAAATTTGTCAAAATATTTTCCTTCTGAAAATTTTTGGTAAATCAAGCCCCAATTTAAGCATAGTCAGAAGTCAGTTATGCGCTAGACTCATAAACCAAATTCCAAAAATCCATAACTAACCTTAACCCAAAAATTAGATATTTTATTTAAAAATGTCAACGTATGTATTATTAAAAAAATTAGCTTTTAAGGAACATTAGTAATGACCCATGATATCGAAACAACTTTATCATGTCCTTTGCTAAAATTTTCAACTATTCTAAACTTCTAGTCTTATATTTCTTTTACTGTTAGTTTAGTGTACTTATGAGATTCCCAATTTTATATTGCTTCTCTACTATGCATATATATAGGAGCGGTTCGGATATCTAGAAACAATAACATAAAATGAATAGAAACTCGTAATATCGTGTGTGTCTTTTTACAAGAGACAAACAACAGTTACAACCTAAAAGAAAAGCACAAATTCTAGAAGGGAAAAGACAACAACACCATAACTCCTAAAACAGTGCCTACAAACTACGAGATGCCTTACTCAATGGCTAAAGCTTGATCCATTTCTACGACCCTTGAATGGTCATGGTATGGTGGTTATACACCCAAATATCATGCCATTGGTGCTACTGGTGTTGCTAACGGCTTCAGAATTACCGTCTTCCTAAGGAAGTATCAAATGATGGCAGCAGGAACCTTCTAAACTTTCTCTCCATGAAGGTTCATCCATTATACCTAAAGATGAGAGTGGATATGTGAATGTGAAAAGGGACTATGTAGAGTGCTAATACTTGATCAACAAATTGAACCAAAAGGGTGCAGATCCAATTGTCGGTGATATTGCTAATACTAGCATAGGTAGTCTTTCGCACGGGGTTAAATCTGATCGTAACTTCCCGTCTTTGGTATGAAGCTGTGCCGAACGATGCACATAATTAGATGGATAGTTGGACATAAGTTGTTAAACTTCCAAACACTGAAATCATGGGAAAAGATCTGCTACAAAATATTTTAGTTGTGCTCTTCAAAATCATCCAAGCCTACGTCCTTCATGGAGGCCTCTAAAATCTCATCATTAGTTAACTCAATCAAGATACCTTTCACTTTCAAACGAATTAAACTATTGCCTTCATCAAAAAGCAGATGCAGCATGGGTAACATTCCCACTCAAAAGTATCAAAGCAGAGGATCAGTGCAAACCCTACCACGACAAATAGCTCTTCCGGCCCAGAAGCAGTGAAACATTCTACTCATTTCGGTCCATCCAAGTAGCCTCTTGAGGGTTGAGATCGTAATAGTGTAAGGAAAAATGGCAATGAGGAAAGATGTCTTGGGCTAAGAAGTGGTCAGAGGGAGGAAATAGGGTTTAGATCTGGGGTGGTGGTAGGGCTAGATCTAACATGCAAAACCAACACAATGAGGATAGGTAAGGCTGCTGCTCCTAGGAGAGGTAGAAAATGGCATCGCCTAAAGGGGGAACAGAGGAGAGGGAGGTTGCTACTTGGATGAGGATGAGGATGGAGATTGTGTTAGACTTATTGAGGAAGGAGGAACAAAAGAATGCAATTGGGGAAATTCGAACGCAATAGTTATAGTCCCGTTCTAGGTTCAAGTTGTACCAAAACTCATTAACTGCTAGACCACTATAGGTTTACCGCTAGGTCGTCAACCTCTAGATGGACATTGGGCGCTAATTGAATCTAGACACAATTTAGAGTCGGATTAAATAATAATAATCCTTTCGTGTCGTCTCTTCAATTTGACAAGATCCGAAAAATTCATGTTCTCATCACGGCAGTGTCAAAGCCTACCACCTAGCCCCGAACCATGCTCCAGCATTTCAGGCAGTCCCAACAAAACTGGTGCAATCAACAACAATTCCAAAAACCCGAAAATATTCCTGATGTTATTTCCTGCCTACTTCGTGCCTGCCTCCTTCGCGCAAAAGTATTTCTTCTAATAGTTGGTGGATACAACAATACTTCAAACTACATACCCCAATAAAATTGAGTGTCATTCCTATTTTTTCAATACGTTAAAGAGAGAAAATATAAAAACCTTGATTTTATAAACTGAAAAATCATTGAACTAAATATATGCTCCTTTATACTTGCTTCTAAATAATAGAAACCATTTCATAACAAAACTTCCCTTAAAAGTCAAACTTATATATATAAATATTTCTGGGTTTCCAAAAACCTTTTTAAAACACAAATTTCTCAAATTGGAAAATAAACAATAGCCAAAGATATGCTCTTTTATACTCGCTAGTTTCTTTGTAGGTAAACAAAGATTTTAAATATGAAAACCTAGAGTGTGTTAAGTATCGAAAACGTAGGTTACAACATTTATTGTTGTAATAGATATTTTCGTGAAAAATAAAGGAAGCGTAGAATATGACACTATTGTTATAGTATGTGACTCCCAAAGGAAATTTTTTTACATAGCATATGGGATTTATTAATATTTATTTTAATAGAATCCATATACTAGTATTTTTGGGTTGTAGTAACGGTGTTTTATACAACATCTGTTTTGACCCAAATAAAAAAATATGTTTTGAAGATAATCTCTAAGTATAGAAATAGAGTGGTTTGTATGTACACTTATTATTTAAATAAGTTTATGGAAATGTTTTCTAGTTATGAAAATATTAAAACAGTTTTGATAATGAGTCTTTTTGAAGGAAAAAAGATGTAAGTTAAATATTAGGAAATTAATAAATTTTGTAGGAAATGTCTGTTGTAATTGAATATAGATTAAACATACTTTAATCTATTGGGATGAAATGAATAACGATATAATTTTCTATGAAACCAAATCACAAATAAAACAGTTTTGTGCAAGTTATAAGGAATACGTGAAAGAGGTGTATAAGGTATGGAAAGCAACATATTTTGTATAGCCTATTTTGTTAAAATATATAATAAGTTCCTTGCAATTTCACATAAACATGAAATCCTCTTTTAAAGGACTCATAGAAGGTTTTAGCTAATGGTTTCTCATAAGAAAAAGTAGTTCCAATACATTAAGGTATAAATCCATTAGGTTTAATAATAATGTAATAATTGGAGACAATATTAGTTAGGAGGGATATTATAAAGACCCTTAGTAGGAAAGCTAAGCAATGGAAATTTCATATTTTTCCATTGATTATGTACATTGGTTGCTTGCCTTTGTCGAAAGTCCCCATTTGTAGCAAGTTAGAAACTCCTCCAAGGTTAGGTAATTGGAAGAGTAGGAAAGTTAAGGGATTTTTGACAAAGTAATTGTTCTTATCTACTCCAGTTTTCGTAAATTTGAAAATCTATGAAAAGAATATATTTTGAAAACATGTGAGGACATTTTTGAAAGTCAAGAAAGAAAATAGATTTAAGGACAAGCAAGGCATGTTTTAAAGAAAAATGGTTTGGTGAAGTAAATAAGTTTTTGGAAGACAAAAACTTAGTAAACGGATAAATTTAAAAATCCAAATTTTTTCTGTGGAAAGTTGTAAAGGTCTTTAAAAGGAAAAGAAGAATATGTTTTGAACTTATAATTTATAAGTTTTCCCCTCTAGGCTTGGGGAATAATTTAAATTCAAAGAGCTGTAAAGATGCAAGTCTACAAAGATAAAATGTTAAGTAACTAAGTACCTTTGAATTTAACTAAGTACCTTTGAATTTAATAGAAAACTTCAAAGTAACACTTTTAAATGCATGGATTTTGGGATTTGATGTTTCAAAAAAAATTAGAAGATTTAATTTTTGAAATTAAATTATAAATACCAAGCCAAACTTTTAAATATGGAGTAGATAGGAATCATTTCCTAGGTGTGATGGGAAAAGTGTAAGGCTATGTAGGAGATAGCAGTGATTACTTTTAGTAGTAATATAAAAGTTCCCGTAAAGTGTATAGGACACTAATGAGAACCTAGGAATGTTGTTTTATGTGAGTAGACTAAGAAGAATGGTGAAGTGATATTAGTAAGATAGTAAGACACACGTAATTGGGATAGGTAGACCTTAGTTGGAGAAAAATGAAAGGTAAAGGTAAAGAGAAAATTTCCCTAAGCTTGGTTGCTTTTTTAGATAGAGACTGCATAGATTGAAATCCTTATTCGTTGCAGTAAATGAGACTTGGTCATTCCATTTTTAGAATGGAACGGAAGAGGTGAATAGATCTCATTCATCGTGAGCAATGCAGCATGAGATAGTAACAAGTAATAGGGGCATGATGAGCATATGATTTACTTGGATTCCTAGAGTAGAACGTTTCTGTGTTAGGGTGGACATAATCCTACGCCTCCTAACCCTAGATGATGGTTGTATTTTGCTGCCATATTTACCTATCTAGTACTGCTTTATAGTAGGACTTGTTTCCTCATTTAGCTATGAGACCGTACTCCTGTGTAAGCATTTAGTTCCTACTGTCGTAAATCAGTGATGATTAGTATGATGCTTTTTCTCTGTGTTTTTGTGATGTTCACAAGAAAAGAATAAGAACATAGGACGTAAATAATAAAAGAAAAGTAAAACCAAATAAAAGTTACTAAAAGAAAAACAGTAAAATTTAAAGAAAGCGACAGAAACGTCAACGGAAAATTTTGCAAAGAAAAACTTTCTTATGTGAACTGTATTTGGGAAAGAAAATAGAGATTTTTATAGAATAGCGGCATAAGTTCCAAGTATGAAGAAAGAGGTGCGAAAAAGTAAAACGGTAAATGTGAGGGTTTTCGTTTCCTACCTTCTTTCTGGCATAAGAAATCGAGTTGGAAAAATTAGATTTTTCTGAAATTCAAATATTAAAAGTTGTGTGGTAGGGTTTGGATGTAAAATTTGTTGAACTACGCCCCTATTAAGTAGGAGTTTTTAAAGAAGAAAAGCATTCATATAGGAGGTATCGCCTAGAAATTCATGTACATGCATATATTTTATGTTGAATGACACCTTGCACAAGGACACGGATGATCGCAAAATCGGATGTACTAAAAATGGATGCGATGGATGCGGGGAATTACATACTTTTATCCTTATCGAATTCGATGACGAAATTTCCTAAAGGGTGGGAGAATGTAACACCCCACATTTTCATATAATTAAATAATCAAATAATGATGAACGGATAAAATAAGCACTTTTGGAATTGTCAGAATATGGCCTCGAAACTTGTACCATTGTGTTCGTGATTTCTGATCAGTTTTCATATATAACTTGTCAAAATCCGAGTTAATATGAAGGAGTTATGATAGAGATTAGAAATTAGAATTAAATGGAAAAAAAGAGAGAAAGAACCTAGGAATTGACCCGCAAAGATTAGGGGTCGACCCACCTTTTTCCCTGGACGAGAAATCATCCAGGGCGTGCCGAAGTTTTGTGCTGATTTTTGTGCGATCTAAGGCGTTGTTTTCTGGATCCAACGATTTGCAGCAAGCCTGTGATGTGGTTGCACTAGATTTAATCCTAAAATCCGATGGTATGAGATGCCCAAACTCAACTACGAACAGAACCCTAGGCATAGCTATTTTCTCACAATCAGATTTTCTCCCAATTGGGTTCATTGCCTGAGGCTGAACCCTAAATAGAAAATATTTCTAGGGAAGATATCCTTTTATTTAAAATATTAGACGCTTTAAAAGGGGATCCAAGAAGGCCATGGAGTAAATCTAAGGACGACAAGTGAGTGGATTTAAATTATATCTCTTTTATGTTTATGATATATAATATGGTTGAATTCCCGTTAAATATTTAATTCATCATTTATTTCAATAATTAGTCCTACTAGTCATTTATGTTGAAACTGTAAATTTTATAAGAGAAGTGTGCTTATATTTAAATGTTATTTATATGGAAAAATAAAGGAATCCAATTAAATATAAGTAATATTAGGCTTAAAAGTTGTAGAGAAAGGCATAAGCCTAAAAGTGAGAAACTTACAGTAAATTATGTTAAAACGGGAGAAATGAATATAAAAAGGGAAAATCTAATAACTTAATTTGGAAGTTAATGATAGATTAGTTGGCTGGTTTAGAAAATGGAATACATTTCCATAGTTTAGTATTGTAAGAATAACGATAAACGTAATTGCAAGAATAAAAGCAAGAAAAATGGAGTTAGTGCAAAATAAAGACATTGTTGTATTTTGCATTATCCAACAATTAAAGAAACAACAAAAGAAATATCTTGCAGTTACGAGTTATTGTTTATGGCATTATTTAGTATTAAAACATGAAAATGGATTTTAGTACATTTTTTGTAACCAACGAAATAGAATAGAGCTACTTCCTAGAATAAAAGAGAATAACGTGAAGCGTTAAAGAAATTAATGCAGAGGAAATAATCAAGTTAAATATTCAACAAGACTAGAAATAATAAACAGAAAATGTGACTAGATCTGCATTTACTGTGCAGATAATAGAGTAAAAAGTAAAGTAATTATTATGATAAGTAATTTGTGGCGATTGGACGTAATCCCAAGCTAAGACTGTCATATAGTATAAGAGGACTAAAGGGAATTTAGTATCATAATAAAAGAAGACGGACTAGAATAGAAAAGAGACACTTGCAATTACATTTATAACATGTAGTTTATAAAAGAAAAGAATATAAAAGTGATAATTGCAAATGTAATTGTAACACGTAGGTTATACTTAAAAAGAAAGAAAGAGAAGAGGCTTATTTTATCAAACTTAGATCTTGGATTAAGTTAATATGCAGAATAATAGAAGTGGCCCACACCGATAGCATTCCCTTCCAGGTCTAGAACTGATGGTCTCACACATGGGTGGGGCTGGGCATGCTGATTAGGGTAAATAAGTAGCCAACAGAATAAGAAAAGTAAACTAAACGCATAGTAAAAGATTAGATGCATGATTTAATAAAATGGTAAGGTGCGTTTGGAGTAGCCCAAAGAGAATCTAGATAAAGAGCCTAACGAAGCAGTTCATCGTGGATTTTAAGTATAGAAAGAGCATGTCCAACTTAGTTAGTTTGGGCTAGAAGGAAGTACGGGACTCCAATGGGACGTGAGGATACTCTAGGATGGCCCTCTAGGGTCGGCCTAACGAAGCTTCACCCCCAAACGCAGGTCTGTAGGTGTTCCATCAAGAGAGTATGACTTGACTGCTTTTGCATTGCAGGCCTAACGAAGCGGACCTTTGCAGGAAGTCAAAAGGTTGATGATGGAGTAGGATATTCATTTGACACTGTATTCTAGTTTATGAGTAGATTATAGTAGGCAGGACCCAAAAGGATAGTTGCATGCGAAGATCAGCCATCATCAGTCAAAGCGAGTTCGGGAAAGACTAGAATTAAACTGACAGGCTAATGATTCTTTCACTATCGAGATATTGGATGAGGGGAATAACCAAATGGATGTTTAGATTGTTTGAAGTAGGGCATAGCCACTTAGCTCTAGAAAGGTCTTTCGATTAGTTGAGGGGGGCTGCGTGGGGCCATAGCCATGATGAGAAAAGAGACAGACCAAGTAGAATATCTGTATTGTAGGCCTAATGAAGCGGACCTTTATAGATATAGAAAATCCCTGATCGAGTTTCATACAAGGCAGACCTTGTTGGCGGAACTCTGGGAGTAGACAGAACGATTACATGTAGTCCTCAAGGTACACACTGGGTGGTACATTGTGGATATCCGAGTACTAGTATAAGCAAGTGCAGATGCAGTTTCACGTTTTCATAGTAGAGGACGGAACATCTGTATTGTAGGCGTCATGAAGCAGTCCTTTACAGATGTACTTACAGTACACTGTAGTAGCGAGACAATGGAGTCCTTTTCGAGGAGGATATAGATGGTAGCATTGGTAGTACCTAGGACCGTTGTGGTCTTTGGGCATGTAGCTACATATATATATTGGTTATTCGGTCTTAATCTACTACGGAGTAGATGGTTACGATTCATGCACAGAGGCGAGAGTATTATAAACCAAATAAACCTAATATAATAGAAAATGGAAAAAGAATGGTATATGTAGAATTATGCTTAGAAGTGTATAATTTATCCATTCACCGGAACTTTAGTTCTGACCCTCTCCTCATATCATCCTAAAGGTTAGATGGATGGCAGATATTTTCCGGCTTTGAGACACTTGTTTAGAAAATGTTATTACCTTGGTGAGTATTTACTTATTACTATATTTTACTCGGTTCCATTGTGAGATATTTATTTGAGCTCTGATATATTTATCTTTGCCTATTTGCAGGATACCAGACATCCAACTTGGGCTTCAGTGGATTTAGGTTTTAGCAATTTTGCGAAAAATCCAAACCCACTGGAACTTGGATTGTTACATAAGTCGTACTTATGCTCCTCATCAATAGTACTTTACACATTGCCAGCACTCCATGGGGTACATCGAAGTCGATGTGAAAATCTTAGCACTAAGAAATTTCCAGCCCATAGTTGCTTTGCCCATTCCTCTGGAGTGGAACTACGACTACTTCTATAGTCGAAACTCTTAGAATCTAGCAAAAAAATATAATACTACTAGAAAGGAAAGTACGAGTACGTTCTCTCAAATTATCCTAACCTAGGATTTAATACCAAATTTAACAACTCGTACCTTAATAGGCCCAAATTTCGACAAAATCGAAACCCAAGCCCATCGACGTACAAATCATTGGATTTGGTACATACAAATAAGAATGAGTATTATTAGAGATAAATAGAAATTTAAACTCACAGCGGAAACAATAATAGAATAAGAATACTTATTATGGCTACCAACTTGGAATTAATGGTATTCCTCGGATAGCAGATTGTCAAATCTACATCGGGCAAAAGAGAAAGAGGACTTCTCTAAGTACAAAGAATATCCAGCTCTAGTAACATGTTCCTCCAAATCTATCATGTGGGTTGTAATGAGGAGGGGGTAAGAACAATGTTCTGATGACTGAAAAATCTACAAACTGCCATAACATAAATTTATACCGATTGGTTTTATTTAATTGTTATGTCTATTAAGGTTAGCAATTCTAATCTAACCTTGCATTATACACACGATTTCTTATTTAAGCTTTCTCGAGGTATGAAATACTAATGAAGCCTTATCAACTACCAAATACTTCCAAACCCATTTGCTGCTTAATACTTCTAAATATGAAGTGGGATTCTATAGTACTTTTAAAAATAGAAATAGGCAGCTCTATCATTTAAAACCTTAATCCAGGTAGACCCCATCATTTAAGACCTATTCTCAAGGCGGTTTCCTTACAATTTTGTCAATGGTTGGTGGGTCCTAGCTACAAGACATCTAACCACTATTTAAGACTTCTAACATTTAATGTCCAACTATTACCGCATCTGTCGCCGATAAAATTGTAGCCATGTAATAAACAGTACACAAGCCACTTAATACCTTTTATTAGAAAATAGGCCGACCATGGTCATTTAAGACCTTAATTAAGGTAGGCTCCAACATTTAAAACCAATCTCTGAGGCATGCTTCTAAATGGTACTATTATTATTACGACCTTAGAAATGTAAGAGACTATACCCCATCCAGTTAATACTTCCAAGTGGAAAATAGGAAGACTCTAGTCATGTAAGACCTTAATTAAGGCAGATGCCATCATTTAAGACCTATTTTCGAAAGCGTGCTCCTCAGTGGTACTATCTAGCTGTCATTACTTGGAAATCTCATTAGGCTATTTACTACTTCTTTTATAGGAAAGAGGAGGACCCTACAGTCACTTAAGACACCAAATCTGAAGCGAACCCTTCCCGAGATATCCACTATCACTCTTTAATTACAAATATGGCATCTTATTAGGTTGCTTCTTTCGGTGGGGAGGTGAACCCTTCAGCCACTTAAGACCTCAACACTGAAGTAAACCCTTTTTAGAGACATCCTTATTTATTTATTTGGAATCTCACTAGGATATTTAATACTTCCATTTAGGACAGAGGTGGACCCTTCATCCACTTAAGACCTCAAACCAGGGCCAAGACCTTATGAATATATCCCTCACCGCTCCTATTTTCAATTTGGACCATTTGATATTTTCCAATTAAGAAAGCAGGCCCAAATCTCTCACTTCGTCATGGGTCCTAGGATTAGTGATATCTCACATCAGTAGTAAATACACTCGACTGCTGGTAGCCTCAAAGTGAAGGGCAATCTTCCATCGAGAAACTCTACTGACCTCGCATCACTAATCCACTAAGTCCAATTAACCATCCTAAATTTTTACTTATATTATCTTAGGTAGACATTGGACTTAGCTTGCTAATTCCCTTTTTATTTAAGGCAATAAAATTTACTTTAAATATTTATCCATCCATAAATCCTCGTTTAATGCTCATAAATGTCGTTTTGTCCACAAAACCCTAACGGACATTTCCTAAGACATTTATGTATGGTTACTAATTTCAAATTAGCAACCATTTATATCTATTCCATTTTTATCAGTCCCATCAATCCATTTACCCTATCAAATTGTTCCAACTCCCATATTTATTACCATATATTAGAGTTACAACCTTTTAAATTCTTTTCCCATTAGTTAATTATCTTAAACGTGAATATTACATGCAAGCGTCATTACTAGTTTTTATTTAATTATTATAAGCGTAGTAATTAAGTACAAATATTTACTTTTATCAAATATATTCTAGTTATATATCTTCACAAGGATATACTTTTCCATTTTGAATTGTTGGAATCGTATCTAAAAAGATTATCCACTATAATTTCAATAAATTAGTTCAAAACAAAAGATTAACTTTAAAATTACAAAAGACTGCATCGTTTGAAATTACAAGAAATAGTCTTTTTTTTATTACTGAAATAGACGGTGTAGATTACAATGACTTTCTCTTTCTATTTGCATCTATTCCTTGTTAGATCAGATGCTGTATTTTTCTAAAAGGGAAGGAAATCAAACTAATTTACAAATATTTAGAATTCATGACATTATTATACAACATATTTCAGATCTGGAATAAATTTCAGTCAAATTAATATTCTAAATTCATATTTTTGGAACTGATTTCAAGATAAGGTTGTATACAATGCTAAATCAATTCATAAACAAGAATATGTATGCAATATTTATTATATTTAGATCATATTTAGTTCGTTGCCTATAACTCATATACAATTATCCAATTAGGTATAAAAATCAAATAAAAACCAATGGGATAATTTCTATATTATAACAATCTATAAAATTTCCCACTCATCTTTTAAAAGCGATCCAAATCTACAGATCTGAAGTAGAACCTTTGATTCATCTCCAAACCCTTTTTAATCCAAGAGATATGTATAAAAGAGTATATACATACATTAGAATTACAAATTTGAAAAGATATTTGGAATTGGAAGAGAATATATATATATATATATATATATATATATATATAATTTACCTTAAATACGCTTATGGTTGATTCTCTTTTCTTCTCCTTTTTATTAGATTTCTACTCTTCTCTGATTTATATGAATATAGATATAAATATCTTATCTTTATAATTTAAAAAGAAAGTGGAAAAGAAGAAATGGCAGAGCTTCGCTACTGACTCCATAAAAATATGAGAAGACAAGGGAGGATTGGGCCTAAATTTATAGACGCTTGAATCAACCAAAATCGTTTGATTTAACATATTAAATCCAGGTCGTTGCAGCCTAGGGTTATTGTAGCCGCCAGGTCGTCATCGGTCGAATGCCTTTGGGTCACCAGTCGACCGTTGGGGATCGACTGTCCCTAATAACGGGTTGGCCTATGGATCCAGGCAATTAAAATGAAAAGGTTAATTTTTTTCTTATTTAATTATTTACATTTTGATTTCGATTTTCATCTGTAACTTCTTCGTTTGGACTACGATTGCAAAGCTCCTAATATGAAAGTTGCTCATAATTTCGCTCTGAACGCAATGGTACAAATTTCATAGTCAAATACCATTGTTTGTATAAATTCCATTTTCAAAGCCTAATTAATTAATTAATTAACTAATTAAATAACTAATGTCAAATTACGGGGTGTTACATTAGCTGTAATAGAACTCTACTAATCCATGACTGCATCCGTTAGATGCTGCGATGCAAATCCACGCTTCGTTGCGTCCTCTAACTCCACATCTCCAAATATCTTACCACATAATATGAGCCAAGACTAGACATCTATAATAGTCTCCATGCCACTAAACCTCTTACCCTCCAACCTCTCATAATCATGGCAAAGTGAAGCAAAACTCATCTTAGGCCAAAACTGCACGACCTCCTTTAAGAATTCACCCTTGCTTCCTCAACTGGTGTAATATTATTCAGTGCTCGATTCCTACCATTCATGACAATACTACTCCAATCAACTCTAGCATTGGCAGCTCTAGTACTCATAATTCTTACTAACTAATCAAAGCAAAACTTATTTAGGACACGAAAAGATAGAGCTATTTCGAAGAGAGAGTTACTAAGAAAGCGATATTCCTAGGAATAATTTAAAGGTCTAGTTTTTAAAATACAAATGTGCTTTCATATGTATAATACACTAGACTCATTCTAGGGTGTCACTTACCCTATCTTTAATGGGTCATACCCAACCAAAGCCAAGGTGTTCATCCAACCTTGAGCTCTAATACCGAGCATAATGATTCTCCCTTTACGGAGGTGGCCGCAAATGGTAACCTCATACCTGCTTTTATGGCAATCTTTTCGACTACACACAAACCTATAAATGGGACGTGTAGGGATAAGAGACAAAGCTTCGTCACACATTCACTAGTGTGAGAACCCCCTATCATACAGACGCCAAGCATTAGCAGGAATGATAATATATAATATCAAAAGATTAGTGCAAAGTTTCACTCTAGATACAAACATTTCAAAGTTACTAAAACCTGAGTACTATAATCAGCCTGGATAGTCACAACTATCTGTCCTCACACTGCTGATATATATAATTTAGAAATGCAGCAGAAATAAGAATACTATGGTAGGTAAACATATGCTCCTCTCCATAAGATCCAAAGCATCTGTAGCTAAGTCAAAAACTACACGGGGATGACCCGAGCATTATAAGAAAATAGCACCCGGATCGGTCTGGTAAACCAACATGAGAAACTCTAGAAATAAGGGTGACATATAACAGTAACCATTGAGACCCTACAGAATCCCATAACGGTTTTCCTCTCAAGGAAACCAACCATTCATTAAGTTTAACATATAGTGATATGATAGATAATGTTTAGTGTGTAGCATATAAATCATATTAAATAGCTATTGTGTGAATGCCACAACAATAATAGATATACCATCAATACCATGACGACACCTTCACATAATGGATTTTCCATGGAGACCTCCTTGGATCAAGTCTAATCCGAATTCTTGCGCAAGGATTAGAGAAATCCTTCCGAACAACGTACATGTCAAGGAAATGTACTATAAGAAATACAAAACTGACACACGCCCAAAACATTCATGATTCCAAATGCATCGCTCCTACATACATATCAATAAGTAATACTAGATGGACTTGCCTGCACCCTTCAGGTTGCTATAATACTACATTCTCTTTAGCTACACATTCTATCTCTGGTTTTAGTCATTTCCAATGTCGAGGCAATGCTCGGCATCTCTCACTCGAAAAGAACATAAATCCATAAATGGATTCCTATATCTCGAACAGATCACAAATCACTACATGAATTCGAGCATCTCAAACAGATCTCGAAACTTCACATAGATTCTTGCATAAGTCCTTTGATGAATGATAACATTGTCCTCTTTCTTAGAATAATCCTCAAGATAGACAATCACACACGATAGCGTCATTTGAAATGTTAAAGCTGACCTCTCTCTTAGACTTAACCATAGGAATGATAGTTCAACTCTATAACATTTCACTTCATAACCAGTTCCAAAACATGAAACTCGTATACTGATTTGGAAGTGGTATTCGATAAGTAAAACACTTATCGATCCCGGTCTCTTCAAAACTAATTCAATGAATTTTTGGTAAACTCAACTGTAATTCATTCAAAAGTTAGAAAAAGCTAGAGACAATTCATACCAATGCTCCACTCTAGGGGTTCTCATTGATATGAAATCGCGAAGCCTTTTGATAACTTTTCAAGTCATATTTGGTCAAGTTCGATAATTGACTAATCAATTACCTAAACAAAGCAATTACTTAAACAAATCAATATTCATAGGCTTAACTCATTTTCGACATTCCAACATAACTATTCCTCATCCAAGAGTGAAGCCATGTAAGTTATAGCACTGGTTGATTCAAAGCTTTACCTAGACACTTTATTTTTGAATCTTAAAAATAGATAAGCCTACCTCGTCGCCTTTCAGTGTTATGTGTAGATCAATGATTTCCATAAACAAGTGAGAAATCAACATAATTAACAAGTTTTCAAAATTTTCCAACTTACTATTCATCGGTCAAGAGAAAAACTGGTAGGTTAGAGCTCTATTGCCTATCCCTACTTGAACATCAATCTTAACTCTCACAAATAGATAAGCCTTACTTCGTCGGCTTTTAGTGTTAAGCATAGTTGATTATTTTTCAAACAAGCAATTACTAACCCCTTTCTAAACCTTTTATTTATACTTTTAAAACCCTTTTAAAATGATATATATATATATATATATATATTTGTATATATGTATATGTATATGTATAGTAATTTATTTACCAAAACTTGATATGTAAATAAAAAAGTCAAAAGATATTTTATTCCATATGATATAAAATAGTCAACGTCCTTTCTCAAAACTATATATACTTAAAAAATATTTTAAAATACTTTATAATACTTATAATAGGTTTAAAAATTTATCCAAAACATCACTTGAAAATAACAATTCTATAATTTCCTTAAAAACTTGTGAAAACAAGTTTTTATTATAAAATCCTCTTCTTTAAAAATTCACAACTAATTCTTAAAAATTCATAAATCTCTCGACCCACTTTTAAAATTCTCTAACATGAGTTAGTAGCCACTTTTAAAAATAACAAAACACTTAAATTTAAATATCTTTTTAAACCTTTGAAGTCCAAAAGTTGAGGCTAAACGGGGCAGTTTTGCACAAGTGAAGTTTGGCCATTTTTCAAGATGTTACTTAACTTTTTACTATCCAAGCGTTTTACAGCAAATGAACATATATATGTGTGTGTATATTATATGGAGAGAAACCCCTAAGGATCTCTTTAAAAAGTTTCATAGAAATCATCGAAACTAGGGCAATTCCTTGGCATCCATAATGACTATCGCTATAAGTGCACTTTCAAATTAGTCCGATCAAAACCAAAGTCCATTTATAATGTATGTGCTTTGCTCTAGTGTCTTGTGTTATCCCGCCTTTTGGCAAGGCTGAGATAACCAGGAACTGATTGGAAAAGGACAAGATCACATGTCCTCAATTTGGAATGATTGATTGGGCAACCACAAATATCGATGAATTTTGCCCGAGTCCGGATTGGGCTACGATTGATAAGACACGTCAAGCTAAGCTGTGGAAACCAGCATTCCAAATTTTGGGGCGATCCAAGTTCGTATGCTCAAGTTGTCACCAGTAGAAAGTGGAAGGAGTAACATTGTTTCGAACCCAATAGAGCCAATCCTCGAGTTCGAATCCATCAATACATGTGTCACTTGAATCCGTGAGAAGTGGTTTTGTTTCGAATCCATCGAGCAAGCGAGCAATTCGACTCCATCCAAGTGGCCATGCTTTGACTCCATCAACCACGCATTGGTTCGAATCTGTCCACATGGCCTTGGTTCGAATCCATCAGTAGTCAGCCATGGTTCGAATCCATCAGAACACACCTTGCTTCGACTCCATCGAACAGGCTTTAAGGTCGTATCCATCCCATTATGCCTTGGTTCGAATCCATCCTTGTATGCCCTAGCTCAAATCTATCGGGAGAAAGTTTCCTCGAATCCATGCAAATGAAGAAGCCCCGGCTCCATTCCAAAACTCGTCTTCGAATCCCCCAACTGAGGCAACCTCGAATCGATCAAATGCTTTGATCGATTCGAACGAGTACTAGTTCCATCAATTCGAAGGAAGCGTGCCTTCGAATCCAACTCTTCGAATCCATCAAATAAACACGGCTAAAGCCAAGGGTATGACCCAAAAAACTCGGAGAAAAGGAGGATTGACCCGAAGCATACGCACCACGACATCACTTTCACGTGCAGAAGCATGGATTCGACCCTATGGATTCGAACCATATCAATTCGAACAGGTCCCTGGGGCGAAAAACTCCAACTTGAATCGATCATAACTCGAGATCTACAAATCCAAATGCTATGAAATTTTCGCAGGAGCTTGCATATACATAGAAGAATGTCCACGCCAAGTTTCATCATGATTGGACACCTTTTTGATCAATTCGAACCAAGGGTCTAATCGATCCCAAAGTGGGCCCGGATCTCCAGAATTCGGCCATGTGGGCCCCCTCACGTGCCAGAAGCGTTCTCCCCTGATTTTAGGCGAAATATCAGCCTCCTACAACTATAAATAGAGCCTCTGGTCATTCAGAAAGGGGATCAGAGAATTTTAGAAATAAAGCACTCCCGGATGCTGCCAGAATTGCTTCGGAGCACCACCGCTGCCTTTGATTTCGAATTTTGGCTTACTACTTGCTGTACTTTGACATAAAAAAAGTTGTATTCTCCGAATATCAAGCAATAAAGTAACAAAACTTCATAGTGGACATAGGCAATACGCCGAACCACTCTAAATCGTTGTCTCTCGTGCAATTTACTTCCTGTTACTTGGAGTTTTTGTTAGATAATCCACATTTTAATTTACTCTCTTCATTTATTATCTCTTCAAAAACTTCCGACGAGTGTTGTGCCCAATTTTGACACAAACAATTTGGTGCTTTCACTGAGAAAAACCCAGTTTTTCTCCTGCTCCTTGGATCTATCTTCGATACCGGATTGCATAAATCTAAGAGAGAGATCCAGGCCTTATATTCAGATTCCTTCCGTTCTATTCAGATTTGTTCAAAGTCTAGGAAAGGATTCAACGCTTTAAGATGGTGAGTACAAGAACCACTTCTAACGTTGGTGATCAAGAAGGTCGGGATAGGCGAAATCCCACACAGCTGTAGTCAACCAATCAAGATGCTGCTAGGCATACGGATCAGTCAGGTCCGGTCACAAGACAAGAGTTCCAGGCGCTACTCCAGGAACTAACCTAAAGTCGACAACAGCTAACTGAGCAGTTGCGCGCTAACGCTGAGTTGACCAATCAACTAAACCACCAAAGGCGAAGAAGATCCAGAAGGGATTAAGATCCTCATTCTTCCACCGAAAGCTCTGCTTCATCTGACTACAATGACAGATCTACCCGTCCCAGGCTAGACGGAAACCATGCGCAACTGTTGACTATCAACAGGCATTAACCGTTGGGCAAGTAAGAGTTGGCCCATCTACCAGCTTCCATACTGGACCCTCCTCCCGAGGGGGCACTATTCCATAATACACTGCAGATGATCGTGCTGCCACAGCCGCTGCAGTTAACATAGGAGTTGATACCCGAAATCACTCCAATCAGAATTACCATCAGCAGGGCATGCTCCAGAGCCATATGTCCCAGAAGACGTCGAGCCAAGGAGGCAAGATACGGATCGTCGACAGCGCCCGATCCCACCTCGCACTGTGGAACCCGACCACACTTTGGCTCACCACACACAGAATGTTCTGATGCCAGACCTCTCAGCCATGGTATGACAAATGATCCGCGAGAGTCAAGGCCTAACAAATGACGATTGGAGAACCTCCCGAAGTCATACCCCGTTCACTGATGACATATTGTATGCTGAACCTCCTCGGCGATTCAGGATGCCAACCCTGCCCATGTATGAAGGGAATTCCTACCCAAATCAACATATTTTGAAATACGAATGGTCGATGACTGCTGCGAGAGCTGATGACGTATTAAAGTGCCGTAGTTTTCCCATTTCCTTAGGGGGAATTACGACGATGTGGTTTACACGATTACCGCCATGATCTATTTCTTCATTTGATCAGTTAGCTACAAAATTTGTTGAGCAGTTTCGCATGCATATTGCCAGACCTAAAGATGTTAATACCTTATCAAGTGTCACTCAAGCTCCCGGAGAGACACTTAGACGATATTTGGAGAGATTCAATGCTGCATGCGTAGAGATCACCAACCCCAATGATCATTCTATCTTAATGGCTTTGACTAAAGGAATCGACCCTGATTCCGAGTTTGGAAATTGGTTAGCTGGAAAGCCTCCCGCATCATTGGACCGTTTCTATTCCAAAGCCGCTCAATTTTTGAGGCGAGAGGATGCGAAACAGTCTAGGAAGCAGGACAATGCAAGGCCCAGCAGTGAAGGCATTCAGAGTAATGTTGCGGTTAAACAGTCTGGCGAAAGTTCAAGAAAAGTCCAGTTGAATATTCAAAATAAGCAGACTCAACAACCGAGGAACGGTGATAACCGGAGCAAGAAGCAAGACCAGAATCGTGGTCCGAGGCGTAGAATCGAAATTTTTTTACAGTTATACACCACTTAACACGTCACTGGAAAATGTATACCTACAGACTTGTAATACTATGCAATACAAAAAGCCTGCTTCGAAGCCATCGTCGGAGAGGCAGATTCAAACAGGAAAATTCTATAGATTTCATGAAAGTTATGGACATAACACCAATGAGTGTAGGCATTTGCAAGACCTCATTGAAAAATTGATCAGAGAAAGAAAGTTGGATCAGTTTGTTCGAGCACCGCAGTCCGGTGAGGCGGGCCCATCTAATCAAAGTCGAACGCAGAATCAGGAAAGACAAGGTTAACCCGCTCGTACGGGCGGTAGGTTGGTTATAATACAATAAGTGGTGGTCCCCATCCAGCAGACAGAAGCTGGAGAGAAATGGAGTCATATGCTAGCTCGATCAGGCATGTGGACTTTGAATGCTATAGTAACTCTGAAGACGGAACACCGGCTAAACAACAAAAGACGATGGCTGACGAAATCGTATTTAGAAATCGAGATGCCGATAAAGTCGAAGCCCCCACAATTGACCCGCTGGTCATATCCGCTCAAGTTGGTCCTGCTTGGATGAAGAGGATCTTGGTAGATAGTGGGAGTTCCGTGAACATACTGTTTAAAATAGCATACGATTTAATGAAGATGGAAGCTAAGGACTTAAAACCTTGTCAATCACGAGTCCACGGCTTCAACGGAAGTGCGACAATACCAACCGGAATGGTTGAATTGCCGGTGGAGTTGGGAGTGGGAGAATGCCGAAGAGTTCGGATGTTGCAATTTGTTGTCTTGGATATTCCTTCTCCGTACAATTCCTTTTTGGGCGGACCGGCCCTTGCTGAATTTAGGGCTGCTATTGCCCCATGGTGTTTAACTCTGAAGTTCCCTACTGACCACGGGATAGGAGTTGTACAAGGAGATTAGGCTGCTGGAAGAGCCTGTTATGTTGCTGAGCTGCGGGAGGCGCAGTGAAAAGAAAAAGGAAAGGGCGTAGAGGAATCTCTTTGCGTCCGTTTCACTGACGATTGACAATTAGCACCTGGGCCTCGGCCTGGGCCCCACAACCAATTCCAAAAGGATCTTGACCCAAGGGACAATGATAATAAAGAAGAATCTACGGAAAGTCAAGCTTTTCCGGCTGAGCTAACCATCGATGTCCCGATTGACGATGATGACAATGACTCGAGAATGTTGAAGATTGGGTCTCAGCTGAACCAAGAGACACAACAGGAATTGGTTGATTTTCTCCGGGAAAATCTCGACGTATTCGCCTGGACGCACTCTGATATGTGTGGAATCTCGCCGGACATCGCGAGCCACACTTTAAATATTGACCCGCGGTATATCCCGGTCAAACAAAAAAGACGTGGTATGGATCCAGAGATCTGCTGCCCTTAAGGAAGAGGTCGACAAATTGAAGACGAATGGGTTCATTAGAGACGCTTTATACCCAGAGTGGGTGTCCAATCCCGTACTCGTTCGAAAACCAAACGGGAAATGAAGAACGTGTATCGATTACTCTGACCTGAATAAAGCCTGCCCGAAAGACAGCTTTCCACTTCCCCGAATCGATCAACTGGTAGATTCAACCGCCGGACATGAATTATTATCCTTCATGGATGCTTACTCAGGTTACAATCAGATACCCATGCATATACCTGACCAAGAGCACACAAGATTCGTAACCGACTTGGGATTATACTGCTACAAGGTCATGCCTTTTGGATTAAAGAATGCTGGTGCAACTTATCAACGCTTAGTCAACCGAATGTTTGCCGATCAGATTGGGAAGACTATGGAGGTTTATGTAGATGACATGTTGGTGAAATCACGATACTCCGTTGAACATGTCAAAGACTTGGAGTCAATGTTCAATATCCTCCGGAAATATGGGATGAAGCTTAATCCACTAAAGTGTCATTTCGGAGTCGCATCCGGAAAATTCCTTGGGTTCATTGTCAATGCCCGAGGAATAGAGGCCAACCCCGAGAAGATCTGGGCTATCAGAAATCTTCAGACTCCGAGAACCATAAAGCAAGTTCAGAGTCTTAATGGGAAAGTTGCAGCACTGAGCAGGTTTATCTCGAAGTCGACCGACAAATGCATTCCCTTCTTTGATTTGATTCGAAAAGGGAAACGAAACTTCGAATGGATTGCAGAATGCGAGGGTGCATTTCAATCGCTAGTCCAACATCTTTCCGTACCACCAATCCTTTCAAAGCCTGTAGATCATGAACAGTTATATCTCTACCTGGCGGTATCTGAAAATGCAATCAGTGCTGCATTAATTCGGGAGGAGGACCGAGTGCAAAAACCGGTCTACTACGTGAGTAAACGATTGACCGGAGCCGAGACAAATTATCCAAAGCTTGAAAAGCTGGCATATTGCCTAGTCATTGCCTCGAGGAAGCTCCGTCCATATTTTCAGGCTCATCCTATTACTGTGTACACAGATCAGCCGTTACGACAGGTCCTCACGCGGCCTGAGATGTCTGGTAGGTTACTAAAATGGAACATCGAACTGAGTCAATTCGACATCACTTATACTTCGAGAAGGGCCATTCACGGCCAAGTCCTAGCAAATTTTATAGCCGAATTCACTGTTCCTGAAGACTTGCCCGAGACCAGCAAATCTCCCGAATACATCTGGAAGTTGTACACCGTTGGTGCGTCAAACGATCGGTGCTCAGGAGCTGGGGTAGTGCTTGAAACCCCCGAGGGACGATCCATATGTTATGCTTTAAAGTTCGAGTTCCGCGCAACCAACAATGAAACCGAGTATGAAGCTCTACTTACCGGACTAAAGCTTGCCCGTGATCTGAAAATCATCGCTGTAGAGATCTACTGTTATTCCCAGTTGATAGTATGTCAAGTTCGAGGAGAATATCAGGCCAAAGACCGAAGATTGGCCGCTTATCTCACTCGAGTTCTGGAAATGCTTGATCAGTTCGATTACTATGCCATTTTCTACATACCCCGAGAGCACAATCAGAAAGCTGATTCGTTGGCGAAGTTAGCAAGTACGGGTGAAGCTCAGCAGTTGGGGGTCGTTCCGGTTGAAACCCTATCCTCCCCAAGCATTGATCGAAGGGAGACCGATTTACATTTGAAGCTACCTCCAATAGGGAGTCGTGGATGACTCCTTATCGAGATTATATCGAACATGGTGTATTGCCCGAGCGTCGAAGCGAGAAAAGACAAGTTCTACGAAAGGCCTCTCGATTTGTTATTCAAAATGGAGTCATGTACCGGAGAGGATACTCTGTTCCTCTCCTCCGGTGTATCGCGCACGATGAAGTCAAACGAGTGTTACACGATGTACACGAAGGAGAATGTGGCGATCACAATGGGGGGCAAGCACTTGCAAAGAAAATACTCCGATATGGGTATTATTGGCCTACCGTTAAACGCGATGCTGCAGACTATGCTAGAAAGTGTGACAAATGCCAGAAACACGCTCGAATTCCTAGAGCCCTGCCTACCGAGATAACCCAAATGGTCAGTCCTTGGCCATTTGCGGTATGGGGAATAGATATCATCGGCACATTGCCTCTGGCCAAAGGTGGCGCGAAGTACGCCATCGTCGCAGTTGATTATTTCACCAAATGGGCTGAAGCTGAACCTCTTGCAACAATTACGACAAAGAAAGTAATCAACTTTGTAGTACGTAACATCATCTGCCGGTTTGGTCTCCCACATACTATCATCACCGATAACGGAGCCCAATTCGACAGTGCTGAATTCAAGAATTTCTGTCAACGATTCCGCATCCATAAGAAATTCTCTGCAGTAGCGCATCCTCAAGCAAATGGTCAAGTCGAAGTTGTTAATAAAGTTATCAAATCCATTCTAAAGAAGCAACTGGAAAAGGCCGGGGGAAAATGGGTCGACGAACTTCCTATGGCGTTATGGGCCTATCGAACGACTCATAAAACTACAACCGGTCATACCCCGTTTTCTCTATCCTACAGCTCTGAAGCCGTTATTCTAGTCGAAATGGAAGTGCACTCTCATCGTGTAACATATTATGATCCGAAAACAAATGCCATACTACTTGCTGAATCTTTGGATTTACTCGATGAGAAGCGCGAAGAGGCTGACTTAAGGGCAGCCGCATATCGAAGTCAAGTCGCCCGATTATACAATGCCAAGGTCCGGCCGTGAACCTTCGAACTCGGCGATCTCGTACTCAAAAGAATCTATCCGGTTCCTTCGCACATGAAGCCAAATTGGGAAGGGCCGTATGTGATTTCACAAAAGCTCGGAGATGGCACGTTCAAATTATCGACCGTTGACGGTCTTACTTTGCCAAGAGCTTGGAATAGCGAAAGCCTTCGTCGCTACTACATATAAAAGGCTTTACTTATTTATTTTTTGTCAATTTATCCCTTTGCATTTTATTCTAGCATTTCGAGATTTAAATTTGTAATAAGGCAACTGGCTTTGCCATATTTTCTCATTTCAGCAATAAAATGCCATCTCTTCGAGCCGGAGCTGTGATTTACTGAATATGACGTACAATATCACGATGCATGGAGAGCTAACTTCCATCATGCGGTAGGATTTATTCAAATAGGGAGTGACTGTGATACAACCGGTCACTCGGTAAGTGAAATCCGAGCTCGGGAGCAGAACACTACATCAACATTCGCAAGGATTGATACACGACAATCCCTCCTCCAACTCCAAATTCCCAAAGTGCGAATTGGAGTATAAACTTCAACTCTCGGTTCCCGAAGTGCGAACCGGAGTATAAATCCATCGCTCCCAGAGTGTGAGCCAACTCCAAATTCCCAGAGTGCGAATTGGAGTATAAACTTCAACTCTCGGTTCCCGGAGCGCGAACCGGAGTATAAATCCATCGCTCCCAGAGTGTGAGCTAACTCCAAATTCCCAGAGTGCGAATTGGAGTATAAACTTCAACTCTCGGTTCCCGGAGCATGAACCAGAGTATAAATCCATCGCTCCCAGAGTGTGAGCTAACTTCAAATTCCCAGAGTGCGAACTGGAGTATAAACTTCAACTTTTGGTTCCCGAAGTGCGAGCCAGAATATAAAACTCTATCTCCAAATTCCCAGATTGTGAATTGGAGCATAAACACCAACTCTTGGTTCCCAGAGCGCGAACCGGAGTATAAACACTAACTCCAAGTTCCTAGAGCGCGGACTGGAGTATAAACATCAACTCCAAATTCTCGGAGCGCAAATTGGAATGTAAACATAAAAATAACCCTAAGTCCCCAGAGCGTGGACTGAAATACAATCACTAACTCCAAATTCCCCGAGTATGAATTGGAGTATAAACATCAATTACAGGTTCCCGGAGAGCGAACTAAGTCATAAACATTGATAATTAATAAGTTCCCAGAGTATGGGCCGAACTGTTAATTGCAAATTGTGTTAAGTCCCCGGAGTGTGGACATGTATTCAAGGCTTATTACATATGTGAGCACGAGCTAATCAACGCAATACTTAAGCAAAAGAGAAAATAGTTGTTTTCCATTTTATCAACAAACAAAAAAAAGGAGTTTGATTACATGACAAAACAAAAAAATTGTCCATAGAGTGGGCGTCGAATCCACACTTATACACGGCTCAAAAAAGGAGAAGTAAAAAAAATTGCTAATAACATCTGCATCGCACGACATGGAATTCAGTCCTTCTTCTTCCGAGACTTCTTCCTTGGAGTCGACCCCCCAGATCCACAACCGGATTTCCTTCGAGACTTCAGTCTCTTTTTCGGTTCGTCTTCAGGATCCGGCATGATATCAATATCTTCTTCGGAGCTAGAAGGGACGGAGATTCTCTTGGAAGGATGAACCGGAGGCAGAGGAGCCGTAACAGGTGGTGGAGCTTCGGCACTAGAAGTCATAACTATGCCGACAGGAGAAGTAACCATTAAAGGAGTTAAGCTTGGTGGAGCAACATCACTTCCGGAACCACCAACCTTCATCGCCGCAGCCATTTCAGCGCTTATTTCGGCAAGGATTTCTTCTTCTCGGGAAGATCGAGCCGTGCTGGACACACTGATAGTCGGCATAAACGAGCTAAAAGTTGGAGCGACTCCACCCATTGCAAAAGAAGGATCGGTAAAAGGTTCACAGGGCTGCTTGAGAAGTTCCTCAATCATCTGAGCATCAAGCGACATTGAGCTCCCCTCTCCAGTCTCGCCGGTAGTCGTAATAGCCTCAGTAACGACAGCTCCTTGCATTGACCGTGAAATGTGTGGTACGGGAAGTGCTGGCGCATCACTTTCAGTCACTGATCGAAAAGAAACGAGAATAATCAGTCAAACGATCTGTTCCAAGTTCATCATTCTAAAACACTTAGGGAATATTTGAAATACCTTCTTTGCCTCGGCTCAGTGATGGGACGAGTTTGGAAACAGCAGTTGTACCGAGAGACAGTTCCGTTTGATCCGGGTTATAAGCAGGAACAACATGTGGACCAGCTGTAGCGGTAACTCCAGACGAGGTCGGGGCAGCAACTGAAACATCCTCACTACAATGTGCAGCTCCAGAACCCTCGCCAGTCTCCACATGGTGAAAACCAAGTCTCTCTCTCTCTCAACAGAAATCATCGCTTCATGGGGAAGTTTCCTTTCCTCCTCGCTCAACAAGCGAAACTCGAGTTCAAATTCATCCACGGCACCTTCGGGGAGAGATGCTTTCTTGCTCGCCACCAATTTTCTCCAAGCATTGAGTAGAAGCATAGAATAATCTCCGAGCCACGAGAGATTCCTGTGCTCAAGCACATTAGCATTATAAGTGTCAAGGAGCTCATCAAACTCGGCTTCTACCCTGAACAGCTCTGCCTGGACTCCCCCCTCCACTTCTGTCTCCACCGCTTCAACTTTAGCAACCGCCGCGTCTCGCTCAGCTCGGAGAGACACAGCTTGCTCACACGCTTCTTGTGCGGCCATATTAGCATTGTATTTTTCCTTGTTTACGTCGGCAAACTTAGCCTTTAATTCCTCTAGTTCTTTGACTGCCGCATCCCTCTCAGCCTCAACATTTTCGTACCGATGGCCCAAGTCTTCAACAAAAGTGCAATGCGCCTGTTGCATCTTTGCCATCTCAACTAATATTTCATCGACCTTTTTTAGCAACTCAACTTCGGCCTTATGAGAGGATTCCACTTCAGATTGAAGTATATCAACAATACGGTTCTTCTGAGCCAAGTCGGCTTCCAGTTTCTCAATAATTTTGGCTCGATCGAAGGCTACTTTCGAAGCTTTAACAGCCGCCTTATACCATTCTTTGTACTGAGCATAGAAATCGCGGGTATAGCTGAGGGCGGTATTCACAGCCTCGTCGGGAATTCTTTTGAGATTGGGAGGAAAGATGTAAGCGTCGAAGCATATTTCTGGAAAATCTTTCTTTAGTTGAGCAATTCTTATAGCCCCTTCACCAGATGGTTCGAGAGGGGCCTCCTCCACAGTTATGGTCGTAGCCGTATTAGTCCTAGAACGATGTGGACCAGGTTTTTAGATCTGTAAAGATGGCTGTTGTCGCAAAGGTTCAAGTGCAGGTGCATGGCTTCTGGATGGCGGAGGAGAACGAGAGGGTGAACGGTACCTTCGGTCCCTATCAGAACGCTCCTGGCTAGAATAATGTCGGGAATGGTCCCTCTCATGATGCTCTTGTTCATAATGCCTCCGTTCACGATCACGATCAGAATCCCTACGGCGAGATTCGTAATAAGATGAAGAATGATGCACTCGCCGAAGTCTATCAAGTGTAGAAGGACGATCCGACATAGCACCTGTAAAGAAGAAACAATTCAACTAAGTACCAAGGAAAAGCACTACAATGCATGTGGAAGTCGTAAAGTGCTGTGAAAGTGTATAAATGTGCAAACCCCCCGACCAACCAGAAGTGTCGATTACACTAACGGGTAAAGACTCGCTTATATCAAGCGCTTCCCGGAGCTCTTCCAAACCGGACCCGTGGTGGAGAGATACGTAGTCCAAAATGGGAATATCGTCCAGTCCTTTGAAAAAGTCTCTGGACTGGCTAGGAGCGGCGCCGGAGATAGTAACCCAGGTATGGAACGGGTTACGACTACAGACTTCCATCTCTTAAACTTAGGTACAGCGGCCTTGCCTTTCCAACCCTCTTCTATTCGGGAAAGGTCGGCTGCTATCTCAGTGTTCGTGGGCGTTCTTTCATCGTCGCTTGCTTCTCTTATCACAATGCCAGGTTTTCTTTTTGCGACTTCCTTCTTCTTCCTCGAGGCCGGTTTTGCCAACCCTTCAGTTACAATACTCTGGCTCATCTCAATCAAATCCAGCGTCCTTAAGTTATCATCGATCAACAGCAAGTCGATGTGCCTTGAATCGCTTGGGACCGTTTGCAAGCTTTGAACGATGCCTCTATAATGCCCACCGGTAGGTCTCGAAATGATGGCTATAAGAGTAACAGAGTATTAGTGCAAGTATTAAGAGTGGCCATTCAAGGATGACTTATGATACTTACGTCTGGATAACCATCTCCTGGCAAACCCTGAAGGGCATCGAACAAAAAACCACTCATTCTTGAAAAAGCTAAGCCTGGTCCAGGCCCCAGTCACAACCTGACAGTTTCTGACCACTTCCAGAAAAGTGAAAGATGGGCTATCACCCCTACTCTTGAAATTGAATATGTGCCTGATCTCGTTTGGCCTTGGCGGGCGAAAAAGGCAGTCCATAAATATGACAAAGGCGCTATTCAGCAATGCATGCCCGTTGGGATGGAGTTGTGAAGGAGTGTACGACAGCATCTCTCTGATGTATTGGTTAAAAGGAGAGAGAGATCCAGCCACGCAGGCATGGCAGTAAAAGGCAGTATATCCTTCAGGTGGGTTATGTGGTCTGTCATTGGCACTAGGTAATAAAACATCGTCCAGGGATATGTTATGTTTCAAACATATCCGGCCCAACAAAGACTCCGAGATACTGGACTGAACAGAATCGACAGGGTCTTCGATAAATATGGCCTCCGGCAACTCATCCGGAGCCGGATCTATAACTTCAGGAAGGATTTCCAGAATCTCAAGCACTGGAGGAGGCGAGCTTTGTACTTCTTGTTGTTGAGAACTCGAAGATTCCATAATTAGCTAACTCACCAGAAAGCGGCGTTAAATACATAAAAATCCCATGCATTCCCCCAGTGTAAAGTGCGTGAGTATGTCGTGCAGTGCAAGTGCTATGCATAATTTAAGCAGATTTTACAAGTTGAAACAAGATGTCCGAACGACGAAACTTTGGAATTTGAGAATGAAAATAACCGTCATTGCTGACCGTCACTTCCACGCCACCCAGATGCTACTGACAAATTCAAGTACCATTCTGTTATATTGTTGGTTAAGTCACAGTTTCATCGACGAGCTTCAAAAAGGAGGTCAAGTCAAATTCGATTATGCAAGGCCGAAGCTCGCCGGAGTCAAGTATGCTAAAGTTCAGTGAGTTCGTTAAAGTTCAAACTTGAAATTAGTCGTAGTTCAGATGTTGGAGCAAATCAGAAGATCAGAAGTTTCAGATGTCAGAACGTTCGAATCGATCGACTCGAATCGATACGAGTCGAATCGAAGGCATTCGAATCCATACACCTCGACTCCATGAAAGGTCGACTCGGTGAAGCCTTAGGGTGGAAGAGCACTTCGAATCCATAAGCGCTGCATAGCTTCGAATCGATCACATTACATACCTACGAATCGATCAGGGTATCACTGCTTCGAATCGAAGCCTCGCGTTTGATATCGATTCGAATAGTTCATTCCTGGATCGATTCGAAATCTTGCATTCTTGATCGATTCAAGCTACACATGCTCAGATCGATGCGAAGCAAGGATCCTTCTCCATGATAACAATTAAGATCGAAACGACTTAGATGGTTTCGCTCCCCAGATCCATCGAGTCGACCAACTCTATTCAGATCTCATGACTCTTCAGATCAGTCAGATGAAAAGAATTGAAATCAATGATGAAAAGTCCAGTTTCTTCATCCTACACTTGAGTCAAATTCCTTAATTACCTAGTTGGATTCGATTAACAGACGAAAACTTGGAAAAATTGGATCGATTCGCGCAAGATGCAATTGTCTCTGGCTCTAGAGGATCGATTCGAAGATACGGTTAAAACAATAGTAAAAAGGTAAAAAATAAAAGTGAAGTTGGCCTTGAGTATTTATATGGGTTCCGAAGAAAGCGCGTGACTCTTCGACTCCCGGTTTTGGTGACTTTCTACCACCGGTCACTCGCCATGCTCCATCGATTCGAACGACCTCTCAATAACCCACTACCTTCGAATCCATCCCAGCGTAGGGCCGTTGCTTCGAATCCATCACACGGCTGAGTCCATACTTCACTTCGAACCCATTGCCTTCCTACCCTTTACACGATCGTGTCCATCCCAACTTTATTGATGCGAGGCATCATCGATTCGAGGAAGAACTAAGCAAAGGCTAGATTAAAAACCATCGACTCGAAGACAATCGATTCGAACATACGTGACTTCGAATCCATCAAAGGACGTCGATGAGAGCAAACGAATCGCTATGATTTGAAAAAATACTTGTCTACCTTTTATACCGATTCAGGAGAGGATCGATACAAGAGGACGATTACAAACAATCATAAAAACAGTGTTTTAACTCGAATCTCAAGATCGGTTCAGGAGAGGACCGATGCAAAATTCGATAACAAACCGAACTGACAATGACTTGCAATCACGCAACGTTAACCAAAGTTAAGGTGGTACATATATGCACATATGTTTGACTAATGTTTGATCTGTATTATTCACAAGGATCAAATTTCCATTTCGTCATGATGTAGACGACGAACAGCCGATCGCGATCATACGACGATTGGCTACAGCAATAAAGAATACAACTCTCAGCAAAGCATGTTCTAATTGTCCAATGATAGACTGCAGCTTTTCAAAGCACGTCATGTTTACACAAGACGTACTTTGGGGGGCAAATGTTATCCCACCTTTTGGCAAGGCCGAGATAACCAAGAACTGACTGGAAAAGGACAAGATCACATGTCCTCAATTTGGAATGATTGATTGGGCAACTACAAATATCGATGAATTTTCCCGAGTCCGGATCGGGCTACGATTGATAAGACACGTCAAGCTAAGCTGTGGAAACCAGCATTCCAAATTTCGGGGCGATCCGAATTCGTATGCTCAAGTTGTCACCAGGAGAAAGTGGAAGGAGTAACAAATTTTCGAACCCAATAGAGCCAATCCTCGAGTTCGAATCCATCATACATGTGTCACTTCGAATCCATGATAAGTGGTTTTGTTTCGAATCCATCGAGCAAGCGAGCAGTTCGACTCCATCCAAGTGGCCATGCTTCGACTCCATCAACCACGCATTGGTTCGAATCCTTCCATCAGGCAATGGTTCGAATCCATCAGTAGTCAGCCATGGTTCGAATCCATCAGAACACACCTTGCTTCGACTCCATCGAGCAAGCTTTAAGGTCGTATCCATCCCATTATGCCTTGGTTCGAATCCATCCTTGTATGCCCTAGCTCGAATCTATCGGGAGAAAATTTCCTCGAATCCATGCAAATGAAGAAGCCCCGGCTCCATTCCAAAACTCGTCTTCGAATCCCCCAACTGAGGCAACCTCGAATCGATCAAATGCTTTGATCGATTCGAACGAGTACCAGTTCCATCGATTCGAAGGAAGCGTGCCTTCGAATCCAACTCTTCGAATCCATCAAATAAACACGGCTAAAGCCAAGGGTATGACCCAGAAAACTCGGAGAAAAAGGAGGATTGACCCGAAGCATTTGCACCACGACATCACTTTCACGTGCAGAAGCATGGATTCGACCCTATGGATTCGAACCATATCGATTCGAACGGGTCCCTGGGACGAAAAACTCCAACTTGAATCGATCATAACTCGAGATCTACAAATCCAAATGCTATGAAATTTTCGCGGGAGCTTGCATATACATAGAAGAATGTCCACGCCAAGTTTCATCACGATTGGACACCTTTTTGATCGATTCGAACCAAGGGTCGAATCGATCCCAAAGTGGGCCCGGATCTTCAAAATTCGGCCATGTGGGCCCCCTCATGTACCAGAAGCGTTCTCCCCTGATTTTAGGCGAAATATCAGCCTCCTACAACCATAAATAGAGCCCCTGGTCATTCAGAAAGGGGATCGGAGAATTTTAGAAATAAAGCACGCCCGGACGCTGCCAGAATTGCTTCAGAAAACCACCGCTGCCTTTGATTTCGAATTTTGGCTTACTACTTGCTGTACTTTGACATAAAAAAAGTTGTATTCTCCGAATATCAAGCAATAAAGTAACAAAACTTCATAGTGGACGTAGGCAATACGCCGAACCACTCTAAATCATTGTCTCTCGTGCAATTTACTTCCTATTACTTGGATTTTTGTTAGATAATCCACATTTTAATTTACTTTCTTCATTTATTATCTCTTCAAAAACTTCCGACGAGTGTTGTGCCCGATTTTGACACAAACATCTTGTATATGTCATACTAATCCATTTAAGTCAATTCCAAGTCTATAGACATGGATCACATATGCTTCTCGTTTTCAAAACAAGAATCCAACCAATGTTTTCAATAATGTCACTAACAATTCAAACAACTTAAGCACAATCAAACACAACATATGTATATATATATATATATTCCATTAAAATTGAGGGGTTAACTTATCTTTAACCCAACAACAACAAGGATCCAAGCACCCAACTCAGACCTCCCTCTTGCAACCACCTTCCCTTCCTTTCTTCACCTTGCTTTCACCTTCGGTTAGCCCAAAACATCCCATAGAGCTCACGGCTATTGTTTCCTTTGGGAGTTTGGCTTTACTTATTCAACTTCTAGCATGGTGGAAGGTGTCCTAATATAGCACTAAAGAATCATTCCGAATTTGAGTTGATTTGGAGTCGATTGGCAATTAATTTGCTTTACGAATTTAGGGATGATGAAGAAGAAGAAGCCATTAAAGAGAGCTTGGTTTTGTTTTGTGAATTTGTGATTTATTCCCAAGAGTATGTCACTCGTTGTATAATCTCAAGATGGTTTTGCCTAAGCTTGCTTTCACCCTACTCCCACCATGCCATGGAAGACTCATCTCTCATCACTTCTCCTTTATGCTAATTACTATTATACCCCTCTCGTGGTAATATCCATTATCCTAATCGAAGCTTCTAGAACCTTCCATGCTTTATGAAGAGGAGAGTGTGTTAACTAGTTGCTAAAGTGTTAATTTGATTATTAGACAAGTGCATAGGAGTTTGAACAACTTATATCGATCGAAAAATTGTTTCCCGATAAACCGATTTTCGGTCACTTATTGATTTTCCATCGAAGAATATATATTTGTAAAAAAATTTACAAACAATTTTGTTATCATTATTAATTAAACTAAATAATATCTAACATGGTTATCAAATCATATTTATAATACTAAATTATATTTCAAAACATTATGATATTCGTAGACAAAGTGTTCGAATTTCGGGGTCGCTACAAAGTAGCTTAGGAAGCAGTCTAGATGAGTAAGTTTATATTTGAAATAGGATTGATTTCAAACATTGAAGCTCCCATGAAATTGTTTTGTGAAAATAATGTGCGATGTAGATTGTAAAAGAACCAAGAGCTCATAAGAAATCAAGGCATGTACTTTAGAAGTTCAACCTTATTAGAGAGTTCTTCGATAATAAAGAAGTAGTGATTGCTAGAGTAGATGCCAAGGACAACATAGTAGATCCATTCATAAAGGAACAAGCTTGGTCAGTTCTCAATAAACTGATCGAAGGGATGCAATCAAGATTCCATAAATGACCAAAGTGCAAGTGAAAGATTGATAGATCTAGTGGTATGCCCTAGGGGCAATTCTATAACTTATTATAAAGTATTACTCTGTAATAAAATCTTGTTCAAAATAAAACGTGATTTTCATTCTATTATATACTTACCGTACTATATTATGTTAATTATAAATATTTAACCTAAGTGTATTTAATAAAAAAATCCTTTAATATGTTATGTGATAGTAATCACAATGTGTTGTAATTGCGAGAAATTTATCACTTTAACATAAAATATTATTATTCTTAGCCAAGATGTTTCAAGATGGAATATTGATACATTCGATTAACTATAGTACATAACGTTATCCAAATATTGGATAGTGTATTACTCATGGCGGCTAGGGTGTAACAATTCGCCTTTTCGATCCCGAGTCTGACGCTAACACCCAAAAACTGGAAGGACGAGTCGATGTGGTTAAGATAAAATATGTACATGGTCACAAGAAGATATCACATGTTAAAATACACATGTCTAAATCAAAACCCACACACATAAAGTCAAAATCGAGTATATACTGACGTGGTGACGGAACGCATGGTAGGAGAACAAATAGATTCATATCATGTTATAGTATTATTTTTGTAGTATATGTAGAGTTAGGTATGACTCATGCTCTGGTCCGGCCTCATTCCCTACAAATTCACACGATGTCCACCATCACCTAAGTCTCAAATAGGACTCACTTTCCTGGACCGCCCAAAGCGTATAGGGTCGCTTGAAATCCACTTCCTCCTCTAGCACTCCGTGGCCTACAGGGGAGAAAATCGTCATGTACGGACCACCTACTAAGTATCATAGGACTGCATCCATATTTGCATACACATTTTGGGTCATCTACATACGTCCTAGATTTTTTCATGTTCGCATTCACCATGGTATCTTATTTCTATGTCACAACATATCCATATACCTTTTTAAAAAAACAACCAACTTATCACACACATTCATTCATTTAATAGCCTCATCATCCATCTTGTCACGCCTTAGATAACCTTCCAAAATAGAAGAGAAATTGAAGTTGAATCATATGTTATTTATTTTATGGGCCAATTCAGGCTGAGGTTCAGCTCGACAATTTTAATGTTCACCGATAGATTAGTATTCATGGACCGATGCACCAGTGTGCGTTACTGGTGTAGGTTTCTAATTTTGGGAATTTGGTGTTTTGTCCCCATTCTCGCCTTTGGTCACCATCGCTTCACCTCGAACTGTTGGGAACATGCCTATATGCTATATATTAGACATAAATGCAGCTAGTGCAAGCAAAAGAACTTGCAGTTTCTACCCTAAAATGCATAAATGCAGCTAATGTGTCATATATGAATGCGATAAAATGACATTATAGGCATGATGCACATCATACTAGTATAAACATATATATTTCTATATTAATGCAAATCAATCATAAACACACATACATATATATATATATATAATATTCAACAATAAACCATCCAAGCATCTAAATTCTAATCCTATAATATCTAAGGAAGTCAAAACCAATGTTGAGAAATGTACCAAAAAAAGCTGAGGATATGTAGCCCTCATCTTCTCTTCACACTCTCACATGCTCTCTGTCGATTCATTTCCCTACTGCACTCTAACCAATTTCATTGTCTTATTTCTAAGTCGTTTAACACCACATTCCATAATACGAGTTAGATCATGGGATGAACTCGAGTCAAATTCCAACTCCACTTCTTCCAATTGGCTAGTCGTTATCACGGTCTTCGGGTCATGTACACATTTTCACAAATGTGATACATAAAACACATTATGGATTCCTACCGTCTTCTTTAGTAGTCTACTTTGTATGTCAAACTCATTATCCTCTCCAATACTAGAAACGGACCAACAAAATCCGGGTACTAACTTTCATGAATTCCCAAATCTTACTACCCTCCTTAATGGAGAAACCATGACAAAAACTAAATTTCCACTTCAAACTCCAAACCATTTCTCCTTCTATCCACATATGATTTTTATCAATCTTGTCCAGCCTTCATCCACTTCCATATGATTTCTACTGTGACAACCTAGTTTTTAACATCATATAATTGGATAATTAACTGATTTTATTAGTTGAACAAATAAATTTTGATAACTAAGTTACCGGGATATATATAAATTGACTTAAAACTATATAAGACATTTAATTATGAAATCCTTGGATATATATATATATATATGCCCTATGAAATGAAATGTAGGAAAGTTTGTAAAAGTGTGGATATATATATATATATAATATCAAAAATTCACATATGATATTTTAATTATTCCAAAGTTATATTTTTATTTTCAAAATCTCAAAAATAATTTATATTGAAAACGCTTCATTTATAAACACTAGTATATATATTTAGTTATTGATTTAAGTAGTAATAACTTAAGTTTAAAATGAAATAAGAATAAATAAAAGGGTTTTATAATATTTCTTTAAGTAAACATGGTAAATAAAAATATCAAAATAAAAATATAAAACATAAATAAATATAACATATTTGCGTATAGACATTTATAAGCTTAAGAAGATCTTTGTGTACAAGTGTCGAGTTACTCTTTAAAATTGTCTTCTTCATTTTATAAATAAAAAGATATAGAAACCAAGTGTTGTACATTTTATACGCTTTTTTTTGTGTGTGTGTGTGTATCAAAACTCTTCTTTTCTTTCAACTTAAAAAAACAAACTAAAAACCAAACAAATAAACTACTTCAAGTTCTCATCTGAAACAAAGCAAAAGGAATTCAGGTTCATCTCAACTAAGAAGTAGATCAAGCTTCCAGTTAAAAATCAACAGCAGTTTCCAAATCTCTGTTCTCTGTTCAAACATTTACAGTGAGTAAACTTAATTTTTAAAATCTAAATCATCTTTATTAACTTATGCATGTAAAGGTTGATGATAGTAATGACGTGACTATTACTTGCATGGATATAGAAATGTATTTTTGCCTGGTATATATGTTTGAATGGCCATGTATATGTATACGCATGCCTCTGTTCTTGATTTACAGACCCAATAATCACTCAAATCATTCAAAAATTCATATCTCTCAATCTAGGAAATTATAGGGTATGATGTTTAAAGAAAAATTGTCTGTAATGGTGTGATACTATTTTTAAAAATGTTTCCAAGTAAAAAAATTTTAAGTATCTATCTGGGAAAGAAGGTTTTACAGTGGAAATCAAATCAAGTTAGAAAATAAATTGTTTAAATCTTAAGTTTTGCTTATATCGTCTGAATAAATTTGTAAAATGATGATTTTAAATGGTAATATCATGATTTTTAAGTTAGAATTTGATGAGGAATTATAGGTTGAATAGAATTGGGTTTTAATTAGATTTCCGATGATCGGAGGAGATTCGTGAGTCGAGTTCGTCGATGAAGGTAGCTCGAGGGTCGAGGAGTGTGGGAAAATTGGTCGGTGGATTTTTAGTTCGTCGTGGTGGCGCGGTGAAGTCATAGTAGGGTTTTAGGTTATGATCTGGACGAGGTCGAATTTGGGGCGATTGAGGCACTGTGGCGGCGTCGAGCTAGGCCAAAGTAGGAGGAAAAGGGAGGTGGTCGAACGATGAATGTCTCCGGTGGTCAGAGTTAGGCGGTGCGAGGTGATTTGAGGATCGAGTTTCTCTTCCCTGGTTGTTCGACTCGTTCGATTTCGTTTCTTAGGTCGTTGTGGGTTTCTGGGTAGCTAAGGTGGACGAAGGGCTCGTCGTCGCCTTGCTGGTGATGGTGACGATGGTCGGAGACGCTCTGACCGTGCATGCACATGCACGGTGCAGTAATGGTTTCTGTTGTTTTTTGTGTAGGCTATAGGTAGGATCAGGAATTCGAGAGAGTGACGGGAAGAAAGGGAATTATATCATGTTTGGGCTTGGGTTTGCATCAGGTTGGGCTCGAGTCGCTTAAGTGAATTAGCAGGTCTTAAAAAGTAAAGGATGAAGAAGATAAGGAGAGGGAAAGTATCGGGTTGGCTCGGGTTTGCATGAGGGTTTGTATAGAGTTTGGCTCGGGTCTGTTCACTAGCGTATTAGCAAGATTTTTAAAGAAAACAAAAACAAGTTTTAAATGTCAAAATAATAATATAACTGATAATTAACTGTATAATTTAAATTCTTGCTTCGTTCCTTTTTGAGGACAAAAAGTTCTAAAGGGGGAGGAATGTGACGACTTGGTTTTTAACATCAGATAATTGGATAACTAATTGATTTATTAGTTGAACAAATAAATTTTGTAATTAAGATATCGGGATGTATATATATGAATCGACTTAAAACTATATAGGACATTTAATTATGAATCCTTGAATATATATATGCCCTATGAAATGAAATGTAGGAAAGTTTGTAAAAGTGTGGATATATATATATATATAATACCAAAAATTCACATAAGATATTTTAATTGTTCCAAAGTCATATTTTTATTTTCAAAATCCAAAGTTATATTTTTATTTTCAAAATCTCAAAAATAATTTATATTTAAAACTCTAGATTTTTAAACACTAGTAGATATTGTGGAATATGCAAGTATATGATTTTTGTTTGATGATAATAAACATATATACATTCACTTAAATGTATTTGTTAATGTACTATTCTATTTTTCATAAATTAAATAGATATTTGTTGAATAAAATAAATTACACAGAATTTGAATGGAATTTGAATTCAAACGGAAATTTTATTCAAACAAATATTTATTACATTTTTGAATAGTACAATTTCAAGCTCTCAATAAACATATACAATTTTGAATACATCACAATTCAATTTATATTAACAACCTCACTACATATCACTCACACTCGTATTTTGTCTTCAACTGCATTCCAGTTTGAATCCAGCATCTGAGAAATCTGCAAAAATATTCACTAACGCAGTAAAATTGAAAAAGAAATATTTCTGCAATATAAAATAAAATATGGTTTTTGAAAATAATATTTGCCTCGGTTATTTGGGTTGTTCGTCATCATTTACATTTGAATTCATCATACACGAACAATGTGACATGCATAGTGTATCTCTGTACATGCCACAAGGCCGTGCACAGCAATATACACTTGATAATGCTACAGGGACAGGTGAGCACAGGTCAAACCCAAATGAAAAACCGGGTTCAACTCACGTGCAATATATTGAAAATCACGACACGAGCACAAGGCCAAACCCGAGTTTTTAAAACTGGGTTCAACACAAGGCACAATAAACTGAATGCAAAGGTCAAGTCATTGTTGTCATGACTCAACTCAAATGCAAAGCTTCGACAAATCAAAACTGCATCATGATGCAAGGCCAGAGACTACAAGTGAAACAATGCAGTGTAACAGCCCAAACTTTTAACAAGTATTTTTCACTTGTATTTTAAAAAAACTTTGGGGTTTATTATATAAAAATCTAAATTTAAAGTGATTAAAAATAAAAATAAAAACAATTGACCAAATTTTTAATTAAATAATAAGATCTCTGAAATTTTGACATGGTTAAGAATTAACTTTAATTTGGAAATTTGGGTTTTTGTCGAAGATGGTAAATAACTTAATTTCTAACAAAATCAAGTTTTAATTAAGAAAACATTAATAGCTTAGGTGGTTAAGACATCTGGGCTATTCACGACAAGTCACGAGTTTGAGTCTCAGCACGGTCAGAATTTCGAATTTTTTTTGTGTATAAATGAACTGGGAAATTACGCGTTAAAAAGGGCGCGTAAATTTAGGGAATAAATACCGTGTATATATATATATATAAGATTATATATAAGAAAACGTATAGAATTTTAATCCGTTATTTTTCTCTTTCCAGTAAAATTTACTTCCCAATTTATATACATATTAATTTGATTAAATCATTTCCTAAAAGTCTAAACCTAAACTGAAAGTTTTGAAGTTTTTAAATTTTGTTAAAAGACAACTCAAATTCGCAATGTTAATAAAATGAATTTTGTATATGTATAATATATGTAAACCAATAAAATTTTGGTAAGTAATAACTTTGTAAAAAAATTTAGTGTACTAATGAACTGTTGGATTTCGCGTTTAAAGGACGCGTAAAATTTATGGTATAAGTAACGTAATAAACGTATAAACTAAAAAAGTTATTTTATATAAATTTAGGTGTTTTGCATTGCGTCGGTTTGGCATATTTTAAAAATCATATTTATATCTGTATGGATTAAAATATCAGTTAGTAGTTTATAGTAAACGTTACATTTTCCATAGTTGTCAATTGGGTTTTAATTTTTGTATATGACTTTTTCATTCCAAAATCTTTGCCAATTCTTGCCGTTTCATTTAATTCAATCAAAATAAAGATCAAAATTTCATATAGCTGATCACGCAACTATAAAATGGTATAAAATGTTGAAATCAAATTTTCATAAATTGGCAGCATAAATCACGCATATAAAATAACGTTCAAACTAAAGAAACTAGAAAGTAATCAACGCATGCATTTAATCAAGATTTTCGTATAACTGGGAATAGTGAATCACGCTCCTCTATTTCATAAAGCACGAATCCATATCTCTTGCTTCTTGTTTCCCACTGCAATTTGTTTTGCAAATTTTCGTACAACTGATCAACCAAATTATGTAAACATTTATTTCATTTGCCTTTTCAATACAGAGCAAATTTATATTCGCTGACCGTTTTGCCTAAAATCACGCAAGCTTATCCATGAAAAAAAAAACAACGTTCAAGCATAACAAACTGGAAAGTAAATCGCGCATATATTTTTTAGAGATCTCTTGCCAATTTTCACCTATTTGTTTCCCTGCATGCCGTGCCTATGTTCTATTTTGGACCAAGTATACTTCACTTACTTACATACAAAGCAACTCCTCTTTATAAATACATAGCCTCGTCCAAAACTTTCCTCTGCATCTCATAGTTTATCCTTCTTCTTCTTTTGTGTTGAAGCCTCTATCAGGTAATGGTTTTACTTTTTCTTTTCTTCTTCCAGTTTTTCCCTTTCTTCTTCTTGTTGTTCTCTGTTTCCCTTTTGCCTTGCTCGGCTACTTCCCTCTAAGTTTTCATAACCGAGCTTATATCCCGAACAAGCCCATGGTTAATATATTATAATATTTTTCTAAAAATTATTAAGTATTTTTGAAATAAAATTTATGTAATTTAACTAAAAATTTGACTTAAGGCTTTAAAATTTTAAAGGTGTTTTGTTTTCTATAAGTTAAATTTTTGTAAGTTAATAATTGGTTTTAAAGTGAATTTAAAGATTTTATTTACGATAAATGACATAATAATTAAATTTGATTTAATATGGAGTTGAAATCTAACCTAGAAATTTTAATAAAAGTTATTTCCGAAAATGGATATGTTTGGTATAATAAATAATGTACTTTGAATTGATAAAATGAAAGACGGTTGAAATGGAACATTTGGGAATAACTTTTATTTAACTTGAATCATAGTTGAATTGATGTCTAAATGAATAAAGTTGCGAAGAAAATTTAGTGTATATTAACTATAAAAGGAAAAAAAATAAATTTATGGAACGGATGTGTTTTGTAAGTAAATAATTGAAAATGTTGTTTTCAAATGGAAAGGTGAAATTTCCATTTATGACTTAACTTGAAAATTGGAAATTTGGTTTTAAATAAAATTGTTAAGTTAAGTAAATAAATGAGAATGTATTTTTATTTAGGAAGTGGGTATTTTTAAATTAAGTGTAAAGTTATTTGGAAAAATATATATACAAGTTAAGTAAAATCGGGAAATTCTGACTTACAAATGATTCATAGTAAATTTGGATATTTTATTTATAAAATTTATGTTATTTAATCATAAGATAAATGGTATCCAAATGAACATTTTTCTGAAGCAGGAATATGATTTTATAAGTTAAGAATGGTTAAAAATTTAAATTTCTATGTTTCTGAATTCGACAATGTTTTGAAATTAAAGTGGCAGAGACGTGTTGTACTTATGAACAGAGAGAGTTTGCATTAGGCAGAGACGCAAGTTTTGTGTAAATACATATTTTTCAAACTAGATAAGGGACGTGCCGTTGGAAAAATTATATATATATATATATATATAATAATAAATAGTACTGCCAAGCCTCTGAAGTTGGGGTCGGGATGTGGGGTGAGGCAGTCGAGAAAAAGTTGAATCAAAATTTCTTTTACTCCATTCGTTCTAGTTGTTTCAAAATATTTGCTTTAACCGTAAATTTAAGTCGCGTATTGGTTTTATTTGGATTTTTTTCTAGATTTTGATCAAGTCGTTGCTTCCGCTGTAAATTGATCGTGCTTTCTATACTCTTATTTCGGGATTTTCGTTTTATCAAATTTTTCTGTAGCATTAAGGTGAGTATTTCTCACCAGACAAACATACCTATATTTCTGTGAATTATCGCAAGTTTATTTGTAAATTATTTATTAAATGTCATCTGTCTGTAATATAACGTATGATGTTAAACCCCATTTTAAATTGACACCTCATCGGTTGTTTATCTGTTGTAATATAGTTGCAGTTATATTATTTAATGCTTATTTACTGTTAAATCATCACTGCAAGTTCCCTGTAAATTGAGATCGTTATAGGCTGAAATGATAGGCCTGAACGACAATTATTATCAATATATATTATTTAATTGTTTAAAATTTGATTTGTTAACTTGGGATTGCGGGTTTGAAATGATAGAACCCGGGGTTTTGTAAATTGCGGATTGAAATGATATAAATCCGTATCACTTGACCTAGGCTAGAAAACTATATACAGACCCGTGGTTTATATAATGTTTTTCTGAAATATTTTAAATTTTATTTTAAAATGGAAGTTTATAATATTCTGGTTTAAATATATTTAAAGGATTTTTATAAGATTTATAATGTTTTGAATGAGTTAAAAATGTTAAATAAATAAATAAATGTTTAAATAAATTTTGGAATATAACTTATTTTGGGAATTTCTGAATTTTGTTAAAAATAAGGTTTCAGTTAAGAAAAAAAAATTTGATAAAAAGTTATATTGGGAATTTAAAACTTGATGGTTAAGTTAATAGTCTATTTTCAGCACTTAAATGCTGTCTTTTATAAACAAACTGTTTTAACCTATAGACTTTAGGTAGCATTTCATAAGTGCTACAGAAACTGGGATTTTGAATTATTTAAAAATTAAAATTATGGAAACAATCTTTAGGGGAAAAGGCCAAAATTTTGGAATTTAATATGTAATTGATAAAAATAAGAAATTGACTTTGCATGGTTTTAAAGGAAGAATTTAACTTTAAAATTTGGTAAAAAGGGGAAATAAATTCCTAAATAAATTGAATAGATTTAAATGGTATTTTTATAAAATGACTAATGTTTAAAAACAATATTTTGATATTGAAGGTATTTGAAATTCATTTTGATTTCAAAATATAAATACCATTTTTAAAGGTTGTAACCACGGGTTATAATAACGCTTGGTTGTTAAAGAGACCGGGATCGGATATCTGGCATACTCTCTGTCGATACCGAAAACTACTTTGACAACCGTGTACGCGGTGGAGATTCCAGAATGAAGTAGGATGGTGGTGACGGTTCCTTTGAGGTAAATACGTGGACCCGACTCCCGTGAGTTGGCATAAGGTGGCTAAAACAGGAGCGATTCTCGGATTAATGAGGTAGCACCTCTGATCGGACGCACTTCTTCGTATGCCATTCTATTACTTTTGTGATTGTTTTGGTGCGCACCTTTGATTTGGGAGTGTTGTTCGAGGTGGGCGGCAGCTGCGCGCTGCGCGTTTCCATCGGTCCGGATAGCAATTGGTATATCTACCCTGGCATTGCCTAGTTGTGTCGTGTCACCTACCATAGCGAGCCTTATACGATTTTGGTTTTGTACCATACCTATGGAGTGCCCTCTGACGACGCCCAGTACGGGGGAGATTACGGTACTGTATAGACTATGAGAATATATTCTGTATTAAGGGCTATATGGGTAACCCCTTAACGCTATTAAAAAGTAAGTTTATTTTACTAATAGACATTATTATAATAGCGAAATATTACTGCATAGTAAATAGTTTAACGGATCCTTAGAGGATGGGAGGTCCCAAGCATCCTTTAAGTTACTTGCTCTATACTACAGTACACTTGAATTAACTTACACTATATAAGTATGTATGTCCTGACTCGAGTGTTTATGTTTTATTTTACGCTCGGGTCAGCCTGAGTTGCAGTTTCAGTTTTCTTCCTGGAGCTAGGACATTCTGTAGATCTTTCGAGCTGCTGGCAAAATCTTTCAGTCTATATCTTATTTATGTAATGGAGACTTTGGAATATTTGGATTTCTATTGATGTTTTAAACTGTATCGGAGATTCTAAACCATGTAAAATTTTATTTGGGTGAGATGTTTAGTGGCTTCATGAACCACTAAGTATTTTAAATTCCGCTGCGAGATTTCTGATATCTGTGTCTGTGATTCTGTGATTTATTTACTGCATATTCTGAGTTTTGCCAAAAATTTATTTATGACGCGGTATTTTGAACAATTCAAGTCCGACATGTGCGGATGCGAATGGTTGAAAATACTGGGTCGTTACATGCATGGTGAAATTGGATCAACTAAACAGACCAAGTCCAAATGCATCAGTGAAGAAACTGCAGTGGACATGTTCAGTTACAACTCCAGACCATGCTACAGAATGGATGCAGTGATACAAGTGATGCAAGTTACAGATTTGAAGAAATGAAACAACATCAAAACATCACAGATGAAATGACCAGAACATTAAGTGCAGAAACAACAGTCATGAACACAGAAACACCAATAGAGGTGAAACTCACATGTATGATACCAGTGAAACAATACAGAATGAATGAACTCACATGTACACCATGATATAAAGTGCACCAGTGATGCAAGAAATGCCCAACACAAATGGCCAAAGAAATGCACAAAGTTGCTGCAGTGGAATGAATAAGTGATGCACATGGCAATCAAAAATGCCTGAACAACTACAGCCCAATGAAAACAGAGACCAAACAATGGATGACTCAAGCAACATGACCAAGTTCATATACACAGTGCAGACCATAAAATGCCACCAAGCAAACAAAGACCAGACAATACAGCATGTACAAGCCACAATGAAGTTGTACAAGAATAACCAGGGTTGTACAAGTACAGGTAATAGTATGGTCAATGTCACAAGCATGAACATACAACAAGCAGTTGCAACATGATGAGCAACACAAGGGCAGTGCACAAATACAAGATGACCAAGTGAATCAAGTTCAGGTACACGAGCTAATGAACACTGCAGAAGTTCAAATCAATACAACAACTCAAAGCAATGAACAGAACATCAACTGGGCACATGCAGTAATAACCAGAATGGATGCAGATTACAAGACAGTTTGCAAGCAAATTCAAAGTGGAAGCACCACCAAAGACTCAACAGAGAATAGCAGTCAGGCACACATGTATATGAAGCAACACAAGTGAAAATTCGACAAGTACATGAAGACTACAATACATAAGTCAGTGTAGTGATACATGGAATCAAATAAACAAGTTCATGTGGAAGCATACAGAAGTCATAGAAGTCGAAATCGTAGAAGCTCATGTGGAAACAGTGAATAACATGTTCGAAGTCAAAAATCAATTTAGGAAAGTTTTTGTCGTATTATTCAAGGAAAATCAAACGATTGAAAATCAAGGCCGTGAGTAACATGTCACAAAAATATCAGGAAAGCCGTGTGCATCAGGAAATCGAATTTCAGGAAAGTATCGAATTAATTAGTTATTCGAATTCATATAAATACCAAACCCAAATCATCATCATCAGCATTGAGTTAAATTGAAGCAATCATTAAACCAACAACGAAAAAAATAACATACTGAATCAACAACGAACTCGATCATCAGAGAACGAGCGAGCCAGCAACGAGAATCGATCAACAGAGGAGCAACGCAAACTAGAATCAATCATCAGAGAACGAACGTGAGCAAGAGCATCACAAACCAGAGCCGAAGCCCTAATTCGACAAAGAGGAACGGCCGTCATATTTCCAAGCAAGAGGATCGGGTTAAAGAAATAATGGGCCGGCCTTATTTTATAAAAGGGGTCTTGTTTTAAAGGGCTTTAGTTTTTGGGTTTATATTCAAATAGGGTTTTGGTTTTAAACTGTTTTTTTAAGTTTGTTTTTTTTTCTTTTCAAGTCAAAGAATTGGTAAATCACCACCTAGGTTGTAGGTAGTGTCACATTGTCTAGTTAGAATTAGTTCAGTGAGCAGGGTGTGCAAGTTTGCAAAACTCTATAGGCGGGAGCAGAGTTTGCGAGTTTGCGAAACTCTATAGGCGGAGCAGGGTGTGCGAGTCAATGAGAGTGTTTGTGAGCGGGAGCAAGGGTTTGCGAGTCTAGTAGAGTGTTTGTGAGCGGGATATTGTTTAATTCTAATAGAAATCTGGGAATGCAGCAGTAGGCAGGGGTTGTCGAAGCTGGGTAAATTTTGTGTGTGATTTACTTTTCAGCATATTTATTTCTGCAGTTTGTTTCTGTGTTTAAATCGAGAAAATTTGCTATAATCCTATTCACCCCCCCCCCCCTCTAGGGTTAATCTAGATCCTACAGATATATTTAATTATTGATTTAAGTAGTTATAAATTAAGTTTAAAATGAAATAATAACAAATAAGAGGGTTTTATAATATTTCTTTAAAGTAAACATGGCAAATAAAAATATAAAAAAATATAAAAAATAAAACATAAATAAATATAAAATATTTGCATATAGACATTTGTAAGCTTAAGATGGTCTTTGTGTACAAATGTCAAGTTACTCTTTAAAATTATTTTCTTCGTTTTTATAAAAAAAGATTTAGAAACCAGGTGTTGTATATTTTATACACTTTTGTATATATATCAAACCTCTTCTTTTCTTTCATAAAAAAACTCAAAAAAACAAACTAGAAACCAAACAAATAAACTACTTCAAGTTTTCATCTGAAATAAAGCAAAAGGAATTCAGGTTAATTTCAACTAAGAAGTAGATCAAGCTTCCAATTAAAAATCAACAGCTATTTCCAAATCTCTGTTCTCTGCTCAAACATTTTACAGTGAGTAGACTTAATTTTAAAAGCAAAATCATCTTTATTAACTTGTGCATGTAAAGATTGATGATAGTAATGACTTGACTATTGCTTGCATGGATGTAGAAATGTATTTTTGCTTGGTATATATATTTGAATAGCCGTGTATATGTACATAAATGCCTCTGTTCTTGATTTGCGGATCCAATAATCACTCAAATCATTCAAAAATTCATATCTCTCCATCTAGGCTTTAAAGAAACGTTGTCTGTAATGGTGTGATACTATTTTTAAAAATGTTTCTAAATAAATTTTTTTAAGTATCTATCTGGGAAAGGAGGTTTTACAGTGGAAATCAAATTAAGTCAAAAAATAAATTGTTTAAATCTCAAGTTTTGCTTATATCATCATAATCGATTTGGAAAATGATGATTTTTAATGGTAATATCATTATTTTAAGTTAGTATTTGATAAGGAATTATAGGTTGAATGGAATTTGGTTTTTATTCGATTTTTGACGATAGGAGGAGATTCGTGAGTCGAGATCGTCGCTGAAGGTAGCTCGAGGGTCGAGAAGCGTGGGAAAATTAATCAGTGGATTTTTAGTTCGTCGCGGTGGCGTGGTAAAGTCATAATAGGGTTTTAGGTTATGATCGGGACAAGGTCGAATTTGTGGCGAATGCGGCACCGTGGCGGCGTCGAGTTGAGCCAAAGTAGAAGGAAAAGGTGGTGGTCGTACGACGAAGGTCTGGGCATAAGGACGTGGTCTCCGATGTTTGGAGTTAGGTGGTGCGAGGTGATTTGGGGATCGGGTTTCTCTTTCCTGGTGGTTCGGCCCATTCAATTTTGATTCTTGGGTCGTTGTGGGTTTTTGTGTAGCTAAGGCGGACGAAGGGGTCGTCGTTGACTTGCTGGCGATGATGACGATAGTCTGAGATGCTCTGATCATGCATGCACGTGCACGGTGCACTGATGGGCTCTTTTGTTTTTTTTTGTGTAGGCTATAGGTAGGATGAGGAATTCGAGAAAGTGACGGGAAGAAAGGGAATTAGATCGTGTTTGGGCTCGGGTTTGCATCGGGTTGTGCTCGAGTTGCTTAAGTGAACTAGCAGGTTTTAAAAAGTAAAGGATGAAGAAGATAAGTAGAGGGAAAGTATCGGGTTGGCTCGGGTTTGCATAAGGGTTTGTATAGGGTTTGGCTTGGGTCTGTTCACTACCGTATTAGCAAGGTTTTCAAAGAAAACAAAAACAAGTTTTAAAACAATTTCCTAACCAATTTCTTTAAATGATGAATGTTTTACCTAAATATTAGGTTAGTTAAAGGTTATATAATAATTTATTTCTAATTTAAATTAATTTAGTTTGGAATATTTTATTATATGTCCACTATTAAAATTAATTCTTAGGTTTATTAAAATGAAATTAAATAGTGTAATTAAGTAGTTGGTTAAAGAAAAGTAAAATGTTTTAAGCTTATAATTACTCAAAAAGGGTCTTAAGTGATTTTGTAGGTTAACAATAAATTAATTCCAAATTTTTAATTTAAATAAAATTTAAATGGTAATTAAGTAAATGGTTAAGACGGATGCTTTAAAATTTTAATTAATTAAGGTCTTAAGTAATTGTAAATGATAATTAATTAATTCCAATATTTATTTAAAATAAAAAAGGGCATGCAATTAGTTAATGACATTTAAGCAGGATTTAAATTAATTTGTAAGTGTTTAGTTAATTTATTTTAATTAAATTAATTAGAAAAGGTGTGACCAGTTAATCTTGTCTACGAATGGTTAATTTGAATTGAATGCTTGAATTGTTTAGTATCCCTAGTATGTTAATTTGTGATGTTCTATGATATGAAATAACCTGATTTGAACAATTGATAAAATGTGAGACATTTATTTGAACAGATATTGTAATGGAAATTTTGTGAATGTTGGCATTTGAGATTGAATTGTTTTGGCTTAAAAGATGGCATTTGGATTCAAAGGAACAGGGATCGGATATCAGCAATATCCGAAACTACTTCGGTTTAATAAGCGCTATAATTCTTTATAGATTTGATTGTAAAATCGAATAGGCTGGAATGGAAAATTAAGTAAACTTGGCCATTAAACCAAGTAACGGTACTCAGATATTGTTTTGTGAAATAAGTGTTTGGCTTTAGCAAGATAAAACTCATAGTAATGAACGAGTTACTTGGGTTTTCAAAGAAGCTTTACCACTTAAGTATTTCATATTAAATGGGTTTACGCTGGTTTCCAGCCTGACTCGATGTTACTTTATTGTAATGCTCGGATCAGACCGAGTATTACAGATTTTCAGGTTTAGTCGCTAGGAGCTCAGGAAGCGAGCTGGATGGCAGAGTCATACTAGTTCCGCTGTGTATTAGAATCTGTATTGATTGTATTCATGGACAAGTTATTATAAATGTCCAAATTATTTGTTGATGATTGTACTCTGATATATTGATTAAATTGGTATTTACAGCTTTCTTTGTGTAAATGCTGCTATTTGTATATTACATTTTGTTCCGCTGCGATTGTGAGATTTCTGTGCTGTGGTTTTCTGTTTCTTCTTCTACCTCTTTTTCTTCTTTTCCCTAACAATCTGGAATTTCCAGCGGTCGATTGTTCGGCACTTCTACAGTGAACGTATTAGTGTCGAATTTTCAAGGTCAAAAATAAGGATGCGTTACATCTACTTTCTCCGTGGTGTCTATAAACATCTCTGTCCCAAAAATAATCTTGTACGCGGACTCCTACTAGTGTGACGCCCCACCTCTGTGCTCACAATAACAAAGAGTATTATAAGGAAATACTGTCTGTTATTACGAAGAATAAGGCTGGATAGGAGCGGCCATCCGTAGTTAGGCCTTACACTAGTATTGATTGTCTCGATAGAAGTGGTATATATATTTATTTTCATCTCTTTGTTTATTTACTCCCATTGACATATTCAATTCCAGTATAAAAAGAACTACGATGGTTCATAATAGTTTAGGACAACATATATAATAATAACACAGATAAGCTCAACACAGAACACGGATAATATCAAATCTCATATATATATAACTGAAGTCAGTTACAATACATGTGATACAATACATCTGTCGACACTGGAAGTTACATATACAAGTACAATATTGTAAATAATATACATGAATACATATCATCCTATAAAATGACAACGACTACTCCAAAAGATAAAAAGAGACTTCATAGCTCAATCAGCATCCCAAAGCGAGATATCAACAGCCTGTAATAACTCGGTCTGACCCGAGTATTAATTCAAAAGAAAATAATACGCGGGTCAGTCTAATTCAAACTCGGTTATTAATGCACGGAAGCAATAATTATCAAATAACAAATAGACGACAAACACAATAAATCTCACCTATCCAATCCTTTAATAAGGAAATCGGATAACGGTAAATATAACACGTAACACCATTAAACAGCAAATCGACAAATTCAAATCATCAACAAAGATAAATAAAAGGATTATCAATGAAGATAATTTAGAAGACAACAGAATTGCCTAAACAGTAATTAACAGCAAGTGGCCAAAGCAAAACCCAAGCCAGTGAAACAACATAAACAACAAAATCTAATTATCGATACGATAATTAGAAAACACATAATCTAATTATCTAGTAGATAATTAGATAGCAACAAAATAATCAAATTAAACCAATCAAAATACAATTTCAAAATGTATTGAATTGGACACACGAAACAATTCAAGCAATTGAAATTATCAATTAAAAAGTCAATTCTGTTTGGCTGCAGTACACGCTCACGTGCACTGCCTCGCCGCTACAATAATGAAATATGCAAAGGATCAATGAATCAGAAATAGATTCAACTATACATGCGTACCCACGTACAAATAAATGTATGCACAATAATAAGCACAATAAGGTACAAGTACACAAATAGTCAGAAGGTGAAGATGTAATATGGTGCATCACAACAATACATATGCACAAGTACACAACAACGAATTCAAGTTCAGGCAATGTGAATCAGCTATAGGTAGCAAGAACATGCACAATGCATGCATAGAACAAATACAGGCAAAGTTAATTTGGCATCAAAACACAAACTCAAATTGCTGCAAGTGCAATAAAGAATTCAATGGATTTTCAGATATATATCCAAAAAGATCACAACAGCAAATAAAAAGATTTTCGCAAGTTGAATAAGTCAATTCAGCATATATATCAGGAATCAAAATACCGTAAACCAAAATGAGCAATTAACGAAATATTAATAGTCATAATTAAAATCCCAATCGAAGTTGAAATACTCAAAGCCGAATATTTCTAAATATATGAAAACAGAGAAGTTTGTTTTTCAAACTCTCCTCTATATATACCAAAAATCATCCATGGCAATTTGGTATCGAGTTTGAAAGAAATAAATTAGAAAAAGCAAAAATCATACCAAATGAAGCAACAATAAAGCATGTATATGTAGGTATATAAATGATGCTCGACAAATTACAAACTGCACATAAAACAGCAGCTCGAATAAACAATGCAAACTGTCTCGAAAAATGATACCAATGACTTCAAAGAAACCAAGTGCATGAAGACTGCATCAAGTTAATGATACATATACTCGAGCTCAAGACAGTACAACCCAAAATGCAAACTGCAATTACATGGGGAGTGACAATATATACTGAACTAGAGTGCAACTACAAAGAGCAACAGCATACCAAATGAAACGATGAACCAGATAAGGCACAGTTCAAACCGTTAAGCAAAGTCAAAATGAAAATCATGGTATGAACAGAGAATACTTGCAACAGTGATGATGAAATGAAAACAACATGAATGGTCACAGGCATGAACTACAGCCAATACACAAAGAAAAGGTAAATTCGAAGACAGGTGAAGATATGAAACTCAATGCCGTGATGACCAAGGTCGAAGATAATACAAAGGAATCAGAACCATGTTTTCCAATTCTTTTCTGACAAGTTCTACAACTAACAAGACAGGTGGTTCAAAGAAGGTTCAGATGTGTAAGAAGCAATGCGATAAAATATAGAAAAACATATATGCAGCAGAATCAAAGCAATGGTTATGGCCGAAGTCATGGATTCGCATACACAAAGTCAAAACCGAAGACAACGTAAATTTAAATACTAGCGAATTCGAAACCGTGGTGAGCAGGGAAACAGTGTCAAAGAAAACCGTGTCAACCAAGTTACACGAAATTAAACGAATTGAATAAGTCAGTGAAATCTTCAACATCCAAAAGAAATTCGAATGGCCGATGCAAAGCAACTGACAAATTCAAACAATTATATACATACGAACACAAAAAAAGGAGTTCGAACAGATCCAAAAATCATCAAGCCGTGGATAAAGAAAATCGAACCAAGTCAGAAAACATCAACATCCAAACATAATTCGAATGGCCGAAGCAAAGTTTTGAATTAGAAGCGTGAGTGAAAATCACTCACCTATGTCAAAGAGCATGAATCCAACAGCTGCAGTCCCTTTTTCCCATTTCCTGATCGCCAAAGCATGGTGCTCGATTCGAAGCAAAGACGAACACAATAAGCAACCGAAAGCATCTCAAGAGATGATCAACCATCAGAGCAAGGAAATCGAATTCAATCGAGCATTCAAAAACGCTTGTTCGAATTACACGAAAACCCTAATTTTTGAAGGAAGAGGAACGAACAACAGAGCCGCCAGTATCTCAACAAAAAGTGAACGGGCAAAAAAAATAAAAAGGGAACGGGCCAAATAAAATAAAAGGGAGAGTGTTTTTGGGCCAAGATTTTTATTTAAAGCCCGCATAACCTTAATGAATTTTTAAAAGAATTTCAACCTGATTAAATACTCCCAATAGCTATTAGCCAGCTGATTTAATCGCCTAATGACGATAATTAACCGGTGCAAAACCCCGGGTTGTTACAACTAGCGTGAAGGTGACTTAAACGGCCTTCCATATAAAGCTACAAACGGTTTCATGCTTATACTAGCAAAATATCTATTATTATACACAAACTCCACCAAAGGTAAATGGACCTCCCAAGACCATTCAAAGTCCAGTGTACAAGCACTTAACAATCCCACCAACACTCTGCTTTTCGTTTGTCTATCGTTCTGCGGTTAATATGCGGTGCTAATTCAATTCCATCCCTAATGCCTCCTGTAAACTCCTCTAGAATTTACTTGTGAAAAGTAGATTATGGTCGCTCACTATACTAGTTAGAACCAATGTAGTGGAACACTTTTCTAATATATTGCATCACTAATGTTGCTACGGTACTTGTGCTCTTCATAAAATGCGGTTTCTCCGTAAGATGATCTACTATTACCTGTATACTTTCATTTTCTCTTTTACTTCGGGGTAATCCGTCAACAAAATTCATGGATATGCACTCCACTTCTTCTGTGGCACGTCTAAGGGAAGTAATAACTCACTTGGCTTTTTCTGCTCCACTGTCATCCTTTGTCATGTCATACATTTCGCTACATATTCAGCTGTGTTGTTAAAGCCCCGCAAAATCTACACTATGCATATCATATTTTCAAAGCAACATCCATCTGTATGCAAAAGTTGATTTTTAACCCTTCATAAAATCCACTTCAATCCCATATGAGTTATTTAAATTACTAGAGATTGATTTATGGGTCATTACAAGCTTTTCAAAAAAGGAATTAACAAAAAAAAGTGATTAAATTTTAATTTGCTGCTTTAGACCAAATGATATGCAGATTTCATAATCATTAGGTTTTGGTATTAATAGTTATTAGTTTTTATGTTATAATTTTCATAGATTCAATGAAAATCAAGAATAGATCATGCTTGACTATTTAAAATAACTAGACAAAATAAGACCGCATCATTAGTTGAATATGCATAATTTGAAGGAGTCTATTTTATTTCTTGTATTAGGGTGACCCCGTGCAACGTACATGGAGTTCATCCCGTATATTAGGGATTGTTGATTTAACTTATTTCTTAACCATTGATATTGTTAATTCATGTTGTTTTTCATTAAATTCACTATTTACATATAAAATGGATTAACATTTACATTATAATAAGCAAATAATAAAAGTTGGCTCTAAAGTGGATTAACACATTGAAATTACTCTTTAAGCAGTCAACATATTGGTACCAAAAATTATTTCATTTTACTCCATTAGAAGGACATATAGTGGAGGTTTAATTTCAATACTCAAAGATATTCCATGAAAAGAGATTTATGTACACCATGAAAGAATGAACAACTCCATATAAAATGTATAAAAAAAAAATTGGTATATAATTAGACATTGAATAATATCAATAGTTTTCATAGAAAAGATAAGCTATGCTGTACAATTTTTCAAAATCATATAACAAACTTGAAAGCAGGGATTGAATTAACAAAAAGTCTATAGCAAAACTATAGCTCTCGATTCATAGACACACGTTCTTGGTTATTGTTATATGCTTCTATTTTTATTTTTTATTTTCATTTTACAGTTTTATTTATTTCATTGTTATTCATACTATCATAAGTATTTTAATATATGTCATCTTTTAAAAAATTGTATAATTCAGAAAATAAAACCAATGAAATTCAAACAACAATGATGATGTTTATTCAACGAACAAAAGATCAAAGTACTAGAGCTTGGACTTTGATAGAAATTTATAAGCAAGAATGGACTAAATAAGGAAAAATAAAGATTTTTAAATGAAAAAAGCATTTAATTCTAAAATATATTAGATAAAATAATATGGACTTCAACTTGATTTTTGGGAATTAAGTTAACCGCTGGTTCATAAGATTTGAACTTGTAACTTTCTTAAGCAATGAGAGATTTTTATTCGAATTCTAGAATAATAAAGGGAAAAAAAATCTGTAGTGAGATCTGATATACACAAACATAAGATTTGATGTATATTATACATATAACATGTATTATACATATGAATAATATGAACTATTAATTTCCAAAGCAAGGATTTTTGTTAACTTCACTGTACCTTGCATTTTGGATAATGTAAGCACGATAAGATAATATAATCCTCATCATTTCATGTTTAAAAAAATATGAATATCCGATTTAGATTATTGATTTTGACGATGATGCATTTTTTAGGTAATGGTATATACAATGTTACTAAAAAGGATCTTTTGTGAAACACATTTTTTAAATTTCAAAATACATAGTTGTCCTCAAAAACATTTATAAAAAACACTATTGTTTTTAGTTTTAGCCATACTGCAAAAAAATTCAATTTCAGACAAACTGCAAATATTTGCTCGTAGGTTTCCTCTTTTATTTTTCTAAATTTCTTTTGCAAAACTTTAAATATTTGTAGTTTTTATCGATTTGAGATCAAGTGCAGATTTTGGTTTTAAAGAAATAACGAAAATAATTTTAGAGGTATAATTTAAAACATGTTTTTAAAAGAGATTTTTTCATGTATCAAAATTGAAAATAAGCGATAATCCAAATTTTCACATTTAAAAAAATGTTTTTCTCTACTAATATGAAAAACGCCATGGATTTTTCCATTAGTTTTAGGGTAAGCATTTGTTGGTTTCATCCAAATAAACAATCGAACCAAATAAGTTTGTTCAATTTAATTGAATATTGTGCTTTCTTACTTATTTGGTTTAGTTTGGTTTTTTACTGTAATGACCCGTATTTTTTGATATTGTAAATTATTAAATTTAATGTAATTATTGAATAAAATATGGGTAGAAATAAAATCTAATGATTTATATTGGTTTATTGGATAATTAATTTAATATTTGAAATTATTTGGATAATTTTATTATGGATTTAAGATGATTGAAAATGATATTGAAAATTGATTTAAATGTTATTCAAAATATGAACGAATATGGTTAACATTTAAAATTGGATTTAAATGTGAATAATTTAAAATTTTATATTATATATTTTATTTGACAGGTAAAAATAGACATTTTGGCCACTGTCTCGGATTTCAACGAAATTACTTTCATCGGATCCGTAGTAGTGAATTACTGTAAGGTTTCAAGTTTTGTAGCGTTCAGACTTGTCGTTTGGCCGTGCGAGCTTGAAACGCGTAGAATTTAAATTCAGAATTTAAATAAATAATCGACTTTGAAAAGCTATCTTCCACATACGATCGAATTAGACCTCGAAACTAGTTCTATTGCGTTCGAAAATTGGAGTAAAACATTATAAGTGCCTAGTGGCATGCTTCATTTTGAGTTTGGATTTGCGCGAGCCAATCGGAAAAGATATTTCTTATCTAAATAATATAATAAAAGGTCAAATTCCCTTCATCTCATACCCGTTGTAGCCCATACGTACTTTTTTCCCTTTTTTTCGAATCCCCATTCTATTTCGATTCATTCAAATAAAACGATCGAACGAAATCTAGTTTTCGAAAAAAAAAAAATCAATTGCGTATTCAAGGGCTCGGCTTCAATCGAGAGCAAGCGATGGTACCAGGTCGAGGCGAGGGCACGTACGTGAATCGTGAGTACATGTTGAGCATGAGATCGATGATGGTGCTCAGTCTGGTCGGGGGTGAATTGGAGACTAGGGCGGCGGTGCTCGACGTGATGGTCATGGATGATATGATGGATGTGATGAAGACCGAGGCGGCGTTAGATCTGAGGCAGTTCGTTCGTGGAAAAAAAGAAAAGAAAACGAAGTCGCGGGAGGAGAATAACACGGTTGAGCCTGGAACAGTCGTGTGAGGAGAAGGTTTCCTTTTCTTTATTATTATTATTATTTAGATTATTACAATTAGTTAATATTGTTTCGATTAATCATAATGCTAATCATCGTATATCTGGTGTGTACGAGGTCCGATTCGAATGGAATGAATTGCATTGGATTCTTATCAACGAAGGCTACGGCATGGAGTGGGAGTAAATTTTATTCGAAGGTGAAATATTTTTAGTTTCAAATAAGAAGGTGAGTGTTTTATACACTCACGTTTGACTAGTATATTTTATGTTTATAAAATTTATATCGTGAATTAATTTAAATTTATGGATGGTTGTTAGATAAATTGAAATTTGCATTAAATTAACGTCTGAATTATTGATAGAATTTAAATATGTAGTTAAATTTTAATTGCTGCAAGTAAATCCTCGAATTATCGATAATTGGTTGATTGTTTAATTATTGGCTGTTTGGATGATTTGTTGTGATGGATGCTATTGATTGATATTTGGATGTTTATTTATATTTAATATATCTTGTTATCATCCCGTATATTATTTACAGTATATAGAACTGAAAATTGAATTATTTCGAATAAAATAAGAAATATGTTGAATGATATATACATATGGCACTTATTTTGGATTGAAATGATATATATCCATCCCTGAATTAAATTGAAATAATTGATTCACTTGGCCATAAGATAGAGAATTATATACGGACACCGGGTTAGTTAAATTAAATGATTTTAAAAAAATTTGATTTGAAATTATTTAAATGATTTGGTTTTAGGAAGTAAAAATCGAATTTATGGAAATCGAATTATTTTCGAAATTGAGTTAAAATTGTGGGAATTAGAATTTGTCAAACAAAATTGAAAAAAAAAAGAAATTTGAGATTTTTAAAATTATAATTGAAATATGACGTGAATTTCACAAATTGATTTGTTTTAGAAGATTGTACTTTTATCGAACTTCGAATATTTCTGAAAGTGCAGTGTGGATCATGTAATATGGATATATGATAATGTAGAGTATACTAATGATAATAATATTGTAAATAGTGTGGAATATAAAAGCAGTATAGTAAAATGACACCAGAGATTTTTATACTGGTTCGGAGCACTATCCTACGTCCAGTCCCAGACTCCTTCTGGAATTTCACTAAAACAACAACCCTCACTTAACCTGGAGGAACAGGTCTATACACCCCTGAGCAGCCGAACAGGGACCTGAGCAGCAGAACATGATTTCGCCTCCACAGCCGAAGAGGACTTTACTCGCCTAAGCAGCAGAACAGGACTTTAACAATTTACAGAAAATAGTTTGACTGATATGTTCTGATAACACGAATTTGTCACTTGTAATACACCCTTCCTATAATCTTCTCCTCGAGTATATATGTTTATATTTAAAGTATATGAAGAATAGAAAGGTACAAATTGCTTTTATGCAGAATAATCGAGAGAATGATTGCAAATAGATTTCAGAAAGTTAGATCAGAGAATAAGAGAAATCGATTGTAATTCGGTGATTTTAATTGAGTTTGGAGTTTGTATTTATAAGTGTTAGAAAGCTATGACTGTTGATGAAGAGTTATGGTCGAAGTGTTGCATCCGAATCTTTTCGTTAAAGGTTCGCAACTCTTCACAAAAGTCGTGTCCTTTCAAAAATATGGCTGTTATAGATATTCAGTCGACTGGGCTTTAGGGTCGGTCGACTGAATATTCAAACTAATTTAAAATTCAAAAACGTATTTCTGTGCACCTGTGCATGTTGCACAGAGTTTTCGGGGTCAGTCGACTGAGCCTCTGAGTCAGTCGACTGACCTGGTAAAATCTGTGTAATATACACAGTTTACACAAGTTTAGTAGGTTGTTTATAGATATTCAGTCGACTGGACTACAAGGTCAGTCGACTGAATATTCAAATGAATTTAAATATTCAAATTCAAATATACGTGCACTGTGCATGTTGCACATTTTACCCAGTGTCAGTCGACTGGACTACAGGGTCAGTCGACTGACTTCGTAAATTTTAAGCAATATGCACAGTTTTGTATATATATTATTTTTTAAACTTTTATAAATTAATTATATGCTTATATAAACTAATATATATAATTTTAACTGAGGAGAGATTTTAACAATATTAATCTAAGACTCAAACATTCAAAATATAAAATTGATGCACCAGTTTTGAAGTCTTGTCTCCTTGTAGTATATATTCTCTTTTTGCAGCAGTCGTCAAATTTATGTGTTGTAGATGAAAGCTCTGCGTCATGAATCAAAACCAAGTCTCAACATTCTCGCCCTTTTTGATTGATGAAAACCTGAAAAATAGATGTAGATTTTGACTGTATATATAAAACAACATAAATACTTACTCCCCTTGAATCTTTGACGCTTTTTATCCTGCATTTTTATTGGTAGCAATAATATTTCTCCCCCTTTGTCATCGACAAAAATGAATAAGCAATATGATATTGTAATGTGAGAGATAATATAAAATGAAACAAACACTCGCACATTCTAATATCCATAGACAATTATGTTTTAAAAGCAAAACAAACTAGAATGGCTACTTAAGTACAAGCCATATGAATTTAAACAATTGTCTTGAGTTAAAGAAGAAAGAAACAAATAAACTTCTTACACCATCTTCTCTAGAAGAAGAAGTAGAAGACCATGTGAATACGGGTTGCTTTCCCGGATCGCCCAAAGTAGATGTAGAAGTACCGGAAGAGCATGACATTGCTTGCCATAATTTTGTGAAAAATCCTTTCACTTTATCGAGCTTATTATCCACTTTTTGAATGTTGGATTGAAGGATTTGTTGATTATGGCACATGATATTGATGTCGGCACGAGGTTGAAGTCCTTCATCTGGAATTGTAATTTCTTCTTGCTGATATCGAGCGGAAGTTTGACGAGATGGTCGGTGAGAGGACTCGCCTTGTTGTGGTTGAACTTGAGACGTTTGATGCTGTGTCCATTCTTCAAAGGAAATTATAGGAGGGGTCGGGCAATAGGTAACTTCATTAAAGCTAGTGTCCGAGCATTTAAGCGTCCAACTGTAGAAACTGGTGAATCTGGTTCCGAAACTTCACAAGCTTTGAGTAAACGCATAATATATTCTCCATGATAATTATATTCATTTTACCTTTGTTAAAGCTTAAAAAGTCGTCAAGTATTAAACGAAGCCAATTGATTTTGATGTTTCCAAATATAGCATACAAGGCTCTAAAATTATGCTCATAAACAAGTTCATAACTCTCGGTTCTAGGAGTTACGGTTTTCATTAAGGCACGATGAATTATTTGGGCTTTTGGTCGTAAAGACATTGATTTTAATTGACGCAAATCGTCTTCAAGAAATAAATGGCTAACAACGGTCTCTAACCACCAAATCAACGTCAATAGTAGACCATTCAACTCCATCATTGTTTGCTTTTAGTATATGAGTCATACGATCTAAAGAAAAGAAGACGGGCTTACCACATACTAGGCTCCATATGCAATCTTCTAGGTTCGGAACGTCTTGATGACCCAAATTGAGATTAGCGAAGAATAATTTAACCATAATTTGGTTAATTTTGCGTTTATTGTCGTTAATATCAATTAACGATTCCAAATGGCTACGGCGGGCTAATTCTTGAATATGATAAGGTGAGAAATCAGGAAAGTTGACGAATGAACCTTTGAATATTCTAGAATCTTGCATCCTTCTCCAACGCTTTATTGCGGTGTCGTCAAACAAGCATTGCTGAATTTGTTCAGTTGAGGGTGGTTGAGATGAGCAGGAGGCTTGGCCTTTTCATTTTGGTGCCATTTAATTTTGATTTGAAGGAGAAAATTTTGAGTTTTTTAGAGCTTAGGGTTTGGAGTAGTTTAAAAAACTGAATTGGGGAGAAGAGGAAAAGAGTAAAGTGAATACAAAGAGGGGTGAAAGGATAAGTGGAAAGGTTAATAGTCTTTCAGATCTACGACTCAGTCGACTGGTGCAGGCCTTCAGTCGATTGAAGCTGAAGGATGCTTAATTTTCGTCCTTCTGTTCCAGTCGACTGAGGGCCTGCATTAGTCGACTGGCAATTTGTATATATATCAATGTTTCAGCGTTAGTCGACTGATGCAGGCACTCAGTCGACTGATGCAGAGGGTTGAATATTTTCAATCTACTGGTTCAATCGACTGGGAGCCTGCACTAGTCGACTGACCTGTATAATTCTTACATAATAAATTTATTTTGTAATATAAATTGTGTATATTCTATTTAGTCCACTAATATAATTTTAACTTGTAGTTTGTTGTGAATAATTTTTATTTTTAAATTGTTTTTTTATTAGACGGGAAATAATTTTATTGCAAAGATATATAAATGTACATAGTAAAGGAAATTTATTAAGCATACAACGAAAGAAATTATAAAACACAAAAATTATTTCTTTGGGCTTGGTTTTTGAATTCTTTCAGCTGTTTCCGACGAATCTTCGACGCTTCGTTGCGATCCCATGAGTATGGTGAGTATGGAGGTCGCGGAGGATATGAAGTTGAAGGACGTCGAATCAGTGAAACGGTATTTTCGTCAATTGGGTGTGATGAAGCCCCACAGAATTTCATTGCAACATGTTCGATTATACCAGTATATCTGGAATTAATTTTATGCTCATAATACATCTCCCGTTGAAGCATAAGAGACTCTCGTTGATAATGATGGAGATCATCAATTTTTTGTTTTGTATTTGGTGAGATGTCAATGGTCATTTTCCCTTTTTTCTTTTCATGTATGTATCCGGTATGGTAAGTTGATGATGGCGAACCTTAGTGGTTTAGTGTTTTAGGAGAGTTTGGTGTAGAAAGGATTTCAATATAATCGGTAGTGGATGATGTTGACATTTTTGTAAAGGCTGATGTTGATGGATTTTATATTTTAGAGTAACGAATACTGTATTTTTTTTCAGTGCTTAGTAATAGGAAAAATGTTGCTATTTATAGTTGTATATATAGAGGGTCTCGATTTTGAAATGTTCGATTTTTCCTTGATCGTTACGGTATCAACTTTCCTATTTTACTTTTGACTTTTTCAAATGCGTAATTTTTTGATACTTGATTTGCACGGCATTGATTTCGAACTTGTTGGTCATCACGTTGTTGACTTTGATTTGAAACACGGCTTTGATTTTGTATTTCCTATTTTATGACTTCGGCTTCCATGGATTTTGTTCACTGATGCTCCCTGTTGTATATGCAGTGTATTAATTGTCTGCACTCTATCTTGTATCACTTGTGTCACTGGTGTATGTGAGTAAGTGGTTTGCTTTATTATTGATTTGTTGTTGCACTTGCCACTTTATCTGCTTGCCACTGATCATATGTCAAGGTCGTACATGTTGACGTCTTTGAGCTTCACTTCGATATCTTTGCAGACCACTTGATTTTCCTGTAGCACTTCGGTTTCACTTGCCTATTGTTGCACTTGCATACTGCTGTCTCATTTACTTGTGTTTGTTGCAGTTTTTGTATTATTGAGTTTCCATATCTTGTGCTCGAGCTCTTTGTTCATCCCAATTCATTGAGATCCCTGTAGCTTGCTGTATTTGTCTCTGACCTGATGGTACTTGATCCAGATTACTTTTGCTCTTCATATTCAAGTGTGTCTGTTGCACTGAGTCTTGATAGTAAAGTTGCACACTTGTGGTCTTCATATGTGTTTGCTCATGTACATATGTATGTGTTCATTGCACTCATATTTTGGTTTTGTGGTTGAAGTTGTAGCTACTGCACTTGTTATTGCATTCATTTTGTTGTCTGGACACTTGCTTATTTGAGTTTGCACTGCTTCATGGTCGTTGTGTCACTTGTGCATTGTTGTACTTGGTGGTCTTTCATGATGTACAACTCTGGTTAAACTTTGTACTTGGCGCTGAAATATTTCGACCCGATGCATTTGGACTTGAGCATACTTGAGTCTTGTTGTCTGTTGTTGTACAAGTTAACTTCGTCACTTATTTGGATCTGCAGTGGCATTGTACTCTCTGTTTTGATTTGCATTGTGTTTCATTGTGTATCATGTTCATTGTTTCATTTGGTATCTTTGCATCCATTCTGGTTGATTGATCTTCATGTGCCCAGTTGATGTTCTGTTGCTCCCAGTTGATGTTCTGTTGCACTTGTGTTGCTCACTATGTTGCATGCATTGAGTAACTGATTTTGGTCGAGACTTGATTCTTTGATGTTGTTTATATCTGCATCCATTACTGCAATACTCATTGTCACTGATTCTTTTGTTGGTTGTTGTTCTTTGAATGCATCTGTGCATGTCACTGTTGCATTACTGCTGGAGTTTCACTTGAGTTGTAGCTTGAAGGCTTGGAGTCTTTGTGCTTCATGGACTTGGTTCGAATTTATTTGCATTATGCAGTTGGTCTTGATGTTTGGTCTGACCATCTTGTACTGTTTCAGTTTTTCTGTTTGCATGCTTGCTTTTGTTGGCTGTGCACACGAGTTGGCGAGGCAGTGCACACGTGTATAAGTGTACACGTGTGTATTGCAGCCACTCTTGATTACCTGTCCCTGATAAGAACACAAGTGTATATCGGTGTGCACGGCCTTGTGGCATGTACAGTGATACACTGTGCATGTCACATTGTTCGTGTATGATGAATTCAAATGTAAATTATGATGAACAACCCAAATAACTGAGGCAAATAATATTTTCAAAAATCCATATATTTATATTATATTGCAAAAATATTTCTTTTTCATTTTTACTGCGTTAGTGAACATTTTTGTAGATTGCTCAGATGTTGGATTCTAACTGGAATGTAGTTGAAGATAAACTACGAGTGTGAGTGATATGTAGTGAGAAAGTTATGTAAATTGAATTGTGATGTAATTAGAATCAAAATTGTATATGTATAATGAGAGCTTGAATTTGTACTATTCAAAATTGTAATAAATATTTTTTTGAATAAAATTTCTGTTTGAATTCAAATTCTGTGTAATTTATTTTATTCAACAAATATTTATTTAATCTATGAAAAAATAAAATAGTACGTTAACAAATACATTTAAACGAATGTATATATGTTTATTATCATCAAACAAAAATCATATAAGCGCATATTCAACAATCTCCCCCTTTAGATGATAACAAACATATATTTAAGATTTTGACTGTGTTAAATGTATTTGGTCAATGATATACTCTAATTGCTCCCCTATTTAAATGTTTCCTCTCTATACAAAGCTCCCCCTACATATATGCATACAAATAGAAATATACAAATGAGCCTAGATGCAAATGGAAAATTATTTGACCTTTGCTTGATTTTATTTGACAAAATCTTAACTTTTCTCTCCCCCTTTTGTTATCAGAAAAAGAATAATAGTGTTAGAGAAAATAGAGATAAAGTGATCGATATTAATCCAACATTAAAACTCAATTTGAATATAAATATTAAACTTCAATAAAAATCAAACACAAATCAAAACTACCCCGTTAGGCGCATATTCCACTTTTAGAATGATGGGAAGTATTTCATCAAATAAAGCCATATAGTTTTGTCTAATTGTAGTATATTTATTTCAGGAAATTTGAATATCTACTAATCATGCATAACCGTTAGGACTTTTAAATGAGATTAGTAGTATTCCAATTTAATTTTAAAAATGAATTCAAGTATCTTCTAATCACGCATAACCGTGAGGACTTTTAAATGGGATTAGAATCAACTTGTTTATTTAATAAATCAATTTTAATACGCGTTCCATACATGCACAGCCGTAAGGACTTTTAAATGAGCATGGAAGCACATAACAAATTCCAAGTAATTCGCTCATGCATAACTGTGAGGACTTTTAAATGAGAGTGAATACTTTGGATTTTATTTTTTATTGCTAAAAATATAATAAATTGAAGCACAAATGATTTCCCGTTTAAAATACCACATATTGACCTACTATATTGGATTTTGATGAATGTTGGTCGATAGAAAAATGATAGAAATAGAAATGGTCATGGAATCTTTACCCAACAAAAAGTTTTATAACTCTTGTTTGAATTCCTAAAGAAATTTTCCAAATATACTGTCTTGAGTAATGTATGTTAAATATCAACACTTATCACCTTCTCAATCACTATTTATCTTTTTGATAATTAGTAGGGATTAGTCAAAATTTGTCATTTAAAATTAATAAAAATGACTAATCTGAAAATATGGTCAAAAATGATTTTCTCGAAGGGGTTTTATGAGGAAAAATTTTGTTATTTGAAAATTATTTGTAATGAAAAATATGTAGATATTTTCTTTAAAAAACAATGCAGTTACTAAATGTCTTACCATAAATCACGTTCAACTAGTAATTTTTCTATCAACTAGATTACCAGTGTAATCTGCATATGAATTTCTTTTTCACTTCAAAACATCACTAATTAAATTTGATAGACCAGACTATGAAGTGTGCATAAAAACTCAAACAGCATTTTAAATGGCATTCTCTTGAATTTGGATTGAAGCCGTGTAAATAATCAGAAAACCGTGAATATAGAGTTAGCCGAAAAAAATATTATCATCCAACAAAACACTATTTTTAATCCAAACTAATATATATGAAGTAAATCCAAGAATCTAGAGAATTTTATAGTGCTTTGGCATAAGGATATAATTTGGCCAACTATGTTGAATAAGTTAGAATCATCATCTTTTCATCATCTTATTATTGGATGATTTAATTCAGAATACGGTGCAGATTATCACATTTAATATATCGTTCAAAACATACCATTACCTATTTTACCTTTATGATATTTTTTCGTTGTTGTCTATTGTGATTCTGTCACCTTTATACTAGGCTAAGGAACTTTTCTTTGTTGCTCGGTGTGCTTTTGGAACAGCCAGAATCCAAGTAGCACTATTGTTGTTCCTTAGCCTGCCACCACACCTACACGGAAAAAGATTTATGTAACATATTTGTTTTTATAGGTCCATGGTTGTTAGTGGCAGAATATTTTGAAAAATAATTTTGTGGAGACCCAAAACTATTTATAATTGCTCCCTTCGGCACCCAAATTTGTTTTACTTTGAGAGATTTTATATTTGTGCCTTTTGGAACCCAAATTGGTATAGTTTTCACATGTTTGGGTCTATACCAACAATTATTGTGATTGTGTCTATATTTTCTACAAATTGTGCACATTGAATTTTCTTGATTAATCTTGTTTTCAACAATTTTAGATTGATTATATCCAAGCCCTTTTCTATCCGTGTTAACAGTTTGCTTTCTTAATAGCATATTCAACGATTTTTCACTTTTTGAAAATTTATCTAAAGTCGTTGACAATTGTTGGACTTGTGTTTTGAGAGATTCATTTTCGTTTAACAATTGTGTGCACTTTTTAATAGAATTCTCTCTCCTAGTATTTTCACTCTCTTTCAAAATCAGAATTTCATTTTCAAGTGATTTCATATTGATTTTTGATTTTTTAATTTCATTTTCAAATGTTTGACACTTATCACACTTAGGGATCCTACTTTGATAGGTTTTAACTAATTGGTCAAGTTGTTCATTTAATTCTATCAAAGTAACTTTTTGTTATTCAAGATTACCATATTTCTTTCTAAGTCGTTCAAAACAGCCATTTACTTCGTGGAAATAAATAAGTAGTTCAGAGTGAGTGGGTTTTGATACCTCGCTTGGCTCATCATCGTCGCTATCAGTTATATTTCCATGAAGGCACATATCTGCTTTCTCACTATTACTGCTAGAACTTTGATTATCTTTACCACTTGTATTCCACATGGCTGTAGTATTTTTCCATTTTGCTTTCTTTTCAAAATCTCGTTGAAATCGGAGATAATTGGGCTTGATATCACCGGATTGTTGCAAGTGATCCCGTGTTCTTCTGAGTTGTCTAGTGCCTTGATTATTCTGCTTTTTAATTTTTGATTTAGAGCTGGATTTCCGTATTTGTGGTTCCACCTTTTGAATTTCTTCATTTTTAACGCCAGCTCAGCTGCTCCATCATCATCATCCTCATCACAACTGCTTTTTACAAATCATGTTAAGCACATTTCTTCAACTGAGTTGGTTGTGGAGGATTTTTCATTGCTGTTGACTTTTGCACCATATATTGCATCGAAAGTATTCCAGATTTCCTGTGCATTTTCACAATGAGAAATTCTATTAAATTCAGTCTTATCAAGAGCACAGATCAAAGCATTCATGGCTTTAGCATTTGTAGTTTTTAATTTCTTATCGTTAGCATCCCACCTATTCTTAGGTTTAGGAATCTCAGTATCACCAACAGTTATAGTGGGAGATTTATAGCTAGTTTCAATAATGTCTCAAACATCATAATCAACAGAACTAAGATAAATACCCATCCTAACTTTCCAATAAGCATAATCATTCCCATTAAACATGGGTGGCCTAGCAATAGATTGCCCCTCCAAGAAAGCATTATTTGGTGGATTCATGACTTTAGAGTTAAAGAAAAAAAACCATGCTCTGATGCCACTTGTAGGATCTAGATTAACCTTAGAGGGAGGGTGAATAGGGTTATAGCAAATTTTCTCGAATTAAACACAAAACACAAACTGCAGAGAAATAGATATGCTGAAAAGTAAATCACACACAAAATTTACCCAGCTTCGGCAACCCCTGCCTACTGCTGCATTCCCAGATTTCTATTAGGATTAAACAGTCTCCCGCTTACAAACACTCTAACAGACTCGCACACCCTGCTACCGCCTATAGAGTTTTGCAAACTCGCACACCCTGCTCACTGAACTAATCCTAACTAGACAATCTGACACAACCTAAAACCTAGGTGGTAATTTACCAAGAATTGATTCGAAAAGTACAGATAAAAAAATAAAAATAATAAACAAAAAAAACCCCTTGATAAAAATAAACCCTAAAAATAAACTAAAGCCCTTGTTATATTAAAAAAAGGCCGGCCCAATTTTTCTTTCACCCGATCCTCTTTTTTCTGGATTGAAGAAATTGGCGGCTGATCCTCTTTCTGAAATTAGGGCTTCGGCTCTTTTATTCCTTGCTTCCAAAACTAGGGCTTTGAAGCTGCGCCTTTCTGTTGATCGATACAGTGGTTAATCGTGTGCTTCGTTCTCGTTTGTTTTGCTCTTGGCCGTTTCTATTTGATCGAGTTACTGTTGCTTCAGTCGTCACTTTCCTATTTTTCTGTTGCCTGATATTTGTGACTTGATACACACTGTCTCGAATTTTAAAACGTTCGATTTTTCCTTGATCGTTACGGTATCAACTTTCCTATTTTCCTTTTGACTTTTTCAAATGCGTAATTTTTTGATACTTGATTTGCACGGCATTGATTTCGAACTTGTTGGTCATCACGTTGTTGACTTTGATTTGAAACACGGCTTTGATTTTGTATTTCCTATTTTATGACTTCGGCTTCCATGGATTTTGTTCACTGATGCTCCCTGTTGTATATGCAGTGTATTGATTGTCTGCACTCTATCTTGTATCACTTGTGTCACTGGTGTATGTGAGTAAGTGGTTTGCTTTATTATTGATTTGTTGTTGCACTTGCCACTTTATCCGCTTGCCACTGATCATATGTCAAGGTCGTACATGTTGACGTCTTTGAGCTTCACTTCGATATCTTTGCAGACCACTTGATTTTCCTGTAGCACTTCGGTTTCACTTGCCTATTGTTGCACTTGCATACTGCTGTCTCATTTACTTGTGTTTGTTGCAGTTTTTGTATTATTGAGTTTCCATATCTTGTGCTCGAGCTCTTTGTTCATCCCAATTCATTGAGATCCCTGTAGCTTGCTGTATTTGTCTCTGACCTGATGGTACTTGATCCAGATTACTTTTGCTCTTCATATTCAAGTGTGTCTGTTGCACTGAGTCTTGATAGTCAAGTTGCACACTTGTGGTCTTCATATGTGTTTGCTCATGTACATATGTATGTGTTCATTGCACTCATATTTTGGTTTTGTGGTTGAAGTTGTAGCTACTGCACTTGTAATTGTATTCATGTTGTTGGCTGGACACTTGCTTATTTGAGCTTGCACTGCTTCATGGTCGTCGTGTCACTTGTGCATTGTTGTACTTGGTGGTCTTTCATGATGTAAAACTCTGGTTATACTTTGTACTTGGCTCTGAAATATTTTGACCTGATGCATTTGGACTTGAGCATACTTGAGTCTTGTTGTCTGCTGTTGTACAAGTTAAGTTCGTCACTTATTTGGATCTGCAGTGGCATTGTACTCTCTGTTTTGATTTGCATTGTGTTTCATTGTGTATCATGTTCATTGTTTCATTTGGTGTCTTTGCATCCATTCTGGTTGATTGATCTTCATGTGCCCAGTTGATGTTCTGTTGCTCCCAGTTGATGTTCTGTTGCACTTGTGTTGCTCACTATGTTGCATGCATTGAGTAACTGATTTTGGTCGAGACTTGATTCTTTGATGTTGTTTATGTCTGCATCCATTACTGCAATACTCATTGTCACTGCTTCTTTTGTTGGTTGTTGTTCTTTGAATGCATTTGTGCATGTCACTGTTGCATTACTGTTGGAGTTTCACTTGAGTTGTAGCTTGAAGGCTTGGAGTCTTTGTGCTTCATGGACTTGGTTCGAATTTATTTGCATTATGCAGTTGGTCTTGATGTTTGGTCTGACCATCTTGCATTGTTTCAGTTTTCTGTTTGCATGCTTGCTTTTGTTGGTTGCGCACACGAGTTTGCGAGGCAGTGCACAGGTGTATAAGTGTACACGTGTGTATTGCAGCCACTCATGATTACCTGTCCCTGATAAGAATACAAGTGTATATCGGTGTGCACGGCCTTGTGGCATGTACAGTGATACACTGTGCATGTCACATTGTTTGTGTATGATGAATTCAAATGTAAATTATGACGAATAACCCAAATAACTGAGGCAAATAATATTTTCAAAAATCCATATTTTATTTTATATTGCAAAAATATTTCTTTTTCATTTTTACTGCGTTAGTGAACAATTTTGCAGATTGCTCAGATGCTGGATTCTAACTGGAATGTAGTTGAAGATAAACTACGAGTGTGAGTGATATGTAGTGAGGAATTTATGTAGATTGAATTGTGATGTAATTAGAATAAAAATTGTATATGTATAGTGAAAGCTTGAATTTGTAATATTCAAAATTGTAATAAATATTTGTTTGAATAAAATTTCTGTTTGAATTCAAATTCTGTGTAATTTATTTTATTCAACAAATATTTATTTAATCTATGAAAAAATAAAATAGTACATTAACAAATACATTTAAACGAATGTATATATGTTTATTATCATCAAACAAAAATCGTATAAGCGTGTATTCAACAGTATATATAGAAAAAAATAGGATTTGGATTGATGAATCTTAATAATTTTAGGCTAAATGTATGTAGAGTCAGTGGAATTCTGTTGGATGCGGTTATTTGGGCAGTTATAATATGTATAAAGTTAATAATACAGAAAATACTGTAGTATAAAGATAATTATTACATCTACAGTAGTATAAAATACACGTAACTATTCAATAAGATGGCCATAAGAGAGTAGAATAGAAAACATTAATAGCTCAGGTGGTTAAGACACCTGGGTTATTCATAACAGGTCACGAGTTTGAGTCTCAGCATGGTCAGAATTTCGAAATTTTATGAAATTTTTTTATTTTCTGACTTTTTAAAAAAATTATATTTTTGTTTATATATCTTTACTTGAGATTATCCCGAGTTCACGTCGCAATTTTATAAACATATTTTCTAATAATGGTTTAGTTAAGATATCTGCTAACTGATTTTCAGAAGGTACGTAGTCTAGATTTATTATATCTTTTTCTGTATTATCGCGTCAAAAGTGATGTCTAATATCTATGTTTAGTTCTCGAGTGATTTACAGGATTTTTAGATAAATTATTTGCACTTGAATTATCACAGTAAATTGTTGATTTTGATAGATTTATTCCAAAATCTTTAAGTGTCTGTTGCATATAAATCATTTGTGTGCAAGCTAGTGCTGCAGAAATATATTCTGCTTCACAAGTTGATAAGGAGACACAGTTTTATTTCTTACTGAACCATGAAATTAACGATTTACCGATGAAATGACACGTACCACTTGTGCTTTTTCTATCCGTTCGTGATCCTCTGAAATCAGCATCGCTGTACGATACTAATTCGAACGAACAGCCTTTTGGATAGAATAGTCCAAAATTTGTAGTTTTACTAAGATAACGTATTATTCATTTTGCAGCACGTAGATGTGATTCTTTCGGGTCTGCTTGAAATCGAGCGCATAAGCATACACTTATCATGATATCTGGTCTACTTGCTGTTAAATATAGTAATGATCCTATCATACTACGGTATAATTTTTGGTCTACACTTTTGTCGTTTTCATCTTTGTCAAGATGTGCTGTTTAGGAGTTGGTTTAGTAGAAGTGTTTTCCATTCCAAAACGTTTAATAAGATTATTACAGTATTTTTCTTGATTAATAAATATTCCATTCGAAACTTGTTTAATTTGTAGTCCTAGAAAATATGATAATTCTCCCATATGAGACATTTCAAATTCTTTAGTCATTATTTCCGAAAATTCTTACATAATTCATTATTAGTTGAGCCAAATATAATGTCATCGACATATATTTCGACTATTAATATATCATTTTTAGATTGTTTTATAAATAGTGTTTGATCTACTTTTCCTATTTTGAATCCAGAATTAATTAAATAGCTTTTAAGACGTTCATACCAAGCACGTGGTGCTTGTTTAAATCCATATAAAGCTTTCTTAAGTTTATATACATGATCTGGATATTTTTCATGAATAAATAAGGGCGTTTGTTCAACATAAACATTTTCTTTAATATAATCATTTAAAAATGCACTTTTAACATCCGATAAAGTTTAAAATTATTAAAACACGCATATGCCAATAAGATTCGTATTGCTTCCAGTCTAGCAACCGGAGCAAACGTTTCTTCATAACCTATTACTTCTTCTTGGTTATATCCTTGTGCTACTACTCTTGCTTTATTTCTAGTTATATTTCCTAATTCGTCTACTTCATTTTTATAAACCCATTTAGTTCCTATAACTATCTGATCGGTCGGTCTGGGTACAAGTTCCCAAACTTCAATTCGTTCAAACTGATTTAATTCTTCTTCCATAGCGATAATCCAGTTTTCATCGGATGATGCTTCTTTAGTGTTTTTAGGTTCTATAGTAGATATAAAAGCTACACTACTCATTAAGTTTAATTGACTTCTAGTTTGAACATTCGAATTTATTTCTCTAATTATATTTTCTATAGGATGATTTCGTAAAACTCGTCGCAGAGATCTTATTGTATTAGTAGTATTTCTATTTTCTAAATTATAAACAATGTTTTCATTTTATCTAGACAAATTGATATCGGCGTCGTCGTTTGAATTGTTTATAATTATTTTTGTTTTATTGAGTAAGTCATTGTTATTAATTTTAGTAGAAGCATTTTCATCAAAAGATACATGGAGTGATTCTTCGATAGAATTTGTTCGTTTATTAAAAATTAGATAAGCTTTACTTCAAATCGAATATCTGAGAAATATTCCTTCGTCACATTTCGAATTGAATTTTCCAAGTTGATCTTTAGTATTTAATATAAAGCATTTTGATCCAAATATTTTAAAATAAGATGTTTGGTTTTCTACCGTTAAAAAGTTCGTAAGGAGTATTTTTGGTGAGAGGTCTAATTGAAACATGATTCAAAACATAACAAGCAGTTGCAACAGCTTCTACCCAAAATTATTTTGGTAACATGCTTTCATTTAATAAAGTTCTTGCACATTCTTGTAGAGTCCGATTCTTTCGTTCTACAACTCCATTTTGTTGTGGAGTTCTAGGAAATGAAAAATTACGAAAAATTCCTTTCGTTTTACAATAGTTATCAAATTGTATATTTTTGAATTCTCCACCGTGATCACTTCTAATATTTTTAATTTTAATACCTTTTAAGTTTTGAATTTGTTTAACAAAAATTTTGAAATTTTCAAAAGTATCACTTTTATTTTTCATAAAAATAATCCACGTATATCTAGAAAAATCATCAACTATTACAAATATGTATTTATTATGATTTATGGATTGAATTTGGGTAGGGCCAAATAAATCCATATGAAGTAATTCGAGCGGTTGTAATGTCAAGATAACTATCTTAGATTTAAATGAGGATTTGTTTAGTTTACCTAATTGACATGAGTCACATATATTATCGACTTTAAAATTCATATTAGGTAATCCTTTTACAAGATTATTTTTAGAAATTTTATTTATATTTTTAAAATTGATATGACAAAATCGTTTATGCCATATCCATGGATCATTTTCTTTAGCTATTAAACATAAATCTGAGTTATGATTAACTTTCATATTTAAAACATAAATACTTTTATCTCTATTTCCTTCGAAAATAAGATTTTGATTCTGATCAAGAATACTACACTTATTTTCAAAAAATGAAATTTAAAACCTTTATTGCATAGTTGACTTATACTTAATAAGTTATGTTTTAAATTCTAAACTAATAAAACATTTGTCATAAGAGGTAAATTAGATGTACCGTAATTGCTCACATCGTCTTTGCCGATGATATATCCCTTGGAGTTGTCTCCAAAAGTGACAGAACCTCCATTTGAGTAAGTAATATTTATCATCATGTTCTTATCTCCCGTCATATGTTTTGAGCAACCACTGTCGAGTATCTATTAATTTTTTAAAAACATTCAAATTAGATTAGATTTCAAGTTCATTTAAGTGTTTAACTTTCTCAAAATCCATAGTTAAACTTCTTTCAACAACTTTACTAAGTTTCCCAATCCAACTTAGTTTTCAAAATATTCAATTCTCTCAAAAATATTCTAACGCCTTAAATTTTCGAAAAAATTCGCCAGAGTCTCCTTTGCGCGGCTCGATCCGAAAAAAAATGACAGTATATATATCACAAATATACATCTCATCAAGTGATGAGGCATCCCGCAGGGAAAAAGTGTAAAAGTACGGTATGTAATCCAAGATATGTACCTTATATATTATTAGCGAGCATATACGGCTAATATAGCGCGAAAGCGAGCTCCAAATACGAAGCAAACGCCATCCGCACCTACTAAACACTCAACAAACAAATAAGCAACATTTATATATGAAAGTAACATCAATATACAACATATACCAACATAACAACTACATGTGCCAACATAGCAATTGCAACAAAAGCAACAAATGCAACCATCGAACAATTATCCAACCAATAAACATCCAACAATCAACGTCTATCCAAATCAATTCATAACAAATCAATATTCTTTCATTTCTCATTAATATTCACTGAATTGGTTTTTGATTTAATCACATTTGATTCATTAACATTGGACTTTACTAACATTCATTTGTTTTTCAATTAGTTCACTTTCAATTCAAATCAAATTTGATTCTATTTAAATTTACATATAATCAATTTGAATTCAATCACTTTAGCTTCCAATTTTGCTAATTCAATTTTATCAACACTTAAATGAATTTATATACAACCAATTAACAATCAAATAACAACCAATGTATATTCAACACAACCGAATTTATTCACTTTGCATTCAACATTCATATTCACTTTGTTTACCTTCAATTTGGTTTAACACATCAGCTTTAATGAATTAACACTAACATCCACTATTTCATATCAATTTATTTACATTCAATTGATTTACATTCACTTCATTCATTAATTCAATTGCTAATTCATTTAACAAATAAGGTTACATTTCTTTTATATAACTCAAGTCCATATTCATCACTTCTCTTGATTAATTTACTTTGATACCAAAATCAACTTCATTCAACATCATTTAAGTTATATTCCATTTCAAACATCTTATCTAATCTAAATCAATTTATTTAACTTAACTTAAACTTTCACTTATAATCCAATTCAGATTCCAATTCTAAAGTAAATTCCATTTACTTTTACCAAAGTCAAATTTATTATCTCATATTATAAGTTCAAAACTCTTTTCACTTATATTCAACAATTTCAGCTTGGATTTTTATTTCAAATTTGTTTATCACAATCAAACTTCAATTCCCAATTTACTATGGTAGCAAATCTATCACATAGAGACTCGAAAATGATATTGATGATGCTGCAGTCATCACCCTTATTATTTCCCAGTAACAGTAGTGAATTTAGTGCTTAATATTCTCTCAAAAATTTTCCTTTTATTCATAAATCATATTTACAAATCCTTTGCTTATAGAATTTCACTACTTAACTTTTAGTTTTGAAAATTTACTTCCAAAATAAACAGGATTCAAAATTTTCAAATTCATAGTCCAAATTCATTTTTATATTTACAACTCATATTAATAAATATATTTATATAGTTTCACCTTTATATACAAGATTATTTCACAATTGTAAATCATATTAATTATAATTCCATACTTATAATTCTTCGCTTATAAAATTTATTCTTTTACAATAAGTTTCATTTAACTTATTCAAACATCTTTCAATTAACTTATATATTCTTACATTTCAACAACCAAACAATCAATTTTATACACACTTTAATAATTCTGAAAAATTATTCCTTTATATATAAAATATAACCAAGGTGAAATTATTTCATTTATCCAATTAAAACGATACTATGTCGACATGCCTCGTTTAAGTGTTTAGAAATCCCTATCAATAATATGGCGTCCCACATACCGACCAGAATTCACAAACAGCTCAACGGATAAGCAACCATAATATAAAACACTTTTATATTCACTAACAAATACGCGCTCATAGCTATTATTACACTCAAACTCATTCTAGAGTACTGCTGACTCTATCTCTAATGGGAAATTCCCAAAAGAGCCAAGGTTGTCACTTAACCAAAAGCTTTGATACCAAATGTGACGATCGCGATTTTTCGACGCTCGAAAATCGACATTAATACGTCCACTGTATCAACTACCGAGCAATCGAATGCCGGAAAACCGAAATTTTATGGTTAAGGAAGAAGAAAAAGATAGAAAAAGAGAGAGAAAGTTAGAACAGAACAGAAAGAAACAACAGAAACAATGACAGAATCTCACATATCGCAGTGGAACAACATATAATAGATAAATGAACAATCTTTAAACAAAGAACTATATCAATTATTACATTACATCATATTACATTGCATTACATCATCATAGTATACAACAACAAACACCGGAAAAGAAATACAATATATTAGTTGATACGACATGCCATCCAGCTTGCTCCTGGTCTCCAGAATATCCTGATAAACCTGACTCTTGAGTGCCCGTATGGAAATTGGTGGGCACCCAGAGTTTAGGATGGAAACAATAAACTCCGAGTCAGTCATGGAACTGGTGTGAGAACTTAAAATAGTTTATCTTTCAAACAAACAACAGGATAATTTTTTTAAGTCAATTCGCAATGCTTTTTTGAAATGTAACTACCATAAGACCTCCCACCACACACACAATGCAAACGCAGACTTGGAGGAAATTTCTTCTTATGTTAGTCAAAGATGCTTACTATGCAAAATCAAATCATTTTTGATATTATTATTAGTGCATAGAGTAGAAAACATTTCAAAAGTAGAATATAAATCTTAGCCGGCATAGGTACCATTATATTATGCCTACTATAGCTACCATATTAGATGGCAGGTTCTACAACTAAAAGCGTACAGGGTTCGTATTGTTTCTTTGGATTTCCAACAAATGGTCAGGCCAAGGAACTTCCCATTGCCACATGGGTACGCCTCTGGAAAGACGACCCGAGAACTAACCTAACATTACGGTTAGATCTCTGCCAACACAAGGCCGGGTTACCCCTAACTACGTAACTACTGATACGAATATGTCATCCTCCGGTCGTAACCGACCTTCATTCGAGGATCCTCGATTCCAACAAACACAAAGTAATAAATTTGCAGCAACAACATAGGTTAAGTATCTGGGCTCCATACATGATACCACCTCTATCCAGAAGGAATGACATACACTAAATGGGCACTACCCCCTAATAACCTTGCTGCATCCTTCCTGTTTTGACCATTTTCGGGGTGTGAGGTCCGATGAAGTCTCGTCCACAAAGCTACGCTTTATACAAAAGCTATGCTTTGATCATCAAATGCTCAACGGCACTTCGTATGCCACATTACCAATTTTGGGAATGTATCACTAGTAACCATCAACTACATAACCTCTAAGGGTGTTAAGCTAAGAGAATAAATTCTCCGCCACCAACGGGAACATATTTGATAGAAACCAGCTTTACATCTCAAATTGTAAAGTCAGACACACATTCATACAAGTCCGTTCCGGGATCGAACATAACCGAAGGCACTTCCAAAGAAGTCCTTGCAATCCGGATATTCACTAATCATGACCGGACTTCCCATCACAAAGAGTAATAAAATCTGTATATCGGAGACGGTAATCCTTCCGTTTTCACAAATATCCGGTCTTCAACACCGATCTTCAAATGCTATCCATTACGATGTATCACATATTCGGAATGGGTTACCCAAAGGTCCTTTCCCGGCTAACCCGAATAGTGAGCGCTTATTTTAAAAATAAGTGTGACATTCAAATTCAAGCAAATCACAACAAATACTCATTCAAAGGTAAATATTGATAATCGGTTATTTAACTATCAATAGGTATGCACAACATCACCAAATTCCAAATAATTTTCCAAATTATTTATTTTCCAAAAATACTTTACAAGGTATATATTTTTCACACTTCAACATTTGAAAAAAAAAATCAATCATTTTCCTTACGTGGAAATACTTTCATTTCAAAATGGTTCATTTAAACCAATTAAATAAATCTTTACCGATTTACTTTAAATTTACGTTCCAAATCCGTAAAATTCATTCCCCTTTCTTTTATAAATTCCCTAGTGAATTTACATTTCCAAAATATCTATGAATATATGATTTTCAAATCGATTTCAATATTCACTTTCAATTTATCTTTAAAAAACATAATCTCAAGACCTTTCGCTTCATATTGGAAAACATTTCCATACTTATTTAATAATAAGTAATTCATAAATCCATTTATTTTCAACATTTGGAAAATATTCAATATACTTAAATTACAATTAAGTATATATATTTTGTTCTTTAAGGAAAACATTCTCTTAACACATTTATTTGGGTCAAAACGAATGTTGCGTAAAACATCGTTACGACAACCCAAAATCACTAGTATAGGGATTCGAACTTAAAATAGATATATAAATCCCAATACTATATAAAACATTTCCTTTCGGAAATTATTTACTATAACAATAGTGTTATAGTCCACCATTTCCTTTTTTCTCGAAAACGTCTATTTCAACAATAAATGTTGAAATCTATGTATTCGATACTTAACGCATTTTAAAACATCTTTAAATTATTTTAATTCTATTTAAAATATCACTTCCCAAAACATACCCATTTTATTTAATAATATATTCACTGTCCAAAATCGTGAATATACTTCGTTAACCAAATTCAACATTTTTACATATTTTATTTAAAGGATTATCCACTGTCCAAAATCATGAATATAACTTCCAACCAACTCTTTATTATTACACATATTGTATAAAGGATAATTCGATATCCAAAATCGCGAATATATCTCCTTTACTGAACTTCTATATTTAATTTATCAAATTCAATTAATTTCGGATTTATAGAACAATGTTTATAAATTTCGTTTCTATTTATAAAAACTTCGATTTACGGATCTCCTTTATTTACCAATTCAATTTATAACTCAATTTTATTCCCAAATTCTAATTTATAAGTTAATTACTTATAAATCTTTTATTTACAAAATCGTTCTTTTAAACTTCACAAATTATAAATCTTATTACTTATAAGATTCATTTATGACTCCCTTTTTACATTTATAAAAATTCATTAAAATTCTATTATTCTGATTTATAAAAATCCAATTTTATAAATCTTGTATATATAACTTTATAATAAATCCAAAAGTCTCTATTTAAATCCTTTTTTTTTATAAAATCATTAACTCCATATTTCAAAAATCAAATTTTCAACTATATTTCTTAAAAATCATATTTTTATATAACATTAAAATTATAACGTTTATTTATCTAAAATAAATCAATTCAACAATTTAATAAAACGTATACTTTCAAAAATCACTTTAAAAATCCTTTTAAATTCATAATCGTTACTTTAACATTTTTAAAACTTCAAAAATAGGCCCAGTACTGCAACAACACCAAATAATCAATCACGACAACCAAAACATCATATACCAACATATGATAATCAACAAATATCACAATATCTGTAATTAAATAAATACTGGTGAGGAATCCAGTTGGATCCCTCCAACCTGTTTTCCTGCATCCACAGATGTTAGCACAATACCAATTCCGTGTCAATACGGAATATCGCGGTATATAGGATTTATAAGATATTATCCGCTATTATGCGGCGCAATAGGGTCTCATCCGCTATATAATGCGGGAAATCAGCTACAAGTACATATATAATACCAATTCCACTTTACGGTGAAATTATCGCGGTATATGTTTTTAATAAATAACCTCCGCTTAATATATGGCGTATAATGTCTATTTTAACAATCAATAGATAATAATTTATCATCCAGGCATACAATCGAGCAATTTTAAATCTAACAATTTAAAATTTAAATCGAAACGCAATTTGATTGAGTGAGAAGTTCTCACCTTGCTTTCAATTCAGTTTCAGCGTTTTATTTTGAATAAAATTAAACATGCGTTTAAATCTTACCCAAAATTTTCACTGACTCCAATCGATTCCAGTCCAGCTCCATAGTGTAGTGCTCGACAAAACGAAGCCAACGCAATTCGTTTCGTCCATTTTCAATCTCGTATGAAAAAGATACAGCAATTTAAACTTTGAACGAATTATAATATAATAATTTTACTATTTCCTTTTTATTTCTTTAACCTTAAACCAATCTGGCCGTGCATTTCAAATGAACAGATCATGGCCGTCATTTTCATCTTCTCCCTCCCCAGGTTTGTACGTGAAAACCGAACCCATAGGCCCCCCAAACCCTAAATTAACGCGACCTCTACGTGCAGTTTGAAGACGATCAGGCGATGCCACTTCGAAGGCCTCTAAGGAAGCTACCCTCGGCCAGAGTATGGTGGACGTCGGCCTCCACTTGCTCAAGATTTTGACCCATGAATGCGGCCACTACACGAGCAATTTCTGGTCGATCCATGGTTCCATTTACGATCATAGCCGTTGGTCTCGAAGATCTCGCTACGATCTACAACTTCGTAGTTGAAGAATTTTTGAATTGATGCATGGATTAGAAGATAATTGGAGGACAAGACAATTGTTTTTCGGCCATTGAAATTATAGAAAGTGGCGGCCTAACATTGAAACCCTAGGGTTTTGAGTTGTGTTGCAAAATAGAAGATAGAGGGGCCTTTTAAAATTCTAGAATTACTATTCATTCAAAAAAATTCGAACTCCAAACGAAGCGTGCCGGCTGGCGTTTCTAAGGTTTACCTCACGTTCCGAACACAATGGAACATGTTTTGGAGGCTAATTTGATCATATGTATGAGTTACGGAAACAAACGATCAAATTTAAATTAAATCGGTTAACTAAATTTCTGTGCGTTTTAGCTTGCCCCGGACAAACGGTGAATCCGATTGACACGAAATTTGAAACCTTACAATAATATAACATTACGAATCCGATGAAACTAGTTTCGTCGAAATCCGAGACTGTTTGAAAAATGGCTATTTTAACTCGTCAATTAAATATTAAAATATTCAATTTCCATAAATTAACTTTTAATTCGATTTTAAAAGTTATATAACATCATTCTGACTCCAACATGATTAAATAAAATTTTACAAATCAATTTCAATCATATTAAACCCCATTTTCAATTATTTCTGAAATTTCCAATATTAAACTATCGATTAAATTATCCAATTAAATCTAGATATTCAAAATAAAATTTATTCGGCTTACAAATTTTACTTATTAATATTTAAAATCAATTAAATATACGAATTTTAATTGACAGAAATTCTGGGTTGTTACAAATTTTGACTAGAAAATTATTCTGAAAGGATTTTTGAAGAAATAAAAGCATTAAACTCGCTTTATCGTTGTGAAATAACTCTGGGGATGACTGCAGCATCGCTAGTGTTCATTTTTGAGTTTCTGAGTGAAAATTTCTACCAAAAGAAATTTATTTTTTTAATTAAAATAATTTTTTGATTTTGGAAAAAAATATACTCTATATGTGATTTAATAAGTATATAAAAATAGTTTTGAACTTAAAAATTTAAAATTGTATATAAGAAACCAGTTTGTAACTTATAAATTTGAAAGGGAAAAATAAAATAAGTCATAACTTGTAGAATGAATAGGGAGGTAAAAATAAAATTTTAAACGATTAAATATTTTAATTAAGAAGATAAAAGAAATTTGAATTCGAGAAATGAAATAAAATAATTAGCTTAAGAAATGTTATATTAATTGAGTTAGTGAAATGAAGTAAACAAAATATAGTTAACTCATGGAAGATTAAATAAAAAATGAATTGCATTTGAAATGAAGTAGATAAAATAACGATATGGAATTTTAAGAAGTTAATTTGTATAACTTATAGATTTGAGAATTAGTAAGCTAAAAACAAATTTAAATTTGTTGAATGTGAATGATAAGAAAATTTTACTTGAATAAGATTAAACAAAATGAGTGCTGGATTAAAGTGAAATGAAGTTTAACATAATATTAAATAAATTAAATTGGATATTAAGTGAAACTAGATGCATTAGTGAAGTGAATTAATGACACTTGGACTATAGAATGAATTAATAAAATGAATAATAATTCAAATATAAAAAAATGAAATGTAATTTAAGTGCGTAATAAATTGAATAATAATAAACGAATGTAAGAAATAAATTAATTTGGTTAATCGAATTTAATCTAAACTGGATATAAATAAATTAAATGCAAAAGAAATGAGCCTAAAAACTGAATGTTAACTAATAAATGTGGAATAAGTTATTTAAATAAATTATAAATTGAAGTTAACTTCAAAGGGGTTAAATGAATTGATCGTGGAAGAAAAATATAAAATTATTAATGTGAACTAAGATATAAAAATAAAATTTACTTTGGTAAATTAATAATATGAAGTTGAATAAATGAAATGTATCGATCAATTAATAATAACTTAAGATATGCAGTAATAATAATAAAAGTGAGTTATGTTGTATAAAATATTTATAATGAATTTAGATAATTTATAAATGATGTTAGTATAAAAAGAAAAAGGAGGATATACTAGGTGGAAATATAATAGATTTAACTTAAGCATGGTTAAGTGGAATAATTTTTATAAATGGTTCATAAATGAATTTATATGAAATAGGTTAGGAAAAAAAGTGAAACAATTGGAATTCATAGATTAAATTGAATAAATTGAATGTAAATGAAATAAATTTGAATAAATTGAAATAAAACTAAATTAGGAATGTGGTTAAGCATTTGGATAAGCAAAAAGGAAATCAATGGAATATAATTAAATAAAATAAATCAAATGTGAATGCAATAAATATTAATTGAAAGAAAATGGATTGAAAACCAAATTAGTTGAATGTAAAATTAAAAGTGAATGAATTGATTATAAATATATTGTATGATTAACGAAATGAATATTAATAAGTGAATGTGAATCAATTTTAAATATATGGAATGTTATGGAATTAAATTACTTCTTAAGTGTTATTAAGTATATGAATGGTTGAAACGAAATAAGTGCATATGAGCTTAATAACATTTAAATGAATGAAAAAAATTTGGAAACAAATGAGATTGAATATAAATCGGTTCAATGTTATGAATAAATGAAAAATGAGCAAATAAAATGTCAATAAAAATTTAATGTTAATAAGAATGAGAGTGTATAAATTAAATATTGACATTGAAATTGAAATGTAAATTGTGATAGTTATGAATTGAATTGAATGAATATTGATTTTTCGACTGATTTATTTTGTTGTAATTCCTTATTTAATTGCTTCGAGTGCACATGATGGTTGTATGGTTGCATATTGGCGCTCGTGCTTGAGATTTGAATTCAGAATGCATGTTTTATACTTATTGGAACTTATACATGTTCTACATTTTATAATAAGTGACTAATATTCCAAATTGAGTAGAGATAGGTACATACGAAGACCATTGGACGTATATGTGGATTATTATATGCTTTGCGTGCTTAATACGAGCAAACTCGCACATATTAATAATAATAAGGTACGTATCTCAGATTACATACTACGATTTTATATTTTTGCCCTTTGGGATGCCACATCATTGAGATGAGATGTATATTTGATATATATTAGTTATATTTGTGCTGTATATTGAATTGTAAAAAAAATTCGATCGACCCGCGCAAAGGAGACTCTGCCGAAATTTTTCGTAAGTCCGGGAGTTAGAAAAAAATTTAAAGTTTTTTTTTAAAAAAAAAGTTTTATAACTTGTTTTTTATATAAACTATATTTTCTGTAATATCGATCTCGGAATGGCGTAGTAGAAGCGTAATAATAGTTTTGCAAATAAGATGATTATGTTTTATAACTAAATTATTTCAAGAAATATATCAAGTGTTAAATTCAGTACTTAACGCCTTTTCGAGGACGAAAATTTTTGAGTGGGGGAGTATGTAGCAACCCATATGTTTGGCTATTTTAAATTATTAAATTTAATGTAATTATTGAATAAATATGGGTTGAAATAAAATTTAATGATTTATATTGGTTTATCGGATAATTAAATTGTTGAAATTTAATATTGGAAATTATTTGGATAATTTAATTCTGGATTTAAGATGATTGAAAATGATATCGGAAAATGATTTAAATATTATTCAAAATATGAACGAAGATGGTTAACATTTAAAATTGGATTTAAATGTGAATAATTTAAAATTTTATATTTATATTTTTATTGACGAGTAAAATTAGACATTTTTGTTAGGAAATCAAATCTACGGTTTCGATGACAACAACTATACAATGGAAACCGAATATATATATATATATATATATATATATATATATATATATATATATATATATATATATATGCGCGTGTGTGTGTGTACGGGTACTTGCTAGAATAACATCACTAGAAAGACAAGAGCAAGGCTCAAAGGATAACACAAGAGACTATAAGTCGATAGGAACAAAGAAGCACAAGAAAAAGAGCACAAAAACTGATATGCACAATATCATATGTTTGGGTGCACGAGCCAGATGTCTGAAACAATTCTTTGGAACAACAAACAGGCTGAACTAAATGTCTAGCAATTGCACTCAGACGTCTGATCTACTACTATGTTCAAAAATATATATGTAGTATCAGACGTCTGAAATGTATTCCAGATGTCTGATTTCAAACTCGGATTTCAAATAAAAACTTCAACTGCCACATTCGAATAGACATCTCTGCTTCTCTTCGCTGCAACTATTCATCATCAACAGAAGCAACTATAAAGCACTCGTTAATGGATGCAACTACTCAAGATACATATCTACAACTATATATAGCATCAAGAATTAAGAGAACGAATGACCTTACTTACTTATGCTCTCTAATTATATACTCTATCATATATTCTTGATCTCTGCACTCTAACAATCTATACTTGCATTCACTCTTCCATATATTCAGTTCTTCATTGACGATACTCTTTAGATATATATAATGGAAGCAATTGTATTAATTAGTCAACATCCGTGTTATACTAGAACACACATTGACAAGAACAACTTATTGTAACCAAGCCTATTCCTCCGGGAGAAGCGAGGGTGTTTGATAGTCGAACTCCGAAGGGGAGCTTCGGGACTGGATGTAGAACGGAAAGTCCGATCCAGTATAAAATCCTGGTGTGCATATTCTATATTTACTTAGATTAATATTGTTTTATTTGCATCATATATGTTGGCACATATTTGCATGCACACTACACGATCCACCTTGTAGACTTTCAATTGATATCAGAGCAAGGTTTGATCAAAGTACAATAATACATTTTTGAATCACTTTAATATGGCAAGTATTTTTCAAGAAGGTCAATCCACAGCACGACCTCCACTTTTTAATAGTTCTAATTATGCATATTGGTCAAGATGTATGAGAATTTTTATGGAAGCTAACGGATTAGAAACTTGGCCAACCATTCAAAATAAATATGAAGCACCTGACACTGTTATGAACACATGGAATTATTCACAAAAAACCGCAGCTTCTAATAATGCCAAAGCTATTAATGTTTTATTTTGTTCATTATATAAGAATGAATTTTCACGTATCATGTTGTGTAACACTGCATATGATATTTTGCGTACCTTAGAAGTTACACACGAAGACACAAAAAAAGTTAAGCAAACTAAAATTTCAATTTTACAAAATCAATTTTCATCATTTAAAATGAAGCAAAATGAATCTATAGTAGACATGTACTCTAGATTCCAAACTATTCCACACGATTTAATCGCACTAGGAGTTAAATTCACAAATTTTGATTTAGTATCTAGAATAATCAATTCCTTAACTCCAGAGTGGGAAAGAAAAATATTAGCTATTGGAGAAGCTAATGATCTCTCAACACTCTTAGTTGAAGAATTGATAGAAAATTTAATGCTCTATGAAGCAAATTTGCAGGCAAGAAAAGAAAAATATTCAAAAAGAAAAACAAAGAATTCCCAACAACAAATGAAAGACTCCAACTTAGACGAAGAAGAAATTGTATTTATTGCCAAAAACTACAACAAATTCAAGAAGTTTAGGAAAATGACTAGATTTCAGAAAGGAGGAAAATCAAGCTCAACAAATCAAATGTCAATCAAATGCTATAAATGTAATCAATTTTGGATATATGAAGAAAGATTGTCCCAAGCTCAACAATGTTAAAAAGAAGAACAAAATTAAAATTTACAAAAAGAAGAAAGCTTTCAAAGTAACTTGGGATGACACAGATTCTTCATCATCATCAGACAGTGACAGCGATAGTGATTGAGAACAAATTAATGTATGTTTTATGGTAAAAACTAATGAAGTATGTCCTGACCTTAGCTGTGATGAATTATTAGAACTTAGCATGGAATTAGATGATAAATTTAGACAAATTAAAAAATTGAATAAAGAACATATCACCAAAATAAATAGATTAGAACTTGAAATAGGAATGTTAAAAGATGAAAAAATTATTTTAGAGGAGTAACTAGAATTATCTTAAGAAAAAATTAAAAGTAGTTTGGTTGAAAATTAGACTATATCTATTGATTTTGGAAAAATTAGACTAGAAAAGGATACCTTGTTAAAAGAAAACACCAACTTGAAGAGTAATATAGAAACATTGAAAATTGAAAATTTAGAATCAAAAGAAAAATTAGATAAATTACAAATAATGTTTCAAAATTTAACAAAGGAAAACAAGATTTGGAAAATCTTATCAAAACTATCAGGTAATAGAAATGGAATAGGATTTAAAAATATTCCTAAATAAAAAGGGAATAATATTAAGAAATATAGTTTTATCTATCAAAAGACTAAAAGATCACCTAAGTCTAATACGAATACCAAAAATATAAAAATTTGGATTTCTAAGACAAATAATAATTTGATTAGACAAAAACGTATTGATAATTTTCTAAATAACGTAGTCTATAATAAACTTTATGTTTATAAAGGTACCAAACCTTCTTGGGTATAGCTACCTGCTCCTCCTAACATTTAGGACCCTAACAAAGCATATTGGTACCAATTAAATCATCTTTTATTTTGCAGGTACCCAAAATAAAAAATAAGGAAAAATGGATAATTGATAGTGGATGCTCCAAGCATATGACCGAAAACTCAAAAATGTTATCAAATATAACATACATCGATGGTGGGACGGTAACTTTTGGAGATAACCCAAAAGGATACGCTGTTGGCATCGGAGAAGTCATCAACTCTGGTATTTCTAACTCTCCTATTATTACAAATATTTTTTTAGTAGAAAATGAAAAGACGGCGTGGATCGTGCTATATGGAATAATATTAAACTAGTGCAGAAATAAACTATAGCAATGTAAAATAAGTAAAACTAAAACAAGCACACCAAGAATTTTTATACTGGTTCGAACTTCCCGTTCTACGTCCAGTCCCAGACTCCTTCTGGAATTTCAACTACAACAACCCTCACTTAATCCGGAGGAACAGGTTTACACTGCCTGAGCAATCGAACAGGACTTTACCCGCCTAAGCAACCGAATAGGACTTCAATACAAATAACAAAGGTATCTGACTGTAGTGTGTTCTTAAATAGCACTAATAAGTCAATTGAGTACAATTTTCCTATAATCTTCTCCTTAATGATATATAGTGAGGTGCTTTGAGAATTGTGGAAGATAAAATGATCAAAGATCAAAGTAAGTAAATTGAGTGATGTTTGAAAGTTTTGAGAATAGATGAGAATTCAAGAATGCTAAAAGTAAATTCGGTGATTTGTTTGTTGAATTCTATAATCTATTTATAGTATATAATGAGTTGCATCTTTAAATGAAAAGTTATATTGAAAAGAACGGATGCAACTGTTGATTTAAAAGAATGTTTCTCTTGGTGAAAAGAAGTGACTTTTCAAAAAAATAGCAGTTGGGGATATTCAGGCGTCTGAATAAAAAAATTCAGACTTCTGAATTAGATTGAAACGTAAATAGCAAGGAAATAGTTCATTTTTGGCCTCATTCGGACGTCTGAATATTTTAGGTCAGACGTCTTAATATTGTGAAGACAATATTCTTATTTCGGTACTCAGACGTCTGAATGAATGGTTTCAGACGTCTGAATTTGCTGTTTTGTGCATTTATGAGCATGTGTGTGCATGTGCGTATATATATTTTTATATATATCGTGTAAGGAGAGATTTTAACAAATTTTCTAAGTAATAAACAGACTCTAGACACATAAAATACAGCTATAAACATCTGTAGATGAATCTGCAATAAATCTCCTGCAAAGATAGTTTTAATATACACATAGCATTTTATATAGGTTGTTATAATCAAAATCGAGAGTCTAACATTCTCCCCCCTTTTGATGATGACAAGTATATAAAATTAATAAACTAGATACTCCCCCTGTCAATACGCACAATATAAATTTCTCCCCCTTTGTCATCGACAACAAGAAAGAACATGAATGATAATAGATAAAACATTTCGTTAAGGCAAATAGAGAAATAGTACATTAGGAAATAATGTTTTAGACAGTTCTCATACAACTAACATAAAGAAATAAAAGTGACAAGTAGACATAAAAAATAAACCAAGATAATTTAAAATTGACTTGAAAGAGATGTTCATTGTGATTTGAGCTTGAGCTTGAGCTTGAGGAAGACCATTCAAATGGAGATGGATTGTCAGCTTGAGTAGATGTAGAGCCGGAACAAGAAATTCGATCCCATATCTTATTGAGAAAGCCTTTGATGGAATTGAATTTTCTTTCCGTCTTTTTCTCAAGTGCTTTTACCTCCCGATGAATCTTTGATTGATTTCGGGAGAGAGTGACAATGGCTTGTCTTGAAGAAGTATCTGGGCCAATTTCTTGGATGGTGTCATCCTCCTCCTCTTCTTCATGTTGGGTACGGGAAGAAGAAGCAATACTAGTGTCTCGAGATTGAGGAACACCTTGTTGAATATTTTGTGACCATTGTTGGAAGGAAATGATTTGTTGAGAAGGAGGCCGTATAGGAAGACCCATCAACCCTAAAGTTTTAGCGCCTAACTCACTAATACTTGTAAAATCGGAATCAAGCATTGGTACACTGATATTTAGGAGAATGCGCATAATATAGGCACCATAATGAATAGTTCTATATTTCCTTCGGATTATGATATCTTGGAATTCATCCAAAATAATTTTCCCCCAATTTACTTGTTGATTAGAATAGATAGAATAAAGTGCTTGAAAGTTTTCTTTATACACTTTTTCATAGCTACCCATTCTTGGTTGGAGAGAGCGTATAAAAGCACGGTGAATTAGCCAAGCTTGTGGCCTTAAGTAGGTAGATTTTAAATTGCCCATATTTATGAGTTCATCGGATAAAAATTGATGTAAAACTTCATCACGATGTTCCATATCAACTTCAATTTCATTAATATCATTTCCTTGATAAGGGCAATTCAAAATATGAACTAGTCTTTGTAAAGGTAAGAAGATTCTTACACCACAAACTAATGATCGAACACAATCTTGAGGGTTTTGAGGATTTTGATGATCCAAATTTAAGTTTGCAAGAAAAAGTTTAATCATAAGATGATTAATCTTAACATTGTTAGGAGTATACCCAATCAAGTTGTCGAAGTGAAATTTCTCTGCTAATTCTCTAATACGATATGCTGTGAAGTCCGGGAATTTCATGAATGCTCTTTTGAAGATGTTGGAGTTCTTCATGGAATTGAACCGAGAAACAGCAACATCATTGCCGGATTTGGTCTTCGGAAGATCCGGAAGTTGATTCTCTTGTTCTCTTTGATCTTGGTGTCATTGGGAAGTTAAAGGAAGGTTAAAAGCTTCGAGTGAGATGAAAATGAGGGCTAGGGTTCTGAAGTAAGAAGTAAAGAAGTGAAAAAGTTATTATATAGATGATGAAAAGGCAAGGGTAAAAAGGTAATAAATTAAAAATAAGGAAGGTGTAAAAATTTGCTCAGAAGGGATTCAGACGTCTGAATAATTCAATTTAGACGTCTGAATTGAGTTGAATTGCAACCCGTAAGGATTTAGTTCAAAAAGAAGCTAATTCAGACGTCTGAATCTGGGGCAAAAAAAAATTTTATATGAACATACAGACGTCTGTTTAAACCAATTCAGACGTCTGAATTGTATACAGAAACATATTGGCAATGGAGGGAATAAAAAGTAATATATATTATTGAATAATTTTCAATATTACAAAATTAGAATAAACAGAATGAAATGACAACATAACAATTTATATTAACAACAAGAAACGATTAAATAGATTTTGAAGAAGATGATGGAGTATGATAAGATTCTTCTTCAACTTTCGTGTTCTCAACATATGGTTGAAGCGGAGACCATCTGTTACCACGTTCCCAAGAATTTGGAGTTGTTGGTGAATGTTGTGGTGATGGTTCCCAAGGATTGCGATGACTTGGAGAACAAGCTGTAGATGGTTGATGAACAGAATCTTTTGATGAAGAACCACAGAACTTTAACACTACTTGTTCCAAAAAGCTAAGCCGTTTGGCATTAACTTTTTGCTCATAGTATAATTCACATTGTAAGTCTAATGTTTCTGTTTGATAATGATGAATATCATCGATTTTCTCTTTTGTGGATGGTGATCCAAAAAAAGAGAGATCGCCTTGTTCTCTTAGCTGGAGGAGTATATCCAGTATGAGTAGAGGGTGGAAAGATCGGAACCGATTCATATATAGGAGTAAGAGTTGGTAGATTCTCCAATTCCGACGAAGGAGAGGTGTAAGATAGCTTAGATGACACGGAGTTATTTTGAGATGACATGATTGAACAGAATTATTGAAGAATCAAATGAATTATTGGTGAAAAGAATTGTAAGAATGCAGATAATATATTAGGAAGAAGCTTGTTTAAAAATAGAGAAAACAATGTATGGTTAGAGAAATAAAGTCCATAGGAAAAGAAGGAGATAACGGAAGGTATATATGAATTCAATGACATCCTCATATTTTAGAAAACAATAGAGAGTGAAGTGGTAGTGTAGAGGACTAACAAGTATGAGGTCTTAAGTTCGAGTGCTAGACTACACTTTTTATTTTTCTTTTGAAAGAAACTATGAATTCTCCCCCTTTTTTTATTTTAAAATATACATATATATATACATATATATTAAAAAATTTGAACTTATAAATCTTTAAGAGAGACGATACCAAGTTCCCATCTTAAATTAATGAAAGTATTTTCATTTAATGGTTTTGTAAAGATATCTGCCAATTGTTTGTCAGAGGACACATATTCTAAATTTATTAAATCTCTTTCAATATTACCACGAAGAAAATGGTGACGAATGTCAATATGTTTTGTTTGTGAATGATTTACAGGATTTTTAGATAAATTTATAGCACTAGAATTATCACAATAAATAGTTGATTTACATAAATCAAAACCAAAATCTTGCAGTGTTTGTTGCATATAGATAACTTGAGCACATGCCAGAGCTGCAGAAATATATTCTACTTCACATGTCGACAATGAAACACGGTTTTGTTTCTTACTAAATCAAGATACAAGAGACCGACCAATGAAGTGACAAGTCCCACTTGTACTTTTTCTATCTGTCCGGCTTCCTCCAAAATTAGCGTCACTATAGGACACTAATTCAAAAGGACATTCCTTTGGATAGAATAGTCCAAAGTCCTTGGTTTTATTAAGATACCATAGTATGCGTTCCACTACTCGTAAATGTGATTCTTTGGGATCTGCTTGAAATCGTGCACACAAACAAACACTCATCATTATGTCAGGTCTACTAGATGTTAAATATAGTAACGATCCAATCATACTTCGATATAATTTTTGGTCAATACTTCTACCATTTTCATCTTTATCAAGATGTATGGTTGTACTCATAGGAGTTGGTTTGGTAGAAGTATTTTCCATACCAAAGCGTTTAATTAGATTGTTACAATACTTTTCTTGATTAATAAAAATACTATTTTCCAGTTGTTTTATTTGTAAACCAAGAAAATAATTTAACTCATCCATATGTGACATTTCAAATTCTTTAGTCATTATTTTAGAAAAATCTTGACAAAGTCTTTCATTTGTAGATCCAAAAATAATATCATCAACATATATTTGAACGATTAAAATATCCTGTGTATTTTTTTTAATAAAAAGTGTTTGATCAACCTTTCCAATTTCAAAACCAGAATCTATTAAATATCTTTCAAGACGATCGTACCAAGCATGGGGTGCTTGTTTCAAACCATATAAAGCTTTTTTAAGCTTATGGACATGGTTAGGAAATTGTTCGTGCATGAATAATGGAGGTTGTTCAACATAAACATTTTCTTTTATGAAACCATTTAAAAAGCACTTTTGACATCCATTTGATATAATTTAAAGTTATGAAAACATGCAAATGCTAGTAAGATTCATATTGCTTCTAGTCTAGCGACTGGAGCAAACGTTTCTTCATAGTCAATTCCTTCTTCTTGGTTATATCCTTGAGCAACTAATCTAGCTTTATTTCTAGTAATATTTCCTTATTCGTCTGTTTTATTTTTAAAACCCCATTTTGTACCAATAACTGATTGATCACTAGGCTGTGGAACTAAATCCCAAACGTCATTTTCTTTCGAATTGGTTTAGCTCTTCTTGCATAGCGATCGACCAATTTTCATCGGTAGATGCTTCTTTAATAATTTTTAGGTTCAATATTAGATAGAAAAGCTACATGACTCATTTTATTTAATTGACTTCTTGTTCTAACAGATGAGTTGAGTTCTCCAATAACATTAACATAAGGATGATCTCTTAATATTCTAGGTGGAGATCTTAATTCATTGTTATTGTGATCAATGATTTCATTATTTTCAATATTTGAAATTTCTGTGTTTGTGATATAATCAGGAAATTCTTCATCATCTCTTATACTTGGGATTTGTATAAAATTTTCATCGAAATATACATGAAGTGTTTCTTTGATGATATTTGTTCTTTTATTATAAATTCGATAAGCTTTGCTTCGATCCGAATATCCGAAAAAGATTCCTTCATCGGATTTTGGATCGAATTTACCAAGCTAATCTTTTGTGTTTAAAACAAAACATCTTGAACCGAAAACTTTAAAATAAGAAATATTTGGTTTTCGTCCATTAAGAAGTTCATAAGGAGTATTCTTAGTTAGAGGTCGAATAGAAACACGATTCAAAACATAACAAGCTGTTGTAACTGCTTCAGCCCAGAAATGTTTTGGTAACGTACTTCCATTTAACAAAGTCCTTGCACACTCTTGTAAGGTTCTATTTTTATGTTCTACAACTCCATTTTGTTGTGGAGTTCTAGAAAACGAAAAATTATGGAATATTCCTTTTTTCTTACAAAAATGTTCAAAGGCTTCGTTTTCGAATTCACCTCCATGATCACTTCTTATGTTTTTGATTTTCAAACCTTTAAAATTTTGAATTCTTTTAACAAAAGTTTTGAAATTATCAAAGGTATCACTTTTATTTTTCAAAAAAATAGTCCAAGTATATCTAGAAAAATCATCAACAATAACAAACATATATCTACTATGATTAACGGATTGTACTTGTGTTGGTCCAAATAAATTCATATGTAGCAATTCAAGTGGTTGTAGGGTTGAAATGACCTTTTTAGATTTAAAAGATGACTTAGTTAACTTTCCTAACTGACATGCATCACAAATATGATCAATTTTAAAATTCATTTTTGGTAGAACTTCCACTAAATCATTTTTAGAGAGTTTGTTTATAGTCTTGAAGGTAATATGACAGAATCGTTTGTGCCATAACCAAGGATCATTTTCTTTGGCTATTAAACACATATCTGAATTATGATTTATTTTCATGTTTAGAACATAGATATTTCTGTCTCTATTTCCTTCAAAGATAAGATTTTGATTTTGATCAAAAATACTACATTTATTTTCAGAAAAAGTGATTTTGAATCCTTTGTCACACACTTGGCTGATACTAAGTAAATTATATTTTAAATTTTTGACAAGTAAAACATTTGAAATAAGAGGTAAATTTGAAATACCATTGTTGCTCACATCGCCTTTCCCGATGATATAGCCTTTGGAATTGTCTCTAAATGTGACGGAGCCTCCATCTGAGTAAGTAATATTTGATAGCATATCTTTGTCTCCCGTCATATGTTTTGAGCAACCACTGTCGAGTATCTATTTTCCTCTTTTCTTGAGTGGGACCTACAAAAAATATAATATAACATTGGTACCCACCTTTTTAATAGGGTCCTAAGAGTTAAATCTTAGGAAACCAAACCCAAGAGGGCTTAGTATCCCATTTAAAAATGTAATCTTTATTTTTATGAACAGTTTCTAAAAAGGTGTTCATATATTTCTTCCTAATCAAACTATTGTTTGTTTTAGGAATCCATATTTTTATAACTTTTTTAAATTTGTCCTTTTTTAATTTTCTTTAGTGATTGTGGGTTTAAAATCAATTTTCCTTTTATTTTCTATTCTAGATGGAGCTATTGACTTCTTAACATAGCCTAACCCCTCTTTACTTGATACCGATTGAGAATTTTCAATAATTTTAGACAAATTTTCTCTTCCTTTATTAAAGTTAGAAACATTTTTAGCAATATTCTCTAACTTACTTTTTAGCTCAATATTGTCTAGTTCAAATAATTTTACTTTTGTTTTTAACTTGTGATTTTCAGAGACAAGAACATTATTCTTTTCTTTTTGAGTTTCAATTTCTTGACTTAATAAAGTAAGTTGAGAATTGGTATTAGAGTCTGATTCTTGAAGTTTTTCAAGTTCTTCTTCTAGTATTTTCTTCTCATCTTTAAGCATATCTCTTTCGAATTCTGCTTTGTTCTGATTTTCACGAGCTTCTTTATTTTTTCTTTTGAAACTTTTTAAGGTGTTCAAAAGGTCTGAATTAATTTCAATTAGATCATCAAAAGTCGGATCACTAACCTCATTTTCTGTGGCCATGAAACATACATTTGCTTGTTCATTTTCATTATCACTGTCACTATCTGATGATGAGGAATCTGAGTCGTCCCATGTGACAGAGAATGCTTTCTTTTTGTACCTATCTTTCTGCCCTTGTTGGAATAATTCTTCTTTAGTTCTGGACAGTTTTCTGGATATGTCCATTCTTGTGACAATTATAGCATTCCAAAGCTGATGCAGATGGTTTGCTTGAGAAATTCTTTTTATCATTGAATTTTTTGTTTTTTCGATACTTTAAGAATTTCTTGAAATTTTTGGTAATGAATGATAAGTTCTCATCATTTGAATCTTGGTTCTCTTCTTCTTCGGCCCGAAAAGCTATGTTCTTTTTGTCTTGTGCCTGTACTCTTTTATCCTGTAAATTAACTTCATAAGACATTAGATTTCCTATCAACTCCTCTGGTTTTATGGTAGAAATATCGTTAGCTTCTTCGATAGCTAAACTTTTCTCTCCCATTCATCCGTGAGTGAGTTGAGGAGTTTTGATACCATATCAAAATTAGTATACTTTTCTCCTAGTGCTAACAACGAGTGATATATGTCTTGGAATCTAGAGTACATATCATTTATAGACTCATCTAGTTTCATTCTAAAGTTTTGAAACTGATTTTTGAGCATGGAGATTTTGCTTTGTTTGACTTTATTAGTTCCTTCATGAGTGATTTTAAGCATTCTCCATATTTCATAAGCAGTTTGACACATGCTAACACGATTAAATTCATTTCTATCTAGTGCGCAAAATAACATGTTCATAGCTTTAGCATTGGCAGTAGCATCTAATTTTTATGTGTTTGACCAAGTGGAATATTCTCCAGTAGGAAGAGTGTATTCATTCTGTGTGATATTCCATGATTCAAAACTATTAGATTGCATATAAATTCTCATACGAGTAGCCCAATAATTATAATTTAAACCATTGAAAAATGGAGGTCGTGTAGTGATTGACCTTCAATAAAACTAGTGTTAGTGACAGTGTTGGTAGTGCTGGTGTTGTTTTCCATATTAGCACAATATCAGATAACTGTGTAACGGTTATAAGATGCCTTGCTCCGATACCAAATGAAAAGACAGTGTGGATCGTGCTATATGGAATAATATTAAACTAGTGCAGAAATAAACAATAGCAATGTAAAATAAGTAAAAATAAAACAAGCACACCAGGAATTTTTATACTGGTTCGAACTTTCCGTTCTACGTCCAGTCCCAGACTCCTTCTGGAATTTCAACTACAACAACCCTCACTTAACCCGGAGGAACAGGTTTACACTGCCTGAGCAATCGAACAGGACTTCACCCGCCTAAGCAACCAAATAGGACTTCAATACAAATAACAAAGGTATCTGACTATAGCGTGTTCTTAAATAACACTGATAAGTCAATTGATACAATCTTCCTATAATCTTCTCCTTAACGATATATAGTGATGTGCTTTGAGAATTGTGGAAGATAAAATGATCAAAGATCAAAGAAAGTAATTTGAGTGCTGTTTGAAAATTTTGAGAATAGATGAGAATTCAAGAATGCTAAAAGTAAATTCGGTGATTTGTTTGTTGAATTCTATAATCTATTTATAGTATATAAAGAGTTGCATCTTTAAATGAAAAGTTATATTGAAAAGAACGGATGCAACTGTTGATTTAAAAGAATGTTTCTCTTGGTGAAAAGAAGTGACTTTTCAAGAAAATAGCAGTTGGGGATATTCAAACGTCTGAATAAAAAAATTCAGACTTCTGAATTAGATTGAAACGTAAACAGCAAGAAAATAGTTCATTTTTGACCTCATTCAGACGTCCGAATATTTTAGGTCAGACGTCTGAATATTGTGAAGACAATATTCTTATTTCAGTACTCAGACGTCCGAATGAATGGTTTCAGACGTCTGAATTTGTTGATTTGTGCATGTATGAGCATGTGTGTATATATATTTTTATATATATCATGTAAGGAGAGATTTTAACAAATTTTCTAAGTAATAAACAGACTCTAGACACATAATATACAGCTATAAACATCTGTAGATGAATCTGCAATAAATCTCCTGTAAAGATAGTTTTAATATACACATAGCACTATATACGTTGTTATAATCAAAATCGAGAGTCTAACAGAAAATTTAAAATTCAACCTACTTAGCAGTAGTCAATTATGCGATAAAGGTTTTCAAATAAACTACGAAAAAATAGATGTAATATTTTCAACAATAACAAACAACTTATCTTTGAGGGTTTTAGAAACAAAAATATTTATGTCTTATATATGAATATAAATCGAAATTCATATTTGTGTTTAACCGCCAAACATGACGATCCATAGTGTTGGCATAAACGATTTTGTCATATTAATTTTAAATATATTAATAAATTAGAAAAATATGAGCTAGTTAGAGGTTTACCTAAAATAAATTATAAAGTAGAAAATTTATGTGACGATTGTCAAATCGGAAAGCTAAAGAAAAGCACTTTTAAATCTAAAAATAATATTTCTACAAAACAACCATTAGAATTATTACATTTAGATTTATTTGGTCCAACTCAATTATGATCTGTAAATCACAACAAATATGTTTTCGTAATAGTTGATGATTTTTCAAGATATACATGGACTTTATTTTTAAAACATAAAAGTGACACATTTGGGATGTTTAAAATTTTTGCTAAAAGAATTAAAACTCAAAAATTAACAATATTCAAAGTGATCAAGGTGGAGAGTTCGAAAATGATCTTTTTACTAATTTTTGTAATAAAAAAGGCATAAGTCATGATTTTTATTTTTCCTGCACACCTCAACAAAATGGTGCAATAGGAAGAAAAAATCGTATGTTATAAGAATGTGCACGAACATTATTAAATAGTAGTGGTTTGCCAAAACATTTTTGGACTGAAGCTACAGCTATGGCTTGTTATGTTTTGAATCGAGTAACCATACGACCTATGACTAAACATACTTGTTTTGAAATATTTTTTGGAAGAAAACCTAAAGTATCATACTTTAAACTTTCGGATCAAAACTTTTTATACTAAATACAAAAGATAGTTTGGGAAAATTCGACCCGAAGGCCAATGAAGGAATCTTTGTTGGATATCGGATCGTAGCAAGGCGTATAGAATTTTTAATAAGCGTACTAACACAATTGGAGAAAGTTTACATGTTTCATTTGATGAAAATTTTCTTAACCATCGTATTAATGATGATGAAGAAATAATTCCAATAACAAATACAACAAATTCTTTTAATAATGAGACAAATGCACAAAATAATACTTTGGTACCATCTCCTAGAATTCTAAAAGATCATCCAAAAGATAATACCATTGGAGATCTCAATTCCAGAGTAACTAGAAATCAACTCAACCAAATAAGTCATATTGCATTTGTGTCAAATTTTGAACCAAAAAATTATAAAGAAGCTTCAAACGATAATTTTTGGATAATAGTCATGCAAGAGGAATTAAATCAATTTGAACGTAATAATGTTTGGGAATTAGTACCAAGACCATTAAATCAAGCAGTTATTGGAACAAAATGGGCATTTAAAAACAAAGCAGATGAAAACGGAAATATAGTTAGAAATAAAGCACGTTTAGTCGCTCAGGGTAATAATCAAGAAGAAGGTATCGACTACGACGAAACTTTTTCTCCAGTAGCAAGACTTGAGGCCATACGTACATTACATGCTTTTGCAAGTCATCACAATTTTAGATTATTTCAAATGGATGTCAAAGGTGCTTTTTTAAATGGTTTTATTAAAGAAAACGTATATGTTGAACAACCTCCATTATTTGTTCACGAAAAATATCCAGATCATGTATTTAAATTACAAAAAGCCTTATATGGCTTAAAGCAAGCCCCCCGTGCCTGGTACGAACGTCTTAAAAATCATTTAATTACATCTGGTTTCCAAACAGGTAAAATCGATACGACTTTATTTATTAAACGAGAAAAAAACAACATTTTAGTTGTACAAATTTACGTAGACGATACTATTTTTGGTTCAACTAACGTAAATCTTTGTACTCAATTTTTAAATATTATGAAAAACGAATTTGAAATGTCTCACAAGGGTGAATTGAATTTTTTTTCAAGTTTACAAATAAAACAATTTGAAAATGGTATTTTTATTCATCAAGAAAAATGTTATAATGATTTACTACGTCGTCTTGAAATGGATAAAACTTCAAGCAAACCAACACCAATGAGTAATGGTGTTCACTTGAAAAAGATGATAATGGAAAAGAATTTGATGAAAAATTATATCGTAGTATGATTGGCTCCTTACTTTATTTGACAGCTAGTCGACCCGACATTAAGATGAGCGTATGTCTCGGTGCCCGATTTCGAGCAAAACCAAAAGAATCTCACCAAAGAGCTGTTATACGTATCTTACGATATCTATCTAGTACTAGAGATTACGGTTTGTTTTATCCTAAGGGATCATCATTTGAACTAGTTTCATATAGTGATGCGGATTTCGGTGGATGTAAAAAAGATCGTAAGAGTACTAGCGGAACGTGTCACTTTATCGGACAATCATTAGTTTCATGGTTTAGTAAAAAGCAAAATTGTGTCTCCTTATCTACTTGCGAAGCTGAATATATTTCAGCAGCTTTAGCATGTGCACAAGTGATATACATGCAACAAACACTTAAGGATTTCGGCAAATTCATCGATAAATCACCAATATATTACGATAATACAAGTGCAATAAATCTATCAAAAAACTTGTAAATCACTCACGTACTAAATACATAGATATACGACATCATTTTTTACGTGACAATGTAGAAAAAGGAATTATTACACTAGAATACTTAAATACCGAGAATCAAATAGCAGATATTTTCACAAAATCACTAAATGAACAATCATTTGTTAAACTACGACGCGATTTAGAAATATGATCTCTTAATGATCTTCTAAACTAATACTACATTTCTGTTCATTCTATTTTGGCTAAAAAAAATTATCAACAAATCAAAATCGTTAACACTAACTAACAATTTTTTAGCAATTTGTTTTCTGAAAGTACCTATGTATAACTTTTAAAATCATGTGTAAATAGCCATTTTACAAAACAAAAAAGTAAAGAATATATAGATTACATTTTTTTACACAAGAAAATAAAAGCATGTCTTACGACAACTCTCATCTCTCCTTCTCAACACCAACAACGGATAGCTCAGCGGATACAAATGACCTTACTTACTTACGCTCTCTAATTATATACTCCATCATATATTCTTGGTCTCTGCACTCTAGCAATCTATACTTGTATTCACTCTTCCATATACTCAGTTCTTCGTAGACAATACTCTTTAGATATATATTGGAAGCAATTGTACTAATTAATCAACATCCGTGTTATACTAGAACACACATTTGACAAGAACAACTTATTGTAACCAAGCATATACCTTCGAACGAAGCGAGAGTGTTTGATAGTCGAATTCCGAATGGAAGCTTCGGGACTGGGCGTAGAGGTCTGTACCAGTATGAAATCCTGGTGTGCTTATTCTATATTTACTTAGATTAATATTGTTTTAGTTGCATCATATGTTTTGTCACATATACTTGCATATACACTACACGATTCACCCTGTAGACTTTCAACTTTGGTCACTATCTTGGATTTCAATGAAACTAGTTTCCTCGGATCCATAATAGTGAATTATTGTAGGATTTCAAGTTTTGTAGCATTCAGACTTGTCGTTTGACCGTGCGAGCTTGAAACGCGTAGAATATAAATAAATAATCGACTTTGAAAAGCTATCTTCCGCATACAATCGAATTAGGCATCGAAACTAGTTTTATTGTTTTTGGAACAGGGGTAAAACATTATAAACGCCTTGTGGCACGCTTCATTTGGAGTTCGGATTTGCACGGGCCAATCGGGCAAGATATTTCTAATTTAAATAAATATAGTAAAAGGTCAAACTCCCTTCATCTCGTACCCGTTCCAGCCCATACCTATTTTTTTCCCTTTTTTTCGAATCCCCGTTCTATTTCGAATCATTTAAAAAAACGATCGAACGAAATCTCGTTTTCGAAAAAAAGAAAGAAAGAATCAATCGCGTATTCAAGGGCTCGGCTTCAACCAAGAGCAAGCGATGGTGCCAGGTCGAGCCGAGGGCGCGTAGGCGAATCGTGAGACAAGCTTGAGCGCGAGATCGATGATGGTGCTCAGTCTGGTCGCGTGCGAATTGGAGACTGGGGCGGCGGTGCTCGACATGATGGTCATGGATGATACGACGGACGTGATGAAGACCGAGGCGGCGTTAGATCTGAGGCAGTTCGTTCGTGGAAAAAAAGGAAAAAGAAAATGAAGCTGCGAGAGGAGGATAGCACGGGTGAGCCTGGAATAGTCGCGTGAGGAGAAGGTTGCCTTTTCTTTATTATTTTTATTATTATTATTGTTATTATTATTTAGATTATTTATGGTTAGTTAATATTGCTTCGATTAATCATAATGCAAATTATCGTATATCTGGTGTGTACGTGGTCCGATTTGAATGGAACGAATTGCATTGGATTCTTATCGATGAAGGCTATGGCATGAAGTGGGAGTAAATTTTTATTTGAAGCTGAAATATTTTTAGTTTCAAATAAAGAGGTGCGTGTTTTATACACTTACGTTTGACTATTATATTTTGTATTTGTAAAATTTATATCGTGAATTAACTTAAATTTATGGATGGTTGTTAGATAAATTTAAATAATTGACTTCTGAATTTATTGATAGTATTTAAATCGATAGTTAAAATTTATTAGAATTTAATAGATCCCTGAATTATCGATAATTGGTTGATTGTTTAATTATTGACTGTTTCGATGATTTGTTGTGATGGATGATATTGGTTGATATTTGGATGTTTATTTATGTTTAATATATCATGTTATCATCCCGTATATTATTTATAGTATATAAAACTGAAAATTGAATTATTTCGAATAAAATAAGAAATACGTTGAAATGATATATATACATACGACACTTATTTTGGATTGAAATGATATATATCCATCCCTGAATTAAATTGGAATAATTGATTCACTTGGCCATAAGATAAAGAATTATATACGGACGCCGGGTTGGTTAAATTAAATGATTTTAAAAATTTTGATTTGAAATTATTTAAATGATTTTGTTTTAGGAAGTAAAAATCCAATTTATGAAAATCGAATTATTTTCGAAATTGAGTTCAAAATTATGGGAATTAGAATTTGTTAAACGAAAATGAAAAAAAAATGAAATTTGATATTTTTAAAATTATAATTGAAATATGACGTGAATTTCAAAAATTGATTTGTTTTAAAAGATTGGACTTTTATACGAACTTTGAATATTGCTAAGAAAAGTGATATAAAACGATATTGCGAAATTGAGCGCGTAATTGAATTATATTTGAAGATTGGGATTTTAAAATTTAGTATTGAATAAAAATTCAATTTAAGTGTTTTGAATCGATATTTTGGAAATCGAACTCGTAATTGATATAAATCAAAACGGTTTAAATTTGAAATTGGAGTTGAGATTAATTTCAAAGTGGTATTTAAATTAATTGGAATTTGACTTTAAATTAATTTGGAATTGGAATTGAAATTAATTTGGAAGTGGAATTGAAATAAGTTTGGAATCGAAGTAAAATTTGACTTGAAATTGGAATTGAATCAATTAAATTTGAAATGGAAATTGGAACTGATTTGGATTGGAAATTTGGAAAGTGAACCGGTTTGACTTTGAAACTATTTTTAAATGATTTACTTTAGTATAACCTATATTCAAATCTATTTTCCTTAATTATTCAAACTAATTTTTCCCCTAGCTATTTTACTATATAGACCATTTTAAATACTCAAATTATTTTCTATTAAACTGTTTTAACTATTTAACTATTTTAAACCTATTAAAAACTACTTTCTAAAATTCAAACTAATTAAAAGGGTGGGATGCTTATATTTAAATCTTGAATTTAAATACGAATTGGATTAAAGTGAATTATAACCAAAACTGTAATTCGAATCAAGTTTTGAAATGAAATCGATATATCGAGTTGAATTAACATTTTGAAGTAAAATATAATTTCTAAAGTGAATATGGAAAATTTCGAAATAGATTTGATTTTGAAGCGAATATGATATTCTGGTATCAAGTACGAACTGTTTTCGAAATATAAAAGAACCAACCGATGTGTAAAATGACGTTTGGTTGAAGAAAAGACTGGGGCCTCTTATTGACATACTCTCTGTCAATATTGGAACCATTCTGACAACCGTGTATGCAGTGGATGATATCCAAAATGTAGTGGTTGAATTGGCGACGTTTACTGGAATGAAGTAAGAGAATGATGATGGATAGCCTTGACATTTGTGTCATAATTCAAATGAGTGAAACAGGAGCCTATGTCTGGCCATTGAGGTTAGCTACCTCTAGCGACGTTGATCCCTCGTATTACTATTGTGATGTTGTATTCGATGGGTGCAACTTTTTGTTCGTTTAGATTGATTGTCGCGATCGGCCATGGATGGGTTACGACCAGCCAGAAAGGATAAACTGATAGAATGCTACCTTGGACATTGCCTCACGTGTCTTGTCATATTTATCCATATACGATCCCATTATGACATTGGTTTAAAACTGTAAAAGTGTGTTAAGGTGGATCGATGTAAAGCCTTAACGCTATTTTGATATTTATTTTACTGATAAACATTATCTATTATAGAGTATACTATTATATATAAATAGTTTAACGGATCCTTAAGAGATGAAAAAATCCCGTAACATCTCTTAAGTTATTGCATTCATATTTGTGATATTAATTTACTTACATAAGAGTATTTTAGTCCTGACTCGAGTGTTTTGTTTTTCATTACGCTCGGGTCAGTCCTGAGTTTTCTTTCAGCGTATTGAAGACTATTATCTGGAGGACGAAGACGGAGTTTTGGTATATTATTAGTATTATTATCCCTTGCATCATGCTATTCTACTGTATTGATTATTTATCCTTGATGTGTGTATATAACTCTGATAAACGTGTATAGATTAAAATCAAATGTATAATAAACTGTTGGGGATGCGAATTAAGGATCTTAAGGCAGAAATAACAGTAGAGGGGGGAAATAGTGTTTTAAAGAATATATGAACTATATGACTAAATTAAAACTTTCAACACAAATCTAAACAGAATTCTAACACAGAATGATCACAAAACGTATAACAAATGCAAATAGTAAAGTAAAGCAAGTAAAAGGAAAGAACACACAGGATTTTATACTGGTTCGGAATCCTCCTACATCCAGTCCTGTACCAAGGCAATATCCTTGTACAGATTTTTATAAGCCAATATCCAAATTACAACCCTCAATTTCTAAGACCTTGAGGAACCCTCCTATCTCCGAGTCTGGGGTAAACTCTCTTGATTTACGGGACACAAGATCACCCTAATACTTCCTAATAACAATCCTTTTGAATGGATAGACTCTATGGACTTTTTGAATACAAATTGATCCTATAACTCTGAATAGCACTTTGATCTTTAGTAGAATGATGGAGAATCAAATAGAGAGAGTATCTAAATGATTTCCTATTGAGAATTTGGCAGAATGATGGCACGATCTTGAAAGTATGAAGTTCTATGGATATGGAAAGGTGGAGAAGAAAGAGTGAAGAAAATAAGAAAGTAGTTGTTAAAAAAATTCGTTTTGGAAGCCTTTATATAGATGCACAACATTCATAACCATTGGCGAAAGGTTTTGAACAAATGGACACTTCTTTTGAAAATTGAATTTTGAACCCAACTGTCACCATGTCGACATGGGTATCCCCTTATGTCAACATCCCATAGTTCAAAATTATAGAGATGTTGTTTTGTAAAGACAATTGAATTTAAAACAAGTTGAAACTTCTATGAAGCAAAGTAAAGTGTTTAAACGAAATTTTGAGATAGAGAATGAATATAAAACATTATTTTAAATATATATATATATATATAATTGATATAGACCGTCAATTATATAAGTAATATTTAAAATCAGAATAAGTTTTGATGTTTTAAAAATAGAAGTTCTTAAAATCAGAATAGAGGAATATTTCAAGGTTAAAACAAAGTTTGAAGATATTTTTGAAAACATGATTTTGAAAGCTAAAACATTTTGAAAACAGATTTAAAAACATTTTGAAAAATCTATTCAAACTGAAATTGCAAGAACCTTCCTACAAAGCTCCTCCATAGGACTCGAGAACTTGTACAAAGTAGTTTAAATGAATTTTATTTTCGTGGGTTTGTAAGCCACTTGTCGTAGGTTTGTAAGCTACTTGTCGTGGGTTTGTAAGCCACTGGTTTCGATAGAAATTGGGTTCCATCCCAAAAGAAAATTGGAAGAAAGATGAGAGTGCTATTATGAAGTTTTAACAAAATACTAGACACTTATCTTGAGATCATGAAATCTTGATTCTCTAGAGTCTTGAATCTTGAATCTCTAATCTTCATCTTGATGCTTGAGTCTTTATACTGATCAGTCTTCGATATACCTGCATATACTTCCTATATACATATATATATATATATGGAAATGTTAGTATATATTTTATAAATAAAGTATAATAACTATATAAGGTTGTTGTCATCAAAACAACATCAACTCAGTTCCTAACAATCTCCCTCTTTTTGATGATGACAACCTTTATTTATAAAATATTCTTACCATACCATAACTCCCCCTTACTCCGTGACTTCTTCTTAAAACTACAACTCCCCTTTATTCCATGACTCCCCCTTACACCAAGCACATATATTTTTATAAATTTCTCCTCCTTTGTCATCAACAAAAAGAAATAAAAGATTTACCTGTTCTAAGATAATCAAGTATATATAGAATAAAAGTGTAAAGTGAACATGTAAGTGATCAAGTGTGTGAACATATATATAAGTGTAACTTGACAATCAAATCAATATCATACATAGCAAACCAATCATGTATAGTATATGAAGTTATATACAAACCAAATCCAAATCAAACTTAAATAAACAATTCAATCAAATCCTAATAAAATTAAATCAAATCAAATCAAACAAACAAACATACATAATGATCAGACATTCCTTGAGACTTCCACCCATCCATCTTTTCCAAAGTTAGGATCAGTTTTGATAACATCCCAATTATCTTTGTCGAGAGTGACTGGTGGATTTGCTTCGGGTTTGTCTTTGCTAAGGCTTGAGATCATCCAACGAAGTGCGTCGAAGTGTTTCTCTTGCTCTTTGATCATCTGCATTTGCCTTAATTCTAAGTGCCTTTGCTTGCTAAGTATAAAAGAGAGAATATTCTTGAAAGAAGTAAGAGTTTCTTCAAGATTTTCACTTAAATTCTTAATTGGAGAAGCCATAATTTAAGAAATAAGTTGAAGTATGAGAGGAGATGAATAGAAATGGAGGTAGAGAAGTTTTTCTGGAAGAAATAGGTATTTATAGGAGTTATTGGCCGTTCAAAATGAATTGTCACTTGGTAGTTACAAGAATTTGAAGTTAGAAATTGTAACTACTTTCTGACTGTTATATGTCGACATGGGGGGATGGGGCATGTCGACATGGTCTAGACAGAATGACCAAGTTGAGTTATTTTTGATTTCTAAGTTTATTTTTATACTAGTGGACCTATATAAACTTAAAATAAATAACTATCAGAGATATATAAAGCTGGAAAACAGAGAATAAGATAGCATTACTTATATTAGTTAACATTACATAATATTAACCAAAAAAAAATAGAAAATATAAAGATAGATAAAAGATAGCTAGAGAGATAATGGCTAGGATTAGTTTGATGAAGATGATGATGAGGACAAGTCAAGTTTCCTGCCTATCTTCCTAAAGAACTTGTCGATTTTGGTAGAGATTTTATCCATTTTCTTGCTAATAGATCTCTTAAGAACCTTTTGGTTTTGAGCAAGTATCTTTTGGTTCTTAAGTATGGTTTTGTTGGACGGATTGGCGGGTGTATGTGGATACTCTATACTTTCCAAAGAGGTTTCTTCATCTTCCTCTTCTTCTTCAATTTCCATTCCTTCCCCTTCTTCTTCTTCTTCTTCTTCTCCCTCTTCTTCCATCTCTTCATGAGCAAGTCTCTCTTCCTTTTCAGTAAGTGTTTCATATGGTTGAAACATAAGTGGGATTTTCATAAGGGAAATGTTCCCATGAATGAACACTTTCCTACTTACAAACTCTTCCTTTTGAACATCCACACCAAAATAATTGAAAATCCGAGTAAGATAAATTCCATGATAAAGAGTGTTTTCTCCCATAGTAAAATTTTTGGGTCTTAACTCATCCAAAATAGTTTGTGCCCAATTAATATCATATTTTCCAAATATAGCAAAAAGAGCTTTACGCACTTTTGAGGTGGGATTATTGTAGTTTCCCGACCTAGGAATAATGGTGTGTTGAATAAGAAGGTTGACAATTCTTGCTTTTGGGCGGAAAAAGCGATTCTTAAAATCCATGTGGTCATCGCTTTCAAAAATATGATGAAAAGTCTCTCGATCGGTTTCATTGATTTGAAATTGCAAGAGATTCATACCGGTAGATTTGCAACCCAAAATAGTACCCAAAATATCAGAATCCAAAACAATAAGTGTTCCTTTAACGCTACTCCAAACTTGATCTTCATTTCCATTATAAAATTCACGGTTTAGGTTTGCATAAAACATTTTGACAAGGTTAGGATAACAAACGAAATCATTTTGCTTGTTATCAATCAAGCTAAGAATGGAGTTTTCTTCAAAAAGTTGATCGATTTCATAAGAAGGAAAATCATCAAAAATAGCAAGTTTTCCCGTATTGACTTTACCATAGTTTACATAACTTATGTAAGCTTTGATAGCCTACGGGTCATTAAAAAGATCATTTTTGATGGATTTCGTCAGCCTAATAGTTGATGGGGTACTTGAGGAAGCCAGTGATGAGTGTTTGAGAGGAGTAGAAGATAATGAAGAAAGTTTGAATTATGAGAATAAAGTGAAAAGAGATGATAAGAGAAGTATATTAAATAGATTCTCTAAAGTCATGTTCTCTGGTCAAGAGGTATCTTTTCAGAATTTTGAAGTAAGTGAAAAGGTGGAGGGAAATTTAAAAGTTTGAATTCAAATTTTGAAATCAAATTTCTGAGAGACATGTCGACATAGGGTATCCTAGGCGTGTCGACATGTGCCTGTTGAATTTGAAAAGGGGTGTCTATTTCTAAAATCTAAGAAATTACTAAAATATTAAGAAAACTAATCTATATTCTATATCTATATATAATTCCAGTAATAATATTAAATATAATAATATTAAAATATTTTAATATTTAAAATATTATTAAAATAATATTATTTTGAATTTAAAAAATTCAAATTTCAAAGGGTGATTTTGAATTTAAAATTCAAGGAATTGCAAAAAAAATCAAAACAAACAAACATCCAATAAAATTAAAATAAATGTGTACCTATTTTTAGATCCAAACTTCGATCGTCTTCCGATTCGAGAATAGCAGTGAAGCACAGATTTGAATTATCAGTGTTCTTCTCGTCATCACTGGATGAATCTGAATCGTCAAGAGTTGCTGCATATGCCTTCTTTCTTTTCTTTAGTTGCTCGTTATTTGGTTGAAATGTCTGTTTGTCTGGATATGGACAATCTATCTTGTAGTGTCCTGTTTTGTTGCAGTTGTAGCATTTATCACCATTGTTGTTGTTGTTGTTGTAATTGTTGTTGTTCTCCGAAGTATTTCTGGAATTCCTTTGGTCATTTCTTTTAAAGTTATTCATCTTTCTATACTTCAGAAACTTTCTGAAATTTCTGGTCATGAAAGCAATTTCTTCATCACTATCTTGTTCTGGATCTCCAGTTGTTGCTTTAAATGCGATCGATTTCTTTTCCTTGCCTTAGATTCTTTTCTCCCTTGTAGTTGAACTTCATAAGACATTAGATTACCAATTAACTCTTCGATCTTCATTTGACTAACATCATTTGCCTCTTCAATAGTAAGTGTCTTTTGATCCCATTCTGGAGTGAGTGAATTGAGTATTTTTCTGACTTGATCTTCTTCTGAGAAACCCTTTCCCAAAGCAATCAATGAATGTACAATATCTTGAAATCGACAATACATGTCGAAAATGGACTCATTTTCATGCATTTTAAACAATTGAAACTGGTTAGTTAATATGGAAATTTTAATCTGTTTAACTTTGCTTGTTCCTTCATGAGTTACTTGCAAAGTTTTCCAGATTTCAAATGCAGACTTACAAACAGAGACTCTATTAAACTCATTCTTATCTAGTGAACAATATAGTATATTCATAGCCTTAGAATTGTTTTGTGCAACTGTCTTTTGCTCAGTAGTCCACTGGGCAAAATTAGTAGTTGGTTCAACATATTCAATTTGTGTCATATTCCAAGTATCTAAACTTATGGATTGTAAATAAATTTTCATCCTACATGCCCAATATGCATAATTACTGCCATTAAAAAGTGGTGGTCTGACAGTAGACTGACCTTCTACAAATGAACTAGTGTTAGTGCTTGTGTTGACAGAAGTAGTGGTGACAGGAGTGACATTATTAGTGTGTTGTGCCATTAAAACTTTTCAAAATTCCAGATTATGAAAATAATGAAAACCAATGCTTTGATACCAATTGTTGGGGATGCGGATTAAGGATCTTAAGGCAAAAATAACACTAGAGGGGGGAAAATAGTGTTTTAAAGAATATATGAACTATATGACTAAATTAAAACTTTCAACACAAATCTAAACAGAATTCTAACACAGAATGATCACAGAACAGAACGTATAACAAATGCAAATAGTAAAGTAAAGCAAGTAAAAGGAAAGAACACACCGGATTTTATACTGGTTCGGAATCCTCCTACATCCAGTCCTGTACCAAGGCAATATCCTTGTACAGATTTTTATAAGCCAATATCCAAATTACAACCCTCAATTTCTAAGGCCTTGAGGAACCCTCCTATCTCCGAGTCTGGGGTAAACTCTTTTGATTTACGGGACACAAGATCACCCTAATACTTCTTAATAACAATCCTTTGGAATGGATAGACTCTATGGACTGTTTGAATACAAATTGATCATATAACTCTGAATAGCACTTTGATCTTTAGTAGAATGATGGAGAATCAAATAGAGAGAGTATCTAAATGATTTCCTATTGAGAATTTGGCAGAATGATGGCACGATCTTGAAAGTATGAAGTTTTATGGATATGGAAAGGTGAAGAAGAAAGAGTGAAGAAAATAAGAAAGTAGTTGTTAAAAAAATTCGTTTTGGAAGCCTTTATATAGATGCACAACAGTCATAACCATTGGCGAAAGGTTTTGAACAAATGGACACTTCTTTTGAAAATTGAATTTTGAATCCAACTGTCACCATGTCGACATGGGGTATCCCCTTATGTCGACATCCCATAGTTCAAAATTGTAGAGATGTTGTTTTGTAAAGACAATTGAATTTAAAACAAGTTGAAACTTCTCTGAAGCAAAGTAAAGTGTTTAAACAATATTTTGAGATCGAGAATGAACATAAAACATTATTTTAAATATATATATATATATATATATATATAATTGATATAGACCGTCAATTATATAAGTAATATTTAAAATCAGAATAAGTTTTGATGTTTTAAAAATAGAAGTTCTTAAAATCAAAATAGAGGAATATTTCAAGGCTAAAACAAAGTTTGAAAATATTTTTGAAAACATGATTTTGAAAGCTAAAACATTTTGAAAACAGATTTAAAAACATTTTGAAAAATCTATTTAAACTGAAATTGCAAGAACCTTCCTACAGAGCTCCTTCATAGGATTCGAGAACTTGTACAAAGTAGTTTAAATGATTTTGATTTTCTTGGGTTTGTAAGCCACTTATCGTAGGTTTGTAAGCTACTTGTCGTGGGTTTGTAAGCCACTGGTTTCGATAGAAATTGGGTTCCATCCCAAAAGAAAATTGGAAGAAAGATAAGAGTGCTATTATGAAGTTTTAACAAAATACTAGACACTTATCTTAAGATCATGAAATCTTGATTCTCTAGAGTCTGGAATCTTAAATCTCTAATCTTCATCTTGATGCTTGAGTCTTTATACTGATCAGTCTTCGATGATACCTGCATATACTTCCTATATATATATATATATATATATATATATATATATATATATATATATATATATATATGAAAATGTTAGTATATATTTTATAAAGTAAAGTATAATAACTATATAAAGTGGTTGTCATCAAAACATCATCAACTCGGTTCCTAACATAAACAACTTAATGTATTGTTTATTTGATTATTATATTTTATCGTTTCCACTGTAAGATTCTGTGTTTTGTTTTCTTCGTCTCTTCTTATTTTTCTTATTTAACCCCATTTATTATCTACGTTCCGGATTGTTTAAATCGGATATGTGTGGATTAATGTCGATTTAAACCTTTCGAAAACTTAGTCGTCACATTTACGAATTTAGCCAAACCAACGATTTATACTGAATATGTAACTTAAATTGTTACAAAAGAACATAATTATCAATGTCAATATTATTAGGTTTGTAAACAGATACTTTCAGATACGGATAGTGCATCATCTGCATCTGAAACTATTTTCAAATAGCGGATATCCGCATCCGCTGATCTGGACGGATATTGAATAATTATCTTATCCGCTAACGATCGATAAATCGAAATATATAAAGAAAGAATTTTGGTTTAGTATAAACTTTTTTCACTCACGTTGATTATAAAAGTGTGAAAAATAGAAAAATAGAATGATAATAAACATTTTTGAGTAATTAACATGCATTAAATTCATATAATACAAACTATTAGCTTAATAAACAAATAAACATATGTCTATCGTTGTACTAAAATACACAAAATAGTAACTGTAATCTTGACAAAAACCGAACGGATAATTTGCAGATGTGAATATCTTCGTATCCGCATCTGCATCCATTTTTTCGGATATCGGATATTTATCTGCTTTTCAGATGATGCGGACAGATTTCGAATATTTCAAATATCCATTACAGACCTAAGTACTACTATAATATTATTATTATCTTTTAAAAAAAAAGAACTCAAACAATTATTTAAATCTCATATTATGTTCACTAACATATTATTTAATCACCAATCAAAACGAATCAAAAAACTAACGATTAGAAAAAAAATTGATTCAGTTTCGTTTCGCTTTGTTGGTTGAAAGGTTAAATTTGATTTTTAACATTTTTTGTTGATTTGAAATTGAACAAAACCCACTCTAAAAGATCACGTAGCTAATGAGTGTAGGGACCATTACGCTTTTAATCGCTACGAAATTAAGTATAATCACCAACGGAGAACTATCAGAATTCAGCAGAACTCCACACTCCAGCTACCAACAGTACATGACCTCCCAACAATATCTTCCAACAAAAAACACATGCCCCACACTAGATGATATAAACAAGATTTACAAACTACATGGTATAATCAAAAACAAGCGTTAAAAAAATATCCCTGCACCCATTCAAAGCTAAAAGTCATCAGGAAAGAGCTCCTCCTTAACAGAAGGAGCAATCCACTGAATCTGAATATTAGTAATATCCCAAAGCTCATCCCCATCCCTCTGCACCAGAACCCCTTTCTCCTTCATAGTCAGTATCATCCTCTTCAGCATGCCCGGAACCGCCTCCTTGAGCACCCCGCTGCCCACGTCGTCCACGTTCGCTTTCATGCATGTGTCCATCCTCCTCAGCACCCCTAGCCAAAACGTCCTGAACCCTGGGCTCTGCGCCAGTTGCTCCATGTACTGCAGGTACACCTCTACCAGCATCAGCATCGCTTCTTTCAATGTACCTTCCATGCTCCTTGTCTCCTTCGCCGAGTTCTCCCTTCTGGAATATTCTAGCATCTTCTCATGCAGATCATCCACCATCGCGAATATCACCAGGTTGAAGCACGCTAAGCAGTTAGCCGGTGTGAATTCCAGTTCCTCAGTTGCCGTGAAGCACTTGCCTGTTACCAGTCGTTATTCCAGTGTTTACCAACTCATATGCGAGCAAAGCTTTGATGCTGAAAGCTTTATGAATATAACTATCACATGTATCAAAAATTAAAAAGTGCACATTTTTATGTGCATGTAGTGTACATGGCACAGCTTTAAGTAAGGTGCATCAAAACTTTGATACAGCGAGATGTATCAAATTTTATTTTATTTTTCATATGCATATGCCAAAAGGTAGGGCTGTCAATGAATTTTCGAAAAATTCGAAATTCGTCCGCATCCGCATCCGAAAAGCGGATAAATATCCGATATCCGAAAAAACGGATGCAGATACAAAGACATACGCATCCGAAAATTATCCGTCCGGTTTTTGTCAAAATTATAGTTCAAATTATGTGTATTTTAGTGCAGTTAAAGATATTTATTATTTTATTAAGTTAATAGTTTATATATATGCGCTTATTAACTACTCGAAATTATTTATTATCATCATGTTTTTTAATTTTTAACACTTTTATAATCAATAGGATTGAAAAATATTTATGCTAAACTAAAATTTTCCTTTTACAATTCTTGATTTATTAGTCGTTAGCGGATAGGATAATTATCCGATATCGTCCGTATCCGCGGATGCGGATATCCGATATCCGAAAATGATTTCAGATGCGGAAGCGGATATGGCACTATCTGCATCCAAAAGCATCCGTTGACAGGCCTACCAAAAGGTTAATGAGAGTATGAAGTACATTAAACAATACCTAATGATTTAACTGCTTGATTTCTTATCTCCTCTCTTCTTACCAAGCTTGTTTTACGCAACGCTTCGGCTAGCTTTATGAACAAATTTGCCGCTAAATTTCCTTGATTTGATGGAGGTGCAGCCCTTGACCCATCTTCACCACTATTACTATTAATGCTGCCTGGGTCTGAAAAACCCGATCTATGCCATTGAATCAACCAATTCACGGAGTTTGCCATTAAGTCTAGAATGTTGAAACTGATCTCTAAAGGTATGATTCTCAGTGCAGCGAATCCAAAAGCCGTGTCAATAATAAATGGATAATTGAATCTGGAAACACTAGTCCCTTCAGCCATTAGTTTGAGCAATGCTTCAACTCCTTGATCGAATGTTTCTGGATGTCTACCTGTAATTTGGAGCATATGTAATAAAGTTTTCCAGCCTATCATAGTTTGTATATTTTCTGAATGGTAGTTCAATATTTCTGTAGTGGATTCTGCTATCTGCTCACAGCATGTATCGAGTATATCTTTGTCTAATTTCCATGTGGCGTTTATTGTTTTGAATACGAGATCTTCAGGGATTTTATCAAACTTTGCAGTGGTGGAAGATAGAAGCTTAACTGCTATCTTGAAAAGTGCTATGATTGCTTTCTCTGCAAATGGAGAAGGCGAAAATAGAGGAAACTGTGAAACAATTCCTAGACATTCATGAAAGAGTGGCCAAAATGTAGCGAATCTATGTAAATTTGATGCGGTGATTATGACTATTAAATCCCAACAAAAAGCTACGGTTTCTTCTTCTTCCACTGAAGTGCTGAATTTTTGACCTTTGCCTCCTGCTGCAAAAATAAGAGACCTACCGAGATTTTGCAGTGATTCATCTGTTAGTTTTGAGCTCTCTGTGAAGATATTTCCTATTTTGCACTGCTGTATGATTTTCAGATTGTTTTCAAATTCACTTCCTACGTTTATCATTGAATCTGCACCACTGTCTATGGATAAAAACTGAGAAAATCTTCCCATTAAACCAGAAGCATTTCTGTTATGCACCGCTCCAAATTGTGGTGATGGGAATATAACTCCCGATTCTAGTTTAGAAGGCGAATTAGCAACTTTGCCTTGATCAGATTCTTGGTTTATATTACTGTTTTCAGGCTCAAATACTGACTGCGGTAATAATCTTAACCTTTTGAGCTTTAGCAAACAATCTACAAGGTTTTTCCATGAACTTCGTATAGCATCTCCGAATTTATTTGCCAAGGTAAAAACTGCTAAAGTTGCCATTCTTGGTTTCATTTCGTTTGTGAATGTGAAGAGGGTTTCTTCAGCTGTTGCATATGAATTCAACAATGTTGTGAATTTGCAAAAGCAACACAGAAGTTCATCAAGTATGTCTTCAAGGCCATATCTGTAAAATATTTTATAAAGAAACCTTCAATAACAAATAAAGAAAGAAAAAAACGAACATACACACACAAATTTACCTAGCTATTCTTGCGATCGCTATTAGACCTTCGATACATTCATTTAGAATATCTTCGTCGTCTGTCTGTTCAAATATTGCAGACAACGTAGCAACTGATGGTCCTGAAATGGTAACAAAAATATCTCTGCACAGCTTATGCTTATAATCACATACAATATATGGCTCTAAAACTCTTGACCTTTTAATTAGGTCGGCCCATCTATTCGCGTTCAACTCAATAAGCGTACCTGTGTCCACAAACAATTTAATCTCATTAGTTGCAATTGACCGAAACAACTCCGATAAATATTCTCTTGGTAAATCCATTCCACCATTAATAGCTCTATTATTTCTTATAAATTCCTCTTCAGTCATCTTCTTCTTAACTTGTGGATTGTGTTGATCTGTATTGAGCATTATAAGAGAGTAGCACAGAATAAAAACAGCATCTTTGCTTACAAATACTTCAGACGACTGCTGCTCATAATATACTTCAGAAAAAGCTTCAAGGACTCTAGTGATTTTTTGAGATTCACCAGGCAAACGAAAAGTTTCTAAAAACATTCGCAATGCGTTGTCCAATAAAACACCTGAAAAATCAAATGTTCTTGCAAATTGTGCTAAAACTTTGACATTGAACTCATCAGGATCACCAAAATAGTCTCCCATTTTATTTTTATCCAAACCAGGAGTAAAGCGTAAAAAATACGCCATGCTACGTGGGTCAGGTGGAGTAGGGACAAGTTGGCATATTTTCAGAAATTCTAAACCTTTCTTCTCATCTCTATTATAATGATTGGCAGCCATTAGTACTTTTTTCTTCTTCAACTTTCTCAATCTTGCAAAATCAACCCATTCATCAACATTTTCAAAATGCAATGTATCTGTCCTTTCAGTCCAAAATGGCTTATATTCTGATATGTCAAGACTATAAATTTCTCGAGGAGGTACTTTATCAACTTCTACGCCATCTGCTATGTTTCTTATTATAATAGCTAGCCCTTCAAAAGCTTGTATTTGCATTGGTGACATAGAGTTGGTTAATGGAAATGCAGATTTGCAAAGTACTTTTCCAACTTCTTCGAATGTGTTCGACAACAGAGGGTCACAATCGTAATTTACATAAGTTTCTATAACAAACTGTGGTTGTCTGCAGAAACCGAGAATGCCTTCAATTGCCACTTCTTGCAGCTGAACTCCATTTACACCTGATGCTATTTTTATGACTACATAGCTGAAAAATGCTTCTAATTGGAGTCTTAATGACCTTTGATAAATAAAGAAATAAATGAAAATCAAAACAATTGTTAGCTACTAGACTAAAGGATACATGATGATAAAAAATAAAATAAAAATTGAAGATTACCTGCGTAGAAAGTGATAGAGATTCAAAACTGTGCTACAAATCATAGATAAAACCAAAGGACTCGATCGGGTGGCATAATGAATCAAATGATGGAACAAATCATCCTGAATCATTCTCAAAAGCCGAGAATGTCTTCCAATTCTTTCACCTCCTAATTCAATTGCAGTATTAATCAAAACCAGTGCAAAAAGCTGCAGATCTTCATCAGGACTCACTGTGGGTCCATAACCATCAGCAGATTCGATCATTTCGCCTACATTAAGCAACGAGCACAAAAAATGAAATATATCAACCATGCATCGAGCTCCGTACCCTAAAATTGGCAGATCTTCTTCTGTATCTGACTCTGTATATGTTCCTGCATCCTCCTCTTCAGGTTTTATTTCAGGTAATCTCGAGTAGACTGACTGGATTATTTCATGCATGGCATGACGAGCGCTTTTTTGCAGAAGATCACCTCGATTCATTGACTGTTGCACTACTTGAAAACATGTGTTCACGACTGTGCATATTGCATGGTCAGTCAGTAATACTGATGCACGCGCCCTCATCACACCTGTCAGAACCTGCAAAACGGTATTATATTAATGACAGTGTGCAACTTTTTTTTCCGCAAGTTTTAAATATTCAGGTAACTCAGACACTGTCCGTAGACAAGAAATATGTACTGACCCTACAGTAACTATGGTATTTTTAATAAGATTTAACACCATAAATGAAAATCGATCATTTAATATCTTATTGCTTTGACCGGATGAGCTATCATTTGGAGGGCTTTTTCCAACAAGTTTGCCTAGCACCAAAATTCCAATCAATCACAAACATTACAGAAGATCAGTGATTAGGTGGCAGATCCAAAATGTTAGCTTAGGAAATATTTTAGTTTCTAACAAATTCTTGAAATATAAATGGTCCTGAGACCAACCGATTACATGGTAAAATGATGGAAATAGCCATAGGTGTTACATGCGCGTGCGTGCACACACACATATATAGGTAAGTATGGGTGTGGGGACATGATTGCCAAGTTGATAAGTAGCATAACCTACTGACCAAAGGTCACAGGTTTGAATGCCACAATCGGCAGATGCCGCTACTCACCGCATGATAGAGTTTACAAGCGCAAGCTTTTATCTCTGATATTCTAAAAGAAGAAGAAAAACTGATATATTGTAGATAAATTACCTGCAATATACGCATTAAAACTGCATCTTCGGAAGTATGGTCAGTTCTTTCAAGCCTGCAATTCGTAACGGCAAATATTACCGAATGTATAGCTTCGCGTGCACCAGGTGTGCGTTCATCAAACACATCTAATTTCAGTATCTTCAGAACCGCTGACAATGCAACTCCAGTAGCAGGGGCAGGAATGTCATCGCTTTGAACAACATCAAGAAACGGGTTAAGATACACAGATGGATCCGTAACCCGCCATTCTGAATGATAAGGATGAAAAATCAATGACCGGAGCGATTTCAAGGAATTGATGACGTGGATGGTCGGTGGGTCCACGATTTCGGATGGTGAAGGCCCGAACTCCGTTGGCCTCCGGATAACAGCCAAGACTGAGCCCACCTCAGTGTTGAGCATACATGATATGCCCAGCTCTTTGAGGCGGGGATCTTGCCTTCGACGTGATGGCTTTGTAACTTCCTCATCGTCATTATTATCGGTGTCAGTGCCTGTGGTTCTTGCCATTGGAAATGAGGTTGAGGACACATTTTTGGAATTTGAATTGTTTTCTTTAGAATATTGTGGATGAATTATCTGAGTAGAGGTTGCTATCAACCACACAACTAACCTTAGAATGTTTCAACTGGTTTTTTTATTTTATTTTTGTCTTTAGTTCCCAGAATAGAAATTGTTGACTTACTTTGTGGGTTTAGTTGGCAGGTGTAGAGTTCAAAACTTCAAATCATTTCTCCTCGAATTCAATGTCCACGTTATTCTATCTTTTCATCTACCTCCAACAATAGATAATGTAATTTCATCACAATTATGTAAGAATAGTTGTAGTAAGAATAAAGTAACCTATTGCCAACTTTGACTGGTCAATAAACTTCCTCCTTCATTTGTGGACCTCATAATTTGTAGGAAAACAAAGAACAAAATAGGAACAGGTTTGCCAATTGGCAATTTTTTCCCCCAATAAGCCTTGATCAAAATGATTAGCTTTTTATAATCAACCTTTAACTATATTCAGATGAGAACAATTCTCCCTTCTTGTTCAATTTGTCTCAACTAAGGTATTGCCTCCTCCCATTGTTATGGGAAAGAGACGGTATCATCACAATTTTCATTTATATTCATTTAAGTGAATTGACACGTGAAAAAGATCGAAAATGAACGATCTATTCTCTACGCAATCATTTAAGAGATACACAGACCTGAAAGAGCAGGCTCGCCTTGATGAAATGGAGAGTGGAGAAGGATCAGGCCCTGCTGTTGAGACAGTTAACCTTGAGAAATTTTTCGAAGATGTCGAGAATGTGAAAGAGGATCTTAAAGGCCTTGAACAGCTGTACAAGCGCCTGCAAGATTTGAACGAGGAGACTAAGATAGCACATAATGCGAATACGATGAAAGATTTGAGGTCCAAAATGGATAGAGATATCGAACAAGTGTTGAAAAAGGCTAAGGTATTCTATCTCCACTCTTATAACAAAGTAAAATTACTTCACTCTGTTGGCTTGCACTGCATTGATTATGTTCACTCTAACATTACTGTGATTAATTCAACATTTGTAGTACAACATTAAATAAAAATGAACTTGTTCAATGGTTATTCTTATTTGTTCGAAAATTGTGTTTATCCATTTGTATTCGTGAATCATATCATCTCAATTCCTGGATGCACAGAAAATGTGGTTTTTGGGCAAATTACGCACATCCTTTCCTAGAAGCACAAGGAAATAACAACTGGTGGATGCAAAATGCCTTTAAAAACTAGCTTGGCATATTTCGTTCTTCAAATATGCAACTTTTTTTTAATCATTTCGGTCACTTTTCATAACTTACTCAAATAACCACTTTCTACCTGCTGTGTCAAAAGGTGTCATTTTGTTATGGTAAACTTCGAAACTGAGCAAGTGGGAAAAAAAAATGTGCTGGCACTGTGTGAAATAGGGTCGGTACAACTTTTTTTGAAATATTTGTACTGATGCAGTTTCAATGTGCACTGGTACAATTCCTTTTCTTATTTAAAAAAAAAGATAGCACTGCCGCAATTTCAAAGCACATCAGTACAAAAATTCAGTTTCTATCACGTGAGCAGTGTTGAGTTTCGGCATTCCCGCGTACCGTACGCGTTCGCTTCACTGTGTCTATGGGGTCAACGGTCGAAGTCTCCCATGCCGGCGTCCCGATTGAACATCCCTCCATCGCCTCCATCGAGCATATAATCTGGTCTTGGCAACACATTGTAACAAAAGAAATCTCTAATGTTACGTGCCACCAATCCCATATATATACCACGATTATTCTGAATATCCTGCGATGTGAAACTTTTTAACCATTCAATCCACGCACCCACTCCATTTATAATGCGAGCCACGCCTAACAATCTCCACCTTGGCGAGCATTGCTCAAGCCACCTTGGAGTTATACCGAGTCCTCTTCGCAGTGGAGTCAAGCTGCTACCTTGAGTTCTCATAAGCAGGACGGAGCGACTGCTTTAACCATATCTCCACCTTGACGAGCATCCCATGCTCAAGCCCCTTAGGAGCCATGCTTCGGTCATGCTGCATCATACCGGTCTCATCGAACCATGGAGCTCTGATACCATGTTGAGTTTCGGCATTCCCGCGTATCGTACGCGTTCGCTTCACCGTGTCTATCGGAGTCAACGGTCGAAGTCTCCCATGCCGGCGTCCCGATTGAACATCCCTCCATCGCCTACCATCGAGCATATAATCTGGTCTTGGCAACACATTATAATAAAAGGAATTCCCAATGTTACGTGTCACCAATCTCATATATATACCACGATTATTCTGAATATCCTGCGATGTGAGACTTTTTAACCATTCAATTCACGCACCCACTCCATTTATAATGCGAGCCACACCTAACAAGCAGAAACCGATCTTATTTTGTAATTAGTTTTCTAATGGGTCTAGATGTGTAATAACTTTTGAGAAGTTGACCTACATGGTAAGCGAAAAATCCACGATATTATGCACTTTTAGCACTGAATATTTAAAATGATACTGTTTGTAAACAGATAGTGAAAGGAAAACTGGAAGCTCTTGACAGGTCAAATGCAGCCAACAGGAAAATACCTGGGTGTGGGCCAGGAAGCTCAGCAGACCGTACCCGAACATCTGTGGTAGGTGGTCTAGGTAAAAAGCTCAAAGATCTAATGGATAATTTCCAAGGTTTACGAGCAAGAATAGCAGCGGAATACAAAGAAACAGTAGCAAGACGATACTACACTGTAACTGGACAACAAGCAGATGATGACACAATTGAAACCCTGATTTCAACAGGGGAGAGTGAAAATTTCATGCAAAAAGCAATAGCAGAGCAAGGACGAGGACAAGTGATGGACACAATTATGGAAATACAGGAAAGGCATGATGCAGTTAAAGATATTGAAAAGAGTTTACTTGATTTGCATCAAGTGTTTTTAGATATGGCAGCTTTAGTAGAAGCACAAGGGCAGCAATTGAATGATATTGAGAGCCATGTCGCACATGCGAGCTCATTTGTTAGGAAAGGAACGGTTGAGCTTGAGACTGCTAGAGAGTATCAGAAGAGTTCGAGGAAATGGGCATGTATGGCAGTTTTGTTGGTTATTGTATTGATTGCAGTTTTGGTGCTTCCTCTGCTAATTAACCTAGGACTTATCCGTTTGAATTAATGAAATATGTCGTTTAAGATTTTTCCCTTGTTTTTTTCTTCTCGGGAAGGACTGAATTAGCAATACATGTATGAAAAAGTATGTATTTCCATATAAAACAAGTTTAAAATTATACCATCGGAAGATATATGTTCTATATGTACAATCAAAATTTTGCATAATGAAAACCTCTGTTGAGAAATATTAAGTAAATATAGACAAACATCCATACCACAACCAGACATCACAGCTTCCGCTTTGTTCTTTTTTTTTATCAGAGCTGTTCTGAAAATACAGAGAGCATTGGCACATTAGATTTGCGATAATGCAGAAAACTACAAGCTTTTGCAGAAGCGACATGTTACCTTTCTTAATACTTATTGATAGTCATCCTCACTATCACTTTCAGATATATCAAAATCTTTGATATCTGCCTCTGTAACTATGAGAGCTCTATGAAGTTTTTTCGGACAGAATATTTCAACTTCGGCTGCAAAAATCGCAGTAACTGGTCGGTGATCTGAGAGGTTAAGCTCACTTCTTCTGTATTTTACTAGCCTTATACCATTTCCATATGACAATATACGATCACACCTGTAAATAAATATGCATTCAAGTTAGAGTGTACGCATATGAAATGGTGAACTAGCTATAGAGAGTTGTCTATACCATAACCAGTAAATGCAAATTACACCTGTCATGAACTTGAAATCATAGGACTGGGAAAGGGTATTTTTGTTAATCTCTGTGTTACATACCATAGAGAATTATTTTGGTTCTACAAAAACATAGTTCTGCATAAGGAAATAATGAATTAAGGTACCATTATAATTGAGTACATACCATGCAGGATTTCGCCTACCCACTTTTGGCTCTTCGCCTACATATTTATCTGAATTGAATTCGTATTTATAAGTGGGAGGAAACTTAAGTATTCCTTCTGACCATCCGTCAAAGGTGCGCCCTTTTCTTAGTTCTTTCTTTAACTATAATTGAAACAATGCATACTCAGTGCAAGAATAATATGAATGGAGATTGGTAAGGGATTAAGATAAGTAATGGGAACAAATAAAAATCCAAACAAAATTATAATGATAACAATAATAAAGATTTCTCCGTGCCCTATTTGATGTTTCTTATAATCCAACAATCAAGTCTGAACTCAAAATATCAATCTAAGTTTTACTTCTACTTGGGGTTTTGAATCAATTGGAAGATAATATCAATTTGTTTCAGGTTCTAGACCGGCTGTTCTGAGGATCAAGGTTTTTCAAAACGGGATTCAAATTGTAAAAGTACAAATATTAAATCGCAATGGGTTTAAACTGTAGATCAAAAAATCCATATTCCACGGTTTGTACACACTTCGAAATAGTACTTACGTGTGTGTACATATATGTACGTATACACACACATATATGTATGGATCAGCTATACCTCGTTCTTGCTACACCTCTATTCTCCGATGATTTCAACCACAAATTCCGATTTAAATAATATACTATTTAAAATTGGAATGTGTGGTTGAAATCAAGGAGAACAGAGATGTAGCAATAATGAGATGTAGCCGAACCGCAAGGATCGGTCGGCTACACCTCATTCTTGCTACACATCTAATTTAAAACTTAATTTTCACTCTTTAGAATTTTCATTTTGTTTAGAAAACATTAGAATTGAAATTGTGTATCCAAATAAGAATATAGAATATATCAATATGGATAGAAAAAAATTCCTCATTAAATGAGTATTTACCGCAATGTAAATTGAATTGTAAAGAAAATATTCAATTTGAAACAAGATGTAAATAGTAAGACTTTAAGATTTTTTATAACAATGCTAAGGATTGATCCAGCTTCCTCAATTAAACATTTTTTTTCATTATTTTGAAAAACTGCAACAACGACAAAATAGGAGCTTGATTTGTAGCAACAGTAACTAATGGCTGTTATATCAAGATCGATCTATTCACCTACAGAGGATACCCTCTTTTAGATTCCAGAATTATTTCTTAGTTCAATCACTCTCTTGCCACCTGGAGAAATGAATTAGCAGATCTATGTCAGTCCACAATGGATTGAAGTTGTAAATTATAATCATGAATTCGACTTAAAGAAAACTTCTTCATGATGTTCTTACTCCATTGCAAGCCCACCTTGCTTGCCTCCATTAACTTGTAATAATTTTGGGATATATTCGTCGGGAAAAGTGAAATTTGGCTTTGCCATGAAATTTTAGAAAGCAATTGTTTTTTGATACACGGTGGTACATTGTTTTTTGTTCTTGAATTGCTTTTTTTTTTAATCAAATACGTTAAACTTGTTAAGTTAGTGAATCATACTATCAAGAAAAAAAACTTACTTGTAGGATCCACATGGGTTGTGGACCCACATGTATGTTTCTTTACTGTTAATAAAATTTACTATAAAATCAGTAAGTGTAGCAATGTTTTCAAATGCAACACAGAAACATGATGGGCAAAACAGTCATAATCCGATGGTTGTTTTTCAAGCTTCTATCGGACGTTTCAAAAGAAAAAGAAAAATAGCAGCTAGCAATTGAGACAGTTCATTTTTGATCTTGTATATACCAAATGAAACCAGAATTAAGTTTGGCATTTTAGTCCATTCTCTAGCTGTAGTTCAACTAACTCTCTCCATCAAAGGATTTCGCCTCTGCTTTTTCATGAACCGTCTTACTCTTATAGTCTTATGGTTGAGCTACAGCTTTGGCTGAACAACCAATTGAAAGCGGTATTCATTACTTAGCCTTATCCGTTTACTTCTTGAATGAAATGATAGAACCATTCTGATTGGCAATCAAACCACTTACTGACGTGCTTCTTGTCTGTGTGGCAGCTTTGCTACCAGTCTCCTTACCTTAAAGCAACAAAGCTCTCTCATTAGCCTTACAACTTACGACGTGATTCTCCCGGTTTCAAGGAAGTGCCTACTAATGAAGAGATGGAGCATAATAAAGTCTCACCACCAGTCATCGTGATGACTGCAACCGGCTGCTTGCTAAAGCCAGCCAGGCCCTTCACAAATCTCTTAGAAGAAAATAAAACCATTTGCCACTGTACATTGCTAACATCAGAAAATAGAACAATCATGAATTTCAAGTAGCAAGCCAAGCTGCTAAAGTGGCTTAAGTAGTGATAACTCCTGTCTATGGAAAGTTCGCTGAATCCAAGTATCCAGTGGAAATTGACAACATTCATCTATTTAGCATCATCTTCTAATAGAATTAATAGGCCATCCAATTGGAATGATAACATAATGCATGGTAAATACATGGAGATTTGAATCTAGTTATAGTTTGAGCTTTGTTGAGATATATATACACATAACACACGGATTTACCTAAGTTAAGAATTCAAAAGAGTCCAGAAGCAATTCGGTATTCCTGTGTTAACACGTGTGATTTCATGTGTTAAAAGAAATCATGATTCTGTAAGTTAATTATACCATTACCTGATCATCCTCACTTAGTTTTGACCATTCCTTTCGAGAAATGAGATCATGTATTCTTTCATATGGTAAATTGATGCGGTAATTCAGATCTCCTAGCCATATTATCCTTCTGAAAAATATATATGGCATTCATCAAGACTAGTTATTAAGTCAACTGGACCGTAATACAATAATTGTAGGAAAAAAAAAGAATTTAACATCATGAGAACTTCCTTACTCGTGATCATAAATTGATTTAGCCAAGATGATTTTAGAGTGAGAACTGAAGTGAGTCCTCCTATGAATTTCTAAAACATCAGCATTTCTTTTAAGTTCATCCCCGTGTTTTTCTCCAGAAGTGAGATGGCAACAAATAAAGCAAAATAGTGTTTGATAAATAGACATGCTCATTGATATCGATCCCTGTACAAAATATATAATGTAACAGGATCATTTAAATGTAGCTGCATGAGCTACATACAAATAATAATAAAACCACTATAGGTATTTTGTACAGAAATTGGACCTAAGTGTCAGCCATCTGACTAAGGATATGAAAAATGACGGGTGTGCATTTCAAGTTTCAACACAGTTGATACTTTTGCTAATACCTAGAGTGCGGAGATGGAAAAAATAATCTCATGTGAGTTTTCAAGAGAAGTATAAAAATCTAACCTTGTTACCAATGTAGCCCATGACACCTACGCCAACAGTTGATACTTTCAGATTCTGAACATGTTTCCTCAAGCTTGGTCGAACCCATATTGAGAGATGAATCCCTACCATTTGCTTGCTGATTATCTTTACAAAATTTGTTCTTCTTTTTCTTATTTTAAGAATATCACCCATCGTAAGGTCAGAGATAAGTTTCACTGGATCTTTAAAAGATTTAATCGACTTAAAACTTTTCAAAGGCTTAAGCGAGTCTAGTTGCGGTTCTGGCCAAATCAAACCAATCCTTTCTGCATGACTAAGTGATTTGGTTAGCTTCTTTACTTGTATATTTTTCAACTCTGATAACAGCTCAGCTTTGTCAAAATTAGGACCCACTGCTTGTATTGAATCGAGATTATTTTTAGATACATAGTCTGTGTCATTAGATGAACTGAATGACACATCGTCTACAGGATGAATTTCGTCTTCCGTGTCAGAGTCGGAGCAACAGTAAATTACATCGTTAAGTATTATTGCTGGTGCATCTTCTGGGGGCTTAAATCTTGATGGAGAAGTAGGATCACTATAACTTTTAAATTTTTTTTTAACTGGACGTATTTTATTTAAGGCTTCCCGTATCAACTTTTCCCATTTTGGAACTGAACGCATGTCTTCTGTACCAAATATGTTACCGGCATTTAATGGAACAATTTCTTGAAGACTGTGAAAATGAGAATTGAGTAGTTTAACTACAATTGCAAACATTCTTTAAAGCAAAACAATTATGTTTTGTACATTTATGAAATAATATTAATTTTACCCAAGAACATAGATATCGGCAGGTTCTTCTAAATTCAGCCAATCTTCAATTTGAAGATCATCGGGTGGAAATTTTCCCCCAACATTCCATGTCCCTGTGCATATCCTGTTTGCAGTATAAAAAGGAAATAATTGATATATTGTTGTGTCATATGAATTCATGTGATTCATGTATCGCACGTTCACATCATTATAGTAATTTTACAGAATTACCGTGTGATTCACAAGTAGATGATAAAGAAAACAAATTCGAAGAAGGAAATGGAAATAGAAGTTAAAATACACAAAATATATCAGAGTAAACTTGCCTCAATTCATTGGTTTCGATATAGTGTGCACGAAGGGTCTCTGATTTTCGCCTTCTATGGTGTTTGTATGGAACGTCATTTGCATGAATATCTACACAAACGACAATAATTAATTAAGATCAAGTGGTTACATGAACCATGGTCCGTATAGACTTCAGAAACTAATTTACTTAAAATTAGGTAGCCCTAAGAAATCTGCAAGATTAAAAAAATAAATAGAATATAGAATGACTGCAATTAGATGCTTCAAGTTTGAGGTTATATTCCAACACTATTAGTACATGTTACTCCAATCGGGAATTATTCAACTCCTTTAGCTAAAAGTATTTAAGGAATATACTGTCAATTTTGCAAAAAACTATAGCAAAAAGATTTACAAACCTCTTGAATTAAACACTATATTTGAATTTATCATTATCAAATATATCGTACATATAATCTCTTGATGTAGTTTGATTTACTCAAAATGGTCCTAGTGTAACCGTTGGATATTTTATAGTTTTAAAATGAATTATTAAAAAATTGAATAAGTGTATCTGGCTCCCAATTTGAATAGTCACACACCATTATGAGATTGAAGAGAAAAAACAAGTATTTATACTTGTTTCTTAGGTGAAGGTTGGGCCTTTAGGGCACCCAATGCTTGCTCTTTTGCGAGGAGGGAGACCATGTTTGACGATCACACAGACATGCCGACTGACTCGACCTGGGCTAGGCTTGATGTAACACTTGTATTTTTGTTCGAAGCTTTGATTTTTTTATCGTTATTTTTTTGTTTCTCTCCACTAAAACAGTGAACATGGCCCTATTTTCTCTTCTAAACTTAGCCACCATTTTTCTTGTTTTTGTTAAAAGCGAGCAATATACTACGAGTTTGCAGACAAATTGATTCCTTAAGTGTAGAAGTGGATTGATATATTTATAAGGATGTTGTTTTATCCTACAGCCGGCGTCACTTGCAGTCTGTTTTGCATCATAGAACAAGGTGCCGAAACGCCTTCAAGAAAAAGATGACGTACGCGACTCGGTCGAAGACATTGTTGATAACAGTAACCCAATTAGACTTCTGCATTCTTCTCAAAAGTTGTTCAATGTCAACTAAGTAACTACTGATTTTAACCCAATAAACTAATGGGCTTAAAGGTATCTCAGGATACAACTTAAAGAAATAAACATGCGAAATGGGCTGGAAGAGGAAGAAAAAAAAGATGGTGCTTTTGGCCCGTTCCTAAGCTTTTGATGACTGAACAAAGCCTGGACTCCCAAAGATATCAAGAATATGCTTTGAAGCAATGAGACCAATACACATGTATGAAATCAAATATCAATATGTTTAAAAAAAGAATTCATGCCGATGTTGATATCGTTAACCATCCCATCTTGGATGTTAGACATATTCCTAACTGTCTTCATCTTAGCTTGTAGCCAGAGAGCCTTAACGTATTTCCACTCCTCTTTGTTAGGCTTGACCCTATCAAATATAATCTCAATATGTTGACATTTAGTATACTCTTAACATGGCCTAACAAGTCATCTTCTTGCTCGCTTTTACAAAATAAAGTTTTTAGTCTTTGCCTACATTAAGGTAGCTACACCCTTCGCATCTCTGTGAGCTTATCTTGAAGTGGACAGCAGATGGTTCATGCAACCAACCATTCCTGCTTTACTTAGCACTAATTTTTAAGCCCAATGAGCAAATGCTAGTCGTCATGAACTCAAGGCCAGTTACAAGTCTCGTAAATCATATATCTCGATGTTAGGCACAAAAAACCAGAAACATAAATACTAGTTATTGAAATGAGCTAACCTAGCCCATGATATACGAATATGAAATTAAGGGGCCAAGGGCCCAATAAACTCAAAAAGAGAACCTTATCAAAGACATGATATAGCTCGATGGTTGATTAATATTGTTCAAAGTCTTTTTAAAGAATAAACTTTGGATGCATGACAATTCTAACCAAACGATCAAGAATAATGATTCGTCATCCATGTACATAGAGAGATATCTAATCAAATTTCTTACTATCATCATTATTTTACTTGTTGTACATTTTCAGAATTTTTACAGCTCTCTTGCAGTTAGAGCTCCCTTTATATCATATGTTTTATTCATAAATCCATAGTAGTTTACACTACAGTATAAGTATGAAAGCATATATTTGCTGTGTCCCAAATGAAAGAGACCTATTTAGATCACTCAACTCTGCATTTTCCTCCTCAGATATCCTCTCAAGTCTCAACAACCAACCTACCTTATGTGGGGTGTGGTTCCTTGCACTCAATTTCTTGTGTCCACATGTGTCCATATGATCTCATCCATTCATATTAATTAGCGTTAATTATCTTCATATAAATTTAATTTATAATAATTTTGTTTCTTTCGGTTAAGCTGTAAGCAGATGAGATCACTTGAGACACAAGAATATACATATCTCACCCCCACAAGGAGCAGACCTCATCACTCCAAATATTTATCTTAATTATGAATTGATTTATGTTTAATAGTTTATCAAATTATACATTTTAATCCAACCCTTCCAAAGTGAAGTCTGGTTTCGCCCTGTCTTATGTATTTGATTTCCAAAGGACGCCTATCTCTAACCCACAAATTTGCATGGTGCAAAGGCATCTATCTTTTCGGACGAACATGTATAACTCGGAAATACTATCCAAAAAATGTAGACTTAATTTCTGAAGTTACCGAATGATTCAGCGTCAGTTCCAGCTGTTTTCCTTTCTTCATCGCGCAATCGATCCTCCCAGTGATCTATAAAACAAAACAAAACAAAACAAAAAAGCGTCAAATTAACAAAATAATATTCAGACTTCGTTGATAAAAATTTGATAAAATTCATATGAACTTTAAGCAAAGACATAATCTAACCTTCAAATTCGTACTCGCTTTCATTAACATCAACTTCGTCAGAACTAAAATCAGAATCTTTAGTGCTAATATTCAACCACTTTCTCAGCATAGTTTTTGGCCAAAGCTGCATGCATGTGCAATATTCGAAACGACTATTTAGTCCATTCTTTAGAAAACTTTTTTGTGAGTATTGATTTTCGAATGAAAATATAACCAGAAAAAAAAATGAATAAAAAAAGGATTTTGATTCCAATTGCGGGTTTGAGTTGGGTTTTTGTACCTGCTTTGGTGTTCTTGCTCCTCTCGTCTTCATTTATTTGTTTTTTCTTTCTTTTAACAATGTCCTAAACTTTTTGGTTGTTTAAAGTAGGAGAGAGAGCGAGTGATGAATAATGGATTGCTTTTCTACGTGTTGTTTCTGAAATTTAAAAGGTGGAAAATGAGGATGGATAAAATAACGAAAAGGTGACATTCTTAGACCAATGACGTATCACCCATAAAGAAGCAGCGTTAGTTGACAAATATACTATTTTTAATTATTTTCACACTCTGCTTCTTTAGCGGTTGTGTTACCTTTAAAATGTTAATTCTTTGGCATAAAAGCAAGTGATATTGTAAATGCATTTAGTGTTAAAATTAGGACTTTATTATGCAATGTACCACGTACGATAAATTAAGTAAAATAAATAAACTATAAATTGACATTATTATTAGGACAAATTTTCATAAGAGACCAATTTTCAAAACAATTTGCAGACATATGCTAGTTTTGAAACTAATTGCAGAAATAGGATTGTTTTGGCCAGCTCAGCGATGAGCTGGTCATAGTTTAAAAAAAAATATAAGGCGCATTTCAGAAATGTGCCCCTTTGTATTTGCACTGGCGCATCTGCAAAATGCGCCAGTGCAAATAGCCATAGTTTAAAAAAATATAACGGGACACATTTCTGAAATGCGCCCCTTTGTATTTGCACTGGCGCATCTGCAAAATGCGTCAGTGCAAATACTTGTTGTACAAACCTGGACAGCAAACTATATATTTCAATTCGAATTCGAATTAAAATACACAAAATCGAAATTCAATTGGACCATCTTAAGTGATAACAAACGTTTATAATATGCAAGCCAACGAATAAAACTATCATTAAATAAATTCCAGCATAACATAATTAAAATCCGATTACATTCGAATTAAAGCAGAAGTTATAGTTCGATTACAAAAGCAAATTAATAGTAAACTAAAAATAGGAGTGCTCATGTTTGAGTTGGATCATCTTGAGTAGGTGGAGGTTGAGAAGGTCCAGCAGGTTGCGATTGGTGTGTATCCTGCCTTCTTTTAGTTCTTCGCTCTCTAGTCCGCATAGCTTGTTCGGAAGAGCTTGGCCGTGTTAATCGATTTCTAAAAAGGAGCGTGTCAATAAGTTTCTTCAAATCAAGGCACCGTGGTTGAACTTCTCGTTCGGGTACTCTACCATGTCTAATATCAGCTAACCCTCCTGCTACCGTTTCTAGTACATCGACCTACAAGTTAAAGTTATTTATTCAAAATTAGAAATATAATTCAAGCGAACAAACTAAAAATATCACGATAATATGAAGATTTACCACATCTCGCTCAAGCGGTGCACGAGCGGTGTATGCTCGTTCGTGAGAAGTCGGATCTGCTACAATGAATCTTCGAGTAATCGACCAATACCAAGTCATGTATCTCGAAATAAGAATCGTAGGAAGCTGTTGGTGTACGATACGGTTATGTCTATCGTTCCACTGGACGATAGCAAACTCCAAATCCGGCTTTGGTTTGCATGGATCGGGTATGTGTTGCTGAAGACCAAACTGTCGCATCACTCGATCAGGATTATACATTTCTACATCTCGTATGCATATGATAGGTGTCTTACAAAGCCAACTATGCATCCCACTTAGACATATCTGCGGAAGATCGACTAGCACATCCTGTGTATACGGATTCCATATAACAGCTTCATCTGTTAACATGTCGAGCTGGTCGCGATAGTAAGTGGCTACCTGCTTTGGAGACTCAACCCAACTCCTCGAACCAAACAACCTATATATATGGTTATACAAGTAGAGTTTTATTAATACAAAAATACACACATGTAAATGTAGTTGGAAATTCACTACCTTGCACTATAAGGCAATGTTCTGTCGATTTGCATGGATGAAGTCACATTTGGACGACCAATGGGAAGATGTGTCCATGCCCAAAGCTGTGAAATAAAATAAAATTTTGAATACTTTAGAATTAAATATTACATATGAGTTTATAGCAAATATATCTATGCATATTGTACCTGTAAAAGCGAGAGACAACCAGCTATCGATTTAGGTTTCATGAGTGCAACATTTGTTAACTCGTTATATAATGTTGTCAATATAGCACTGCCCCAAGAATATCGTGCACACTCATCTAGATTTCGCAAAAACAATAACCAAAAAAGGTTTAGTCGTCCTTTAGAATGATCGGAAAATAGACGACAAGATATCAGATGTAGAATAACAGCTCTCGCATGATATTCAATTTCTTCATCCGAAGCATCCGGTGATGGCTCATCTGCAAACATGTCGCGAAGCCATGTCAACTTAACTGTTGCACCTCTTATCTCACTCCGATGTGGAACCACACCTAAACACTGTTGACAAATATTTTCGTAATTACTTAGTTGTCTGATTGTAACAGGATTTCCTTCTACCGTAACACCTAGAAGGCAACTAACATCTGCTAATGTTATGGTAATTTCACCGGTAGGAAAATGGAAAGTTGAAGTCTCTGGTCTCCATCTATCTACCAATGAAGTAATTAGTGCATGATCTATTTTGAAAAAACCCAATCTAGATATTTCTCTGAATCCCGTTCCATTGGTCAACAGATTTGACGAAGAAATAACTAAAATTGATGTTGGATTTTAGAATTTAGTAGATTTAGGGCTTTAGGGATTTTGAGGGAAATGGTGGGATGAGATGAAATGAGGAAGGTAGGTTGGCTGGGTTGGTATGTTAACAGGATGGGGCGCATTTACCAAATGCGCCCACATAATTTTTCATGGGCGCAACTGCAAAATGCGCCCATAAATTCTGTTGCAAACACGGGGCGCATTTACCAAATGCGCCCACACAAATTTTTATGGACGCAACTGCACAATGCGCCCATACAATTCTGTTGTCAACAGAGACCTGCTTTATAAATTTCGCCCATTCAATTCTGTTGCACACATTCATATTACGAAGTGAAAATTAACATTGCACAATTTGACGTAATCAAACAACATACAAACAACATACAAACTGAAGATTAACATCCAAACCAAACAACATACAAACTGAAGATTAACATCCAAACCAAAAACATTCAAATCATTCGCTACAACACGTTCAAATCATACACTACAACATATGCAAATTATTTTGACGGACAAGTTGATCTTTTATGTCCCTTTTGACCACATTTACGACAAGTATTTTGTTTACTTCCTCCCATTTTATCCATCATGCCTTTGATTCTTGTCGACCGTGAACGTCCCGTCTTTCTTTTTGTAGACGGTGGCAATATGGTCGGACCGTGATATGCATCCCAATATCTACTATCTGGAATTGGATGAAAACTTGGAGAGTAACTTGCTTTATAATTTTCTACTGAAAACCACTTTGAACAAAAATCGTAATATGATCTATTCGCTCCTCCAATGGTTCGAGCACAAGCGGCCATCACATGCAAACATGGCAACTTTTGCAATAAAGGTATGTTGCAAGTGCAACTACATATATTATCCTGTAATGTCACTGTAAACGATTATCCAAATTGATCATTCACTTGCCATTCGGTTTGATTGAATCTAACAATAGAGCAAGATCTTGCTTGTTTTGCTCTTTTGGCTAAAAGAGTTTCGACTTTTGGACTCATTTGCGTTTCAAATCCCTCGGCATCGGAACGACGTTTCATGAAATAATCATTTAAACGATAAAACGTTCTTGCTACTAACGACTTAACTGGCAAAGCACGAGCGCCTCTTAGAACTCCATTAAAACTTTCGGACACATTTGTTGTCATCATCATAAATCTTCCACCATTATCCTTGCATAGAGCCCAATTTTCCTCCGCACCTCGTAAACTTCTTTCAATCCAAGCATGTGCATCTGGAGCAATAGTTTTCAAGTGTCCCTTTAACTCTTTGTACTGCAAATCATCTGTAGCACTAGCACATGAATAAAACAAGTCTACTAAATTTTTTTGACTAAATCCAGCAACTTGAAAGTTAGCTTTGAGATGTCTAGCACAAAAACGGTGATGATGTTCTTGTGGCCAATTATCTAATGCTCTCGGAATACCTTTCATTCGGTCGGATATAAAGGTTAAACACCTATCTCGGAATACCAAAATGCACTCTTAAAAAGAACTTTATCATTGATGATTCTTTCGACATCAACTTTGAAAATTGTTCCCGGGTTATGTTTTTTAATGGTAGCTAAATATTGTGGTAACTCAGCATACGATGTTTCCCAATATCTGAAAACTCTCTCCAGTGCTTTACGCAATGCTCTATATGCCTTGAAGTAGCTGATTTTGATAAAAAAAGTTTCATCCATTAGCACTTGAATCGCACAAGGAGTTGTATTCAAATCCGACTTCACAAAAGGAAGTATTTTATTAGCAATAAATCTGCTTGTAGCTTGTTTATGATTTGAATTAATAATCGGATTAACACAAGTTGATTGCCATCATATTTTCTAATTTCCCACCACCCCATCAATGATTTTTTAGGGACAATTGTACGTAGTCTCCAATGGCAATTTTTATCAACACTACAAATCGCGGTGTACTCTGTTTTGCGGGATTTTATGGGTTTAAAAGAAACAGAATTCTTGATGGACCACTCACTTAACTGCTGAATAAGTATTTCCTTTGTTTGAAATTGCATTCCGACTTGAAAACCAGAATCAACACATTCTGAGGTAAAAACATCTCTAATAGGAGTTACATTTTCAATTAATGAAGCCGCCATAATTTTCGCAGTACATAAATCATCTGTCAAAGGCATCTCAAATTCCATATGTTCATCGTTATCATCGTCATCTTCTTCTTCCACCAAAGATGCTTCGTTAATTTCATTTTCTTTCTCATGATTAATTTCAAACTCTAGCGCTTCATTGTTAACTTCCATATTATCCATCCATGACATATCATTATCCATTGAAGCAATTTGCATACTATATATATGCGGTGAACTATGACCTCCATCATCATTGTTAACCTCTCTAACATTTGTAGGAACGGAGCGTAAAAATTGATCATTTGCTAATCTAGAGCTTGAACCACCCGGATGCATCGTAGAACTGTGAAAAAAATAGTATGAGATCAAAACGCTATAAATTTCAACTACTCGAATGTAAATACTTTAACAAATTACTTACTTTGTATTCACACAAGTAGGGAATACTGGACTTGGAATGCTCTGATAAGGATAACTCGGAATAGTACCAAGCATTTGAGTAGAATGTTGGTTCAAATTAGTGGTATTTGCATCTTCAAAATGTCTCAACTCCTCTTTTATTACAAATAATTCGATCACTTTCATATTAACGGAAAACATAGCATCGACATCTTCATCATCATTTACGTCGATAGCAGAAGATCCAGAATCAGTAACCCACTTGCTTACTAGTTTTACATCATATTCTTGTGAATTAATTTTTGTCACCCTATACACCGTTTCTTTTAGTTCATGATAGGAGCAAAAAAATTTAACCTTCGACCCTTTTTGTTTACCACCAGCATATACCGGTGTATTGTTTTCTTTTATAGCCAATTTTCCATCAAAGTAGCAAATTATTGGGATGAAATCCGACATACTTCTAAAAAAGAAAACATTATTAATTTTAGAACAATCAATTACTACACAAATACTAATGACATAATAAAGCATAAAAATGAAAGGATGGACATGTGAAAGTTAGAATATGAGAATACCCAAAAATTAAGCTAGGATTTGAGTTTTTACCTTCAAATTGATGCGAAGTAGCTGATAGAAATAATCCGACTAGTAATCCTTGTATATTTTGGAGATTTAAGTAGAAATTGATTAATTTTTGAGCTGAATGGAAGGAAGGTTCGGAATTGGAGTTTGGAGTAGACTGTTTTGTTTTAAATAAAAAAAGTAAGTTGGGTACATTAGTATTTTGCTTTCTGTTTTGTGCAGAGATTTGCACTAGCGCATTTTGCAGATGCGCCAGTGCAAATTCAAAGGGGCGCATTTCTGAAATGCGCCCCGATATTTTTTTTTTAAATTATGGCCAGCTCATCGCTGAGCTGGCCAAAACAAGCCTATTTCTGCAATTAGTTTCAAAAATAGCCTATATCTGCAAATTGTTTTGAAAATTGGTCTCTTTTGAAAATTTGTCTTTATTATTATTATCATTATTAATTATTTGTAATTATGTTATGTGACTTATATTGCTTTATAACTGAGTAAAAAAACAATTTTATAATTGAAGATTTTCATTTAAAGGGCTTATTTGTACAGAGTAATAAGTTTTAAAGACGGTAATTCTAAAAAATTAATTTCGAAGAAATTTTTTAGGAAAAAGATAAATAAATTTATTATTTTTAGTTATACAGAAATAATGATAAATGAATTTATCATTTCATGTATAGCTTAAAAAGATAAATGAATTTATCATTTTTCTGTAAATTGTCCTTGAAACTAATTATTGAGAATTGTTGTTCTTAAAACTTATTATTCTGAAATGAGAAGCCCTTTAATCTAATTTCCACTTTATAATTTTTGTTAAATATTGTTTAATCGATTTTTTTAATGCGCTAAATTTATAATTACGCAATTAGTTTGAATATCTGAAATTAAAGATAAATAGTTGGAAAGAATTGAGAAGAATTTTGTAGAAATTTTAGTACGGAGTTATTTAAAGTCAAATACGGAATTTATTAATGTAGTTTACGATAAAATTTTGAGATAGATGATTATAATTGTTTTATACATTAACTTTATTATTATTATTTATGTACATAATTTACTGTATGTGATCTATATATATCTTTATAGTTGAATGGGAAAAAATAGTTTTATCATTTTGTTAATACGAATGTTTTTTTCTTGAAACTTGGTTAATTTTATTACTAACTCAATCGGGCTAAAGCCCAATACATACAAAATCAGGTCCAATCGAATAATAATAAGATAAAACTTTTTACGGCAACATTATACTTTAAACTAACTTTCCTCTTTTAGGTTTACTTCTTCATGGCGGCTCCCAAGACGTTGCTGATCTTCTGCGAAATCAGCCTTCAACTTCATCCTCTCCAATGCTAGTAATTTTTGTGCCTTTAAGTTGGTAAGTTTCCTCTTAGCAATTCGTTCCACAATCACATTAATGTGTTTGTTAATTTGCGAATTTAGTAACAAGATCTCTTTTTTCTGGTTGTTAAAAGCCCGATTGTCCCTCTCTCGCCAAATATGCCATATGGAAGCTATGAGGAAAATTTTGAGCGACTCTTGCATCAAGTTAGACACATTACTCCACTAGTTCAGACATAGAATTTCTTCTTTCAAAGTTTTAACTTCATCCGTTAATACACATTTTAATTTTTGGAGTTCCCAAATTCTTTTACTGTATGAGCACTCAAAGAAAAGACGATCATGATTTTCAGTTTCAACGTTACATAGATTGCATGTGATTTCTTCTAAAATCCCACATTTGTACAGTCTATCCTTTGTAGGAATTTTGCCTAATATAGCTTTGTATAAAGTGTGAGCCATCTTCGGATTGTTTGACCTACTCCACAAAATTTTATGCCAGTCTACTGTGGGGAATTTTCTTCTGGTGTCATCCCAAACTTTATGCATTATAAATTGACCTTTTGGAGAATTTTTCATAATCCAAGTGTCTTCTTCTTTCTCATCGTGTATTGGCATTCTTTGAATTTCATCTTTGAGATTTCTTGTGATTAGTTGGTTGTCACATTTCCAGTTTGCATTTTCAATTACGCTGGATACATTACATTTTGGGTTTCCATAATCTGAGTAACCTTCCCAACCCATCTTAACTAGACTTTGGTTGTTGAGCCAGGGTGTGACTACCCGGAATTTTCGAGCATTTAAAATCGGGGTATTTAATTGATTTTAAGTATTCAATAGAGCAATCTTAACTTGAATTGCGGATATCACAATTTATTCGATAATTTAATTATTGAATTAAATAATTTGAAGTTGGAAAAATTATTGAATCTAGAATTTTAAGCCGATTAAAAATAATTAGAAGACTTATAAAATTTATATTGATAATATTGAAGATAATAGGAGTTTTAAAATTAAATTTAATAGTGATTTATTTAGTTTTGAAATTTCATCGTTTTAAATTGAATTTAAAAATAGCCTTCCGAGGCACAGTCTCGGAATTTGACGAAACCAGATCCATTAGATCCGTAATATTATATTATTATCGGATTTCAAATTTCGTATTAATCAGAGTTAGTATGTGAGTATACGATATATAAACACGCTGAAAATTTAATTATAATAATCTAATGAAATTTAATTTAATTCCTTCTGTCATTTAATCACATACTTTCCTAATTCTAAGCCGTTCAATCAACAATCAAAATGCTCGAACTAAATAATAATAATAATAAAATAAAAGAAGAAGCTTTTAAAGGAAGCCTTCAGCCACGTTAATAAAAAAAAGACACAAAAAAACAAACAAAACAAGATAAGGGTCGAACCCTTTTCTTTTCTCTTTTACAAAACCCCAAAACCACTCGGTGGAAAAAAAAAGAGGGCGATCGCTTCCTACTATGAATCGCGCTTCCCGTATCTCGACATCGAAGATGCGATGAAGAAGCTCTCGTATCGAGGATTCCTGTTGTGGTTTGTGGCGACGGTCGTGAAGATTTAGTGGGCTAGGGTTTGTGTTCGCTTCGGCTGTCGTTTGAATCAAGGAATGGAGTAGATTTTGGGTTCGTGGCGCGAAAATCGCCTTGATGAGGAGGAGTAGGCAGTGCGGTTACATTGTGAGGTGGGTGGCTGTGTACGGCCTGGGAGGTGATGGGTTTTGGACGAGTTTGCAGGTGTTAACCGAGCATGTTGTTATGGTGGTGGTAGCGGAGGCCTCGTGTAGTGGAGTTCGAGTGGTGATGGGCTCGATTTCGGAAGGGAATCGAGGAGTTTGGTCACGATGCTTTTGGGGAGGATCACGAATTAGGTCTGTCGAGAGGGTGCTCGATGGTAGCTGTGAGGTATTTTATTTTCTATTATTTTTATAATTTATTTACTTTTATGTATAAATATATCCGTAGGAAAAATATATATATATAATGTATAAATATATAGTGTCACATGCCTATTTTAATTTTAGGTAAACAAGAAAAATTAGAATTTTGAAATCTATTTTTAAGTGTATGAATATTTTAAAAGGAAAATTTATCAATTAAAATTAATTACTAGTTTAAATTTTAAAATAGTAGTTGGATGTAAATTTTAAAATGGAAATTTTGTCAGAATATAAATTTAAATTTAATATATCAAGTGGAGATCAATTATCCAAATTGTTTAAGTATTAATAATTTATTTATTAAAAGAAACAAACTAGTTTCAATAAAATTTCGGTTAATTAAATTTATTTAAGAATTTTTTTATTTTAAATTAAATCATTGTTAATTAAAATATTTACCTAGGAAATTGATTATTGAATTAATTCAAATATTAATAAAACACTTAATGTTTATACAAGGTTATAAACCGGGAAAAAACAAGACATAATTGATGTGGACTGCAAACAAATGCAAGGTGAGTTAATCTCACTCGGTTAAATTTAGATTTAAATGATTTAAATTTAAATAATTGTTTGAATGATTGAATTAACTGATGTGCTATAGTGTGATATATATTTGGAATTGGCATTTTATATTGTGCTAATATCTGTGGATGCAGGGAAAACAGGTTGGAGGGATCCAACTGGATCCCTCAACATTTATTTAAATTGTTTAATACCCTCTGTTGTGATTATTTGATATTCTATAATGAATAATATTGGAATATTGAATGTTATGGTTCGATTGGATATAGTTGGGTATAATGAATTATCAAAAATATATAAATTGAATTTTGGAAAATAAAATAAAAAAGTGAAATTGTAAGTAAAATAATTATAGGAAAATTTGAATAAATTTAAGAACGAATTGGAGAAGAAATAAAATGACTTTAAATTTCTAATAAATAAATTGTGGTTATAGAAAGGAAAATTTGAATAAACATGAAGTAAATCAATTTTAAAAATTCAGTGTTATTATTTAAAAGAACAAAACAATTATTTAAAAGTTAAGATTTAAATTATTGAAAGAATAAAGAAGAAATTGGGAAAAATCTGGAATTTGTATATTTCGGTTTAAAAGTTGTAGAATCAAATGAAAAATAATAACAACAATAATTAAGTCCATACTTAATGAATTTTGAAATAAATTAAGTAATTAAAGAAAACTATTTCAAAGGGGATAAATTGAAATCAATTTGGGAAAATTGATTTAAGTGATTGAAGTTGGATCTTCTCCCTGGATAACCAAGTACGTTTTCAAAGTAAGTTTTTAAATATAAGTTAAAAGTTTTTAAGTTGATTTAAAAAGCAAGTTTGGAAAAAATTTAGTTTTCTAAATATTTAAGTTATAAAATAAGACTTTTCTTTTTAATCTATTATAGTAGTAATTATTTAAAGAGTGACTTAGTAGTTTGTTTTAAGATTAAAAATTTAGTTATATTTTATAAAGTAACCTTATTTTTAAATATTTATATAGTATGTATTTTTTACAAACTATTGAAGTAGTTTAACTTAAATGTTTTCAAAGTATATTTTAAAGTAAAGTGTTTTAAATTATTTTAAAAATCTAGTTTGTGCTTGGCAATTTCAGTGGAGATAGAAAATACTTGGGAAAGTTTATCCTGGAAAGAAAGAATGGTTTGAAAACTGTTTCCAAAAGGTTGAAAATAGAAATATATCTTGTGAAGATATTTTGAAGGTAATAAATAATTTGGAAAATTATTTATTTTTGGATGGTTGTTTGTGAATATTAATTGATAATTAAATAACCGACTATCAATATTGGACAAATACGTTGATTGTTTCGAAGAGACCGGGATTGAGATTTATTTCTCGAAAACCACTTCGATCCGGTTTGTACGTTTCGTGAAAATGATTTTGGATTTGAAGATGGAGCAGTGAAGTGCAAGGGCTAGTCGCTACTAATCCTGAGGATATTTCCAAAATGGATGTAGTAGGAATAGTGCCTTCGGTTCCGTTCAAACCCGGAACGGACTTGTATGGATGAATGCTTGCGAAACATCGTCAGGTGGACGATGGGCATTCTAAGGGATATGTTCTATAAAGGTAACGCTTAGCCTCAAGCCTTATCAAACGGGAATGACTGAAAATCAGGAGATATGCAGCAAGGCTAGGTGGGTAGCACCCAAGCAGGGTGAGGTCATTCCAGTCTAGATGTTCCTTTTTATTTCGGCTTAGTGGGTGGTTGCTGATCCCAACCGCGGGGTGATCTCACTCGAGATTATCGAGTAAGGGGTAGTCCCAGCCTTGTGTTGCAGGGGAGCGGGCGTACTCCTCAGTACGGTGATCTAGGCCCCGTACTGTGACAGGTGGTACCCCAGTGCCTAGTCATTAGTTGGAAATCCATTCTCCCTATGAGCCTTGTACGAGTTTTGTTTGTATTACCCGCTCTATGGCTAGTAGCTGGAATTTAATCATGTAACAATTTCGGCTATTTTATAAGTATTTGTATATAGACCCTATTATAATATCAGAGGATTTCTATATAAAAATGTTTTAGCTATCGTAAGGTAAAAACCCGACATGTTTATTTGTGGCGTGGTCTTACGAGATGCTTTTGTTTTCAAAGGATTTTTTTGAAACTTTAGTAATCAATTGGGTGTGATTTTCTCACGCTGGTATTCCAGACTGACTCGGGTGTTATTTAACTGTAATGCTCGGGTCAGACCGAGTATTATAGGATACAGGATATGATGCTGTAGAGCTCAGGAGACGAGCTGGATGACGATACGTACTCTCATACTTGTATATTTATATATTTCCGCTGTGTTGAGTTATTGTGTATCCATTTGTATGACATTGATGTTGAGCTGTGATTGATGTACTCTGATGATATAATATATAAACAAGATATTTGATGTTTGAGTAAAGAGTATTTATTATCTATTATATTTTATTCCGCTGCGATGGTTAGATTCTGTTATTGTTTTCTATTTTCTCCTTCCACCTCTTCTTCTTTAACCCAAATGGTTCGTATTTCTGTGCAACTTGAGTTGATTGTTGTAGAATAGTGTTGACTCAAGTGGTACGGATTTGCGGGCTGTTACACAGGGATCTCTCCAAAGATCAGTTTTTGGACCATTAGCAATTTGCCTTTTAATAAGGGGTTTCAAATCATTTCTAAACCTTAAGATATGTTTCCATGTTATTGATACATTATTATCAATATTTGCTGTCTAGAAATTTTTCTTTAAATATCTTTTTCGCATCCATCTTGGCCATAAGTTGTCTGATACTAATATTTTCCATGCCATCTTCAAACCATAAAACCTTTTCAACTCAAATATATTTTTTAAACCAACTCCACCTTCCTTTTTTGGTTTGCACAGATCTTGGTAGCTAACCTTATGTAGTTTACCCCTCCATATAAAATTAGCACACCCAGCAATAATTTTTCCAATTGAACAATCTGGGATCTGAAATTTTTGCAGCCAATATCTGACTTTTGATGTAATAACTGTGTGGACTAATTCTATTATGCCTGCAAAAGACAGAAATTTTGACCTCCAACCTTCTAATTTGTCTCTGATATTATCTATAAGCTTCCCACATTCTTTATAATTGTATTATTAGACAATGGCACTCCAAGATATTAAGAGGAAGGATCCCTTCTAAAACTCCAATGCTTCTTAATGAGTTATGTTTGTCTTTGCGGTATTTGTTAAAGTTGCATTTTGTTTTCCCTTCATTGAGTTTTAACCCAACATGTGTATCTAGAAGGAGAAATATGTCTTTTAGAGTATCCACTACATGTAGAGAAGCCTTAGTAACAATTATAAGATCATCTGCATGTATTAACTGTGTTACTTTTGGTTCGAATTTGTAGACTGGACTAACCTTGTTTTGAAAGCAAGCTATTTCCATTTGTAATGAGAATCACTCCATTGCTACTGAAAAAGATAGGGGGATAGGAGATCACCCTGCCTTATCCCTCTGTTACTTTGAATATAGACTTTAGGCACTCCATTTATAAAGATAGAAAAGGTAAGTGTAGACAAGCAGTAGTCAATTAGTTTCAGTAGTTTTTCTGGTACTCGACCATAGGATGTGAATTATGAATTTTCTATTCACTTTATCATAAGCTTTATGTAAATCAACCTTTAAACACATTTTATCTGCCCCTGGCTTATTAAAATCCCTAATTAATTCATGGGCCAATAAGGGTTTTTAGATATGAATCTACCCCTTACAAATGCACTTTGACACTGAGATATTAAGTCTGGCAAAACTTTATTCAGTCTCATGCATATGATTTTGCTAGGTAATTTATATGTAACAATGCAACATGCTATTGGCCTATATTTTTCAGTTATTTATAGCCTTTTGACTTTAGGAATCAATGATATGAAAGTGTGATTAATTTCCTGTACAAACTCAACATTATCAAAGGCCTCCTGGTAAGCTTTTAACATGTACCCTTTCAGGTTTATCCGGTGCACTTTGAAGAATGATGTCCCAATTCCATCTGGTCCAGGGCTGGAATCTTCATGAATGGAGAAAGTAGCTCTCTTCAATTCCTTTTCATCAATCCTAGCTGTTAGCATAGTGCAACCTTCCTGAGAGTTCTTCTTCTGCTGTGAATAACCGATAAGCCTTCCTTTGGTTCTCCATTATATAATTTTATGAAGTAAGATAATGCATTTTCTTCTATTTCTTTTAGATTATCTGTTGCATTTCTGTGACGACCCGAAAATTTGGACATTTGAAATTGGAATATTTAATTGATTTAAAAATTTAAAAGTTAATTTTTAACTTGGATTTCGAATATCACTAATTATTGGATAATTAAATTTTGAATTTAATAATTGAATATTTGGGTAAAATATTGAATTTGGAGTTTTAAGCTAGTTAAAAATATTTTGGAGGGTTGTAAAATTTATTTTGATAATACTGAAGGTAATAGAACTTTTAAAATTGAATTTAAAAATGGTTTGTTTGGTTTTAAAAATATATCGTTTAAATTGACATTTAAAATAGCCTTACGAGGCACAGTCTTGGAATTCGAAGAAACCAGTTCTATTGGGTCCGTAATAATGTATTATTATCGGATTTCAAATTTTATAACGTTTGGAGTTGTCGTGTGACTGTACGATTTGTAAACGCGCTGAAATTCATATCGAAAATTCAATATAGTATTGGGTTCAAAAGCTATCCACTCCATACGATCGAATTAGGACTCGAAACCTTTTCCATCGCGTTTGGAATAGGGGTATAACATTATGAACGTCTAGGGGTACGCCTCGGTAAGAGTTCGTGATTTTGAGTTAGGTAATCGAATCAGTTTGAATTTAAATTGTATATGTATATGTATGTATGTATGTATGTATGTATATATACATATATATTATTTGCCAAATATATTCCCATCAAAAATTTTACCTTTCACTTCAGAATTTTCCACTTCTATTATCAGTCACTGTAGCAAGGCATATTCTGTACGCAAAAGGAATCCAATCACGTTAGCATCAAATCCTGTCTCCTTCCCTTTCTTTGTTTTAAACCCTAAGCAAATCACTTTGAAAAAAAACCAAACGAGAAAGTAAAACAATGGCCGAGCAAAATCAAAAGGGGAGCGAACGTGTTCCTTTCCTCTTTCATCCCAAATTTAAATCGATCTCTTTCGTTCTTAAAAAAAAGGGAATGGCCTCGTTCGACATCACTGGTTCACCAAGCTGCAATCGAAGATCGAATTCGCGGCGCGTGAAGTAAAATCTGTTGAGTCAAGATTTTTATAGAGTTTTGATTTCTGACAAAGGGATAAGCCATGATCGACAAGACAAAGGGATATCGACAAAAAGAAGTTATTCATTAAAGAGTCACAAAGAGCTCCATATGTTAAAGGTTGATTATTTGGTATGTTAGTAATGTTATTTATGTTAAAATCTATCCTCAAATAATCTTATACCTTTAATCTTTGAATATATATATATATATATATATGAATTAGTGCACAATTAAGTGTGCAATCTGGGCTAAACCGGTCGACCGGTTCAAACTAGGTAGTCGACCGATTCTGCCCAGAATGCATAGTTAACGTGCACAAGTGTACATAACGTATATATATTCAAATTCCTTTCTACTAGTCCTTTTTGACCTGTCGACCATTTTCAAACAGAAAGCAACCTTTCATATAGACACTTCCTTTTCTTCAACGGTTGCTTCTCTTTCTCTTCACCAATGATCATGACTTTTGCTTGTACCTTTTCACAAAGGGTTACAACTGTTTATTTCTTATATATATAAACATCATGAAATCATTATTTTATTCAACGAAATTCTATTATTCTAATCTCTATTCTATTGATCTCAATTTTATACTCTCAAGCGCTCAAATTCCTCATATTCTATCATATATCGTTTTTGAATCCTGAAATTTATTTAACATTCTTTTGATTCAATACGATATCCACTTCCAAATCTTCATATATACAAATATTCTATTTAAGGATAAGATTATAGGAAGTTTGTACTACAAGTGACAAAATAGTGTTAACAAGAACACATACCGTCAACAAATAATTATTTTCATCTTTGTTGAAGTCCTCGGTGTTGTAAGAGGCAAGTGTTGAAGTCCTCGGTGTTGTAAGAGGCAAGTGTTGAAGTCCTCAGTGTATTAGAGGCCTGAAATCCCGTTCGTCTGCTCGGGTGTTGTAAACCTGTTCCTCCGGGTGAAGCGAGGTAGTTGGTAGTGAAAATCCAGATAGAAGTCTGGGACTGGACGTAGGACGGTGCTCCGAACCAGTATATAAATCTCTGGTGTGCTTTTTCTATTTTACTGAATTGTCTATTATCTGTGATTAGTCATATTTTTGTGTGTTATACATCATATTACACGATCCTTGTGTACTATATTAGCACGTACACATTTTCATTTGGTATCAGAGCACGGTCATCATATAACCGTAATACAGTTATTTGGTATATTCTTGTAATATGGCAAACAACGCAAGTTCTAGCACTCAAAACACCACTTACACGGAAGGTCAATCGACACAAAGACCTCCATTTTTCAATGGTCTTAACTATAGCTATTGGGCAACACGTATGTCATTCTTTATGCAATCAAACAGTTATGATGCCTGGAATGCTACTCAAAAAGAAATAGTGAATCCAACAACTGACTATTCAGAATGGACAACGGCTGAGAAAATGGCAGCAGTCGTAAATGCAAAAGCAATAAATATGTTGTTTTGTGCATTAGACCAAAATGAATATACCGTGTTAGTATCTGCACTACTGCATATCAAATTTGGCAAACGCTGAAAACCACTCATGAAGGTACTAACAAGGTTAAACAAGCCAAAATACCCATGCTGAAAAGTCAATTTCAAAATTTTAAAATGAAACCAAATGAGACAATCAATGATATGTATTCACGTTTTCAAACTATTCACCATGCACTTATTGGCTTAGGACAAAAGTATTCTGATTTTGATGTTGTTTCAACAGTCCTACATTCTCTGACTAGTGAATGGGAAGGAAAAGTATTAGCAATTGAAGAAGCTAATGACCTTTCCGTCATGAAGCCAGATGAATTGATAGGAAATCTAATGTCCTATGAAGCTAACTTACAGACTAGAAAGGAACAAAAAGAAGAAAAGAAGAACATGGCATTCCATGCTGAAAATGACGAAAATGAATCAGAGTCTGAAGATGAAGATCTGGCATTCATAGCAAAAGGTTTCAAAAAATTCCTAAAACAGCGAAAAGCCAGTCGTTATAACAGAAAGAAATCTGGATCAAATAAACCAACATCATCCGTTATAGAATGCTTCAACTGTCACAAAAAGGGGCACAAGCATAAGGATTGTCTGGAGCAAAAGAAGAAGTCAGAAAATGACAAATTAAAATATAAGAAGGACAAATCAAAGAAACGAGCATTCTCGGTAACGTGGGATGATACAGACTCATCAGAAAGTGATAATGATACAGAAGATGAACAAGCAAATGTCTGTTTCATGGCAACAGAAGATGAGGTACAAATTCCTACATTTGATGAAGTACTTGATATTAATGCTGAATTGATAGTCAAATATAAAGACATAAAACGACAGCTAAAAGAAGCCAAAGCAGATTTGAGTAGAGCAGAATTTGAACGAGACATGTTAAAAGACGAGAAGAAAATATTAGAAGAAGAACTTGAAAAACTTCAAGAATCGTCATCTAATGTTGACTCTCAATTATCTCTTTTAAGTCAAGAAATTAAAACTCAAAAAGAGAAAAATGATGCTATCACTACTAAAAATCATGAGCTTAAGGCAAAAGTCAAAATTCTGGACCTAGAAAAGACTAGTTTACAAAATAAGTTAGATAACATTACTCAAAATGTTTCTAACTTTAACAAAGGACGAGAGAATTTGACAAAAATCATTGAAAGTTCACAATCTGTTTCAAATAAACAAGGTTTGGGATATAAGAAACAAGAAACCAAGAAACATCTTGGTAATAAAAGGAAGAAGAAAGTACAAAAGATTGAAGCTAAGAAATATCTTAGTTTATTATATTTCAAACCAAAACCAGTTATGAAATTTCAAAAGAAAAATGTCAAGACTATCAAAATATGGGTTCCTAAAATAAATAACAATTTGATTAGGAACAAATATATTCAGAATTTCATGAATTCTGTGCATCTTAATACAAATTATATATATAAAGGGGATACCGGACCCGTATGGGTTTGGACTCCTAAGACCTAACTCTTAGGACCCCATAAAAAGTGGGTACCATGGACTTAATTTTATTTTTTGCAGGTCCCACTTAAGAAAAGAGGAAAGTGGATATTGGACAGTGGTTGCTCGAAGCACATGACTGGAGACAAGAGCTTATTGACAAATATTACATACTCAGATGGTGGCTCCGTCACTTTTGGAGATAATTCAAAAGGCTATATCATCGGCAAAGGTGATGTGAGCAATTGCGGTACATCTAACTTACCTCTCATTACTAATGTCATGCTAGTTAGAAACTTGAAACACAATTTACTTAGTATTAGTCAGTTATGTGACAAGGGTTTTACAATTTCCTTTTCGGATAATAAGTGTAGTATTTTAGATAAAGACCATAATTTAGTTTTCGAAGGTTATAGAGACAGAAATATATACATTCTGAATATGAATATTAATCATAATTCAGATATGTGTCTTGTGGCTAATGATAATGATCCATGGTTACGGCACAAACGCTTCTGTCATATAAACTTCAGAAATATTGACAAGCTAGCCAAAAACGATCTAGTTAGAGGACTACCCAAAATAAGTTTTAAGGTTAACAACATCTGTGATGCATGTCAATTAGGAAAATTGACCAAATCATCTTTTAAATCCAAGAAAGTCATATCAACATTACAACCACTTGAGTTATTACATATGGATTTATTTGGACCTACTTGGGTTCAGTCAATAAATCACAGTCGATATGTGCTTGTAATTGTTGATGATTTCTCCTGTTACACATGGACAATTTTCTTAAAAAACAAAAGTGACACTTTCGACCATTTCAAATCTTTCTTCAAAAGAATTCAAAAATCAAAAAGATTAAAGTTAAAAATATAAGAAGTGATCATGTTGGAGAGTTTGAAAATAATGAATTTGAACATTTTTGTACAAAGAAAGGTATATATCATAATTTTTCGTTTTCCAGAACTCCACAACAAAACGGAGTTGTAGAACGGAAGAACCGAACTTTACAAGAATGCGCAAGAACATTACTGAATGGAACCACCTTACCAAAACATTTCTAGGCAGAAGCCGTCGCAGCTGCCTGTGATGTTTTAAATCGTGTGTCCATAAGACCTCTTACCAAGAATACTCCTTATGAATTATTTAACAAAAGAAAGCCTAAAATCTCATACTTCAAAGTTTTTGGTTCCAGGTGCTTTATTTTAAATACGAAAGACCAGCTTGGCAAATTCGATCCAAAAGCCGATGAAGGAATGTTTGTCGGTTATTCGGAACGAAGCAAGGCCTATCGTATATTTAATAAACAAACCAAAACTATTGAAAAATCACTTCATGTCTCTTTCGATGAATTCTATCAGCATCCGCAAAATATATCAGATGATGATGAAACAATAGTCACTGATAATCCAATCATCACAAATGTTGATTCTGACTCGGAAATAATTATTGAGAATATTCCTCAAATATGTGAGTTACAATCACCACCAAGGATATTAAGAGACCATCCAACCCAAAATATAATCGGTGAAGTAACATCACATGTCAGAACAAGGAGTCAACTCAACCAAATGGGTCATGTCGCTTTTCTCTCAAATATCGAACCGAAGAATCCAAAAGAAGCTGCTACAGACGATTACTGGATCATTGCCGTGCAGGAAGAACTAAATCAGTTCGAGCGCAATGACGTTTGGGAACTTGTTCCAAGACCAACTGATCAGTCAGTTATTGGTACTAAATGGGTCTATAAAAATAAGGTCGACGAACAAGGAAATATCACCAAAAATAAAGCAAGATTAGTAGCACAAGGGTATAATCAGGAAGAAGGTATCGATTATGAAGAAACTTTTGCACCAGTTGCTCGACTAGAAGCTATTAGAATCCTATTATCTTTTGCTTGTCACCATAATTTCAAACTCTATTAGATGGATGTCAAAAGTGCTTTTCTCAATGGATTTATCAAAGAGAATGTATATGTCGAACAACCTCCTTTGTTCGTACATGAAAAATATCCTGACCATGTGTTAAAACTTAAGAAAGCTCTGTATGGTTTAAAACAAGCACCTCGTGCTTGGTATGAACGACTACGTAGCTATCTTATTAACTCAGGATTTCAAATAGGCAAAGTCGATCAAACTTTATTTATCAAACATTCTCAAAAGGATATTCTAGTTATCCAGATATATGTAGACGATATCATCTTTGGTTCAACAAACGATAAACTCTGCAAGGAATTTGCAAATATTATGACCAAAGAATTCGCAATGTCTCATATGGGAGAACTGTCATATTTTCTTGGACTTCAAATCAAACAACTTCCGAATGGTATCTTTATTAATCAAGAAAAATACTGCGGAAATCTTATCAAACGCTTCGGGTTAAATAACACATCTGGTAAACCTACTCCTATGAGTACAACTACACACGTTGAAAAGGATAAAAATGGTAAGAATGTTGACCAGAAACTATATCGAAGCATGATTGGTTCTCTTCTTTATCTTACATCAAGTCGTCCAGATATAATGATGAGTGTTTGTCTATGTGCACGCTTTCAAGCAGATCCAAAGGAATCAATCTACGAGCAGTGAAACGTATAATTCGTTATCTTAATAATACCAAAGATTTCGGTCTTTTTTATCCAAAAGAATGTCCATTTGAATTAGTATCATATAATGATGCTGATTTTGGAGGCTCTCGAAAGGATAGAAAGAGTACAAGTTGTACGTGCCATTTTATTGGGAAATCACTTGTCTCTTGGTTTAGTAAGAAACAAAATTGTGTTTCACTATCAACATGTGGAGCTGAATATATATCAGCCGCTCTCGCTTGTACTCAAGTAATATACATGCAACAAACACTTCAAGATTTTGATATTCATTTATCAAATTCTATTATATACTGTGATAACACAAGTGCTATAAATCTTTCTAAGAATCCAGTGAATCACTCCAGAACCAAACACATTGATATCCGTCATCATTTCCTTAGAGACAATATCGAAAAAGGAAATATGTGTCTCGAATATGTCCAAACTGATAGTCAACTAGCGGACATTTTTACTAAGACTCTACTTGAGTCTAGTTTCATTAAATTTCGTAGAGAACTTGGTTTAATTTCTAGAAAAGAACTTGATAAGTAATCACTAATGTTATATTCTTAAGTTCTTTTTGGATTATTTTTCTTGCTATATTAGGAAATTGAATATGAGCTTCTAATTTTTTCTTCGGCCAAGTTTGCATGACAATTCTCATCCACAAGCTTATATATAGGAATTTTTTTTATATAAGCTTGACAAAAAATATTGTTTTTATCACTTCCTATCTAAGCCTAAAAATTTATACATATAGTTCATTATGGCACATATTTGTGATGAGTGTGCTCAAAAGACCCATATTTCGGTCACAAGTTCTGAGCCAGAAGAATATTACTCTCCTGAAACTCCAAAACAGAAATCAAAGTGTCATCACCAATGCATTCATACTCCTGGCAATACGCCAACTTCGAAACGAGCAAAGAAGGTGTTGTTTTGTTCACCCCGCACCAGAGAGAAGATCAATGAGATTCATCATTATCAAAAACATCAAATCGATCTTCAAAGACAGCTGCATTATGAGCAACAACTAACTTCGGAACGTCTATCTCTTCTAGAAAGAATGGCATCATTCTTTTGTGGTTCAAACAAACATGGCGCATACGAGCCAATGCCTCATGCACCTTCATCCTCTAGAAGCCCAAATTCATGGGATAAAAACTATGCTCAGAATGAAGGAGCGAAAGAAAAATGGTCGCCATGGAAACCACGCATTACCAATGTCAAAGAAAAGACTTTCCTCTACCTCTCATTAAATTTGTTTCAACATTATGATTGTATTCTCGTATTTGTTTTTTATGAACTAATATATATGTATATATATCATGTCTTGAATAAACTCAATATTATATGGACCGTTAAACTCAGAAATGCAAGCAAGAAGAAGAAAAGCAACTCACAGGCAAACCAGTCGACTGGCCAGAAACCACCTGTCGACCGTTTTTGCCTCTGTATGAAAACGGTCGACCGATGATTTCAGGGCGGTTGACCGGTTCGTGCTGTTTTGTTTTTTAAAAGGCACATACGGTTATTTATTCACTCTATCTCTTCATTAAACTCTCATAACTCCATCTCTTCATTTTTTTTAACAAACTCTTATAACCCTAGAACTAAAATCTTCTACCAACCTTACCCAAATGGCTCCTCCACAAAAGAAATTAAAGCAAGCTTCTACCTCCGAAACTCAACAAATCGATCTCTCTGTCAGGAAGTGGCTTGTGGATCCAATTGCAGTCAAAAGGTGGAATGAGATGAAAATTTTTACAATCCATCCAGGTCTTTTGTTAATTTCTCTGATTTCTCTAGTTATCGTATTCTTGGCTTAGCAAAGGATGCCGACATTGAAAACCTAATTGACTTTGATCAAAACAATGTGGAAATTAACCATGTAATGATCAAGTTATTCTATGCTAACCTAAATTTAGAGAAAAACAAGCCAGAGAATCCTAATTATTGTCTTCAGTCCGTTGTTTGTGGCAAAGAAGTGTTTATCTCATGTGATAGGATGACAACCGTTCTTAGTTCTTCGTTTATCGGTGAAAAATTCTCAAGTAATTTTTGCAATGTTCATGTCCGTAATCAAATTAGCCATCAATTTATTGAAGACGACAAGGATAGCACTAAGTCTATTGGTTTACGGTCTTCTGCAAGAATTCTTCATCATACTCTTATGCACTCTCTTTTACCAAGAATAGGAAATTTTGATGCCGTCTATAAAGAAAATTTCAAGGCATTATACTCAATCTATGGGGGTATTCGTATAAATTGGATTGGTATTATCTTTGATGAGATCTTAAAAGTAAATGATTGCTCTAGGCCAACACTTGTTCTATAACGAGTATATTATGCGTCTCTTGCTTGATTGTGGCATTGAACCTCCCAAGTCTTCAATTTCCAAACCAAAAGTCATCAGCAAAGCATCGATTACAAGAATGAAGCTTCCCGCTCCATATTTTAATATTATGCCTTTTGAACAATGGAAAGAACAAGGACATAAAGAAGCTTCATCACGATCATCCCGCCCTAAACCTGAGGAAGTTAAACTTTTACGACCATCTTCCTCAAAAAAAGAATCACTTGACACTATTGCTCGAAATCAATTCCTTCTTGAAGCTCGACTTAAGCGCATGAATACAAAAATGGATAAACGCTTTAACAAACTTAAGTCTTTCTTCGTTTCTATATGGGAAGCAATATCATGTGGGGGATCATCTTCATCAATGCAAGCTCCAGACCTTGGCAAGCGCCCAGCTCCTCCTACTTTTGCTTGGAGATCTACGGAGGAGGGTACAAGCTCGGGAACTAGTCGTGAACGTGGACAAGGAAAATCTCATCTTGTTGAAGAAGAAGAAGAAGAGGGAGAGACGGAGTCAGATTAAGTCTCTTTTAGTTTATTTTGCGCTCTTATGACTTTAGTATTTGCTTTAAAGACTTTATCTGGCACTTGTACTAAATAGTGTCGTGTTTTAATTCGTACTAGACTTGTGTGTATTATCATCTTGTGTGAATACTCTTGATCTATGGTAGTAGTTTTATGTTGCTTATAATCTCATTTACAAAGAGGGAGAAAATTGTTGCTTTCATAGTTTTATGTTGCTTATTATCCTCCATTTAACAACTCCTTTTCGTCGATGACAAAGGGGGAGAAAATTGTGCTAACAGTATATATGCAGGACACAATCTCAGGGGGATATCATATACAGGGGGACATTCATAACTATGTTGTCATCAATCAAAAAGGGGGAGAATGTTGAGTCAAGATTTTTATAGAGTTTTGATTTCTGACGAAGGGATAAGCCGTGATCGACAAGACAAAGAGATATCGACAAAAAGAAGTTATTCATTAAAGAGTCACAAAGAGCTCCATATGTTAAAGGTTGATTATTTGGTATGTTAGTAATGTTATTTATGTTAAAATCTATCCTCAAATAATCTTATACTTTTAATCTTTGAATATATATATATATATATATATATATATATATATATATATATATATGAATTAGTGCACAATTATGTGTGCAATCTGGGCTAAACCAGTCGACCGGTTCAAACAAGGCAGTCGACCGATTCTGCCCAGAATGCACAGTTAACGTGTACAAGTGTACATAACGTATATATATTCAAATTCCTTTCTACTGGTCCTTTTTGACCTGTCGACCGTTTTCAAACAGAAAGCAACCTTTCGTATAGACACTTCCTTTTCTTCAACGGTTGCTTCTCTTTCTCTTCACCAATGATCATGACTTTTGCTTGTACCTTTTCACAAAGGGTTACAACTATTTATTTCTTATATATAAACATCATGAAATCATTATTTTATTCAACGAAATTCTATTATTCTAATCTCTATTCTATTGATCTCAATCTTATACTCTCAAGCGCTCAAATTCCTCATATTCTATCATATATCGTTTTTGAATCCTGAAATTTATTTAACATTCTTTTGATTCAATACGATATCCACTTCCAAATCTTCATATATACAAATATTCTATTTGAGGATAAGATTACAAGAAGTTTGTACTACAAGTGACAAAATAGTGTTAGCAAGAACACATACCGTCAACAAACAATTATTTTCATCTTTGTTGAAGTCCTTGGTGTTGTAAGAGGCAAGTGTTGAAGTCCTCGGTGTTGTAAAAGGCAAGTGTTGAAGTCCTCAGTGTATTAGAGGCGTGAAATCCCGTTCTTCTGCTCGGGTGTTGTAAACCTGTTCCTCCGGGTGAAGCGAGGTAGTTGGTAGTGAAAATCCAGATAGAAGTCTGGGACTGGACGTAGGACGGTGCTTCGAACCAGTATAAAAATCTCTGGTGTGTTTTTTCTATTTTACTGAATTTTCTATTATCTGTGATTAGTCATATTTTTGTGTTTTATACATCATATTACACGATACTTGTGTACTATATTAGCACGTACACATTTTCAAAATCACGATGGAGGCACCGTGCGCACGTCAGCAACAAAGAGAGAGGGGCGTTTTGACTTTGGGGTTCGGGGTGTGGTGGTTTCGAGGCGTGGCAGCGACATGGTGAGGCTAGGGCAGCGCGAGGCAGTGGGTCGCCAGCTGCGGCGTGGGGTAAGCGTAAAGGGGTGTTCGCGGCATCGTCGGGGTGTGCGGCGAAGTTTGGCAGAGGCGAGCAGGGAGGGTCGGCGGCATCTCAAAGTCGATGGAGGGTAGGGTAGCTAAGGTATTCCTTTTTTCAATCAAATTTTATAAGATACAAAAAAAAATTATTACAGTTAGGTATAAAAACAATTATGTTTGAATATGTAAAAGGTTTAAAACAGAGAAATATATATATATATATATATATATATATATATATATTGATAGCTAAGACTTTAATATACAGTAGGATATAAAACAATTTATTTTTTTATATAGGTATACAATAAAGAACAAAATATAATTTTATAAACTGGTTAAACAGGAGGAGAATAAAAAGTGATGTATAGAAGTTTTGATATATATGTATATGAGTATACATTAAAGGAAAGTTGAATACAAGTGTGTGTATGCGTGTGTGTGTATTTACACATACCTATTTTTGTTTAAAATATATAGATAAACAAAAATATATGTAGGTAAGATTTTGCAAAAAAAAGAAAGAAATTCAAAATGTTGGAAGTTTATATAAAGATTTGATTTTTAAATCTATATATTATCTTATAAGTGTGCATACATATATATGTAGTTTCAAAAAGGAAGAAAAATAAATATAGATATATACCTTTTAAACTTAGTAGTTATTTTAAAAATAATGGATTTGGTGATTAATTTGTTTAATTAACTTAATTATTTTTAGTTATTAAAAGATTTTTTTAATGGAAATTTATTAGTTTAAATTAAAGAAATAAATAGTAATAGATAGTTTGATTTGTTCAAATATTAATAAAACGTATAATGTTTGTTCAAGGTCTGAAATCGTGAAGAAAACAAGCTGCTTTGGGTCGGATTGCAAAACAAAAATCAAAGGTGAGTAAATCTTACTCAAATTGGATTACTGATTAATTTATTCAGTTGAATTAAATTATTGGTTGATTGCTTGAATTAATGATTTATTATCAGTCTAGATGTGATATATTATATATAGTAGTAGTATATATATACGTTGGAGTGTATTTCCGCATTATATAGCGGATGAGACCATATGGTCCCCGCATTATAGCGGATGACCCTATATACTGCGATATCCCCCTCGAAGTGGGATTGGTATTTTTATATTGTGCTAACATCTGTGGATGCAGGAAAATGGGTTGGAGGGATCCAACTGGATTCCTCGAAATTTTAAAATTTATCTTAATAGTCTGTGATTGTGATTTATTTGATAATCTATGATAGATTATATTGAAGTTGAAGCTATTGAATGCTATGAATTGGCTTAATATATTTTGGATATTTTGAGATATCAAAAGTAAAGGTATTGGATTTTGAAAAGAAAGAAAATAGAAATAAAATGGAAAGAAAATATTTTCAAAGCAATTAGTTCATGGTTATATAATTTAAGCAATTTTAGCCTTAAGTTAATTTAAACCTTAGAATTGGTAATGGCCAGGATAAATGAATAATTTGAATTTAAAATTAATTAAGTTAAGGTAATTATATATATGTTAATTATTAATTACAGAGGTTTATTAAAGAAATAGTTGTTATTAGTTAATAGTTAATGATAAAATAAAATGATCTAACCTTAAATATGTTAAAGGTCTTAATGTAATTATACTTGTTAATTATTAGTAAATTCTAGGTATTTAATTAGATAAAATAAAATGGTTTGTAATTATTTTAATGATAATTAAACTTGTTTTGAAAATAATTAATTAATTTTGTTTTAAGTAAATTAACGATTTGTGTGACTAGTTAATCTAGTCTATGAATAGTTTAAATTGAAATAACATAAAATGAACAGTTAAATATAAAGTGTGAGACGTTTCATTTGAACAGATGTTGTGATGAGATCTTTAGGTGAAGGTTGACATTCCGAAACTAGATTGTTTTTGTTAAAAACAATTTATCTTAGAAGATGACATTTGGATTTGAAAAGACCACGATCGGGTTTGCTTCATTACAGCATGATAGGGTGTTCTCGCTTCGTGTTTGGTGGCGAGCAGGAGACTCTTACCCCTACATGTCCCTGCGAGGATTGGTTGCGAGTCGAGAGGCTGGCCGTAAAAGCAAATTCGAGGTACTAATGTCTGCCACGATGGGGCTGGGTTGGTTTCAAAGCCTATCGGTCGCCACTGGCTCGTGCCGTGACATTTTGGTATCAGAGCCAGGTTAAGCGAGAACCTTGGCTCTGGTGGAGATTACTCATTAGAGATAGGGTCAGTAGTACCCTAGAATGAGTTGAGTGTATTATATGAGAGCGTACTTGCTATTTTCTTATATAATGATTTTAAAAAAACGGTTTTAAAAATGATTTTTATATAAGCTTATTTGTTGATATATAAAGCAATAATTTTTCAAATGATTATAGTATATTAAGGAAATTGGGTATCGTTACTGTAATAAAATAAGATTATAAAATTTAAATGTAATTTATATAACCAAATAGAATTTGGGTAAGAATGAATTATACAGATAAGTTAAGCTAAAAATGAAGTTAAAAATGGATCTTAAGTGAGAAGAGATATTGATAGAAAATTTAAGTTCGAATGGAGAATTTGAATTGAGTGGATTGAAATGATATACATCCATTGCCGAAATTAAATGGAAACAAAACTTCAATTTGAAATTATTTAAATGATTTTGGTTTTTAGAAATAAATTTGAAATTATGGAAATGGAATCACTTTGAGCTTAAGATTTAAATGTTAAAAATGAACTTACCAACTGGAATTGGTTAAGAAATTGGTTTTAGTATTTTGAAAGTATGATTGGCAAGTAATTAAATTTCGAAAATACATTTGTTTAAAAAGATTGAACTCTCACTTGAACTTTGAAATAAGTAAAGATAATTTAAAATGAATATTTGAAATTTGGACTCAGGATTCAATTATCAAGGACCTGAGGTGTTAAATTAAATATTAAAGGTTAATTTGATTTAAGGGACTAAATTGATATTTGGAAACCGAACTCGTATCTAGATAAATCGAGATGGTTTAAAATTTGGGATGGAATTGGATTTAATTCAAAGGTGAAGTTGAAATAAATTAATTGGAATCGTAATCGAAGTTGAATAAGTCTAAATTTAAACTGGAATTGATTTGAATTAAAATGGAAATCGAAGATAATTCAAATTGAATTGAAATTGAATCAATTTAAATGGAAGTGGAGATTTAAATTGAAAATTAAACTGAGATGGAGATTGGGAGATTGAACCAGTTTGGCTCTGAAACTATTTTCAAACAAATTATTTTAATATAAAAAAAATCTATTTTTTTCAAAGCAATTTACTTTACAAACCTTTCTTTTAATACTCAAACTATCTTATATTAGCTATTTAACCATTTTACAACCATTTTACAACTATTTAACTATTTTACCACTACTTAACTATTTTAAACTATTCAAACTATTTTCTAAATTTCAAACTGGTCATATTGGAACCAACTGGTTTTTAAAAGCTGATGTAGTCCGTGATCTATGTAGTGAAATTTCATTTGGCAGTGAAATTCGAGGGCGCTGATGCCTACAGTTACATGGTTTTTTCCGTAATGGCATTGTAACCCTAGGTGTATCTGTGGAAGTTCCATGGTGTAATCGAGGGGCATGGATGCCTAATGTTTTCTATGGATTTCGCTGGGATGTGACGTAATCATGGGCTAACTGCGATCCATGGAGGGGGTGACGATTTCCAGAGCATTCTCACAAAAAAAATTCCAAGTATTTTCACTTGGTGTTGAAAACGGGCCTACTAAGTACTTATAGAATTTTCAGTCATGCGCCTAATCAACATTTGACTGAATTTCCGTGAGAACAATGATGGACTTGTTGAGACATCGAGTATAAAAAAGTATTTTTATATTAAACTATTTTGGTAATATTATGTAGATTTTAAAGTGTTTTAAAAAATTTAAACAAAAGAGCAATAAAACGTATTTTTATAAAGATAGTTTTGGTGATGAATAAAAATGGAAGGTAAATAGAATTCAAATAGAATTGGAAATTTAAGTTAAATGAAAACAGATATAAAAGCCTAAGTGGTAAAGTGAAAATAAAATAAGAAGTATATAAAATATTTATACTGGACTTAAGGAATTTATGGTGAAATTCTTAAGTAAATTGGAATTAGAAATGTACTAAGTTAATATGTGAATGAAGAATTAATAAAAGTTGGGTAAAAAGGGAAATTGTGGATAAGAGAATGGGAATTGAAGTAAATGTGAATAAAAATAAAAATTGATAAATAATAATCAATTGGAAATTAATATGTAGGATTTACGTATATTATTTTATCCGCATAGCGATTGATTCAGATTCGAGCATAGAATTTCGAGATATTTATATCGATCCAAGTTGGGATTTTTCATTCGATTTTCCACGATGAACCATGGATATGGATTTTTGATTGATACTGGAAATTCACTATCATAGTGTGATAACCCGGTTTTGATCATCTAATAATTGGGTTGATTAATAGAATATTGATTTATAGACTGAACAAATAAATCTGATAATAAATATTTATACTTGGATAGATATTTATTTGATAATCTTCTAAGTATAATTATTTTAAAATTTGCAAAATCATTATTTTCAAACAAATGTAATGTGTGTTCGTTTAAATATGTATATGAGTCAATCTAATTTGAGTTTGAATTTGAGATTTGAATTTCAAAGTATAATTTTATTAGTTATAATTAAGATTTTTTTAATCTTTTCTTTCGAAAATTTTATACGTATAAATACTAGAAGGGTATGAATAGAAATATCAAATATAACTTGATCAAAATTTTATGAAGTGATGAATTACAATTTCAAGATATTGAGTATTAAAAATCCTATCTATTTCTATAAAAAAAAGAAAAAAAAAGAAAAAGGGTTTAACATACCCTCTTTTAAAATTTTATATGCTTAAGTATAAACCAAACTAAAAGTAAAACATAAAACCATATTATAAAACATTTAATTACATATATAACCATTAAATACAAAAGCTTTCAACATCATTTAAAAATTGTAAGAAAATGAATAAATGCTAGTGTTTAAAATTATGAAGTTCATTGTTAACATGTGTAAGGAGATTATAATGATATTTGGATAAATGTAATTAAATTGAACAAGTGTCAAATTCTTATTTTAAATTTTCTTTTTAACAAATCTAACTCAAAATTGTATAAACAAACAAAACTCCCTCTTCATTCTTTCTTTTCCTTTTCAGAGAGCTGCAAACATTTTAAAAGCTAAACCTGAAACAATATACAAATCAAACTGTCTCAAATCTGAAAGGGATCAGCTTCAAAAAATCAGATCCAAAAGCTAAACAAATAAAATCAAATTCTAGTGCAAATTGTAGTTTTTCCAAAACCTGTTTTCAAGTATTAATCTGGAGGCAGAACAGAAATCAAAATCCTTTGTTTCAATCCAGATAATGAGGTACCAGTAGTTCTTCCCTCTGTTTCCAGAAATGAGGTGAGTAAATAAAGCCTTAAAATTATTTTAAAATTTGATTTCATGCAGTATAACCAGAAGGTTGGGTAATAAATATTGACATGATTTTTAATATGGATGCATGTTGAATTTCTTTAAGTAAATTATGATTCGTGATTGCATGATTTGTTAACAGGAATGCATGTATATTTGTGAATATAGATGTTGGTATGAATATCTGGAAAGTAATCTAGGTTCTGTTCATTTTTTATATATGAGTAAAACAATGCTTAAAAAAAAGATTTCAAGCTGTAGCTCCTCTGTTCAACCCAGTGAAGAGAGTAAACATCCCCTTTTAAACAGTTTAATGAATGATTTAGAAATGCATGTGATAAATTGTAGAGGAAGATTGTACTATAATTTGCATGTTTGTATTTATTTGATTTTATGCTTGAATTTCTCTTTTTAAATGTGTTTATATATATATGTTTATATGTATACTGGTTATGTCTGTATATTTTACAGGCTCAAAACAACTTTTAAAAATCTAAACCCTCTCATGCAATCGAAATTTAGCTTTGATTCCTGAATGGAACATGATTATAACTACATAATACAAATTCTAAAAATAGTTTCAAAGATTTTTATGTTATATTTTATAAAAATTCAAGGAAAATACAGTGGTGAGCTGAATCGGGTTAAAAATAAATCTTTATAATTTCGAATTTGGATTTTAAAATCTGATTGGTATGTGTAATTGATGGATTTTGATATTGAAAACATGGTTTTTAATTTTGGATATGCTGGTAATTTTGGATTTGAACGGAATTAACTTTTTCGTCAAATTTCGATCGTTGGAGTTGATCTGGGTATCGTAGTTGATGCTGGAGCTAGGTCATGGGTCGATGGCCATAGATAAATTATTGGCTTGATTACTCTGATACCAAATGTAATGACCTGGAAATTTCGATCCCGAAGATTCCAGATAGTTAGTGAAAAGAAGAAGAAACAGAAAACTCAAACTCAAAATCTCACATTTGCAGCGGATAAAATATAATATTACATAAATAATAATTTTACAAAGAAGAACTGTATCTTTACCTTATATTTTTATACATCAGAGTTACAATATTTACACAATACTGGACAGTTTAAAACAACATGTCCTAGTTATACAATAGCACATCATAGCGGGAAACTCTCCATACGTTCCTGCCCTCCAGCTCGCCTCTTGAGCTCCAGAACGTCCTTACCTGAAAATCTGCAATACTCGGTCTGACCCGAGCATTACATCAAAGTAACACCCAGGTCAGGCTGGAAACCAGCGTGAGTAAACCCATCTAACATGGAATACAAAAGCATACAACTAATATGAACCCGGGGTAACTTATATTAATTTACAAGTTCACAAGTCGTAGTAGACATTACTTATTTCACACATCAATTTCTACGTACCAAACTTAGATTAAATGGTCATATTCACTTAAATCATCCCATTTCAGCCTATTGATTTCATATATCAATTCACAAAAAATCGAAGGGGTTTTGGGTATTTACTAATACCCGACTCCGGTCTCTTCGAATCCAATGTCATCTTAACCCAAGTTATTCAATTAAATACAATCCAACTTTAATTACCAGAGCTGGAGCAAGTGATGGTATCTTGATACCTCAGGAAGTTGTAACTACGTGATGAGACGCAATGACTATGGATGTTCCCGAAGATGACTTCTTTGTAACAAGTTCTCAGTTTAAAAATGCAGTTCATTCTCCTATAATTCATATCAAATCTAAAACCTGGCTCTGATACCACTGTAACGACCCGCCATCCATCTTCACAGAGGACGCATCATTAATAAGAAAGAAAGGGATAGAAAAGAGAAAGAAAGAGAAGAAAGAAGAAACAACACATCAGAATCTAAACAGCGGAACGAATGAATTATATTAATAACATAATATATTACATAGTACATCAACAATTATCAGAGTACACAGATAATACAACACATATTAGACAGTTATAAACACCTGTCTAGTTATTACAACTCAATACAACTCAGAGACAACACAGAACACACAGCGGAATACTATATATCTAACGCAGAAGCCTCCTGCTCCATTGCTCAACCGACAGATCCAAATTCAACTCATCCAACTCTGCACTTCAAAGATGTCTCCAAACCTTAACAGGTTTCCTTTAGAGATCGATGAAATACTTCATCACAACAAAGCTTACTCGAGACGGTATTAGGTCTACAGTCTCGATAGATACACTTCCAACCTCAAACATCAGGCTCCAATCAATGGTAGTAGTCGTATTACAAACACCACTACCTTGTCTACCTTTATAACCTATATTGGAAAACCCGAACGGGTAACCCAACAGATAGGTAGAAATAGATAAATATATATATATAAATATATTTAAAATTACAAATACGCTCTCTTAAGATAGACACCACTCTAGAGCCTAGGTATTCACTCAACCTAATGCTCTGATACCACACACCAACTACCAAATCCCAAAACATCAAAGCACTCGGTCACTTATTCGGATCAAAAAGTTCGATTCTTTAAACGACCTTAAAACTAGGGTTTAAAATGAAGTCTCAAAACTGCAACTACCCCGATGGTTTTCAACACCGACAAATATTTTTTCCGACATCACCTCACACTCCTCCCTCACCTGGAAGAACCCTGTGCCTTCCAGTTACATAGATCACCAGAAAACCAAATATTCCCTTTTCCAGTTCATCACAAAACTGAGCCTTCAACTCTTTTCTAAAAATTATGATTCTGGATTTAAAAATCATGTTTCAGTTGATTTTTTCGTTTTATAATGCTGAATTTACAAACTTAAAGGTTTGAGTATTGGTTTTATCTAACATGCACAGAGGTTTCTATATTTTACAGAGACTACAGGCTAAATTTTTGACTTAAATATTTAAATATTAATCTAAGGTAAATCAAACATTTTTGATTTCTTCTTGAAAAGTTAAATGGTTAATCTGAATTGGGAGTTTGTGTGATCTCAAAATGGGTTTGAGATCTGGAAATTGGAAATTGATGGATGATTTAAAATGAATTGGATGATATCATCCTATTGATATTAATAATCTTTAAATTGTGAATTGGATTTGTTTAAATGAGTGAGAAGTGAAGTGGGGTAATATATCCATTATAGGGATAAATAAAATTTAACTTAAATTTAAAATTGAGATATGGAATTCTTTTGAATTTAAGATTTGAATGTAAAGAAATAAATTTGTAAATTAAAATTATTTGAAACTCTTACTTGAACCTTGTAATGAGTTAAGTAAAGATAATTTAAAATGGAATTTTGAAATGTGGACTTAGAATTTAATTGTTTAAAAACTTTAAAGGAAAATTGATTTAAAGGAATTAAATCAACATTTGAAGTATTAACTCGAATTTATATAATTCAAGATGGTTTAAATTTGAAATTTGAATTAGTTCAAATTGAATTTGATTTGAATTAATTGAAATTGTGATTGAAGATGTATGAGTAAAAGATTAAAAGGGAAAATTTGAATTGGATTGGTTTGAATAATTTGGAATTGTAATTAAAGTTTAATAGTTTTAAATTCAAATGGAATTTGAATTGAATTTGGGAGGAAATCAAGAATAATTCAACTTGATTTGGAAATGGAGTTTGAAATTGGGAATTATTCAAACTGGAGTTGAAATGAATTGAAATTAGAACTAGTTCAATTGAAATTTATTTGAATTAGTAGAATTTGTGATCAAGGTTGAATAAAGTTAAATTTGGAAAGGAATTGAGATTAATTCAACTTGAATTGGGGTTGAATCAATTTCAATGAAAATTGAGGTGATTTAAATTGGAGTTAAGTCAATTTAAATGGAGGTGGAATTTAAATTGAATTGATGGGGAATGGAGATTGGGAATTGAACAGGTTGACTCTGGACTATCTTCAAAATAAATTGTTTTAGTACAAATTTATTTTTTTCAAACTATTTACTATACAACTTTACTTTTTAAAATCCAAATTATCTTATACTTATTTTACAATTTTCTTTGGAACTATTTAACAATTTTTCTATTATTTTATAAACTAATTTCTATTTTTCAACTCCTTTATAACTAATTTCTATTTTACCACTATTTTGCAATTACTTAAAATTTCTATAACTATTTGACCATTTCTTTTTCAACTATTTTACAATTACTTAACTATTTTACAATTACTTAACTATTTTACAGCCATTTTACAAACTAATAATTATTTTTCAACTACTTATTTATTTTGAAAAATTTCAAGCTATTTTCTAAATAAACTGGTCGGAGTTCAAACTGTTATTGGTTAAATACCCAATCGAGATAAGAATAGAGGTGATAAACCTAATGGATTGAAGCAATTGTGAGTAAGTGAATGAAAATTAAAGTGAAGGTGAATAGAAATGAAATTGATTTGGCTAATAACCAATAAAGATAAATACGTAGAGTGTACGTATATTATTCTATTCGCATAATAATTTGATCCAGATTCGAGCACAGAATTTCGAGATAGTATGTCGATCCGAGTTGGGATTTTTCACTCGATTTTCGATGGCGAACCTGCATATGGATTGTTGATTGGTTCTGGATATTCTCTATCATAGTTATGACTATGCAAGGAGAATGACGGTTCTGATCAAGAAACCAGATCTGTGTCCGCACTAGGAAGTCGGATGGATGATACTAGTTTGGAAATGAAATTGTGTGATCGAGTGAGTGATCAGATTGGTATAGTGTACGGAGGATATGTGTACATCGTACGGATTTGAATAAAATTGGTAATGGAGTTTGTGAAAAATGATTGTGAAATGGTTTATGAAATGAAAGGTATATTTTGTGAAATATATGGTGAAGTAAAATGAAAATTGGATATTTCTATAATAGAAATTTACTTTATGAAAGTAAGTGATATGATATGTAGTTTTGTATGGAGTAATCAAATTTGAATATTTGATTTGGAATAAATAAAGTTATATATCCTTGTTATATAAGATAAATCTCCCCTTGTTGAATCTTTTGCCAGAAGAAAAGGGTTTTTAAAAATGTTTGAAGTATAAAAGGAGTTTTATACAAGTTTGAAATGATCCAAAGTTTTAAAAATTATATATATCTGTATATATATATAAAGGATCTTATGAGGATTTTAGAAAAGGTTTTGGGAATCTTTGGATTTGGAAAGGCTTTTGATTTTTGGATAAAATCAATATAAGAATTTGGAAAGCCTAGTTTGAGAATTATCCATTTTGTGTAAGGGAGCTTTGTATGAGATCATACTAGGTGTATGATTTGAAGATACTATATATGTATTGCATAAAATGTTTTGAGGATGGATTTGGGGAAAAGGCGCTTCCTTGAAATGAACTTCTCAGGAGTACCACTGGGTGGTGCTGCCTTGAGCCCCAAGGGGGGTTCTAAAGTTGATCCTATGAGGAGTCCGGATAAAACTAGTTCCTGGGGATTATGAGTAGAGTATACCATAGCGAAAGTCGTGTGTGCTGCTGAGAGCCAACAGTCTGTGTTTGATTTTATATTGGTAGACTACGACCTATGGTAACATAGCGAAAGTCGTGTGTGCCGCTGAGAGCCAACAGTCTTTGTTTGATTTTATATCGGTAGACTACGATCTAAGTAGGAGTGGAGAAGTTTCATTTCGATAGCGAAAATCAGAGGCCGCTGAGAGCCTGCAATTACATGGACTTTTACTTTGATGGCAACATAACCCTGGAATGTAACTGCGATCTGTCGTGGATTCCATGGCGTAATTGAGAGGCCGCGGAGGGCCTGTAGTTACATGGACTTTTGCTGCGATGGCAACGTAACCCTGGAATGTAACTGCGACCATGGATGGGGGTGATGATTTCCAGAGCATTCTCACCAAAGATATTCCTCTATTTTCAAAAATGATTTTCTATGTTTTCAATAAAATTATTTTTCAAGCATTTTCACTGGGTGTTGAAAACGGGTCAACTAAGTACTTATAAATTTTCAGTCGTACGCCTGATCAACGTATGACCGAATTTCTGTGAGAATAATGATGGACTAGTTAAAACATCGAGTTATAGAAAGTATTTTTATAAAAACTATTTTATAATACTATGTAGATTTTAAAGGTATTTTGAAATGATTAAAGAATAATTTTCTGATAATAAGCATTTTAAAATTCTGGCTTCGTTTCTTTTCGAGGACGAAAAGATTCAAAGGGGGGTGGAGTGTGATAGCCTAGATTTTGATCATCTAATTATTTGGTTGATTAATAGAATATTGATTTATAGATTGAACAAATAAATCTGATAATAAATATTTATACTTGGATAGATATTTATTTGATAATCTTCTAAGTATGATTATTTTAAAATTTGCAAAATCATTATTTCAAACAAATGTAATGTGTGTTCGTTTAAATATGTATATGAGTCAATTTAATTTGAGTTTGAATTTGAGATTTGAATTTCAAAGAATAATTTTATTAGTGTATAATTAAGATTTTTTTTAATCTTTTCTGTTGAAAATTTTATATGTATAAATACTAGAAGGGTATGAATAGAAATATCAAATATAACTTGATCAAATTTTATGAAGTGATGAATTACAATTTCAAGATATTGAGTATTAAAAATCCTATCTATTTCTAAAAAGAAGAAAAAAAAAGAAAAGTGGTTTAACATACCCTCTTTTAAAATTTTATATGCTTAAGTATAAACCAAACTAAAAGTAAAACATAAAATCATATTATAAAACATTTAATTACATTTATAACCATTAAATACAAAAGCTTTCAACATCATTTAAAAATTGTAAGAAAATGAATAAATGCTAATGTTTAAAATTATGAAGTTCATTGTTAACATGTGTAAGGAGATTATAATGATATTTGGACAAATGTAATTAATTTGAACAAGTGTCATTATTAAGTCCAGATGCACCGAATGTAGAAGATCTATAGTTGGAAGAGAAGAAGTTTTACCAGGCAGAGAAAATGAGCCGCCATGAGGAAAGCAACGCAAAAGTTTCGCAGTGTGTTTAGGGTTTGGTCTTGTTTGTAACTGGGCCGAGTATTTTGTGTAAGAAATATATTGTACAGTGTGAGTGTGTATTGTTTTCTCCTCAATATCAATAAAGTGTTTGACCTCTTTTCAAAAAAAAAAAAACAAAATCTAACTTAAACTTGTATAAACAAACAAAACTCCCTCTTCATTCTTTCTTTTCCTTTTCAGAGAGCTGCAAACATTTTAAAAGCTAAACCTGAAACAATATACAAATCAAACTGTCTCAAATCTGAAAGGGATCAGCTTCAAAAACTCAAATCCAAAAGCTAAACAAATAAAATCAAATTCTAGTGCAAATTGCAGTTTTTCCTAAACCTGTTTTCAAGTATTAATCTGGAGGCAGAACAGAAATCAAAATCCTTCGTTTCAATCCAGATAATGAGGTACCTGTAGTTCTTCCCTCTGTTTCCAGAAATGAGGTGAGTAAACAAAGCCTTAAAATTATTTTAAAATTTGATTTCATGCAGTATAACCAGAAGGTTGGGTAATAAATATTGACATGATTTTTAATATGGATGCATGCTAAATTTCTTTAAGTAAATTATGATTCGTGATTGCATGATTTATTAGCAGGAATGCATGTATATTTGTGAATATAGATGTTGGTATGAATATCTGGAAAGTAATCTAGGTTCTGTTCATTTTTTTTATATGAGTAAAACAATGCTTAAAAAAAGATTTCAAGCTGTAGCTCCTCTGTTCAACCCAGTGAAGAGAGTAAACATCCCCTTTTAAACAGTTTAATGAATGATTTATACGACCGGTGGAGGGGGAAATGGATGAGGGAAACAAGGCGAGGTCTTTGACGTGGTGGTGAATTCCCAAACGATCTAAGAGGGGAGATTTTGGGAATGGCGTTGGTCGTGTTTTTCTGCCAGATGGGTTCAGTGTGCTCGTTCTTTATTTGCTCGAGGGATTTGGATCTCTGGTGGGTTGCTCGCGTCGAAGTGATCGTCGTGGACTTGCGGAGGGTATCAGTGGCGATCGGAGAGGGTCAGGGCATTCGTGCTCGTGCACGCGTGCATTTGGGACTCTGTTTGTTTTTCTTTCTAGGGAAGACGAAGATTCTTCGGGTCGAGATCGTGTTGATTTGAGGGATGACTCGAAGTAGCGAAGGTTTCTAGTGACTTGGGGATTTTGAGAGTTTTACTCGGGAAAGAGGCGTGCAGGGCTTGGGTGTTTTCCTGTCGCCAGTTTAAGGTTTCTATAATTAAACGTATACTGTTTTAATAGAAATTAAATAGGTACAGGTTTTAAAGAACAATGTAAATGAAATTTATTCATTGAATTAGTGAAGTTTTAAGTAAAGGTCAATTAATCAATAATTACTTAGTATAAGTAATTAGTGGATAATTAATGATTGAAATTAATATCAAAATCATTAACAAGTGATTATAGTGATTAACTAAGATAATTAATTTAAGATAGTTAATTAATTAAGAATAATCACAAAAGGAAATTTATTAAGTATAAATACTTAAACGATAGAGCGTAATTACATAGAGCAAGTAATTAATGGTCAAGCGTATTTAAATAAAAGGGTAATTACTCAATAAGAGCAATTAAAGATTTATTACTCAGTGTAATTAATCAAAGAACTGATTAGTTAGTAAGTTAATTTATGTAAATAATTAATAATTATAATTAATCAAGATTGATTTATGAACGTGATAAGTTTAAAAAAAAAAGAGGAATTACTAATGAAATTAATTAAAGGAATAAGAAATGGAGGTGATTTAGATTAGTAAATTACAAAATGAAATTAATTAAGGTTAATGAATAAGTTTGATTAATTTAAGATTTCTTGTTAAATGTAATTAATTAAAAGGGTAATTAATTAAGGAAGTAATTGAGGATCGTTAATTAATATAATTAATGGAAGTGATCCAACTTGCTTATAAATGATTGAATGATGATAAGTGCTTTAGTCTGGTTGATATCTATGATATGAATTGCTTTGTGATATGATATGTTGGATCGATGGTGATAATGTGATTATCTATCAATTATGAATTGATGTGTTAAAACGTTATCTGGTAATTAAAGTTGGATTGTATTTAATTGAATAACTTGGGTTAAGATGACACTGGATTCGAAGAGACCAGAGTCGGGTAATAGTAAATACCCGAAACCCCGTCGATTTTTTGTGAATTGATATATGAAATCAATAGGCTGAAATGGGATGATTTAAGTGAATATGACCATTTAATCTAAGTTTGGTACTTAGAAATTAATGTGTGAAATAAGTAATGTCTACTACGACTTGTGAACTGTAAATTGATATAAGTTAACCCGGGTTCATATTAGTCGTATGCTTTTGTATTCCATGTTAGATGGGTTTACTCACGCTGGTCTCCAGCCTAACCCGGGTGTTACTTTGATGTAATGCTCGGGTCAGACCGAGTATTGCAGATTTTCAAGTAAGGATGTTCTGGAGCTCAAGAGGCGAGCTGGAGGGCAGGAACGTATGGAGAGTTTCCCGCTGTGATGTGCTATTGTATAACTAGGACATGTTGTTTTAAACTGTCGAGTATTGTGTAAATGTTGTAACTCTGATGTATAAAAATATAAGTGTAAAGATACAGTTCTTCTTTGTAAAATTATTATTTATGTGATATTATATTTTATCCGCTGCGAATGTGAGATTCTGAGTTCGAGTTTTCTGTTTCTTCTTCTTTCTTTTTCTTCTTTTCACTATCTGTAATCTTCGGGATCGAAATTTCCGGTTCGTTACACATAGTATATGGCTATGCAAGGAGGATGACGGTTTCTGATCAAGAAAACAGATTCGAGTCTGCACTAGAGAGTCGGGTGGACGATACTAGTTCAGAAGTGAAATTGTGTGATCGAGTGAGTGATCGGATTTGATATTGCGTATGGATGATATGTGTACATCGTACGGTTTAAGTAGAACAAATGTTGAAAATTTTGTAAAGAAATGAATAAAATGATTTTGAATTTTGTGATTGGATATGTTTGCTAAATAGGATATACATGTGTTATAAAAGCAAAGGAAATTGGAGTTTGTGATTTCAGAAGATAAATTGAATTGTCCGATAAAAAGGTATGTATTTAAATTGGCATATGAAATTTGATGATTTTTTGATCTAGCCACTTGGTGTTTTGTTTTCTTTTGAAATTTGGGGCCTGTAGAGGTGTTTTGTAGTTGTTCCGAGCTAGCCGCGCAAAGGAGACGCTGGTGAAATTTTTGAAAAATTTAGGGAGTTAGAAAAATTTTGAGAAAAAATTGATAAGTTTAAAATTTGGTTTAAATTATAATTTGTATGGTTGAGGAAGTAATATTATTAGGGGACCACGGAAAAATTTGGAAAGTAAGTGAGGGTGATAGTGTGTCTTAAATAAAAAGATTGTTTTTGGGAAGTTGTTAAAAAAACTGTTTGGTTTTGGGAAATAGCTAACGGGTGGGGACCATTCTTCTTAATTAGTAATTTCGAGGATGAAATTCTTTTTAGGGGGAGGAATGTGATGACCCGGAAATTTGGACATTTGAAATTGGAATATTTAATTGATTTAAAAATTTAAAAGTTAATTTTTAACTTGGATTTTGAATATCACTAATTATTGGATAAATAAATTTTGAATTTAATAATGGGAGATTTGAGTAAAATATTGAATTTGGAGTTTTAAGCTCGTTAAAAATAATTTGAAGGGTTGTAAAATTTATTTTGATAATACTGAAGGTAATAGAACTTTTAAAATTGAATTTAAAAGTGGTTTGTTCGGTTTTAAAAATATCTTGTTTAAATTGACATTTAAAATAGCCTTCCGATGCACAGTCTCGGAATTCGACGAAACCAGTTCCATTGGGTCTATAATAATGTATTATTATCGGATTTCGAATTTCGTAATGTTTGAAGTTGCCGTGTGGCTGTACGATTTGTAAACACGCTAAAATTCATTTCGAAAATTCAATATAGTATTGGATCCAAAAGCTATCTTCTCCAAAAAATCGAATTAGGACTCGAAACCTTTTCCATCGTTCTCAAAATAGGGTTATAACATTCGAAATGCCCAGCGGCACGTCTCGATAAGGGTTTGTGATTTTGAGCTAGGTAATCGGGTCAGTTTGAATTTAAATTGTATATATATACATACAGCAAAATAGGCACAAGGAATAAGTTGCAAAAAAATTTAGTCCCAGGGACAGCAAGTTTTTTTAGTCTGAAGGACACTTTATAGTGTAAATAGAAAATGATAGCTGCAACTATCATTCTGTGATTTACACTGAAAGTGTCCTTCAAACTAAAAAGCAAACTTGCTGTCCTTGAGACCAAATTTTTTTGCAACTTCTTCCCCATGCCTAAAATCCCATATATATATATATATTTGATTTGCCAAATATATTCCCATCAACATTTTTACCTTTCATTTCAGAGTTTTCCACTTCTATTATCAGTAACTGTAGCAAGGCGTATTCTGTACGCAAAAGGAATTCAAGCACGTTAGCATCAAATCCTGTCTCCTTTCCCTTCTTCGTTTTAAACCCTAAATAGATCACTTTGAAAAACAACAAACGAGAAAATAAAACAATGGCCGAGCGAAATCGAAAGGGGGGCGAACGTGTTCCTTTCCTCTTTCATCTCAAATTCAAATCGATCTCTTTCGTTCTTTAAATAAAAAAGGGAATGGCCTCGTTCGACATCATCGATTCACCAAGCTGCAATCGAATTCGCGGCATGCGAAGTAAAATCGCGATGAAGGCACCGCGCGCACGTCAGCAGCAAAGCAAGGGGGCGTTTCGACTTTGGGGTTCGGGGTCTGGTGGTTTCGAGGCATGGCAGCGACATGGTGAGGCTAGGGCAGCGCGAAGCAGTGGGTTGCGAGCTGCAGCGCGAGGTATGTTGAATATGCGATTATATGATTTTCGTTTGATGATAATAAACATATATATATTCATTTAAATGTATTTGTTAATATACTATTTTATTTTCACAGATTAAATAAATATTTGTTGAATAAAATAAATAACACGGAATTTGAATTCAAATGGATATTTTATTCAAACAAATATTTATTACAATTTTGAATAGTGCAGATTCAAGCTCTCACTATATATATATATACAATTTCAATCACAATACAATTTTGATTACATCACGATTCACATTTACATTGCACCTCACTATATATCACTCACACTCGTATTTATCTTCAACTTCATTCCAATGTGAATCCAGCATCTGAGCAATCTGCAAAAATATATTGACGCGGTAAAATTGAAAATAAAATATTTTTGCAGTATAAAATAAAATGTGAATTTTGAAAATAATATTTGCCTCAGTTACTTGTGTTGTTCGTCGTCATTTAAATTCGAATTCATCATACACGAACAGCTTGTGACATGCACAGTGTATCACTGTACATGCCACAAGGCCGTGCACACCAATATAAACACTTGATAAAATTACAGGGACAGGTGAGCACAGGTCAAACCCAAAACGCCGGGTTCAACTCAAGTGCAATAAAAATAATGTCACAATATCAGCACAAGGTCAAACTCGAGCTTTAAGCTGGATTCAACTTAGGTGCAATACAAGATTGTCAAGTACAAGTGAAAATGCTCGATCAAGTCAGTGACACATCCTCAACAATGAAATGGCCATGTTCAAAACAACCATACATGAACACTTGCAACAAAAGAAGGGCAGAGTACAGGCAAAATCAAAACAGGCTTAAAAACCAGTGGACAGAACAAGTGCAGCCTCTACATGAAGTATACAAGCTACTGAACTTCAAGCAAAATTCAAAGGCAAGTGGAACTGACCACACAAGGAAATGCATCAATACCAAAGTATCTGACTCAATTCAAAAAGTCAAGCAATGTCAAAGATCAGAACAATGAAAAACTTCCAGATGAAGCAGTTAATTATAGAACCATATGTGCACAAGCTAGGCTACTATATAACACAGTAGAATCAAAGTGAACAAACAGTGGCAAATGCATATACATCAATGTGGACACATGTACACAATGCTACAACAATGACTGATACAAGAAAAAATCAAACCAGCCATGATATGCAAGCATGATCAGACCAGTGAAGACTTGAACAATACTCGAACTCAAGTCAGTGCACCAGTAATGTCAACAAGACTCGACATGTATATGAAGGCAGCAAAACAGGTACAATATAGCGCAACTGATCAGAGGTGGCAACTTGGAGCATCGGACCAACATCAATGCGTATGAATACAGCTAATGGAGCAATGCAACAATGACTGATACATGTGACTTCAACAAGTTGATATGCAAACATGTATGCAGTGACAATGTACATACACAGTGCAGTAGTGCCAAAAGAACAAGTACAATAAGCAATGTCAACATCACCATGAACAGGAAGTGGTACAAACCACAAGTAGACAGGGATGTGTAGACCAATAGATGTAAGCAAAGAAATGGCACACATATATGCAGGTGCATAGAATCATCAATGAAACAAAATTGTCCAGGCTCATAGACATATATATATGTTATGCACATAACAATCAAATAAATCAAAAGAGTACAAGTCCAAATACACTGCAACATCAAGTGATACTAAGTACAACAGAAAAGTAAGCAGAGATGAACAAACCATGGTGGCAAGTTCGAACATATCCAAAGCCGAGCAAATACAAATATACATGTATGCATATATATATATATATATATATATATATCAAATGAAACAGTACCAAAATCAAAATAGTTCAAGTGGCCGGAGTCATGAAACGGCAAGTAAAATCGAACAAGGTCGAAAGTGCTACCAGAGGCAGTGAACAATATGGCCAAAGTCGAACAAAATCAACATGTCAAAATCAAGTCAAAGCCGAAGACAACAAGAAGGAGAACGAACAAAATCAACACCGTGTCAATCAAGGAATCAAACCAAGTCAGAAATCAAAACCGTGTTATTCAAGTAATTTGAACAAGTCAGAGATCAATTCCAAGCATTAAAACAAAATAGAATGGCCGAGATAAATCAAATGACGAATTCAAATAAATGTATACAAACGAAAATCAAGGATCTCGAATCCTATATAAACAAGTAACTTCATCGGCAATTCGCTGTCGAGTTTAAGAAAGCAAATCAGAAGAAGCAACAAGAAAATTTTACATACCAAATCAAAGTCAGTCTCGATCAAGGAAGAGGAGCTATGAAAGAATCAATTGAAGTAAGCGATCGAAGCACCAGCCATCAGTTTAAGCGGCAACTTCACAAAGCCCTAAATTCAGAGCTAAGAGGAACAAGCAAGGAACGGGCCGACATTGAGAAAAGAGATAAAGGAGCCCGCGCTTTTTAGTGATAAATTATGTTGGGCCGGCCCCTTTCTTTCTTTAGTGATTGGTTTATATTAAAAAGGAATAATTAGGGTTTTGGGTTTAATTGTTTTTTAAGTTGTTGTTTTTGTATTTTCTCCTTTAAACCTTTGTAATTACTAGTCGTGTGACCAGGGGACAAACTACATGGCATAGTTTGAGAATTCACAACCCAGTGGCTGAGTTGCGGCAGGGTTTTGAGCGTAGAGTTAGGTTATTCAGTAGCGGGTGTCGTGAGTTTACGTGTGTAAGCGTGTGACTACTTAATTTCTAGTAGAAACCTTGGGGCGACACGTAGGTAGGGTTTTGCCGAAGCTGGGTAAATTCTGTGTCGTTCTATTTCTGCATTTATTATTCTGCTATTATCTGTGCTGCTATTTTGATATATCTGTGTTGAAATAATTTTATAAGCTTCCGCAATAATTTTTATAATTATTAGCATCACCCTATTCACCCCCCTATAAGGTGAAATCGATCCTACAGGGTAAGCGTGGGGGTGTTGGCGACATCGTCGGGGTGTGAAGCAAAGTTTGGCAGAGGCGAGCAAGAAGGGTCGGCGGCGCTTCAAAGTTGATGGAGGGTAGGGTAGCTGAGGTATCCCTTTTTTTCAATCAAATTTATAAGATACAGAAGAAAAAAGTTATTATAGTTAGGTATAAAAACAAATCTGTTTGAATATGTAAAAGGTTTAAAACAGATATATATATATATATATATATATATATATATATATATATATATATATATATAGCTAAGACTTTAATATACGGTTGGATATAAAACAATTTTTTTTATAGGTATACAGTAAAGAACAAAATATATTTTTATAAACTATTTAAACAGGAGTAGAATTAAATAGTGATGTATAGCAGTTTTAGTGTATATATATATATATATATATATATATATGCATATGAGTATACAGTAAAGGAAAGTTGAATACAAGTGTGTGTGTATTTACACATACCAATTTTTATTTAAAATATATAGATAAGCAGAAATATATATATATATATATATATATATATATATATAGGTAAGGTTTTGGAAAAAAAAGAAAGAAATTCAAAATGTTGGAAGTTTATATAAAGATTTGATTTTTAAATGTATATATTATCTTATTAGTATATATATATATGTATGTATGTATGTATGTAATTTCAAAAAGGAAGAAAAATAAATATAGATATATACCTTTTAAACTTACTAGTTATTTTAAAAATAATGGATTTGGTGATTAATTAGTTTAATTAACTTAATTATTTTTAGTTACCAAAATATTTTTTAAAGGAAAATTATTGGTTTAAATTAAATAAATAAATAGTAATAGATCGTTCGATTTTTTCAAATATTAATAAAACGTATAATGTTTGTTCAAGGTCTGAAATCGTGAAGAAAACAAGCTGGTTTGGGTCGGACTGCAAAACAAAAATCAAAGGTGAGTAAATCTCACTCAAATTGGATTACTGATTAATTTATTCAGTTAAATTAAATTATTGGTTGATTGCTTGAATTAATGATTTATTATCAGTCTGGATGTGATATATTATATATAGTAGTAATATATATATACGTTGGAGTGTATTTTCGCATTATATAGCGGATGAGACCATATGGGCCTCGCATAATAGAGGATGACCCTATATACTGTGATATCCCCCTCGAAGTGGGATTGGTATTTTTATATTGTGCTAACATCTGTGGATGTAGGAAAACGGGTTGGAGGGATCCAACTAGATTCCTCAAAAAATTTAAAATTTATTTTCAAAGCCTGTGATTGTGATTTATTTGATAATCTGTGATAGATTATATTGAAATTGAAGCTATTGAATGCTATGGATTGGCTGAATATATTTTGGATATTTTAAGATATCAAAAGTAAAGGTATTGGATTTTGAAAAGAAAGAAAATGGAAAGAAAATATTTTCAAACCAATTAGTTCATGGTTATATGATTTAAGTAATTTTAACCTTAAGTTAATTTAAACCTTAGAATTGGTAATGGCTAGGATAAATGAATAATTTGAATTTAAAATTAATTAAGTTAAGGTAATTATACATATGTTAATTATTAATCACAGAGGTTTATTAAAGAAATAGTTGTAATTAGTTAATAGTTGATGATAAAATAAAATGATCTAACCTTAAATTTGTTAAAGGTCTTAAGTTAATTATACTTGTTAATTATTAGTAAATTCTAAGTATTTAATTAGATAAAATAAATTGGTTTGTAATTAGTTTAATGATAATTAAAATTGTTTTGAAAATAATTAATTAATTCCGTTTTAAGTAAATTAACGATTTGTGTGACTAGTTAATCTATCTATAAATAATTTAAATTGGAATAATCTGAAATGAACAGTTAAATATAAAGTGTGAGACGTCTCATTTGAATAGATATTGTGATGAGATCTTTAGGTGAAGGTTGACATTTCGAAACTGGATTGTTTTGTTAAAAACAATTTGGCTTAGAAAATGACGTTTGGATTCGAAGAGTCGGATATCAGTAATATCTGGAACCACTTCGATTTAATAACAACTTCAATCTTTACGGGTTTGATTTATATAATCAAATAGGCTAGAATTAAATAAATTAAGTAAATCCGACTATATTTGAATAAGTAACTGAGCTTAGATATTATTTTAAATAATGGATTAGTAACAAGTGTTGGTTATAACAAGATAAGAACTCATAATGTTGGACGATTTACCTTGATTTTCAAAGACATTTTTACAACTCTAGTATTTCAAGTTAAATGGGTTTACTCACGCTAGTTTCCAGCCTGAATCGGGTGTTATTTTATTGTAATACTCGGATCAGACAGAGTATTGCAGGTTTTCAGGTTGGGACATTCTAGAGCTCAGGAGACAAGCTGAATTGCAAGGACGTATTGTGTATTTTCCGCTGTGAAGTAAATATTTTCTAGACTGGATTTAGGCACAAGTTAATTATAACTGTCCAGTTTATTTGTGAATGATTGTACTCTGATATTGTATATATTGACAGTTACAACTTTCTATTGTTTAAAATGCTGTTATTTGTATATTATAATTGTTCTGCTGTATTGTGGGATTCTGCTGTTGTTTTTGGTTTCTTCTCCCACCTCTTTCTTCTTTTCCCTTACGGTCTAGTAATTCCGGCATTCGATTGTTCGGCATGTAATATAATGGACGTATTGATGTCAACTTTCGGAGGTTGAAAAACCGGGTCGTGACAATTTCCTTGTTCATTCAACAATTTAGTAAATTGTTATGATGTGATCTTTGAGGCATTTTTGTGTAAAAAAATTCAATGCATTTATCCCCCTGTGTGAGCCATTTTTCTTTAGCCTTTTGTTTGACGTTTGAACCATGTTTTTTGAGTCAGTTTTCTCTGGAAGGAATAGTATTCTGAATTTAGTCCTTCATGCATTGGGTCCTTGTCTAATTTCTCTTGAATCTCCTCTTGATGTCTTTGAATTTTGAGTACTGCATCATTACGCTTTAGCCTTTTTCTATTCCATTCCTTCGTTCTGTTTTTCATCATTTTCACTGACATTATGTATTTGTACATATGAGTGCCATTAGGAAGAGTAACAGAATCAAAATAAACAGCCTCATAATATCCCTCCATCATAATCCAATGGTTAGCATATCTAAAAGGTTTTCCTTTTAGATTATTTTTATCATTGTTGAATTGAATTGAATTAGAAGAGGAAAATGGTCACTTGTTGAGCTAGAAAGAACAGTTATTTGCAAAGTTGGAATTTTATCTAGCAAGTTTGCATTGCATAGAGCTCTGTCTAATCTGGAAGTTATTCTTTTTGCCTCATCATTTTTCCATGTATACCGCAGAACTGAGCGGAATGTTTCCATTAACCCACTGGCAAGCACGTAGTTATTAAATTCAGGTACATGCGATTGCTTCAGGGTAATGCCTCATCTTTTCTCTCTTGTCTTCAATACATCATTGAAATCTCCCATTACCAACCATGGCTTATTGATAAGTTTAGAATTTGTAATTAGCTGTTGCCAAAGAGTAGTTCTTTCTAATGCCAAATTCCTTGCATAAACAAAAGTAATATGTATCTCCAAGCCTCCTGTATTTTTGAACAACATAGTTATTTGTTGATCCTCCTTGTTTATTACTATTCTATTCTATACATTGTCTTGCCAAAGTATAATAATTCGACCTTTTGTTTGTTGTGAGATGTTGTGTGCCATAATCCATTGATCTCCCATTTGATGTTTGAACATTTGCATATTTTCTTCAGTAAATTTATTTTCAAGAAGTGTAATTATTAAAGGCCTATATTGAGCCCTAAAATTATGAAGGTCTAATTGACGTATGTCATTGCTTAGACCTCGTACATTCCAACAAAGATCTGACATTTAATGTTTGTTGGTTTTGCTCCTAGTTACTGGAGCAGACCCAAATCTTGTTGTCTTTTTTAGCACAAACTTCTCCTTTATTAGTAAATTGCTTATTATATGGTTCATTTGCTTCTATATGTCTACTTATATTTTCCTCCTCTTCTTCATTATCCTCATCAGATGATTCCAACTGAATATTCATCTTCGGAATTTCCCTCAGAGAGTCTGGCAAATTATCTTCCTCTAAATTATCAACGGGAGGGATCTCAGTTGGAGGAGGTCGCTCATCAGGAGGAACAACTGTTGGAGGTTGAGTCGCTACAGACTGGGAATCATACTTTTGATCCAGATTTGGAAGAACTTCTTGCTCTGATCCAAAGCCCTCAGCACTAGTTTTAGTATGACTTGTTGGTTGGGGTTGGGTACAAATCGCAGAATTTTGTATGTAATCTTTTGTTGCCGCTCTATTTTTTGGACAACTGATAGGAGATATATTTTGGGTTTCGGTTGGTGGAATGGTTTTTTCTCCCACCCAGACTTGCTCAGGCTTTTCTCTATAGTTATTACACTATTGATAAATATGCCTAAAGCACTTACACTCATTGCATCTAGGAGGCACAAATTCATATTCAATATTTTGTATATAAATATTGCCATGTTTGTCCATTGCTTTTATAGTTTTTTGTAGGTCATTTTCTGCCTTTACCTCAGCTAGAACTCTAGCAAATTTTATTCATTTAACCAGCCTTGTATTGTCATTTATATCCAGGGGTTTTCCTACCAAACTTGCTAACTTACTAATGCATCTTATATTCCATAGAGCAAGATTAAAATTATGCGGCTTAATCCATATTAGGTATGAAGATAGCATTTCTCTTTCGAAATTGAAATCAGCTTCCCATTTACACAGAATGATAAGTTTACTATCCATAAACCATGGACCACCATACAAAACATTTTATAATCCTCTTCTTGTTCGAATTTAATCAGGTACAAACCGTTATCTCTAGGAAATATGTCCCATGACTATTTTGGATTCCATACTCGCTTGATATATGCATTGAAATAGACATAGTATGTTCACTTCCCTGCCATGTATACATATATAGAGTTTTTCCACATTTTCCTGGCTTCCGCATAATCTTATTCATCAATTAGTTGATAGATTTCATTACCTTTCGAAAACGGTTCAAAATAATCAACATTCCTTTCATTTCTATTTTGTTGCCCACGGCCTCTACCCATGATTTAGAGTTTTATATTAATTGTTTGAGGATTTTCAAAGTTTCCGCAAAGGATAACCTTCCTTTGTCCTTCTCCTTCCTCTTTCTCTTAGCCTCTTTCCATCTATCCTCTTCATCTTCTCTGATTTTGGTTGCTAGGATGAAGGTTCTAGAAGCTGTTATCGCCACTATTTTTGTATCTTTTCTTGAGAAAAATATTAAGTAATGTTTATATATAATATTTATTTATATTAAAATTGACATGTATTTTTAGGATTCATTAGAAGCATAAACTAACTATTTGCTGAGATTATTTAATAGATAAAATTAGACAATTGGTAAGTAGTTTAAGTACATTAATTTAAATATAATATTAGGAAAAAAAATTAAGGATTTGTAAATAATTGTGTAAATGTTAAAATGTAGGCATTTGAAACTAAAAGAAAAAATTTACAATGCAATGTTAGATAAATTTAAGATAAATGAATAATAAATTAAAATTTTCAACATTATACATGTATATTATTTGCAATGTATATTTAAATGAAAAAACAATTTTACCACTTTTGTTGATATGAATAAGATGTGTGTGTGTTGAAGCCTTCCTATTTTAGGATTTAGTAAATGATAATGAATATATGTTGATTGAATTTATTCTAATTGTTTAAATTACATAATTAAGCAAAATATATTAAATCAAATGTACAACATTAGCTGACATTATAGGGGTTTTTATAAATAACCGTAGAGTTTTAAAATGTTAATAAAGAATGTCATAATGTAATGCATGGTAAATACATTGATATAAATTAATCATAAATTAAATTAATGCTTATTATATATGTATATAATTTAGGTTATGTGGTTGAAGTATTTATATATCTAAATGAATTTTTTATACCATTTTTATCAATATGGGTATGGGATGAATATTAAAATTATCATATTTTATAGTCTATTAGATAAACCACAAATAATAAATTACTGAATTTGTTTAAATAGTTTAAGATTACATAATTGGTGCTAATACATGGATTTAAATATAAACTATTAGAAGGGAATAAATGATGAATATTATAAAAACTGCTTGGTCTTATGATTATTTTGGAAACCTTATGTATATTTTTTGTAGAAAGCTCAAAGCAACAAAGGAAGCCTTAAGGGTTTGGGCAAGAGCTAAGTTTGGCAATGGAAATCTTAAATCTACTTGTCTTAAGGTCCAGTTAAAGGAAGCACAAGATCTGATGATGGCACAACCAGACAATGCTGAGCTAGCTGAAAAGGAAGCCGCTCTTTTCAATGACCTCAACCTAGCTCTGGCAACTGAATGTGATATGAAGAAATAGCAGTTAAGAATCAAATGGGCAGCTAATGGGGACAAGAACTCTAAAAAAATTCATGCCTCCCTAAAGTTAAACATTCTATAAATAACATCACTTCCATATATGATGAAGCAGGAATCTTGAACTCTTCCCTGAGACGGTTGACAAAGCTCTTCTACTGTATTATACTGCCCTCTTTGGAAATGAAAATAATTTTGAACCGGAGCTGGACCAACTATCTAAAATCTCTCTGCCAAGAGTTAATATTGATGAAGCTAAAATGTTGGTGGAAAAGGTGACTAATGAAGAAATAAAGAACACCCGATTTTCTATGAATAAGAGCTCTAGTGGTGCTCCTGATGGATTCAATGTGGTTTTTTTTACTTCAAGTTGGGATATAGTTGGTGGGCATTTCTGTAAGGCTGTCCATAATTTCTTTGATAAATTCAAGCTACTTAAATCGGTGAATGCTACGAATCTGGTCTTAGTCCCAAAGTGCAAGCCTGCTTCATCTGTATCCTCCTTCAGACCTATTTCCTGTTGCAATGTTGTTTACAAGTGCATTTCGAAAATTATTGCTATGAGGCTTGTTGCTGTTTTGGAAAGAATTATATCCAATAATCAGGTTGCTTTCTTACCTAAAAGAAGTATTTTAGACAACATTATGCTAACCTATGAGCTTTTAAAGGGATATCGCTGTGTTAATGCAACTCCAGGAGCTATGTTAAAGCTCGATTTAAAGAAGGCATATGATAGCATTCAGTGGAAGTGTGTTTTTAGAATTATGTCACTCATGGGTTTCCCTAAAGTATTTGTTGCATGGATCTATAAGTGTATCTCAACTCCCTTTTTCTCTCTGATTTTTAATGGTACAAATTCTGGCTACTTTGTTTCTAAGCAAGGTGTTAGGCGGGGGGACCCCCTTTCCTCCTATATCATTATCATGGTTGTGGAAGTTTTTACTTGCTTGATAAGACCCATGTATCATAACAAGCAAATACAATATCATTCCAAATGCAAAGACCTCCAGATGAATTCCCTCTTGTTTGCTAATGACATCATGATTTTCTCCAAACCGAACCTTCCATCCATTGACTGCATTAAAAGTGCTCTTCATAACTTCTACTTGATGACAGGTCTTAAGCTTAATCTCAATAAATCAAGTATTTTGTTATCTGGGATATCAAGCTTGTAGGAACTGAATCTTGCCTCCTATGCTGGAATGCAGTCTATGAATCTTGATATGACTTACCTTGGGTTGCCTCTCTGTACTTCTAGGGTAACTCATGCAAACTGTCTATCACCTTATCAAAAAATAACTGATGTCATGGGGTGTTGGGCAAACGAGTTTTTGTCTCAAGCTGGTAGATTGGTTCTTATTAAATCTGTTAGCATCTCCATGATGGTCTATTGGGCAAGAGCATACATTCTTCCAATTAAGCTATTGAAAATGGTTAGAAGAGCCATAATGAGATTTTTCTAGTTTGGTTCTATTCATTCTGAGAAAACGGTTCCATGTTCTTTTTCTATTTTTGAGAAGCCAAAAAGGAAAGGAGGCTTGGGCTTGCATTGCATAGAAGTATGGAACAAAGCTGCGTACAGTCATATTTTAATGCTCTGTTGCATAAGAAGGACACTTTATGGGTCAAGTGGACTCTCAGGTATAATATTGGGGCAAAGAACTTTTGGCTTATGGAGGTTCCACAATCATGCAGTTGGATATGGAGAAGTATATTAAAGTTGAGAAACGCTTTCAAACCTTTTGTTCAGATCAAACTTTCTAAAGCAAGCACATGTAATTTTTGGAATGAGCCATAATTAAGCAAAGGTGTTATTCTTGAACAGCTTTTCACTTCCCAGCAAAAGTTTCAGTCTGGTATTGGATCTAATGCTTTGGCTGTTGACCACATTGATAATGGTGTGCTTGTGCTGCCTTTTACTAACAATCAGATAGTCAGAGCTTTCTGGAATCAATATGATACTTGCACATATGAGTTTTATGAGCATGACATAGTACAATGGAATGGTCAAGCTCATACAATCTCCTGTGTTTATGAGGCTTTATTGGGAATGGAGTCTTTGCCCATCTGTAGGTGGAGCAAGGTAACTTGGTCTTCCATTTCTAGCAGCAGTGATAACCTGATGCTCTGGAAGGTTATGAACAATGCTTTGTTGACAAGAGACAAGCTGATTAGGTATGGAATGTTTGTGCCTCCCTTTTGTGAGCTATTCTATATTCATAGTGAAAGTATCCAGCGCTTGTATTTTGAATGTCCTTATGTTCATCATCTCTGGAGCAAAATGATTAGTAAAATTGGGAGGGTGGATGTTTCTCCTGTTCCTGCAAGATATTGGAATTTTATTGAGAAAGCAACTAGGTTGAGGGATGAGAAAAAATTATTATTTTTCTTCATTTTGAAAAGGTTAATGAAGGTAATATGGAAATAAAGGAACATGAGGTGTTTTGATGGAATTAGGAAAAGCCATGAAGTTTTATGAACTGACTTAAAGCATGAAATTTTGATGGGAATGAGGGCCAGTGTGCATACTTTTCGTGATCACCAGATTGAGCCATGGATCCCTTAATTTCTTCTTTGCTTTTCCATTTTTTTTCTTTTGTATGCTTCTTTGTTTCTCTTATGTGGTTGTCGTTTTCCTTCTTTTTTTGGTTTCTTTTCCTTTTCTTGTCTTAGCTTGATTTGTAGTTTCTCCTTTCTTTAATAAACCTGGTAGAGGTCCAGTTTAACCCCGCTTATTCTACCAAAAAATAAAAAAAATGATGGTTTTTAAATGGTTATAGAAATTATAAAATGAAGATATTTGATATGAAGAAACATTATATTGTGATGCATTATATGATAATATTATTTAGAAAAATGAATTATAAATTGAATTTCGTATTATTGTTTATGTATATTCTTTATCTTATGTGACTTCTTATCTTTACTTTATTGAAAATGTAATTTTACCATTTTTGTTAATATAAGTATGGTGTACATATTGAAATTTTCATAATTTAATAAACAATTAAATGAATATTAGCTTATTTAATTTATCTAATTAGTTTAAATTTAAATTGCATAATTAATTTAAATATATGAGCTAAAATGTGAAATATTATGAGAAAAGCGATGTGAGTTTTATAAATAATTGTGATAATTTTAATTGTTGGTATTTAAATTAAAAATAGAAGTTTACAAAGCTATGTATAATAAATTTTGTTAAGATAAATGAATTATAATTTGAATTTTTTATACATTTTATGTTATATATATTATGTAGTTGAATAAAAAATTGACTTTATCATTTTGTTCAAACAATAGTAGTGTGTGTGTGGATATTGTCATTCTTTAGTATTTGTTAGAAATACCAAGAAAGATTTGTTAACTGAAATTTTTTTGAATGGTTTAATTTTTTATTCTATAATTAACCTAAATATGTGGACTTAAATATAAAAATTTAGGAGATAACTAATGAATTATTTGTAAATAATTGTATACATTTACAAATGTATGTATCAAAATGTAAAATGGTGGTAGAGAGCAAGTAAAATAAGTGTACATTGGTAAATGAAAAGATTTAAAAATAAAATATCAAGAGCGAATCAAGGAGAATAAAGAGAACTTCTAAAATCAATGGGAGTGTAAGAAATTCTTTTACTTATACTGCTGACAACTGCAACGACCCACCTTTTTGACCCTCAAAAGTCGTTACTAATACATCCATGGTATTCACGTGCTGAGCATTCGAGTGCCGGAAAGATAGATTATTAGGTTGAAAGAAAATAAAAGACAGAACATGATCTCATATTCTGACAAGTAATATATGATATACACATGATCTATACAAAAGAAAATTGTAATATACATACATTTGTCAGAGTAAACTAACATGTCATCGGCTTGGATATTTATAATAGTTTGTCCTCACAAACGTTGATAAATACAATACAGGAAATGCAATGGAAATAAAAGATACGTGAATATATCTTGGAAGCATTCATCTTTCCCCTGTACCTCCAAAGCATCCATAACTAAATCTGGAAATATGATCGGGTTGACCTGAGCATTATAAGAAAATAATGCCCGGATAAGTCTAGTAAACCAGCATGAGAAACTCATATCAAATCATATGGATATTTCTATCTATAAAACTCTTCAAAAATAAAGCTATCTCGTAAGACTACGCCACACACAAATGCGAATGCGTTTTTACCTTTCGATAACTAAATCATTTTAATAAAAAATCTTGTGATATTATAATAATGTCTAGGTTTTAAAGTAAATATATAATATAGTTGAAATGTTTACATCTCACATTCCAACATATTTGGCATATAACTAAGTCCGTAAAGCACGTATTGGAAAATATATTCCATTAATGACAAAGCTATTAGGGTACCGCACATGGACCCCCTACTAACATATAACTGGCCTACCCCTTCCTGAATAATGCCGAATATGATAATCCTTTGGTTGAATCCATAACACGTTGGACCCAAAGCACATCCAAAAATAACATCGATCTAGATCAGGAATGATCATAACCTAATGGTAGCAAACCACACAGTCCTGTTACATATCACATGTCTTAGTCATTACTAGGTTTGAGGCTTGAGCCTACGTTTTACTTTTTTAGCAAATCCCATTGGAATGCTAACACTGCCCTCCAAGCAATAATGCAATGCCAGTATTCATCCATATAAGTTGTTCTAAGACTGAACAAACCCAAGACACTACTTCTACTACATCCATTTTGGAATCACCCTCAGAATTAATGGCAAGTAGCCCTTGCACTTCAAATAACTCCATCTTAAATGTCCATTATCTTCAGGATGTCTTCAATTCCATTTATGCCAGTTTGAAGTAGTTTACGGATAACATAGCCAATCCCTTCTCTTTGAACTAAAAATCAATATTTTCAAAACTGGCTAAGATTTGATAGTTGGTTTTAAACAATCAATAAATAAGCTATCAAATCAAAGGTTTAATTTTATATGGAAACCAAGTATGGTTAAGTACACAAGAAAACACTAAGCCTCTTTAATTAATTCCTTCATTAATTAAAATCACTTTTTAAATACTTGTATCAAAATACTTTTACAAGGATATACATATGTATACTACTCAAACACTATTCATTTATACTCTTTTAATGCTTAGAAAACTATCTATATACTTATCTCATCGGTATAAATATTCACAAAACACTACACTTTCAGTACTTAGAAAATTTAACTATATACTTATCTCAATAGTATAAATATATTCATAAAATAATACACTTTCAATGTTTAGAAAATGTAACCATATATTTATCTCAACAATATAAGTATATTCACAAAAAATACACTTTCAATACTTTGAAAATGTAATCATATACTTATCTCAATGGTATAAGTATATTCATAAAACACTTATTGAAAGATTTCGTATTTTAAAAGCATACTTAAATGGGCCAAATAATATCATTTAAAAACATTGCTTATTATAAACCCAAACCACTTTTCTTTTTTGTGTAAGCAAATGGAACATACGGAAATTAAACCAAATAGACTTACCATCATTTTTTGATTTCAAACTTGTACTTTCCCTCGATTAACAATGAAGTCGGACAAGTTAGAGAACTATTCTTGCCTCGACATATATTCTTAGCTCTCAAGATAGGGATGAGTTTCCAAACCTTAAAATATGTGCTAAGTATGAAAAGAATACTTTCCATACCACCGTAATTTAAAATGATCGTTTATAGAAATCAAATCATATTTCCTTTTATAAACCTCTTTTTTTAAAACCACTTTATATTTATAAATCTCCTTTCTATTTATAAAACTTATTTTATAAATCTTCTATTTTTAAATCTCATACACTTGTCACAAATCTTCGTTTCCAAGATTGGACTAAATACTTTCCATAAAAAGATCATTCCATGTATCACTATAAATTCGCAAATATGATTTATTTTTTCTGTTTATCAAAATGATAAATTTCCCTTTTATAAAATATCATTTATAAATCCCTTTTATTTATAAAATACCATTTATCAATCTATCTGTATATAAAACATTTTATAGAAAGTGTTTCATAAATATTTATCCCAAAATATTTACATCTTCTTTCAAAATTGAATCACTTCATTGTAAAGATAAATTACCCCCTTTTCTTTATAATAGACATCCATTATTATATTAACTTTTCTGTTAAATAAATATTTCTCAAAATAATTTTAAAATATTTCCATATAAATTAGAAGAGAGTAACAAAATGGTTGGAGTAGAATAGAGAAGTTCAAAAACCATTTCTAAATAAAAGGCCATAGAAAATTCCAAAAGGCGCATAGAAAATCATCCTCTACCATTTTCGAATTTAAAACAACAAATAACAGCATTTCCAAAATACTATAATGAGGCCTAAGGGTACCATAGCCCTTAACAAGTGATTTCCATATAAATGTAACAAAATAAGGCCAATATCAAAGTCATATCTCAAAGTCACATCCTATAAGGCCAAGCTACCAAGATTTTGACATTCAACAATTTATACAACAAATATATAAATGAAATTAAAATCAATAGTGGTGAGGAATCCGGATCCCTCTACAAAATTTCATGAGTTCCATGTATTTCATTTAATATGTCATCCAACTTTCCAAAGCGGGAATTCAACCAAACCAAACAAAGAAATCATCCAAGCATACAAATAACAATTTACATCAACACGTATATCATATAGTATTCATTCAAAGGTGAATAAACTCACATTTATTCCAGCCAACGCTTATGCATTCCTGTTTGATCTAAAACCGATTGGCGGTCAATTTTAGCTCAAAATCTTACTTGCTATAATCTTGATGAAATCAACTCTGGTGCGTAGATAATACTCCTACAAGCACAATGCAAAAGACCACGTTCGAATTGGTCCTTGTACGTAGATATGAATTTTATAAGGTTTTGGATTAATTAATTAATTAAATTAACTAATTAGTCACTTAAACTAATTACCTCCCCTAATTATCTTCCCCAAATCCTTACTCTCGTACAGGCATAAACGTGCATGCACCCATAGCCATACGCTTCCACCATCTATTCCTTCCACCACACTACATGAAATCATGCACAACCTTCTCCGACGAACTTCCCTTAGAAATCTCGACTCATCTCCCTACTTTACTTCATGCTTGACCTCCTCCATCAAAACCCGACCTACAAACCTCCATGTGACTCAACAAAAGTCACGTTTTGCATTGGGCGACCGTGACGCACCAAATCGCCACCCACATGCTCCTTCATACGAGAAGCTCAACACCACAAACGCCTCCTAAATCATTGGAAAAACCTAACCCTGGCTCGACCAAGATAACATCCATCATCCCCTAACACGGCTACACCTAACAAATACCATATAGATTCAAAGCCTCTAGAAATACGAATTCAACGGGTCTAGTTTCATGATTATTCATGGCCCCTAGCTCCCAATTTTTATTTTTGATGGTGAGGCATGGTTTTCATGTTTATTGTAAATGGGAATGAAAAGGAAAAGAGAGAAATGAAACAGCCGCCACTTTGAGGCTCGAAACTAAGTGCTACGGATGTTGTAGTCATTCATAGTATTAGTTTATGATGATAAAATGCAGCCATGTCAATGATATCAATAATCAGAAGCACATGAGTATGAAAATTTTCAAACCCAAATCAATAACAAACTACTACATTTCATTTCACAAATAATATTTCATGTTCATTACACATCCATTTGCAACCCACATTCAAGGAAAATATAATTATTACAAAATATTCTAAGAGCGACATATGAAGATGCCACCTTGGTTGATCAGAGTCTAACACTTGGCAATAATATAAGTTTCCATTACATCCTTTCAAACAAAAAAACATAGCGGATTAGATAAGAACTCCTAAATAGCTTGATTTTGTCCTGCACGTCTCTGAAAACTTATTCGTCCTACCGGAAACCTGGAAATCCCTACTCCCGACCTACTCAAATGAGTACCCGAAAGATTATGGGAAAAAACTTCGGGTCAGACAAATAGTCTGATGTAAAAAATAACCTACTATCTTAAACTAAATAGATATCTAGTGAGACCACACTACTAAGTAGAATGAGTTTTCCCTCACTAGTATCTGAACCAACATATCAACCATATACTGTGCTCCTTCATCCACAATGGTTATAACATAACAACATAATCATATGCAAGTATGCAATGTGGGTAAGTCTGACTCATCTATCAACATAGGGTTATATCTTTCCTAAGTTCACCCATTTACAAAACCGACCATCTGTCTCAATCCATAGTTTTCCTAGGGTTACTATGAACCTATGAGTTTTCATGGGCTAACTAATAACCTATCAAAGATCTTTAGAAATACCTGTCTGGAATCATAGTTTTCATGGAGTCACTAAAACCCTATTGGTTTCTACCAATAACAATTTCCAATTATAGTTTTCATAGGATTACGATGATCCTATTGGATTCTTCCAATACCATACTTTCAAATCACAATTTTCATAGGGTCGATAGTAACTTATTGGATATCCTCCAATAACACTACTCAAGCTATAATTTTATGGGATTATTATGAACCTATTGGACCCTTCCAATACCATAACTCATTTAATAATCTTTTGATCGGTTCTGGGTATCCTAACTCTTCTAAACTATCAAATTTCCTGCATGCAAATCTACTCACTCAGGGGTCAAATAAGATTATACTCACCAATGGGTCAACCTAGCTAGTTATCCTATCCTTTTTATATCCCAAAATGTTGTTATGGGACATGATGATGTGGGTATGACAATAATAATCATGCCAGATAACCAATCAAATATAATAAGAACATATAGCATCCATCATTCATATATGTTCAATAAATTGGCATCTTATAATTACATAACCATAAGTAATAACCCTCTTTGTTAATTTCATGTAAAAATTTTGCTAACCAGTAATTTATCCTTGAAAACATTTATCATTATGTATGATTAATCCTTTTAATTCATATTTAAAACAAAGAAAACATAGCTTCTTGCTTTACCAATTTCTCATGCCACTTTATAAACCATTTTAATATTGTCATGTATATGTTGGATTAAAAGGAGGATGTTGTCATTGTAGGGCTTAATGCCATAAATTAGAATATTTTCATTGTCAAGAACTAGCAGCGTTGATATAACGATCATAGGATGTCGCATTCCTCCATATCAAAGCCTTTAAAATAAATTCTAATTTTATAAAAACATAAGGCTATAATGCCAAAATCAATGTTGTTGTCACATGGGAGTTTATTTGTTGCCGAACCTATTAAGTATAGCCATTTATATACGAAAATACAATGAAGCCGACATTGATAACAGGCGGCACTGATATCATAAAACATTAATGTTGGATGCTTTTAAAAACAGCGGCTACTATGTCGTATTAAGGAATGTTGAAACTATAGTATAGAAGCATCATTGCCATAAAAGATTTAAAGTCGAAAATAAGGTTGGCGGCATCACTGTCTTAAAACGATAGTTTTTAGAACAGGCGGCATGCGGCATCATAGCGACTCCAAAAAGATAGCGGAAATAACACCATAAATTGTTTAATAATGGAACTAAAGGGTTGCGACATTAATGTTATAAAGTAGTTTAATACCAAAAACCTTGGGTGGTAGCATTGCTTAAATCTTGGTGAAATATGCGGCATGATGAGACTGATAAATGTCAGCATTGAATATAGTATGCCAAAACTCGTTTCAACCTAAATGGGTACATTACATACCAACTTACATTGATATTGTATGCCTCCATTCATATTGACGTTGACATTCATGGGTACATCAAGATGGATCATACATTGACTATCAAGATAATGACATTCTTGTAAATAAAATTAAAACCGATTTATTTCAAATAGGCAATATTTTTTCACCAACTCCAAATCGTTGTCAATTTTCTCTTTGGTTAAAATAACTTTAACAAACTTTCTTTTTAGAAATCTGCTGCCAACCCAACTTCTATCCCCAAAATAACTTTTGCATCCATTAAATAATCATTAATCATCTAGAATTAATATAAAATTTTGTAGCTTAATAAATTCATATAAAATCATAATCTTTTGGGGAAAATCCCCCAAAATTCATCAAAAATAAAAAACAACACATTATTTAACATATAAAAATTTCGAGGGTAGAAACATTATTTAATTATTTTAATAATTAAAACCCAAAATAAACACTCTTTATCTCTTAGGAAATTCAAAAAATATTCCTGTTAATTTGATAAATTATGAAATTAAAAATTAGTCTCCAAAATTATACTTTACACATCATACCAGAAATTCAAATCGTTTGAAGATCTAAAACTTAGGTTTGGCCTTTAAAACCTATTAATTTCATAAATAATCCAATAAATCGGTATTCTATCCAAACAATGTTAAAATTAAACATGGCACATCATAACATCATAACGAATCAAAATCCATCAAGATTCGAAATTAATAAGTATAAAAATGAGATGGTATCTTATTATTCACCTTAGATTAGATAATGGAGTTGCAATTTGATGGAGAATGGTTTCCTGAGCTTTTCCCCTTTGATTTGCCCTTATTTTTCCACTTCTAAGTTTGATTAATGGCCGGCCTCCTTGCGTTTTCCCTTGGTTGTTTTTGTGTGAGTAAAAATGAGAATGATATGAAAAAAGGATGATTTAAGCTATCTGTTCCTATTTTGCCCCTATCAAGCATTCTTTTATGTTGTAAGTTCTAAAACACTCTTAGTAATTAATTAGTAAAGGTTTGACCTCCTTGTTTATCAAATCTCATTCTCCTTATCTTAACGTTATTCTATTTAATTTATCTAATTAAATTTCATTGATGATCTTAGTCAAAATTAGGGGTGTTATAGACTCCTTTCCTTGAAGAATTTCGTCCTCGAAACTTAGTAAGGACTACATAACAAGCATATCAAACATGCAGACAATGCTAGTATATACTACCAGCTATAAAGTCTACATATAACAAATATAGAACATACCACCATAACAGCTCAGGATAATTATCCCTAACCTTTCTTCTATCCCCCAAGTACATCTTTCTCATTGTCTCTCCATTAGACTTTCACCAATATAATTATCTTGCTCTTAACTTTTTCTCATTTCTTGCTACAGCACGAACCGGTAGCCAAAAAAAAGTCAGATCCAGTTCTATTACAAAATCTTCCTATGCTATCGGAGTAGTAGTAGTCTCTGGATTACGTACATACTTTCTAAAATGAGAAAAATGAAAAACATTATGGACTCCTACCAAACTACTTAGTAACTTTACCCGGTACGTGAGTTTCTTAATCCTCTCTTTTATAGGGAATGGACCGACATGTCTCGGTGCAAACCTCCCAGTCTTTCCAAACTGTACCAAACCTTCGTTCGTGATACTTTAATTAAAACATGATCTCCAACTAAGAACTCTAATTCTTTATACCTCTTATCTGTGTAACTTTTCTGCCTAGACTGAGCTTCCCTCATCCTAATTTGAATTAACTCGATCATTTCTGTGGCTTCTCTGACCATATCTGGACCAAGAACCAATCTGTTTTCGATCTCTAACCAACACACTGGTGATTTGCATGACCTTCCATACAAAGCTTCGAAAGGCATCATTCCTATATAGTCTGGTAACTATTATTTTAGGAAAACTCAACTAAGTATAAATGGTCTTCCCATGGCCACCAAAATCTAGTACACATGCTCTTTACCAATCTTTGAGCACTTTATTGACTCTTTCTGTCCGTTCATCCGTCTATGGGTGACAAGCGATACTCATCTTAAGCTTGACTCTTCTAGAACTCACCAGTAAACAAAGTATCTCTATCATTGACTATACTATTGGGAATCCCATGCAGTCTAACAATATTCTTCATAAACAACTTAGGCAATACAGGTGCCATCCTGGTTGACTTAACGGGAATGAAGTGTACACTCTTGGTTGGTCCATCCACTATAATCCAAATACTCTCATTTCCCCTGTTTGACCTTGGTAACCCATTAACAAAATCCATGGATATGGAATCTCATTTCTAAACCGGTATAACTAAAGTTGAAGCAAACCACTTGGCTTCTGATGTTCAGCTTTTACTTAATGGCAATTTGCACATTGCTTCATCAGTAAGCCTATACCCTTTTCATACCTTCCCAGAAGAAACTTCTCTTCATATCTTGATACATCTTAATTCCTCCAGTATATATAGTAAACTTCGATCGATGATATTTCCTAAGAACTTCCTTTCTTAGGTCCCACATTTGGAATACACGACATCTTTTCTTCCTTAACCATCCTCTCTGGTCAAGACTAAAAATTTTTAGATCATCAATCTCAGTTCCACCATCCGATCTTCTAATCCTTTTGGCTAGTAAAGAATCATCTCTTTGCTTAGAAGCAATCCTTTTGACCAAAACTTGGCGTACTTTTAAGCAAAACAACATGGCAGTACTTTGACTAGAACTAACAGTCAATCTTAATTGACACACTATAAGTAGTCAACACTTGAAAATTCTTCCAATCTGCCACCATAGCTAACACCACATTATGATGATTCTACTAAGCGCATCTACCACTTTATTTCCTTTCCCTAGTGTACATGTAATATAAGCTGCTAAAAACTCTAACTACCTCTGTTGTCTTATATTTAACTCCTTTTGAGAGAATAAATATCGCAATGACATGATCTGTAAACAATTAGAACCTTTCTCCCAATAAATAGGGTCTCCATGCAGTCAAGGTAAAGATTAAGTTGCCAACTCCAAATCATGAGTCGGATATCTAACTTCATGTGTCTGAGCTGTCAAGAAGCATAGGCGATCACTTTACCTCTTTGCATCACATAAATCTCAATCTTGTTCCACATGCATCAAAATATACCACCAAGTCTTGATTACCATCTGACACAACTAACATGGACGCATTAGTAATGAATGTTTTAACTTAAGGAATGCTTCCTCGCATTTACCGGACTAAAAAAACTTTATGTCCTTCCTGGTTAGTTTAGTCAAAGGTGCTGCTATCCACGATAAATCATTGATAAATCAACGGTAATAGTCAGCTAATACAAGAAAACTTCTTATCTCGGTCACCTTTTTGGGTCTTTTTCAATCATTAACAACTTCAATTTTGGCTAGATCCATGGACAACCCTTTTTTTAAAACTACATAACCAAGAAATTTTACTTCTCTTTTCTAGAAATAACACTTTAAAAACTTCGCTTTTAGTTGATGCCACCTCAGCATCTCAAGCGCTATCCTAAGATGAATCTTATGACCTCTTTCATCCTTAAAATATATCAAAATGTCATCAATGAACACCAATACGAAACTATCCAAGTGTAATAAGAAAATTTGGTTCATCGAGTCCATAAAGAAAGCTGGCGCATTAGTTAACCAAAATGGCATTATTAATCACTCACAAGAACCATATCTCATTCGAAACATTGTCAGAGGTATACTGTCCTTCGCCACTCTCAGTTGATGAAACCCTATTGCCAAATCCAATTGGAAAAATACTCTGGCTCCACTCAGCTGATCAAATAAATCATCGATCCTGAAGGATACTTTTTCTTTATCGTCTTCTCATTCAACTTACGGTAATCAATACACAATCTCAGTGACCCATTTGGTTTCTTCATAAAATAGTGCGGCTGCTCCCTAAAGCAAACTGCTTGGTTTAATAAAATTCTATCCTTCTAACTCCACTAGCTGCACCTTTTACTCTTTCATCTCGGTAGATGTCATTTCTGTTAGGTGGTCTACTTACGGGTTTAGCTTCAGGTATAAGACCTATATGAAATTCAATAGCTCATTTCAGTGGTAGTTCCATAACAAACTTAAAAACATCTGCAAATTCTTTTACAACATAAACCCGATTTAGATCATCTTCCACTTCTATAGCACCCAACAAAGCCTAAACTTTTGAGCTTGAATTCTCAACTAAGTATATAATTTTGCAACTACTATCAGGGCGTCTCAATGATAATTTCCTATCTTGGCAATATATTCTAGCATCATATCTTCTTAACCAATCCACACCTAAAATAATCCCGAAACTTGCAAAATCAAACGAAAACAAACTATAGGTAAAAGTATAACCTAGCAACTCAAACTCTAGATAGTCAGATCTCAACCCTAAAGTTACATATCCTCCTATTGGATTAGCTACTCTTAAGGAAGTAACAGAGTATAATGGATTTAGATCTAACTTATATACTAAGCAATGAGAGATAAAAAAAATGTGATTCGCCTGTATCAAACAGTACTCTAACTGGTATGTTATGAATCAAAAGCGTACCTTCCATCACAGACTTTCCTTCCTTAGCAGTATTCTGTTTGGAAAATGATGGTTCTAAGAAGTGTACCTTTCCTTTGTCAGCTTTGACCAGCTCTACACTCTTATTCTTGTAGTGCCATATTTGGTCGCAGTTGAAGCAATTTACACCTTTCTTTTCCGCAACCTTCTTTTCCTTGTTGATTCGACACTCATGAGAAAAATATCCTTTGTTATCCCACTTGAAGAAGACAATATAAGCTTCCCCTTTCTTGGAAGCTCCACCCTTCTAAACATCTTTCTCGAAGAACATCCTCTTCTTACTCTGAAAACTCTTGGTGTCCACTGACTTCTCTTTCCCAAAAATCGCAAGCATCTCCATATTCCATATAGTCATTTTCACCACTATATTACTTGGATTTTGGAGATGTGGTATGGTTGCTTTAACAATCTCCAGCTTGAAACTCTGGATGAACTTCTCATTCCGCTTAATCATGGGGTTAGTGGTAGCACATCCACACCAATACAACTCATCTAACTCCCTAGCATATTCTAACACCGACATTTTCCCTTGCTCCAATTCCATAAATTTCCTAAGCAAGGATAAATTGGCTACTTCAGGCAAGAATCTCTCCTCAAAGCTCCTTCGAAATTCAATCTAACTCAATTCCTCTTTCGGCACTCCAACGGTCACTCGGTTTCACTGGTACAAAGCAGCTCCTTGCAACTGCGTCGATGCCAGTTTCCTCTTCTGATCATCATTCAATCCTAGGACATCAAAGATTCTTTCATAGCGTAACAGCCAATTCTCTACTTCAATAGCGTCCTCGGTACCAAAAAAGGCTTTCCTCCAAGACTAGTATAATCTCGGTTCAGCTTAGCATAGTTATTACCAATTGGCGCCACGGGATTAACTCCTTCCACATTTGCAGCATTTCCTCTAGCAACTCCTATAGCTACCCCGGCTTGCATCAGGTTGACTAAGAACTTATACATGGTCTTCATATCTACTAGTGGGGTTGCAACACCTATATTTTCATTTGCATTTTGATTAGCATTTGCCTATCGACTTTGGTTCCCTGGGTATTGGGTCGAACATCTCCATTACTTAGTGCTTCCTCCACCTAGATTCACTCTCCCATTTCCTGCTTCTATACCTTACTTTCTCATAATCGGCATACGAGCCTTAATAAGATACAAAAGAACGGTCTAAGAAAATGGACTCTCCATACTTATATATAGCAAATACAAGTACGTTACTATAGTGTTATCCCAAACCTCAAATCTTATTGTCTGAATCAGTAGGATTATATTTCCAAAATTCTTTTAATATTTTACATAAACCGATGCTTTGATATTAACCTGTAACATCCCCTACTTTGAGGGCCGAAACTAAGTGTAATGAATGCTACAGCCATCTATAGTATTAATTTTTGATGACAAAATGCAGTCATGTTAATCGTATCAATAATTAGAAGCTCATGAATATTAAAATTTTCAAACCCTGTTTGATAACAAACTTTTACATTTCATTGCACAGATAATATTCCGCATTCATTACATAATCCCTTTCTTAACCCATGTTCAAGGAAAATTTAATTGTTACAAAATACTCAAAGGGCGGCATATGAGATGCTTCCTTAGCTGATCAGAGTCTAACACTTGGCAATTACATAACTTGCCATACATCTATTCAGACAAAATCAGACAACACAACAAATTAGATAGAAACCCCAAAATAGCTAGATTGCCTCCTGCACATCTCAAGAAGCTTATTTATCTTACTAGAAATTTGGAAACTCTTACTCCCAACCTACTCAAATGAGTGCCTGAGGGTTTAAGAGGAAAACAAAAACTTTGGGTTGGACAAACAGTCTGATGTGAATAATAACCTACTATATTGAACCAAAAATAGATATCTAGTGAGACCATGCCGCTAAGCGGAATGAGTTTTTCCCTCATTAATGTCTTAACCAACATATCAACCATATACGGTGCTCCTACATCCACAATGGTTAACCTTAATAACATAATCATATGTAAGTATGCAATGTGGGTAAATATGACTCATCTATCAACATAGGGTTATATCTACCCTAAGTTCACCTTTTTACAAAACCGACTATCTGTCTCAATCCATAGTTTTCCTAGGGTTTCTATGAACCTATGAGTTTTTATGGGTCGACTAATAACCTATCAAAGATCTTAAGGACTAACCGTCCGGAATCATAGTTTTTTTGGGATCATTGAGAAACTAATGATTTCTACCAATAACAATTTCCAATCATAGTTTTATGGAATTACTATGAACCTATTGGATTCTTCCAATACCATACTTTCAAATCATAGTTTTCATGGATCACTAGGAACCTACTGGATATCCTCTAATGACATTGCTCAAGCTATAGTTTTTATGGGATTACTATGAACCTTTAAACCCTTCAATACCATATCTTATATCATAATATTTTACTTAGTTTTGGGCTTCCTAACTCTTCTAATCTATCAGATCTCTTAGATGGAACTTTACTCACTTAGGAGTCAAATCTGATTATACTCACTAATGGGTCGACCTAACTTGTTATCCTATTATTTTTATATTCTAAAATGCAGCTGTGGGTCATGATGATGTGAGTATGATAGTAATAACCATGCAAAATAACTGATCAAATAATAATAAGAACATATAGCATCCATCATTCAAATATGATCAATCAATTGGTATCTTATAATTACATAACCTTAAGTAATAACTCTTTTTGGCAATTTCATATAAAAACTTGAGTTAAACAATAATTTATTACTTGAAAACATTTATCATTATATGATTAATCCCTTTAATTCATATTTAAATCAAGGAAAACATAGTCCCTTACTTTACCAATTTCTTATGCCACTTTATAAACCGTTTTAATACCGCCATATATAAGTTGGAAATAATAGAAGAATGTTGGACTTCTTCATTATAGGGTTTAATGCCATAAATTAAAATATTTTCATTGTCAAGAACTAGCGGCATTGTTATAACCATCATGGGACGTCGCATCCCTCCATATCAAAGCCTTTAAAATAAATTTGATTTTATAAAAATATAAGGCTATAATGCCAAAATCAGTGTTTTTGTAGCATAGGAGTTTATAGGTTGCCGAACCTATTAAGTATAGCCTTTTATATATGAAAATACATAGAAGTCGACATTGGTAACAGGTGGCAATGATATCATAAAACGTTGATATTGGACACTTTTAAAAATAGCGGCTACTATGCTGTATTAAGGAATGTTGAAACTATAGTATAGCCGCATCTTTGTCGTAAAAGATTAACCGTCGAAAGTAAGGTTGGCGGCACTACCATATTAAAACCATAGTTGTTAAAACAGATGGCATGCAGCATCATAGCGACGCTAAAAAGATAGTAGCAATAACGTCGTAAGTAGTTTAGTAATGGAACTAAAGGGTTGCGCCATCAACATCATAAAGTAGTTTAATACTGAAAACAGTGGGTGGCGGCATTGTTTAAACTTTGGTGAAAATATGCGATATGATGAGATTGATAAATGGCGGCATTGAATAGAGGACACCGAACATCATTTCAACCTGAATGGGTCCATTACCTGCCAACTTACGTTGATATCATATGCCTTCATTCATGTTGACATCGACATTCACAGGCATGTCATAGATGGACTGCGCATCGACTATCAAAGCATGGCAATCATGTAAATAACATGTGATTTAATTCTCAAATAGGTAATATCTTTTCGCCAATTCCAAATCCTTGTCAATTTTCTATTGGTTAAAAATAACTTTAACAAACTTTCATTTTAGAAATTTTCCGCCACCCAATTCCTATCCCCAAATAATTTTTGCACCCATTAAATAATCATAAATTATTTAAAATTATTATAAGCTTTCCTAGCTTAATAAATTCATATAAAATCATACTCTTTTGCGAAAAATCCCCAAAATTCACCAAAAATTAGAATTAACACATGTTTTAACATATAAAAATTTCGAGGCCAAAATCATTATTTAATTATTTTTAATAATTAAAACTCGAAACAAATACCTTTTATCTCGTAGGAAATTCATAAAATATTCCTATTAATTTAGAAAATTGTAAAATAAAAATCCCATCTTCAAAATTATGTTTTGTACATCATATCAAAAAATCAAATTGTTTAGAGATCAAAAACTTAGGTTTTACCCTTAAAACCTATTATAATAATTTCATACAAATTCAAATAAATCATTACTCTATCCAAACAATGATAAAATCAAACATGGCACATCATAGCATCACGAATCAAAATCAATCAAGATTCGAAATCAGCAAGTATAAAAATGAGATGATCTCTTATTATTCACCTTAGATTAGATAATGGAGTCGGGATTTGCTGGAGAATGGTTTCCTTAGCTTTTCCCAATTGATTTGCCCTTAGTTTTCCACATCTAAGTTTGATTAATGGTCAGCCTCCTTGCATTTTCCCATGATTGTTTTTTTGTAAGTAAAAATGAGAATGATATAGGAGAGGGAGGGTTTAAGGGAACTCCTATTTTTACCCCTCTTATATATTCTTTTATGTTTTTAAGTTCTAAAACACTCTTAACAATTAATTAGTTAAGGCTCGACCTTGTTATTTATCAAATCTCATCCTCCTTATCTTACCACATATCACATTGTTCTATTTAATTTATCTAATTAAATTTTCAAACTAATGTTAATCAAAATTATGGGTGTTACATAATAGTGGTGTGTGTGAAGGTATGGGAGGGATTTATAAAATAGATTATATTATTATTTTAATTTATCTTTTAATTATTATGTATTTTGAGCTCGTACGATCACCCAACATGTCCGATCATCACAAAACTTGTCAACGCACATCACCTTATTATTCCAGTCCCGATGCCACTAGTTTTATCAAAATTCGAGACAGTGCCTAGGGATGATAATTTCGCACATTTCAAGACCGTTTATCGAAAAATTGATTTCAAGTAACATTATCGATATTACTTCAAACCATATATTTTTGTAAATATTTTTCTATAACCAATTATTATTTGTAAATTAAAAAGAGTTATTAAGCTTTAAAATTTATTATTTAAATATTTAAAATTATTAAATATGCACAATCAAAACGATAAAAGTCAGGGTCGTTACAGCAACGAAATTGCTTGTTTGATTGGTTGTAAAGCTTGATTTTTAGTGCGGGAGCACATTCTTCATTAAAAACATATTGCCCCTTTGAAATCAACATTTTATCTTCCTCCAGTATCTCCATATGTCATCTTCTCCAGTTGATTTAGCATCGCCTTACTAGCAATACTACTGAAAAAGTGTTTATATTTTCTAAATTTAAAAGCTTACAATACATTAAAATTAAGATATATATATATATATATACACATAGAGGATTAGGATCTGCTACACCTCACATTTGCTATACCTCAAATCTCCTGAATTCAACCACAAGTTCTAAATTAAATAATATACCTTTTTCTCTTGATGTGACAATAGAGAGAATTTATATTATTTAGTTCGGAACATGTGGTTGAAATAAGTGGGATTTGAGGTATAGCAAAAATGAGATGCAATCTATCCTTGCCCATATATGCGAGGAAATTAATCTGAAAGAAAAACCTAAGACTAATTTTAATTTGAAGAACGCAAGTTTTAAAATTTAGTTTAAAGGACAGCAAAATGCTATATTCATATAAAACTACACCTATAGAATTCTATAACATTCAAAAATCGATGCAAAATTCATTTGGATGCATTAATTTTTTGTTAAATTATCCTTCTCACTTAAATTATCTTTTTCACTTTGTTTAAATACCTATAGCTGAATTTCATTCTGTAAACTAGTATTTATGCAGTATCTACTTCAAGGTTTCAGTAATAATAGAAAACTCATTTTAATTCTATACTTCACACAACAAACTTTCAGAAACTAGTTTTAAGGGACTATAATAATACCCAATATTTTTATGTTTTTGGGTAATTCTTTATTAATAATGTACTAGTGGCCTAAACAGTAGTACAATTTCAGTTCGTGTATCATTAAACCTTGCAGTGCTTTAGTTATCTATTAGATACCATGTATTATGCTAAAATCACTTTACCAAAATCATCGTTTACTTCGAAGTCAACAAGATTTTGATTAGCTTTACACATGATGCAGTTTTAAAATCAAAAGATACTAACGTATGTAGATGGCAGGATCAAAATGCATGTTAAGACTGCACAAACATTAGTTTACATTTAATTCTATAATCACTTCATAATTTCAGTCATAAGTAACAAAATTGAAGGGACTCCACTAAATGGTGGTGTTGAAATGAACTAGGAAAAGGAATGATACATGAACTTAACTTTCTATTAGTGTAATGTTATATCAACTTAGCGTTATACATTGTAACGATGTATTAACTTAACATTATATACATGTAATGCTGCATGAATATAACATACTATATATGGAATCTAAATGAATATAGCAATCTATATATGTAAGGTTATATGAATATGGCATTTTCTTGTCCTTCAAACTAAATTTTAAAATTTGTGTCCTTCAGACTAAAATTAGTCTCAGATTTTAACTTTGGACTAACTATATATATAGGAATCTCTATTGGTACACAAAACGTAGACACAACTAGTGACACAATGGATCTCTACCATTAGATTTCTCCCCCATATAAGGAAAAAAGACCTAACGGTCTAGATCTTTTGTGTCGCCTATTTATATCCAAATAATCGACCCACGTGTATATATATATATATGTATGTATGTATGTATGTATGTATGTATATTCGAAAATGGGTTCTTTATTAATGATGAAAAAGCACTAAGAACTTTGCCTCCTTAAAAAACCTTGTCGGTGTAGCAAGGAAAAAGAGAACAACAATTCTTATATATTTTCACATCTAAAATAAAATAAAACTAATACAACACCCCCTCTATAAATAATAGAGTAACCGACCAAACCCATTTATAACAAAAAAACATAAAACCCTAATTATCATGCCGCAGGTAGTTATACACGGTCAAACTCTAATCTCTATTTAGGAACAAAAATCATGTCTTCCTTCTTTGTCTCCTCACATTGACCATAAAATTGAGCATGTATCTCCATACCAATAAGCTTACCATTACGATATGTGGTATACTTCTTAGTTTTAAATGCTCCTCTGTTCCTTTCAAGTCAAATATTATGAATAATAGTGCAGTAAAAGCAATGTCCCATGATTGAAGTATATGTTTATTTGGCAGTCGACCCACACATGATCTATATGTAGTTAAACTGAACTTCTTGGCCATAGTTCAATGCCAAATAACCTTACCCCAGTTTACTATAGGTGAAATAGCTCTAATTCTATTCGATATAGATTGAAATTAAAGGTAGTAGAACTAAGAATTTTCTAATGGTCCGTACTTTGATTTTTTATAGCTATAATTTAGTTAAATTTAGTTTCAGTTTCCCGAGTAGATGATAACATTTCTAGATAAAGAGAACCATTAACCAACATACACTTAACATTCAAGTTATCATGTGGGTATAGACTGATCCTATGCCATCCCAATAAATATGTCATATATTTATGATTCATCTACGGGTCATGCCATAGAGAAATAGTGTCTCCTTTAACTAGAATTAGCAACATCCCTTATTTTGAGGCCTGAAGCTAAGCAGTACAAATGTTGTAGTCATCTATAGTATTAACTTCAAGTGGCAAATTATGGTAATGTTAATGGTATCATAATATCAGAAGCACATGCATGTGAAATAAAATCGTCACAGATTTCAAAATAACTTTTCTGATTACATTTCAAATCAATATTTCATATTCAGTTACATAATCCCAAACGATTCCTAGGTTTGGATCAAATATAATTATTGCAAATTATGCCAAGAGCGACATATGAAGATGCTCCTTGGATGATAAGAGTACTAGATAGACATATCTGTCATAAATACATCACAGAGGAAATAAAACAAAATATCTCCTACATAGCAAACTTTGCCTCCTGCACGTCTTGGAAACCTTAACTCTCAATCTACTAAACCTGAAAAACCTTAACTCTCAATCTACTAAAATTAAATTTTAAGCATACGAGAGTACAAAGGGGAAAACATAAACTTCGAGTCAGACATAAAGCCTGGTGTGAATAATACCATTACATCTCGGTTTACTGATATTAAGTGAGACCACGCCGCTTAGCGGAACGAGTTTCCCCTCACTAATATCCTCCTTAAAAGCGTATCTTTTGCAAATCAATCTTGCAATCAAACCAATTATAACAATAAAAGAAAATACATATGTGCATAAAAATCAAGAAATTAATGGACTGTCTGTCCACACTATAGTTTAATCGGACTTGGCTGACTCGAGACTACCAGACATACCCAATAATCTAACATCCCTTAGACACAATAATGGGCCTACTGCCCCTAACTATTCTTTTTCTAGGGCCAACTAAACCTAACGGTTTTACAGTCTTACCGATTACCTGTCTTTACTCTGCATATTCTCTTTTGTGTGTAACCTCTATTTAGTCACCCGTGACAAGCACTACATACTGGAATTTTGGATTTATTTTAGCTATGGGCTAGTAGATAAAGTATAAGGCACTACCTTACACTAGTCCTATCTGGTCTTCTAATATCTGAGTCATAAACTTAGGGTTAACTACCCTATTCAAGTTTCATTTCTTGTCTTAGGGTTAACTACCCTGTTAAGACTTCATTTCCTTGTAAATAGTCCTTACAATTGATTTACCACTGAAATCATACCTTTCTAAAACATTTGATTAACTCAAAATACTTGTGCCATGATAATATATTTTACATAAAACAATGTTGATGGAATCTTATCAATGGGATTATCTATCCATTAAAAGTAAGTTTAAACCCTTTTTATTTTAAACTTAAAAAGATTTTAGGCCATGAAGCCAAACAAGATCGAAACCTCTGTCTAAACCTTAAATAATGCCTTTCAAAATAATTGAGAAAGTCCCTTTCGAAAGCTTTACTAAAACCTTAGACATCCTCTTTTAAACCATTTAAACTTGCCTTTCGAAATCATTGGAAAACTTCCATTCAAATACTCAAAATAAACCTCTCGAAAACATTGGTGGTCTCCCCTTCGAAACACATATTATATACCTTTCGAAAGCTTTGAAATTCTTCACTTAAAACATATCTTTCAATAGTATTGGTTCAAGTTAAAGTATGTGGAAACATAACTTCGAAATCATTTAAAATCATTCCTTTCGAAACCTTTTGGGTTTGACTTTCAGTATAACTAAGGGTCATAAAAGAATAAAGGCGAAAGCATTACTTTCGAAAGCGTATATCCTAAGTAAAAGAAAAAGGATAGTGTTGAACCCGACATTTTCAAAACCATTGCCTTCGAAACCATTTTGAAAGCAGTTAAGCTATCCTTTCGAAAGCATTGAGAAGGAAGCTTCGAAGTATAAAGGCCAAAGCATCCTTTCAAAAGCATTGTTTGAAAGATTTGAATGCGGCAGCATGGGTTTTGTCCTTTCGAAAGCTTCTTTTACAACATAAAGGAGGAAACTCATTCGAAAGCTCTTTTTTTAAATATAAACAAAGCAAGTTGATTAAGTCGAAAACTAACTCCAACCCTTTCGAAAGCTTCATTTATAAACGAAAACAGTTTAAAGTTAATAAGAGTGACTTCTATCCCTTCGAAAGCATGGTTTCAACTCTATACCTTCCGCCTTTCTCTAGTTCACTACGTATCAAGTGTTTGATACCATGTGCATTGGTATCGACTTGGTCATGGTCGAAGGTATGATGTGAAAGCTATAGATGGAAGTGGCGAAGTAGTAAATTTAAGCAAAACTGATTTTTTGACATTTTAAAGTAATTCCTTTCCAACTATCTTGCCTTATTTTTGTCAATATATAATTGCTTGCTAATTCTTTTTCAACATATTTTTCTAAATGTGCCGTCGAATTCAAATATTATCCAAATAAGCCTTTCTCCTTGAATAAACATGTATACTTTTAAGTCCCTCAACTTAAATACTTTTATAAGCATAATAAAGTACTTAGAAAATTCCCCAAAAATCACCATAATGCATTTTTTATATGCTTTCTAACATATTTAAATTTTAGACTCAAAACCAATATATATACTTGCCAAAAATAATTTTAAATCCAATTTTAGCTATTTTCTTTCATAAAAAATTCACAATAAATCCACAATTGTTTAGAAAATTATGAAACTTGAAACCCACTTCTAAAATAATGTTTTTGATCATATGTAAAAAATGAAAGTCATTTAAATACCATTTACTAGGTTTTTCAAATCTAATCATATCATAATATCTATATGAAGCAACATAAATCATTAATGAGCATATATATATATATATCCATTTAAATAATCATATCATGACATATTACTTGCAAAATTAATTCGGATCTAAGTAGAAATTGAAGTCAATAAAAATGAGATGTAAAATCATTATTCACCTTAGCTTGGTGGTAAGAAGGTTGAGATTTGTCTTTTGATTGATTTGCTTAAGCTACTTGAATCTTGACTTTTCTTCTTCTTGAATCTCTTAATAGTGGCCGAGCGAACTTACAAGGGTTTTAGTTTTGTTTGCAATTGTAAAAATGAACAAAGAATGAAGGTAAGAAGGGTTTATGGTATAAGAACATAGCATATTTCAATTTTTCCCCTTATCATACTCCTTCCACTACTTAATTTTGATTCTCTTTTGCTTATATTTATTAAGGCATGGCCCCACTTATTGGCTAAAAAAATCTTAGTCTCTTAACCATGTACATTAATTCATTTAATTTGTCTAATTAAATGCTATAAACATGTTAGTCAAAATTAGGGTCATTACAAATTTTGTGCATAACTACAAAATCTCTAACCCTTAGTATGTTTTTCGTTGTACATTAGGAATCATTATTTGTAGCCATAAACCGAAAATGTTGATGGTGCAAGTATTTGTTCCATAAACTCCAAAGACCATCTTTTATGAGCAATGTCCACAGTAGTTTCAAAACTGCTTTTTTTTGAAGTCCTTAAAAAACTTGAGGCTAATTCCCCCTTCAAATTCAGGTCTACACAAAAATTCCCAAGTACCTTATGATATCTACCACCCCAAAAAAAGTCTACATGTGTTGTTTCAATTTTTGTAGAATCGAGGTAGGCATTTGATATATTAACAACCAGTACAACACATTGGCATGACAGTGCTTTGCATGAGTTCAACTCTTCTTGCCATTGATATTGAAGCACTATCCTACCTCTTAAACCTATCAAACACTTTATTATTAAAAGATGCATTGCCTGGTGCATGAATATAATCTACATATACAGGTATTCCAAGGTACTTAACCGGTAAAGTAACCTCTGACATCCCTAAAATAGACAACAGGTTAACCTTATTTGCAACATCTCTGCTGAAATAAACCTTGTATTTCAAATTATTTAGTTTCTGCTAGTTGATTGAAAATGATATACATTGCATTTGCATTTGATGTAGTAGCACATAAGAAGGTCATAACATCGTTGGCATAAAGTAGATATGAAATGACTGGCTGAACTGATGAAATAGACTGTATATAATTTAATATAAGAGCACCTTCCAATTGTAGAGAAAAATATTCCATTGCAACACAAAATAAATAAGTAAATAGGGGATCTCCTTATCCTAGATTTTTAGTAGATGTGATAAATCCACGTGGTATACCATCAACCGTAATAGAGAAAGATGGAGCGCTAATGCAGCCGTAAATCAAGTTAACTAGAGAAAGAGGAAACCCATTGTAAATAACATATAACACGCAAATACTCTATTCACCATATTATAAGCTTTTTGAAGGTCGATTTCAATACACATTTTTGCTTTTGCTTTTATTAAAGTCTCAAAGAAATTCGTGTGCCAATGGTATAATATCTCCATTGTTTCTATCAGGCAAAAAAGCAGAATGATTCTTTACAATGAGAAAAGACAAATAATGTTTTAATCTAAAACAATTAATTTTAGATATTATCTTATGTATTGCATTAGCACATGAGATTAGACAATAATCAGCTATGTTTTGTGGCTTATCTTTTCTAGGGATCAATGTGATGAAATTATGGTTTAGTCCATGTGCCAGCTTCCCCCTTGGCAAAACAGTAGTAACAATAGAAAAAGGATATCCTTCAATTCACCTAATGCATTTTGTAAAATTTCAAAGTGAATCCATTTGGGCCTGGGCTTTTGGAGTCTTCAATAGAAAAAAACAACATCAACAGCATCTGTAAGTTTAGAGACATTAACAATAGTAGATAAGTACTTCTTTCCTTCATCATTTATAAGTTTTCTTGGTTGAACAAGAGGGAATATCCTGCCTGTATGACCATTGAATAGGTTGGAGTAGAAAAAGATTGCTTGAGTAGCAATTTGTTGTCGATCATATATAATCCCTCTGTATCCAACAAAGCATGATTTTTATTTTTATGCTTCCTCATTAACATTATAGCATAAAAAATTTTGAGTTAGTATCCCCACTTTGAAGCGATGCAATTTTGCACTGTTGCTTATTTAACTCATGTTGAACTTTCAATCTATCTCTCAACTGTACATGGATCTGTATACTTTTGTTTTATCGATCTGTATCCTCGAGGTCAACATCAAGTTGTATAAAATCCTTATTGTACTCTTCTTCTACTTGCTGAATAGAATCTGTTTTGGCTCCAGTCTTGTTTCAGTATTTATGATTTTTCTTAATTGCTTGCAATATGTTGATAAAATGTGCATGTTTGAACCATAAGTACTGCTTTAAGTCCTTCATGTATGCATTGAGTGTATCCTTCCAATTGATACCAAGTATTTACATACCTGAATGGTTTTCCTTTATCTAAATATGTTAAACAGAGAGTTGCAATAATAATGAAGTATGATCACTATGTTAATCAGGCAATGCAATTGTTACTAAATCTAGAAATTTAATTAATAGTTCATAATTTACAATAATTTTATCAATACTTGTGGCCATCCCTCTTCATCTCCATTTGTATTTGCAACCCTACAACACAGTTTCCATCAAACCACATTTTAGCATGCATTTTAAAAAGGGGCATTTCACTAAAAGGACAAACTTTGCAGTCCAATTAGTTTCTAGGACACACATCCACAAAAATTAATTTCAAGGCCAAAGTCGGCAGAATAATTACTTTTAAGGACAAAGTCAATCGTCCAATTACTTTCAAGGACATAATTTTATAGGTTTTTAGGCTTTAGAAACTAATTATTTTGCATTTTGTCCTTAAAAGTAATTATTTTAGTTGTATGTCCTAGAAACTAATAACAGTTGCTAAGGAGGCCCTTGTGGCTAATTTCCACTTTTAAAAATTACTAATATAGGATAAAGGGATAGGAAAACTCCCTTTTATAGCCTTCGGACTTGAAGCATTATTAAAATCTTCCACTACTATCCACGTTAATTCTTTGGTTGAAGCATTCATGCATAAATACTCCCGAAGTGTCTCTTTCTCTATAAAAGTTACTAGCATAAAAAAAGTAAAAACATATTAGAGACCACCTCTGTTTATCATCTTAGCAGTAATGTGTGGTTTACTTTTATGCAAAATTCAAAAGACCAAATGCAGAATCAACTAGAATAAGAATACATCCTTTGCATCCCCAAGTCATTGCTACGAATTATTTCCCACTATCTTGGTAAAAAAGATTGAAATCTAAACATGCACCTTGCCTTTAACTTATTTTCCAGCAAACACAATATTGTGAGCTATGGATATGTAAATGTTTGAATACATGATGCAGTTTTGTATCGGTATTCATCCCTCAGATATTCTAAGACTTTATATTCACTTAATTGAAATCAAGCTCCTTGTTCATCTTTTAGGAGGAGCAATATCTTTAGGAGTATTTTTTTGAAGCTTAGCCTCATATATAGGATTTGCTGAAAATATGTGGGAAACATTTGTTTTTGCTACTTTTTTTGGATTTTCCTAAATATGTGTTGCCACATATTCCACAAATTATCGAGTTATGTCTAAACATCAACTCCTGGAGAGAAATTTTCGAAGTCAAAGTCATCAGAATTCCAATCTTCCACTATAAATTCATTTAGCTTAGAACTCTATTGTTTTTCATTTGAATGTGCAGGTGGATTTAGTGCTGGATCACGTCGATGAAATGCAAAAGTTGATGTAGAAGGAGCATGCTAAGAGTTAAGGCATTCAAATCGATTCGAAGTAGAGATAATTGATAGTTTTATTCGATATTTCTTTCCCTTTATCTTTCACTAAATCCTGTACCTCTACTGATGTTTGAGTTGTATTTGGTTTGTAGTTTTAGTAGTGTCATCCATTTATGTTCAGAAATTTCAGCGGTTGAAACTCTATGTGTATTTGGAACTATGCCTTTTGGTTGCCATGATTTTTTTTTACAGAAATTGAACAATGCTCTGAATTGTGTCCATATAACTTGCAAACTATACAACATTTAGGCTTATATTCATATGCTAAAGGAATGAAATCACGTTGGTTATTTGATCATATCACTTTCACCTTTTCAAGGTAGTTGAAATCTGCATCTACTTCCACAAAAACCCTCACATAATTTAAGCGTAGCTCAATTGTGGTTGTATTATCCATTTTAATTCGATTACCAAGAGCACTAACCATATGACTAATTCCTTCCTTAACCCACTAAGCCAAATTCAGATCAAAAATTATAATCCATATAGGAATTGTAGTAAAATGGTCTTTTTTAACTTCAAATTAGGAGCCACATTTTTAAAATAAAATGTTTGGAGTTAAAAGTGCAAGGTCCACCTTTGATAATATTATCTACATTGGCACCTGAAGATAGTCATATAAGAATAAAGCCATTAGGGTTATAGAAGATTTCAAAACTTGAAACTGATTTCATAACCTTCTAAACGAATAGCTTGAAATGTTCAAACATAGGCCAATGCCTTATAATGTATGCAACTATGGTATTCAACCATCTTCCTGCATTTTCAGCAATAGCATCGTCGAGCATAAAAATAGTTGGACCATCATCCTTCTTAACTAGTGCGTAGAATTGCAAATTTCCAATTCTTAGGAGAATGAAGTCCCAAATTGCCTAGCGCTTGTACCCCAGTTCTGGATCTAGACCCTAATGAAGTAGGGGTTGATGTGGGTGTTGCAAAGGCTAGATCAGGTAGTTTGGAAGGCGATTCTTCCTCAATAATTGTTCCCACCAAAGAAGAAGCCATGTCTGTAGGTGTATGTATATATATTTGAATGTCATATTTAAAAATGCAAAATCACTTAAAATGAAGAAAGTTTAAACAAAATATGTTCGAAAATGGTAAAATAGAATTGAATACAAATGTCAAACACCATTCTTGATGTCATTTTTCTTGTGAATGTCCGTTATCACTATGCCTGCAACCTATTGAAACATCAAATAGCAAGAACGGAAGAATATATTGAAATCAAAAAAAATAAACTAAGGAAGACAAGAGGACACATAAAAAACTAAGATAACAACCAAAACTACATGATAACCGGTATTATTAGTAATATGAACTTCATTATGTACAATTTTCCAAAATCGTTTAATCAACATGAACAAATAACTCAAATCTTAGGTTTGAAAAGCATACAAATATAACGCTTTCAGTAATGTTCGCTTTAGTCGATAATTATGAATATGTATTTGTTTCAACACATCCAACATTATCCATATCACTAACCATATATTTTATGCTGATAAAATCATAAACCCAAATTAAAACATTGAAAAAACTTGCCCAAATTAATTTTACAATCTCCACTAATTTGTTCCAATACTATTTCTTCTAGTAAAGTTTCCCTTACGTACCATATATGGTAATCTAATCGCATGACATTGGAGCTTTTATACATAGTTTTGAGCTTCGCTTTGAATTTGTTCGTCCATTTTTCTCGCAAAGTATAGTTGAGCTTACTACACCCGAGTCCAACAACAAGCTATTTGAGTCTGGCCACTATTGACAGCGTGTGAAATAGGTGAATACAAAAAAGAATCCTATTTGGATCTTAATAGGGCTATAAAGTCAATTAACTTGTATTATATCTAACCTATTTAATAAAATCATATCTTATTTAAAATATTTTATATTTAATAAATTAATCATATTAATTGGTTTTATTCAATGATTACTTTATATATGTATGTATGTATGTATGTATTTATCATACATTCATAGCATGACGCGATAGTATGATGATGTATAAACATGTGAGTGTACACACACACATATATGAATATATATATATATATATATATATATATATATAGTTGTTGGAATTTATACCTACTACACACACACACAAATATATATATCATAACTTACATATGTGTATGATAATTTCATATGAATGTCGGGAATATAAATTCCTAATATGTGTATAGTGCTTGTTACGGATGTTAACAGTACAATATACATACATACATATATTGTTATATAAATTAAATTCAGATAAATATTTATCAAAAACCAATTATTGAAACAAATTTCAAACTTATTTCTTTTGCAGCGGAAATATCTAATTATTATCTAAAACAGAAGGGAAAGTCATGTCATCTTCTACTCTTGTAAACTCCTAATTATAATTAGATTTGAATCACATAATAGTCTAAAATAAGTGAATAAGAGGTTTGATATACACAAATTAAGACTTGGATAAAATGATATGGTGGGTATGTGTAAGATAAATGATCACATGTTATTATATACATTTATGTTTAATTTTAACTTTATAAATAAAACTATATATATAATCCAAATTAATTAACAGATGGTAGTCTTTGCATTGATAATGTGCTTGTTTGAGAAAAATTAGATCTAGAAAATTAATGTGCTCATTTGTGAAAAATCAGATCTGGAAAACCCTTCTTCTCCCATGCCTAGGAACAGCCCATTGCTAGACTTGGACAATACCCCTAAGGAATTATGTAACAAGATGTGGACTTCACTATTTACTAATAAACCCTCTAAGGCGGGCAGGTATGCCCCTAGACCGTTTCAAATCACTTGTATTGATAGATTGATGATCCCCTATGGAAGTTATCAAGACGGGTTTTTGTTTTTGAAGGACCAACTAGTTGGTTTCTTTTTGGATGAGAATCTTCCTTATTGGGTCACTAGAAATCACTTGAAACATGTTTGCAATTTGAAGGGTTGTATCACCATGAGATATGACAATAATTTATTCTACTTTGAATTCACTTCCCTGGAGGATACACAAAGAATACTGGAGGCCAAGCCTGTTATATTCAGAGCTGACCGTTTATCATTACATGATGGACACTTCTATTAACTCGGCTGATAGGGTTAGCGGTATGCATTATGGGCGCTTATGCATTTTGTTACATATATATAACTCGTTGACCAATCTTGTTCGAAATAAAGGTATTTTCTTTCTACTATATACTTAGTATAATGTGTTATATTAATTAATTAATTAATTTAATTTAAGGTATATTTAATAGAAAATCCATAAATGGTATGTTTTGTGATAGTAGTTAGAGAGTGTTATAAACATTAGTAATTTATTACAATGAAAATGAATATACCATTCTAAACATTCCTAGTCAAGATGCATCGAGATCGGATATTGATATATGTATAGAGACTAGAGTATGTAAGGCTCTCCAAATGTTGAATAGTGTAGTATCATGACTGTTGAGGGACACCAAGAGGTTATATATTAGTAGTTATTGGATAACTACTGGAGCAATTGACTCGATAGTTTTATGTTAGTTAATATAGCTAAGGTCAAACAGAAAATATCTATGCGACTAAGTTGCACAGTTCTCTCGAATGGAGAATACTGTGGATCTTTAATATGAAAGCACCGCTTTGATTATAGTCGAATCATGACATGGCATCCATTGAGTGACTATAGTTGGGTCGAGTAAAGTATTGAAAGTGAAGCACTATTTTAAAGAGTCGTCTCTTCAGTTATACGAGATTTGTATCACGGTCAACTCAAGTCAACTCAAAGTCAAAGCCTCCGGCGGAATAGTTCAGCAAATAATAATTGTTATTATTGAATCAAGAACTTTGTATTTGGATTATGGAGTTGAAAATGGATGATACTTGATTTTAACCATTACCAAATTCTATAATTTAAAGTGATATAGTTTTGATGAAAAGAATTGGTGTAAATAAATGTCACAACGTGATAACGTTTAATAAAGTAAAATTAGATTTTACGGAAGCTAAGTAAGAGATTAATTTGGACAAAATGTCACACCGCCTGCTAAGTAACGTGTGAATATTAACATTTGAATAATTCAATGTTAATCACTGATCAAATTTACACCCGACGAGTCACACAACTGGAATAATGAATTCTCTCTAAACGAAATGATTTAATATACCTGTTATAAATTAATTAAATTAATTAAAATCTATGAAAAATTAATTATAAAATTTTGAATATGATTTGAGGAATAAATATTATCGAATAATGTGTAATAGTTATAAATATATTGATCAATATGTGATATCGATAAGCAATTAAATTAAATTTAATTAATAATATTTGTTTGAGCTTAAAAGAGATGTTAGCTCATGATGATATGGTGATAATTCGGTTGTTATGAAGGCTATAGGGGGCGGCTAAAAATAGGCTAGAGGGGTTGTAAATGGATGGCTTTGATTTAGTGAGAATTGGTATGAGATACAATCCATATTCTTCTCTCTTTCATCCATTATAAAAATACCTCTTACCCTTATTATTTAAAGACTTTGTAGCTGCATTTATCGAAAATCATTTGGTCTAAAGAGAACCGGTTTCTTCTAATCCATGTTTGGGTGCATTTCTAGAAAATCCCATTCAAACCCTAAAGAGAGATTGAGTTTTAGATTTATCTTGTGGTGAACAAAAAACCTGTTGCCTTAACTTTGAGCATATGGCTCCGAAGGAGAGATGCGGGTTGAATTAGCAAGTGAATGAGCTATATGAGAAGGGCTTCACACTACAAGAAAATAATCTATTAATGGCAAACAACGATAGCATCAAAACGTATCTTGCTATTGTTAACTATTTAGTAGCCATTTAGACTAAAAATACAGCTCATGTCACGCAATTATTAATAAAAATAAAAAGCGGACGGTAATTTTTTGCTTTCCCTCTTTTTTTTCCTTTTCCCACGTATCCCTCCTTCCACCCTTCACTTCCAAAATCCCTAATTTATCGTGTTCACTCAAAAATCCATTAGCTTCAGCGAGATGCCGGTCTCTTCTCACATCCAGCCTACTTTTCGATTGGTATTTACGAGGTACGGGGATCGACACCCCGCATCTCCATCATTTTCCCTCTGCCGTTCTTCGACGCCATGATCTTTTGTACGAAGATAAATAAACACGGCTGCTTATTTCTTTTTCTCACTTCTCCGGTCCACCGATTTATCAATCCAAGTAACTGCTTGTCGTCTCTTAAATTTGTATTCTCTAATCAATTCAGAGTAGGAATCGATTAGATTTCTTACGCTGCATTCTTATGTATAGATTAAGGGTTAAATAATGATCATTAAAGCGAATTGCATGATTACATTTGGATTTTATTATTGGTTATTGATAGACACTTGAAGTTGTTTGAAGAAAACCGATTCTTTATTTAGGATGTATTTACAGTAGTAGATCAACAAGACATCAAAGTGTTGCAATTAACAAAAGAATTTTGGGCTGGTAACGCAAAGAACATAGCAAAAGAAATAATAATAGTGTTACTCAAACAGATCAAATGAATAAAGGAATAGTAGCTTGGCTCGAACACCATGAGAAATAGAAACATGCCTATAGTTTTTCCCGAGCAGTACAATTTCTGCATCTGAATCTAAGATGATCTGGAGCAATAAAAAGCATATAGATTATTAGATGAGTCATGAGAAAAGAATTCCCGGATAGATATAATCTATTTAGTCTTGGAAAGGAAGAAAAATTTAAATCAGTACAAGGCAATTGAATGTAGAATATGACTAACTTCTCCGCACTTGAATGTAGAATATGACTAACTTATTATTAGTATGCAATTGTACCTATACTAGCCAGCGACCATCTTCTCCGCAATCCTGCTTCATTTGTTAATGGTAACTTAATGAATAATTTATCATTGTTTCTTCCATATCTAGAAGGTGGTGTCATCTCTGATGGATTTTGATTAGTCCTGCAATTATAATAAGTGTAATTACCCAAAGCATGTAAAGGTTGTACTTTATCTCAAAGCCATGGTTTAGTTCATGACATCATGATGTTCATTTTTATATGTAAAAAAGATGTAGCAAAAGTGAAATGAAGAAAAAAGACATACATGTTCAAATTCATCAAGACTAAATAGAATATTAATATTATTAAATATGAATCTTTATGTTACCATAACATGCATTTAAGATTAAATAGAATATTCATTTTATGAAATTTGTGTCTCTATGTTACCCAAACATGCATTTATGATTTAAATCAAGCTAGGTACAATGGTGTTGTCAACTTTATTTTTAGAAAAGATGTATGTGAATGTGCATTATGATCATTTTTATATTTGTGAAAAAGATGCATATGTTTCCAGGTTCATATACCTCTTATCATAGCCATTTATAAACTTCTCGATCGTCTACAAAGTGCTTCGAAAGTGAGACCCTTTGTTATTGCTTGTATTGAGATTATATTTCTTTGTCTTCCACTTCTTATTTGTATCTGGTGTCATTAACTCATCCTCCAACTTTGTTGATAATTTAGATGTTGGCTTCGCCTTTGCCTTTGTACTGTATCTAATCTCTACACTCTACTGTTGATTTTGGCATAATGCATCAACACTCAAAATGGACACTTGATTACTGGTCTTAATATGTGATCCGACTTCAGCTTCTAATTCTAGTTCACCATTTGATTTTGGGTCATAATAAATAGAAGTATATATCTCAATATCCTGTTGTTTAACTTTAAGTCTTTCCATTTTACTCGCTGACATGAATTTATCACCGTCTCTACTTGCTAATGCCTTTTTCAAATTAGCCACATGCTCATAAATATTAGTAGTTTTAGAAAGTTACATAATAAAAAGTAGAGATTTAACATAATTTTCAGACTTAGTGGTTTCTTACTTCTTCTAATAATTGCAAAACCTTGCTACTTTCTTTGTTTACATGAGCAGCTCCAAGCTTGACAGTAGATGTCCTTTGATCACATATTCACATGATTTTATAGTAGGAGTTCATGGCATATATACCTTGATAGATGTCTGAGTTGTGTTTTTCATGATGATTCACAATATTGAAAAATGGTCTCGTGAGTTTATCTTGAGCTTGAGGCGCATTGGATCTTCTCCCTATTATATTAGCTTAAAAATATGTTTACTAACCAATTCATCAAAATTTTGACTTGAAAGTCCTAAGCAACAATTTGTTGCTTATTAAAAAGAGTCGAGAAAAATAAGTTGTTTTCCAAGAACTTATTCAATGAAGTTGCTTTTAAGTTTAAAAGATAGTGTACGACATTACTAAGTTGTACCTTCTAATGCAAATTGTGTAGGAGAATGGTAGTATCATAAAGATCGGTGATTCTTCACTAGCAAAATAACTCGAGAAAGGGGGTTACAAAGGCAGAACTAAATAAAAGATTAGTACGCTTCATTTATTTTGCTCTTCTTATATAGATTGGTTTCAGATTAAGATGATTTGCTGATACTATTTTTTTTTGCTTCATCACTGACTTGTACTCTTATTTTTAATGTTTTATTTTTGCATGCTATTGTTTCAAGATTTTGTTTGATGAATGGATCACGCATGTTCATTATCCCGTTTATAAGTTATACTATGATCCAAAACAACCATATTATAACATCGAACTAACTAGCATATTTATTAATATTATAGCAACCATATTATAACACTGAACTAAGTAGGAAATAATAGTGGAAGTTCATTATTCCATTGACTTATGAAAACAACTATATGTATTTGACTCTTACTACCTGAAGATTGTTTCAGGTTTTTTTTGGACACTTGTAAAATTGTAGCTAGACTTTTGTACCATATAGTTTATCAAAATTGATATTTGTAATATTGTAGAAGTTAAGTTTTACACAAGCTCAATATGATCAATATTTTTTTCTCTAATATTCTGAAAAGATGTATAATGTTAAAGTTCAAAATTCCTTTCATAATCATATCAAAATTTAAAGATTATACGATATTCTTAAGCAAATTTTATGTTCTTAACTTACTGCAACTATGAAAATATAAAAATGTTAAAGTTCAGACTTCCTTTCATAATCGGTTTGTAAAATTGTAAATTGACAGAAATTGACAGAAAAAAGCAAAAATGGTTTGTTTGTATAATTCATAAGTAATTGATAGAAATATAATTTGTAATATAGTTTGGGTACTGATCATCTTTGTTGAATATGCGCTTATATGTTTTTGTTTGATGATAATAAACATATATATATATATATATATATTCATTTAAATGTATTTGGTAATTTACTATTTTGTTTTTCATAGATTAAATAAATATTTATTGAACAAAATAAATTACACAGAATTTGAATATAAATTTAAACAGAAATTTTATTCAAACAAATATTTATTACAATCTTGAATAGTACAAATTCATGCTCTCACTATACATATACATTTTTGAATACATCACAATTTGATTTACATTAATAACCTCACTACATATCACTCACACTCATATTTTTCTTCAACTGCATTCCAGTCAGATTCCAGCATCCGAGTAATCTGCAAAAATATTCTCAAACGCAGTAAAATTGAAAAAGAAATATTTTTGCAATTCAAAAATAAAAGATGATTTTGAAAACATTGTTTGCCTCAGTTATTTGGGTTGTTCGTCATCATTTTTGATTGTATCTGTGCATATCGGCATTTTATCAGGGATAGGTGAGCACAGGTCAAACCCAAATGAAAAGCCGGGTTCAACTCACGTGTAGTATATTCAAAATTACGACATGAGCACAAGGTCAAACCCGAGTTTTGAAACTGGATTCAACTCAAGGCGACATGACATGAATGCAACAAAGACCAACATCAAAATGGACTGCAACAATCATGTATGCAGATCAGGTCCAGTGCCAACAAACAACAAGTCTCGACCAAAACAATTGCAACATGGATATCACAAAACAAAACTCACTGGAATGAACAAGCATGCACATCAACCAACAGTTACATGACGAAAACATGCATGCAACATGGACTGCAGACAACTCAAATGAACCAAATGCACATGTCAACAGCAACTACATAGGAATGCAGTAACAAACGGAAGGAATGACCAAGTACAAGCAAATGAATGCAATTCGAAGTGATATAACAGTTACAACTACAGAGACCAAGTTCGAGGAAACAGAGAAATACACACTGGAACTACAATCACGGCAATATGCTTGAAGACCACAGCTCGACCAGGTAACAGCATAGAACAATACCAAAGTATGGAGTGTGCAAGTGCAGACGACAGCAACTCAATGAACAAACTCAACAATGAAAGTTCAAGTCAGACCAATAGCAACATGGAACTATGCAAGACCAGAGTAGTACAGTATGCAAAAAACTGCCACAAGATACAAATCAGTAAAATACAACAAAGATGAACCAGTTCAATATGATATACAACTTGAGCCACAGATCAAACATTTTCAACTGACACATATATGCAGTAGTCGAACCAAGAAGCAGACATATATTCAACATGAACTCATGTGGACAGTAACAACAAGTACAAATGCATACACATACGTGACTACAATGCCACAATGAGACAACTACAATTCGAGCCAGAGAATTGAAGAAAGCCACTACAGGAATAAAGACAGTGGGCAAAGTTAATTCACAAAAATATCGAAGTTAAAAAAAAATGTCAAAGCCGCAATGAACAGGTCAACAGAGAAATTCACGGAACCAAAAGCAACATCATCAATACAATTCAATGCTGCAATAACCAAGCAATTTGTCCAAGCAAATAATCAAAAGCCGGTGGTAAAAAAATATCTCAAAAATTCAAAGCCGTGACTATCAAGCAGTATATACGCATTTGATTCGGTCAGAATTCATCGCAAACATCCAACAATAATCGAACGGCCAAAGCAACTAATTTTGAAGCAATCGGACGAACGAAAAATAAGGGTAACGAACCCTATAAAATGCCCCAATCATCATCGGCAACAATATACAAGAGTTCGAATACAAGCATCAGAGAAAAAATTCTTACCGAAGCAATAATCGAACTCACCGAAGAAAGCAACACGAAATCGATCGAGCCAGGCTAAATCACGTACAATCAACAACGATCGAATTAGTATCGGAGCTTCGCAAAAGCCCTAATTTGGAACAAAGAGTGCAAGGACGAAAGCCCTACTTTTAATCAGGAGAAACGAGAAGAACAAATGGCCGCCATTTTCAAGAGAAGAAGAAAAAGGAACGAGCCGAAGGGTTAAAAGAAAAAGGGAATAAAAAATCTTTTTTTTTTCTTTGGGCCGGTCATTGTTTTAAGGGCTTTTAGTCTATTAATTAAATTAGGGTTTAGGGTTGTTTGTTTTGTTTAAATTATTGTCTTTTATATTTTCGTTTGAAAATTGTGAATCAAATCTTGGTAAATCACCACCTAGGTTTTAGGTTGTGTCTGATTGTCTAGTTAGAATTAGTTCAGTAAGCAGGGGTTGCGAGTTTGCAAAACTCTATAGGAGGTAGCAGGGTTTGCGAGTCTGTTAGAGTGTTTGTAAGCGGGAGACTGTTTAATTCTAATAGAAATCTGGGAATGCAGCAGTAGGCAGGGTTTGCCGAAGCTGGGTAAATTTTGTGTGTGATTTATTTTCAGCATATTTACTTCACTAATTCGAGAAAATTTGCTATAACCCTATTCACCCCCCCCCCTCTAGGGTTAATCTAGATCCTACAAGTGGTATCAGAGCCTGGTATTTTTTTATTTAAGTCTGGAGTCATGAATCCACCAAATAATGCTTTTTGTGAGGGGCAATCTATTGCTAGGCCACCCATGTTTAATGGAAATGATTATGCTTATTGGAAAGTTAGGATGGGTATTTATCTTAGTTCTGTTGATTATGATGTTTGGGATATTATTGAAACTGGTTATAAACCTCCCACTATAACTGTTGGTGGTACTGAGATTCCTAAACCTAAGGATAGGTGGGATGCTAACGATAAGAAATTAAAAACTACTAATGCCAAAGCAATGAACGCTTTGATATGTGCTCTTGATAAGACTGAATTTAATAGAATTTCTCATTGTGAAACTGCACAGGAAATTTGGCATACTTTGGAGGTGACACATGAAGGAACTTCTCAAGTCAAGGAGTCTCGTCTAGCCTTATTCAGCAATGAATACGAGAACTTTGTGATGGAAAAAGGCGAGAGCATAAAGGATATGTTTGGACGCTTTTCAACTTTGGTGTACAACGCTAGAGCACTTGGGAAGGTATTCACTGAGGTAGAGCTTGTGAGGAAGGTACTACGAGTTTTACCGATGAACTTTGAGGCAAAAGTCACGGCAATACAAGAATCAAAAGATCTGATTAAACTAAGCATGGAGGAGTTGATCGGCAACTTGATGACATATGAGCTTGAGCTAAAGGCAAAGGAGGAACGCAACAACTCCGAGTCAAAGAAGAAGACGATTGCCTTAAAGAGCAAAGAAGAGAGCGATGAAGAAGAAGAAAATCCAATTGAAGAGCTTGCAATGGCTGTCAATAATCTTAAAAAATGGTCAAGATTCAAGTCACGAAAGAAGAAAATAAGTGGTAATATGTCAAAAGATTCTGACGATTCCGATAATGAATTAACGTGCTATAACTGCAAGAAGCCTGACCACTTCAAACAAAAATGTCCACTTCTCAAAAACAACAAAGGAAAGAAAAAGAAAAAAGAAGGCCTTTGCAGCTACTTGGGATGATGAAGAAAGAGAGGAAGTTTCGAATAATAGCTCAGAGGAGGCTAACTTGTGTCTTATGTCAAAATCGGATTCAGAAGCAAGCTCAGAGGAATCTAGTGAGGTAAGTGACTATTCTTATAAAGAACTTGTTCGATGTGTTGTGATCTTACTAAAACAATTGATACTCTTGAATCTAAAATTGAAAAACTATCTAATAGGAGAGAACTTGTCCATGAAAATTCTAGGTTAGAAACTGAACTTGAAAATATTCAAAACCTAGACTATAAAAAATGTAAAACTTTAGATTCAGAATTATCAAGACTTAGGAATAGCTTTGTGAATCTTGAAAAAGAAAACTTAAGTCTTAAGGAAAACATTGACACTAGGAAAAAGGATTTTATAAATAGATGCACCTCACTTGCAACTGAAAACACAACACTAAAAACCAAAGTCCAAAATCTTGAGAAATCTCTGAATAACTTTTCAAGAGGAGAAAAATCATTCAACATGTTATTGAGAAATCAAATTTTTGCTAACAACAGAAAAGGACTAGGTTTTGGGAAAACACAAGTTGATGATAATGCAAAATATAAGAATGTCTTTGGTAGATGTGAAATATTTAGACATCGTGTTGAAAATTGTAGTCATAGGAACAAGAACATAAAATTTATACAAGTTTGGGTTCCTAAGAATTCTACAAACAAATTTCATGTCTATTGGAATAAAAATAAAAGGACTAAACAAGTTTGGATTCCAAAGGGATTGTTTATTCACAATGCTTCTATCACTAATATCATTGGACCTAAGAGTTTCTCTAGGTCATCCTCATCTCTTTTTATGTAGGTCTGTTGGCGGGCGAAGGAACAACAAGAATGGTTTCTAGATTTAGGTTGTTCTAGACATATGACAGGTGACAAATCGAAGTTCCTTAGCCTAGAGAATTTTAAAGGTGGAAATGTGATCATGGGAGACAATAGCAAGTGTAAGATTATTGGTAAAGGTGAAGTTGGTAACGGTATTTTTTCCTTGACTAATGTTTTATACGTTGATAATTTGCATCACAATCTCATTTCTATTAGCCAACTATGTGACAAAGGTATGAACGTGATTTTTGATAGCGATACTTGCAAAATCATTGATAAATCTTCTAATAACATTGTTTTTATGGGAAAAAGAAAAGGGAATGTTTACTCGCTTTCATTTGATAATCTAAATCTTTCTAGATGTTTGGTAGCCACTGACGAAGAGGCATATTTATGGCATAGGAGACTTGGACATGCTAGCATGAGTCTCTTAGAAAAACTTGAATCGAAAGAATTAGTCAGAGGGTTACCACATCAGAAATTTAAAAATAACAAAGTGTGTAAAGCATGTTCCTTGGGCAAGCTTAGTCGATCATCATTTCGCCCTAAAAACATTGTTAGCACATCAAGAGTCCTTGAATTAATTCACATGGACTTATTTGGACCAAATGAAATTTCAAGCTTGAATGGAAAATGTTATTGTTATGTATTGGTTGATGATTATTCTAGATTTACATGGGTTTATTTCATAGCCAAAAAGTCTGAATCTTTTGACTATTTTTCAAAATTTGCAAAACTTGTTCAAAATGAAAAAGGAGTTACAATTAAAACCTTGAGAAGTGATCATGGAGGCGAATTTGAAAATTTGGAATTTGAAAGTTTTTGTGAATAAAATGGTTTAAAACATGAATTTTCTGCTCCACGAACACCTCAACAAAATGGGGTGGTTGAAAGGAAAAATCGTACATTACAGGAATTGGCTAGATCCATGTTGAGTGAGTATAAGCTACCTTTAATCTTTTGGGCAGAAGCAGTGAATACTTCGTGCTATGTAATGAATAGAGTAATGATTAGACCAATACTTGGCAAAACGTCTTATGAATTGTGGCATGAAAGGAAACCTAACATTTCTTATTTTCGTATATTTGGATGTCCTTGTTTCATTCTTAACACAGGTGATCAACTTGGAAAATTTGAATCAAAGGATGATGAGGGAATTTTCATGGGCTATTCAACAAGGAGTAAGGCTTACAGGATATACAACAAACGAACAAAGACAATTGTTGAATCAATCAATGTGAAATTTGATGAATCTGACCTGGAAAGGACGACTGAAAAAACGACTGACGATGGGATAGATCATGAAGACATTGAAGAAGGGACATCTAGTGAGAAAGCTGAAAGTAGGACGGTTAATACTGATAGATTAAAGTTCAAATCCAATCATCCTCCTGAATTGGTTATAGGTGATCCGACGGAAGGTATACGCACTCGCTCCTCATTTGATAAAAACTTATGTGCATTTTGCTGTGACAGTGGTTTTATTTCTGAAATTGAACCTGATTCTGTTGAAATAGCTCTTAATGATGAAAGTTGGTTTTTAGCAATGCAAGATGAACTTAATCAATTTGAGAGAAATAAAGTTTGGAAATTAGTTCCTAGGCCAAATGACTATCCAATTGTTGGAACTAAATGGGTATTCAAAAATAAATTTGATGAATCAGGAAATGTAATTAGAAACAAAGCTAGGTTGGTCGCAAAAGGATATAACTAAATAGAAGGCATAGATTTTGATGAAACATTTGCTCCAGTTGCTAGGTTAGAAGCCATTAGGATTTTGCTAAGTTTTGCATGTTATAAGGGTTTCAAACTTTAACAAATGGATGTAAAATGTGCCTTTCTAAATGGTGCTTTGAAAGAAGAAGTTTTTTTTGAACAACCCCCCCCCCCCCCCGGTTTTGAAAATCATGATTTTCCAAAACATGTGTATAAACTAGAAAAAAGCATTATATGGTCTTAAGCAAGCTCCTAGAGCTTGATATGACTGCCTTTGTACATATCTTTTGGAAAACGGTTTTAAAAAGGGGAGTGCTGACACGACACTGTTTCCACTACATAAAGGAAGTGATTTTTTGATTGTTCAAATTTATGTGGATGATATCATTTATGGTGCTACTAATGAACTCTTGTGCGAGAAATTTGAACAAGTCATGCAGGCTAAACTTGAGATGAGCATGGTTGGAGAATTGAAATATTTTCTTGGATTTCAAATCAAGCAAAGCAGTGATGGTATATTCATTTCACAATCCAAGTATGTGTTGGAACTATTGAAGAAATTTGGAGTTGAGAACTCCAAACCATTGAGAACTCCTATGAGTCCATCAACAAAGTTGGACAAAGAAGAGAAAGGAATTGCTGTTGATCAGAAGAAATATCGAGGGATAATCGGTTCACTTCTCTATCTTACTGCTTCTAGACCCGATATTATGTTTTCTGTGTGTTTGTGTGCACGTTTTCAATCTAATCCTAAAGAATCTCATTTGAAAGCCACTAAACGAATTTTAAGATATCTCTCACACACACACAAATATGGATTATGGTACCCTTCTTGTGAAAATTTTGATTTAGTTGGTTATTCTGATGCTGATTATGCTGGTTCATTGGTTGACAGAAAAAGCACTAGTGGGACATGTTTCATGCTAGGACATTCATTAGTTTCATGGTCAAGTCGAAAACAGAATTTTGTTGCATTATCCACCACTGAAGCAGAATATATTGCTTTAGGAAGTTGTTGTGCTCAAATTTTATGGATGATGCAAATTCTTTCTGATTTAGGCTTAGCTTATAAACAAGTTCCATTAAAATGTGATAGTAAAAGTGCAATAGACTTGTCAAATAATCATGTTCATCATTCACGTACAAAACACATTGATGTGAGACACCACTTTCTTAGAGATCACATTGCTAAGAAAGACATTTGCATTGAACATATTTCAACTGAGGCTCAACTTGCTGATATTTTCACAAAACCCCTCCCCGAAGACAGATTTTCCAGATTACGTTTGGATTTAGGGATTATAGAAATTGACTAATCTGACTCCCTGATGATTATCTGAAAAGATATATAGTGATTGAAAATAAGATGAGTGTTGATATTTATCATATATTATGACTCGAGACGGTATAATTAGTAAATTTCTTTAGAAATTTAAACAAGAATTATAAAACTTTTTCTTGGTAAAAATTCCATGGTCATTTCTATTTCTATCATCTTTCTATCGACCATCACTCATCAAAATCATACATAGTATGTAAATTTGTGGTAGTTTACAAAGGAAATTATTCGTTCTTCAATTTATTATTAAATTATCTATGCTTCAATTTATTATATTCTTCAATAAAAATAAATATCCAAAGTATTCACTCTCATTTAAAAGTCCTCACGGTTATGCATGGGTGAATTACTTGATTTTTGATTATGTGCTTCCATGCTCATTTAAAAGTCCTCACGGTTATGCATGTATGGAACGCATATCAAAATTAATTGATTTAAATAGACAAGTTGATTCTAATCCCATTTAAAAGTCCTCACGGTCATGCGTGGTTAGAAGATACTTGATTACATTTTTTAAATTAAATTGGAATACTGCTAATCTCATTTAAAAGTCCTAACGGTTATGCATGATTAGTAGATATTCAAATTTCCTGAAATAAATATACCACAAATAGACGGAACTGTATTTTTTTTGATGGTTTTATCCCCATCACTTCTGAAAGTGGAATATGCGTCTGCAAAGGTAATTATGATTTTTGTTTGATTTTTATTGAAATTTGATATTTATATTCAATTGAGTTAAATGTTTGGTTCATGTCTGTCACTTCATCCCTATTTTTATAACACTATTATTCTTTTGCCGATAACAAAAGGGGGAGAGAAAAGTTAAGATTTTGTCAAATAGAATCAAGCAAATGTCAAATAATTTTCCATTTGCATCTAGGCTCATTTATATATTTCTATTTGTATGCATATATGTAGGGGGAGCATCATGTAGAGAGGAAGCACTTAAATAGGGGGAGCAATTAGAGTATATAATTGGTCAAATACATTTAACATGGTCAAAATCTTAAATATATGTTTGTTATCATCAAAAGGGGGAGAATGTTGAATATGCGCTTATATGTTTTTGTTTGATGATAATAAACATATATATATATATATATATATATATTCATTTAAATGTATTTGGTAATGTACCATTTTGTTTTTCATAGATTAAATAAATATTTGTTGAACAAAATAAATTACACAGAATTTGAATATAAATTCAAACAGAAATTTTATTCAAACAAATATTTATTACAATCTTGAATAGTACAAATTCATGCTCTCACTATACATATACATTTTTGAATACATCACAATTTGATTTACATTAATAACCTCATTACATATCACTCACACTCGTATTTTTCTTCAACTGCATTCCAGTCAGATTCCAACATCCGAGTAATCTGCAAAAATATTCTCAAACGCAGTAAAATTGAAAAAGAAATATTTTTGCAATTCAAAAATAAAAGATGATTTTGAAAACATTGTTTTCCTCAGTTATTTGGGTTGTTCGTCATCATTTTTTATTGTATCTGTGCATATCGGCATTTTATCAGGGACAGGTGAGCACAGGTCAAACCCAAATGAAAAGCCGGGTTCAACTCACGTGCAGTATATTCAAAATTACGACACGAGCACAAGGTCAAACCCGAGTTTTAAAACTGGATTCAACTCAAGGCGACATGACATGAATGCAACGAAGACCAACATCAAAATGGACTGCAACAATCATGTATGCAGATCAGGTCCAGTGCCAACAAACAACAAGTCTCGACCAAAACAGTTGCAACATGGATATCACAAAACAAAACTCACTGGAATGAACAAGCATGCACATCAACCAATAGCTACATGAAGAAAACATGCATGCAACATGGACTGCAGACAACTCAAATGAACCAAATGCACATGTCAACAGCAACTACATAGGAATGCAGTAACAAACAGAAGGAATGACCAAGTACAAGCAAATGAATGCAATTCGAAGTGATATAACAGTTACAACTACAGAGACCAAGTTCGAGGCAACAGAGAAATGCACACTGGAACTACAATCACGGCAATATGCTTGAAGACCATAGCTCGACCAGGTAACAGCATAGAACAATACCAAAGTATGGAGTGTGCAAGTGCAGACAACAGCAACTCAATGAACAAACTCAACAATGAAAGTTCAAGTCAGACCAACAGCAACATGGAACTATGCAAGACCAGAGTAGTACAGTATGCACAAAACTGCCACAAGATACAAATCAGTAAAATACAACAAAGATGAACCAGTTCAATATGATATACAACTTGAGCCACATATCAAACGTTTTCAACTGACACATATATGCAGTAGTCGAACCAAGAAGCAGACATATATTCAACATGAACTCATGTGGACAGTAACAACAAGTACAGATCATACACATACATGACTACAATGCCACAATGAGATAACTACAATTCGAGCCAGAGAATTGAAGAAAGCCACTACATGAATGCAGACAGTGGGCAAAGTTAATTCACAAAAATATCGAAGTTAAAAAAAATGTCAAAGCCGCAATGAACAGGTCAACAGAGAAATTCACGGAACCAAAAAGCAACATCATCAATACAATTCAATGCCGCAATAACCAAGCAATTTGACCAAGCAAATAATCAAAAGCCGGTGGTAAAAAAATATCTCAAAAATTCAAAGCCGTGACTATCAAGCAGTATATACGCATTTGATTCGGTCAGAATTCATCGCAAACATCCAACAATAATCGAACGGCCAAAGCTACTAATTTTGAAGCAATCAGACGAACGAAAAATAAGGGTAACGAACCCTATAAAATGCCCCAATCATCATCGACAACAATATACAAGAGTTCGAATACAAGCATTAGAGAAAAAATCTTACCGAAGCAATAATCGAACTCACCGAAGCAACCGAAGAAAGCAACACGAAATCGATCGAGCCAGGCTAAATCACGCACAATCAACAACGATCGAATTAGTATCGGAGCTTCGCAAAAGCCCTAATTTGGAACAAAGGGCGCAAGGACGAAAGCCCTAATTTTAATCAGGAGAAACGAGAAGAAAAAACGGCCGCCGTTATCAAGAGAAGAAGAAAAAGGAACGAGCCGAAGAGTTAAAAGAAAAAGGGAATAAAAAATCCTTTTTTTTCTTTGGGCCGGTCATTGTTTTAAGGGCTTTTAGTTTATTAATTAAATTAGGGTTTAGGGTTGTTTGTTTTGTTTAAATTATTGTCTTTTATATTTTCGTTTGAAAATTGTGAATCAAATCTTGGTAAATCACCACCTAGGTTTTAGGTTGTGTCTGATTGTCTAGTTAGAATTAGTTTAGTAAGCAGGGGTTGCGAGCTTGCAAAACTCTAAAGGCGGTAGCAGGGTTTGCGAGTCTGTTAGAGTATTTGTAAGCAGGAGACTGTTTAATTCTAATAGAAATCTGGGAATGCAGCAGTAGGCAGGGTTTGCCGAAGCTGGGTAAATTTTGTGTGTGATTTATTTTCAGCATATTTACTTCACTAATTCGAGAAAATTTGCTATAACCCTATTCACCCCCCCCCTCTAAGGTTAATCTAGATCCTACAATCTTCGGTTCCCAGATGGAGAAATATAAATATAATAAATATACTTTTTCTTAATATACTTTGATATATAAATATAAAAGTAAGGGTTTTTATATTTAAACCAATCTTTAGGGTGAATGGATTTCCCTTGTGTTTGAAAGCAAGTCAATAGCTTGTATAGTAATAAAGTTCCACATGCCTGAATATACATTTTAAAAATCAACACTCGCCTACTTCCAAATCAACACTCGCCTACTTCCAAACTTGAATACCAGACATGAGTAACGTGAAAAAGGTAAAAACAACCTTTATTTTGTTTTAGCTTTGTCAACTTGGCCTAATATTGCTATGATATCCTAGGTCAGAGTGTATTGTAATTTGAATATATGAGGCATGAGATGGCAAAATATGAAGTGAATCATTTAAGCATTTGGATGAACACCTTTTTAAAACAACTGTTCTTTGATGTTTCGATCATATATTGAAAATATGTGTTTCATGAATTTATATCTGTAGTTAATAGTAGAAAGCAGTACTTAAACTTTTCACAAACACTTGGAATTGAAAAAATCATTACATCCACCTGTTTTAAGTTTATCGAAGAGTATTCAAGGCTATACAAGCACAGTTTTATATAATGTAACATGACATAAAACACAGTTTTATATAACAGATATTTATTTAATGTCCATTTATCAAAATAGTATAAAAATAAGTATTGGGGAATATAACCCAAAGTTTTATATTAAGAAACTTGATGACCATTTCAAAAAAATGTAGTGAATAATACATTTCTATCAACTGTAGTTTTGTTTAATTTAAAAAAGGAAACAATCTTAACTACAAATGTGTGCATCATATGCTGTCTACTTATACAAATTTTATTGGAGATTGTGAATACCACCACTCCTTATGATGTTTGTTGGAAACCAGACCAAACTCTAATGTTTGCTAAGCTAAACTTTGTCGGGGTGCAAGAGAAAGAAGTAAAAACTTTGGGTGATGATTTTCCTGAGATTATGTAAAGATTTTCAAGAAATTTTAATGATCGCTTTCTTGAAGAATATTTCTCTAAAATTCACACAGACCTCAATGACACTTTGTATCCATCCACAATTGGAATCGAAAAGGCTTGCAGGAAAAATATAGAGGGTATGTCGTACATGTATATCCACTAAAATGAATATTTTGAAATCTCAGTCTGTATAATTAACTGACTCCTCTCTCAATGTAGAATTTATTGCTGAGAAATGTGATGTAAATGAAGAAAGAGCAGCCTATCTTCGCATTGAGTTGTTCAGATCCTATGGCAGCTCACTTACAAGGCTCCTGGTACGCACTCATAACCATTTAACATTTATATACTTATCAGTATCGCTTTTATATTTGATTACTAACATGACATTTTCAAAATTTTAGGCACTTGGTTATGATGTTCATCCTGATGAGTACCACAAGTGAAGATAATTAACTTTTTAATTTGATTCTGACATACAAAATGAGTACATAATAATGTTGTTGTTTTGTCAACAGTTATGTGCATGGAAGGTTACCATATGAGAATATTCAGCCAGACCCACAGCTAAGGGATCTATTACTTCAAATCTCCCAACCCAAAATTGTAAGATATATACCACTACAACCTCCTTTTACAATTCTTTAAAATTTAATAAAGTTTTGATGATTGAACTTTATCATTATGATCGGTTATTTACAAATTCCGACATGAAACATGCAAAGAAAGCATTGCATAGACTTGGCATTGAAGAAGAGTTGTTTCAGAACTATACAAATAGTAGTATGTAAAATATTCATTACATACATATATACATGTGTGTAGTGCCGGTCCAACCAAGTGTGTAGTGCTTGGTTGCCTTGTGCCTATTAGAGATTGTTTGATTAATGAGATTAGTGAGCCATTTTATTAGGTTTTCATGCTCCAGGCTTGAAATGTAAAGCGTCAAAGATTCAAGTGTTTACATTGTTTGCAACTTTGATTTTGGGACAGGTATGTTAGTAGTCATCTTTATTATGCCAAGAAATTGTTTAAGATATAAAAACAGAACGAATGATATTTCATTTGGAATGCATTTACAGTAGTAATAAGCATTCCACAAGGAATTAGCAGTAGCAGCCTCCAATGCTAGCTGTTAGTTTCAATTTTTTACGCTCTTGGATTTTGGTGACAGATGTTGAGACAAATAAGCCTAGGGGATATGCCTTTATTTAGTATGTGTATTTATTTAGTACGTGTATACAAGAGACAGATGCTTCAATCATCAGTTTTTTGAACGTACATGCTATATCTACTCCATTTAAAAGCAAGCGCTCATAATTTTTTCTACATGATGCAGCTGCCTATAAACAAGCTAATGGAGGAAGCTAGATAATAGAAGAGTTCTTGTTTGCGTCGAGCATGGTAGAACTATCCCTAACTAGAGACCTTGATGACTGGGTAATTGTTATAATTATAATTGCATGTATAGTTATAACTGCTAATTGTTGAATTTCTTTTTCATAGGTAATTACCCATCTATGGTGCATACAAATGGCAACATGTTGTTGTATATTAGCGCTTTGAAGTTCTTTTGAAGTAACAACTTCTTTGGTTTGTACATTTAATCATCATGTGTAGTACGATCTTTTTATCATTTGTATTATTTATACTTCTAATGTAATGTTCATTAAATATTACGATATGTTATGCATCATTCTATGTGAATGTTGAACCATTAGTCATTTTTCGTCTAATGTGATATATATGATTGTGTGAAATGATACATTGTGTTTATGTAAATTTATCGATTGTAATGTGATAATGGATATATACGTATTGCAAAAATGAATTTAAAACACTGTTAAGAACACCATTAATAAGACTTTTTATTTCATGTTCAAAATGCTAAAAAAAACATTTTTTATAGCGTTTCTTCTGTTGCTATAATAGGTCATTGATTTATTACAATATGTTGATTTACAGCGTTTATAAAAACGCTGTAAAAGCCGTTTATAGCATATTACGAACGCCATTAATAAGATTTTTTATAGCATGTAAAAAACGCTATAAAAATACATGTTTTTTATAGCGTTTCTTCTATTGCAATAATAGGTCACTGATTTATTACAACATGTCGATATACAGCGTTTATAAAAACGCTGTAAAAGCCTTTTATAGCGTTTTTTAAATGCTATTAAAGGGTATTTTTGTTGTAGTGTCATTTGGAGGAGTATTTCAGAGTAGGGAGGACCGGTTATCTTTGTTTCCACAAAAAAACTACATGAAAGTAATAACTTACAGTACAAATTGTTATGTCCAACATAACGAAGTTAAACAATTAAAAGTATACTAGTAACCTCAGAAAAGTCATCTGGATAATCTCTAGCTACAGACACAAAATCTATCTCGTCATGTTATAAGTTTAATGAATATAAGTAACTCAACATAACTGAACCGTTGGGATCTAAAAAAACCAACATTGGTTAAGCATATTATATAATTAAAATATATAACATTTTATGTATTATAATAATTAAATCTTATTTAATTAATTCACTTTTATTAATTATTATATTATTCAATTATAAAATATTATATTGAATATACATACTACAAGTGGGTATCCCGTGCTCTGCACTAGTGTATAGGGTTTTGCTATTTATGCATGGCTTTACTAATTTTGGAGGGAAAATAGACTATGGTTATATACATTAATGATTTGTTGAGATGATCAGTATACTTTTAATTATTTAACTTCCTTGTGTTCGATATAAAATTTTTTACTGTAAATTGTTATTTTCATGTTTTTTTTTTTGTGGGAACGAAGTTCATTACAATCCCAAATTGGTATTGATTTGCTAGCAAACACTGTTGGAGACCTAGTCTGTTTTGACTTTGCTACGTTGCAGAAGGAAATGTTAGGCTATGCAAAAGCACTGATCGAGATAAATCTAGATAAGTTGCTACCAACATTCTTGCGAACCATCTAGCTTTAGGATAAGTCATGATTGTTAACCATGACCACCACTGGAAGCCACTTATAAGCTCTACATATCACTCCTTTGGTCACTTAGCCTCTGTAATGACCTGCCTTTTTGACCATCGGAAGTCGACATCAAATACATTCATGGTATTCAAATGTTGAACATCCAATTATCGAAAAGGCAGATTGTTAGGGTAAAACAAAAAGAAAAGAAACAAAGAACAGGGGAAATTGAATCTCACATTGGAAACGACAACATATAATATAATAAAAATGGTATAGACTGTCATCCAAGATACGAAGTACATCAGATTTAAAAACAAATCTCATCAACTGGACAGTTATAAATTTCTGACCTTACAATAGCTGATATATATATATATATATATATATATATATATATATATATATATATATATATATATTACAACAAAAATAAAATATCATGATAGATGAACATCAAGCTCAACTCCATGAGCTCCATGTCCCACAAACAACAACCTGGAAAATACTCTGTTTTACCCGAGCATTATAATAAAATAACATCTGGATCAGTCTAGAGAACCAATGTGAGAAAACTCAAGTAATAAGGCTGGCTTTTAATAATTACCTCACAAGGACAACATCCATATATTAAGAAATGAAAAACAATCAACGTAACAATCCGAACATGAAAGGATGTACATAGATAACAACAAAATCCAAACTTATAGAATGGAAAATTATAACTAGACATCAAGAAGAGCTTTAGATACTTCTCGATACAAATTACAAAACACAATTCAAAGATTTGAATTAAGTAAGGAAAGGGAAATTTTTCAACAAACGACTAGAGGGTGTGCCCTCTTTACCAAAAGTATACTTCTAGAAATATGCTTGAGAGTTATGATGGTTCTCGAACAATACCAAACCGGATCCCTTCAATGGTTATTGAGAATCCGAGTATTTCATATCTTCGAACGCATACCATCAAATCCAACTACAATGGATGTGAAGACACCCTAATATAAAAACCCGACATAGCTTGGCTTCCACTCGTGCTTTGGTTTTAGTAATTTCTGACAAAGGATAGTAACACTCAACTAAGCAATAAATCGTCAACGAAACATGAAAAATGAACAGATCATTTCTGACGTTTGAGGTAAAAATACGGAAAATGAATTTATCCAACATAATTAGGAGAGTGCCACCCTTTCAATGAAAGTATACCTCTAGATAAAATATATTTAAGAGCACATGTGTCACTCTCGGGAACTTCAAAGATGGACCCTGTTAAATTCACATGCATCCGAATATACTTACATCAATGCATGCATGCTATCGACTTCTCTAGATGAATGTGAATATATCCTAATCGGTGCGACCCACATGGCTTGGCTCCCACTCGCATTTTGGATTTACTTTTTCCTGTGTTGGATACCAATGCTCAAAATGAGCGACAATGCATGTTAGAACGACGAAGCATAATAATAACTAGGAGGGTGCACCCCCTTACCAGCGCTTTGTTTTTAGCCATTTTCGACAAAGGATATCAAAGTTCAAAAAGAGTAACACATTATCTTAGAGTGACGAAATGCAAAAAAGATAGCAGAATCAAAGTTGAGAATTGATAAATCAACTATCGAGAATAACAAAGTGATTTGTGTATTAAATCGCATACACTTACCACTAATAAATGAATCAAAATTTTAGAACATTTGATCCACACTTATGCTTGATTTTCATATCTCAAATACTGTAAAACAGTTTTAAAACACTCTTTGAAATATTCTTTTAAGAGGGTAAATTATGATACTAAGTGTATTAAAACAGTAGAAAAACAAATGTCATTAAAACATTGTTTACTAACAAACCTAAAAAAATTTACGCTTAGGTTTTAAACAATTTCTATTAAAAGATTTTCTCATTTATAAACCAGCATTTGTAAATTTAAAACAACACTTATTTATATACAACTTTATAATCTTTTTAATAAATTAATCAATTATCTTTAAACACTTTTGTCAAATTAATTAATTAACTTTAAAACATTTTTATTAAATCAATTAAGTAACTTTAAAGATTTTATTAAATGAGTTGATTTACTTTAAATTCTTTTATTAAATTAGTTAATTAACTTTTAAAAATACCGTTAATTAAAATAATTAATTAAACCCAAATATCATTAACACAAACGGATCAATTACATTCAATCATCATTAATTTAAAATTAGTAATTAAATCCAAATAGCATTAATTAAAAATGATTAATTAGATTCAACCATCATTGATTAAAATTATTAACTAAATTTAAAACTTCATTAATTAAAATGAATGATTAATTTCAAATATCATTAGTTAAATGATTCACTAAATTCAAACATCATAAACTAAAATGACTGATTAAATTCAAATATCATCAAATCAAAATGATTAATGAATTTTAAACATCTATTTGTGAAAATACAAGCCCAATTCAATAAACAAAGATTTATAGTGATGATATTCAATAAGTGACGATATAGTAAAAAAATGCTATAACGACACTTTAACAATTCAAATGGATGGTCACAAATTATTTTAAATAAACATCAATATAAGCAATAAAGAATATAAATGAGATGCAGATAACAGTAATAAATAATGGCGAGAAACCCCTTTGGGTCTCTCTAAAAATGTCCCATGTAAAACATACATATGTACGTGTATTTTCGAAGTGTTCCGTAGTGACACGTTCTCTATGATAACACTCCGATTTCTTCTTTTTGTCCCCTACAACCAAATGGTTATTTATGTCATCCGGTATTAGGCGGGAACAAACAATAATATATATAGTTATATGAATTTCCAAAACGGAAATCCAATCCAAACAGTCAACCAAACAATAATAAAAACTAACATACAAACATGTAATAAATAATTTTTATTCACTGTATAACGTATTGATTAACCAAAAAGTTGAGGTAAACTCACCAAAATTCCAGCTATCATTGAAGTATTCTATTTTGGCGTAAAATTGACATTCGATTTTAGCCAAAGGTTCATCTAGCTCCAAATCCAACAAAATTAGTTCCATTGCATATTTAATGTTTCTACGATTCCAACGCCATTGACCGCGTCTAGAAACCACCTCATACGAGCAAGGTATGAATTTTATAAGTAATCAAGTAATTAAGTTAATTAGTTACTCAATTAAACTTTAATTAACAAATTTTAATCACCTCAACACTATTCCTCATCTTCCCCAAATCCAACATATACACTGACACTCTAATACATATAAAACCCGTGGACTCCCCCCTCCCAATACCACTCCCAACTTGATGAAACAACCCCCCGATCGCTCGAACGAACTCTCCATCCAAAATGCTTCGCAAGCCACTCACTAAGACGAAGCTCGATCATGTATCCCTACCTTCGACCTACTCCATCGAACACGACCACCCAGGTGACGTGATTCACCAAACAAGACCGCATCTTCCAAACTTCGGCCGTCGAAGCTCCACCATGCCACGAATCCAATGCCACCCTCCCGAACGCCTAACGTTGCCCCAAATCCTGACAAAATAAAACCCTAGTTTGACTACCTCAAAATCGAACTCGGCCAGACACAATCGAACAAAACAACACATATACCAAAACATAAATCTTGACCATACGAGTTCAAAGCAACTAACTTTATGATTTTTAGTGAATTGTGGTTTGAGAAATAAATTTTCAATGTTTGGCCTTGAGTTAGTGTACTGGAAGTGGATACAAGATAGAAACGAAGAAAAATAAGAGGCAAGGTGAGAATGTTCAGAGGAAAAATGAAAATGAGGATTGCTTGATTTAACTTCACGACATAATCTAAACTAAACTCACAAGTAAACCGAAGATTCCAAGTTAAACAAATTTACAAACCAATATCATATTGGTGCTTATATCAAAACAATCACCATAAATGCAATTGCAAAATTTTGAATTTGATTTGATTTAAAAGTGTTTTAAAAATAGAGTTTTGTGGTACACCGTTATCCAATATACCATTCTCGTTCGAACCACGAACGACGGAAATAAGAAATGTGATCGTTCCTCAACATGTAACACTATCACAAATCAATAATAAAATGCATAGATTATTTAATTCTACGAAGTTTTAAAAATACCATCGTTTTGCCAAAAAATCGTCAAACGACAAATTTAGATATTTTTTAGTTTAAAAATTATGGAAAAATATTATAAATTAAATTAAAACATGTTACTAAAAATCAAGTATTTTATAAACAATTGATTTTCTTGTTATTTAACAATTTATTATTGTAAATAAATTCACAGAATGAATTTACCATTATTATTTATTAACTAAAATGATTCAATTAAAGTTATTAAATTTCAAAATCCAATTATTTTAAATATTCAAAATGAATTAAACATTTAAAATTCATTAACCAAAATTCTGGGTTGTTACATCCTCGCTATGTGAACACTCTTCTGAAGCTCCTCCTGCCATTCCTTATCATAATCCGACATCAAAATTTCTATCCCAGAAAAGATCCCTCTCCCTAGACCCCTTAAGCGCGTTTGTCTACCGAACGAGAACTTGTATAACAACATAGTTCTGACAGATGTAATAGATGGTAGCCACGAAGGATCCCCCATACGTAGCTTCATTGTCCCCCTATCTCTTGATCCTTTGAGGAGAAGACTTGGGTTAATCACCGTTAATAGCTACGTTATTCTCTGGTTGAAGAAACCTAGTACAAATATATGACAGCTAATGAAGGTAAGGATGGATAACTTCACTACAAAATTTATGTACGAGGCCTATTATTTCCATTGAAGGGAACTAAAGGTGTGACGACCGGAATTTCTAAATATTTGAAATTGAAATATTTAATTGATTTTAAATATTTGAAAGTTAGTTTAACTTGAATTTCAAATATACATGTTTATTTGGCAATTAAATTATTGGAAGTTGGATAAAATATTGAATCTTTAGTTTTATGCTTGTTAAAAATAATTTAAAGGGTTACAAAATTTATATTGATAATGCTGAAGATAGTAGAACTTTTAAAATTGAATTTAAAGGTGATTTGCTCAGTTTTGAAAATATACCGTTTAAACTTATATTTAAAAATAGCATTCCAAGGCACAGTCTTAGAATTCGACAAAACCAGTTCCATTGGATCCCTAATAGTGTTTTATTATCGGATTTCAAGTTTCGTAGTGTTTGGAGTTGTCATGTGATAGGTAAACGCACTGAAATCTATATCGAAATTTAATAAAATAACCGGTCCAAAAAGCTATATTCTCCATACGATCGAGTTAGGACTCAGAACCTTTTCCATTGCGTTTGAAATAGGCGTATAACATTATAAATGCCTAGCGGCACACCTCGATAGGAGGTTGAGATTGTGAGTTGCGTAATTGTGACGATTTAACTTTAAATTTAAATATAATATAATTGCATTGATCACTGTAGCAAGTGCAGACACGTAAAGAGAATTCTAAGAGACGTGTTCATCTAGTTAACACACGTCTTTATTTAAAGTGTATATATATAACACTTCGTCTCGTTCATAAAAATGGAATGGCGACCGTTCCTCGACATAAAATAAAAAGGGGGAGCCGAACTTAGAAATAGCTGCCTCGTTCTTAAATCATTTGTCGATCTTCAAAAATTATATACGAATCGATTGCATTCGTTTCCTTTATTCCATTCTCAAAGTCGAGCCTTAAGCAACGCATGCGTGTGGATATCGATTTGAACTCGTTTCAATCAGTTAGAGCCGAAGCTTGGGGGTAGCTCGGTCTCAAGCTAAGGACGTCTGAAGCGATGGGTCGGGTGGTGCAAGGTAGCTGGATGGTTGGGCGAACTCCGATGACGGCGCGAGTAGGGTTTCGCGATATGATTTGGAGGCGAGTACGATTATAAGCTGGGTAGGGTGGAGGCGGGCTGTCGAAGGTAAGTCGTGAATTATTCTCGATCGAAGCTGGGATGGTATGTGAGCTATGACCGGTGGAAGTCTCGTGGTGGCAAACTAGATGGAATTGTTTGTGTTTGTTTTTCCAGCTAGGCACGATTCTTTTTTTTTAATTGTAAGCTTGAATAACATATATATTTACAGACTAGATTTTCGAAAAAAAAATATTAAGTCAGGAAACAGAAATTTTTCTGGTTGAGAAGGATAAAAATAAAATCAGATATTGATCATGTAATCATGTTTAAGGGAATATAATATAGGTAAGATTTATGAAATGGGGATTTTGAAATGTTTCAATTGGAAGATTTTATAAAAAGTTAAAATTTTGAAATCGCATAGATCATTTTATATCGGATGTGATTTCCAAGGGAAGTTTAATTGGTTATAACAATTTAAAATTTGTAAGTCAACTTTAAATTAAAAACAAAATTTAAATTACCTCAATGATTAATAAAGATATGTAATTTGCTTGTATAAGGTCGTAAATCGTGAAGAAAACAAGTCGAGATGGAAATGGATTGCAAAACAAATCAAAGGTGAGTTAATCTCACTCATTTGATTACCGTTAATTTAAATAGTTCAAATTTAAATTATTTGATTGATTGCTTGAAATTGATGATTTATTATCTTTCTGGATGTGATATTATATATATATATATATATATATATTGGAGTGATTGATATTCCTGCATTATATAGCAGATGAAACCCTATGTGCCCCGCATAATGACCCTTATATCGAGATATCCCCCTCGAAGTGGGATTGTATTTTATTTTGTGCTAACATCTGTAGATGCAGAGAAGCAGGTTGGAGGGATCCAACTGGATTTCTAAAAATATTTAGATTGTTTTAATATTCTGTGATATGATTTATTTGATAACCTGTGATAGATTATATTGGTAATTGAAAATATTGTATGTTATGGTTTGATTGAATATATTTAGGTATACTAAGTTATCAAATATATATGGATTGGATTTTTGAAAGGAAATAAAAGAGAAATTTTTTAAGTAAAAATTTGGATAAATTAAAGAATGAATTGGAAAAGAATAAAAGTTGATTTTTAAATTCTAATAAATAAATTCCAAGTATGGGAAATGAGATTTTTGAATAAATTGGAATAAATGAATTTTTAAACTTAAGTGATATTATTTAAAGGAATAAAAGATTTATTTTTAATTCAGGATTTGAATGGTTGGGAATAAATAAAAGATTTTTTTTAATAAAGTATGAAATTGGTATTTTCAGTTTAAATAAGATTTTAAATCATAATAAAGGAGTAAATCTGAAATTAATGGGTTTTGGAATAAATTGAGTAAGTAAAGGAATTTATTTTTAAATAGAGTAAAATTTGGAAATCCATTTGGAATTGATTTAGTGTTTGAAACTGTGTTTTAAAAGGAAAACGAGACTATGGAATTTATAAACTGGGTTTATTAAGTGAAATAAGATACCAGTGGATATTTGGAAATATAAATTCACGGTGGGAATTTGTAAAGGAATGGGTAATTATTTTAAAAATAAATAGTGGTTTATTTTTAAAGGTATGGAAAGGAAGGTGTATTTCCCTGAAAAGCCGAGTATATTTTCAAAGAAATATTTCCGAGTATAAGTTAGAGGTTCTAAAGTGGTTCTAAAAGAATGTTTTAAAGGAATTTTATTATTTTAAATTGTTTAGAATTTTAAAGTAAATACTTATTTAAATTAATTATAGTAGTTAAATTATTTAAAGGTTTAACTTGTTTTATGATTTAAAAGATAATTATTTAATATTTATACCTTATAGAATAACTTTTAATTTTAAATTTGTTTTGACTTAAGTTTTACATGAAAATTATTATTAAATTTCATAACTAGTATTTTGAAGAAAGTGTTTTAAGTAGTTTTTATTTTAAATGTTTCAAAGTATATATTGTTGGATAAAGTGATTTAAATTATTTGAAAAATCTAAGTATTAAGACTTGGTGAATTTCAGTGGAAATAAACAAAATTTGAAAATTTATTCCGCGAGAGAAAAGTGATTCGAAAACTATTTTCATAGAGTTGAAGTATAGAAAATTAGCTTGCAAAGATATTTTGAAATAAATAATTTGGAAAATTATTTAAATCTGATGATTATTTATGGATGTTATTTGATAGTTAAATAACCGACGATCAATATTGGCCAATGTGCTGATCGTTTCGAAGAGACCGGGATCAGAATTAATTTCCCAAAAACCACTTCGATCTGCTTTGAATGTTTTCATGAAAAAGAAAAGAGCTTGGAGTCGAAGATGGAGCAGTGAAGTGCAAGGGCTAATCGCTACTAATTCTAAGGGTGATTCCAAAATGGATGTAGTAGGAGTAGTGCCTGCGGTCCCGTTCGGACCCGGAATGGACTTGTATGGGCAAATGCTACCAGAACATCGTCAGGAGGACGGTGAGCATTCTAAGTGAATGTGTGCTGAAAAGTAACACATAGCATCGAGTCTCATCAACTAGGAATGGCTAAAACAGGGGAGGTGCATGTAAGGCTAAGTGGCTAGCAACCAATTAGGGTAAGGTCATCCCTGCCTAGAGGTCTCTTTTTATTCGATTGTGTAGGCGGTTGCTGATCCCAACCATGGGGTGATCTTATTCGGACTATCCAGTAAGGGGTAGCTCCGGTCTTATGTAGTAGTGGATCAGGGTGGATCCTCGGTAGGGTGATCTAGACCACATACTGTGATGGGCGGTAACCCAGTAGCCCTGCCATTGTAAGGAATCCAATCTCAAATAAGCGCATGTACGGTTTTGATTGTGCCCAACTGTTGCTGAAACGTGAGATGCAAGCATTTCATCTAAATTCTATTTTACTTTCTATAGACACTATTATAATATTCAGATGGATTTGATAAAAATGTTTTGGTTATCGTAAGGTAAAAACCCAACATGTTTATTTGTGGTGTGGTCTTGCGAGATACCTTTGATTTCAAAGGATTTTGAAAACTTTAATAATCCTACTGGGTGTGTTTTCTCATGCTGGTTTTCTAGACTGACTCCGATGTTATTTAACTATAATGCTCGGGTTAGCCCGAGTATTATAGAGTATGGATTCTGGATGGACTGCTATGGAGCTTAGGAAACGCGCTGGATGGCGAGACGTATCACACGTATTTGATAAATATTCCGCTGTGTGTGATTAATTGTATAGTCAGTTTTGTGAGGACAGGTTATGATAACTATCCAGTTGTGTGTTATAAATTTTGTTGTACTCTGATGACGTAATGTATAAACAGATATATTTCTTTTGTTTAAAGAATAGTCATTTATCTATTATATATTGTTTCGCTGCGATGGTGAGATTCTGATATTGTTTCTATTTCTTCTTCTACTCCTTCTTCTTTAACCCGAACGGTCTGTTTTTTTGGCATTCGATTGTCTGACATTTAATACAAAAGACGTACCGATGTCGATTTTTGGGCATCGAAAAATCGGTTCGTTACGTTGTGGTATCAGAGCTGAGGGTTAAGCGAGAACCTTGGCTCTTGTGGGGATTACTCATTAGAAATAGAGTCCGTAATACTCTAGAATGAGTTTGAGTGTATTAATAGATATGAGCGTATATTTGTTAGTGGATATAAAAATTGTTTTATATTGTGTCGACTTATCTGTTGAGTGTTTATAAATTCTGGCCAGTGCAGTCTGGCCAACTTTATCAATAGGGATTTCTAAACTCTTAAACTAGGAAAACCGACACATTATAGTTTTTAAAAGTGGGGTAAATTAAATAATTTTGCCCAAAATTATTTTTATATATAAAAGGAATAACTTTCAGAAATTATTATAGATATATATGGTTGCTTGGTTGTTAGGAAGTGATAATATTAAATTATTATCATTGTGGTGTGGAAATGAAACGAGGAATTGAAATTATAGCTAAAGTTAAGAGAAATAATTATTCATAAATGTGAATTATAAATGTGGTTTATAATTGGAAACGAAACGAAATTCCACAGTAATATATGAATATGAGTGAAAGGATTTCGAATTTGAAAAATTAATTTCCTTTGAGTTTGAAAATAATTTTCAAAGGTTTTGGAGAAATAATAGTGATATTATTTTGGACATATTTTTGAATTGGATTTGAAATCTGGTGGGATTTGGAATTGAAAATATTTGAAAATATTTTTAAGGAGGTAAAAGCACTGAAATGACTTCGGTCACTGGAAAATAATTTCGTTGATGATTGCAGCATCATCAATGTTCATTTTCGAGTTTCCAAGAGAGGAATTGCTACTTAAATGTTTTAAATTGGAGTTGTTTGCAAAAAACTGGATTTGTTTTTAAAATTCAAAGAGTAATTTGATATGCAAACGAATTATGTATACAATTGATTTCAAAATGATTTTGAAATGTTGAGTAATTGTTTAAAAAGGCTTTGGGATCTTATTTAAAATGTTTAGGGAACATAAATGATTTTGGAGTTTATAAGATTCGAAATTTTTTAGAATAAAATTTAACTTAAAGAAGAGTTAAATTAAAATAAGTGTAAAAATGAAATAAGTTAGAAAAGTTAGTAAATTAAATGAAATAAATTAAAAGAAGTTAGCGAATGGAATTTAAATAAGTGGAAATTTATAGAAGTTAAAAAAAATTGAATTGAACCGGAATGTAAGTGAATCTAGTTAAGTAAACTGATTAGTTTAAATGGTAAGCAAATGAATGGAAATTGAATATTTGGATGATATTTAATTTAAATTGTGTAAAGTAAAGTGAAATTGTAGAATTAGTTTGAAGTGGACTAAAATAATAAGAGTTTTGGAAATAAAGACCATTGAGATTTAAAATAAATTAGTAAATGGAACTAATTTAAAATAATGATATGAATTAGCTATAAATGGAAGATAGTTGATAAAATTCAATATTCAAAGTTTGAAGATAAATTAAATTCATATGGAATTGGAGATCCAATTTGAATAAAACAGATAAAAGCTTAAGCAGTGATGTGAAAATAAATGGAAAATTCTTAATTAATGTGGTATTAGAAATATTAAGTTAATGTGTAAATGAAGAATTATTAAAAGTTAGGTAAACGGAAAATTGTGGATAAGAGAATGGGAGTTAAAGTAAATGTGAATGAGAAGAGAATTGATAAAGTTAATAATCAATTGAAATAAATACGTAGGATGTACATATATTATTCTATTCGTATAACGATTTGATCCAGATTCGAGCACAGAATTTCGAGATAGTTATATCGATCCAAGTTGGGATTTTTCACTCGATTTCCGATGGCGAACCCTGGATATGGATTTTGATTGATTCTAGAAATTCTCGATCATAATTATGGCTATGCAAGGAGAATGACAGTTTCTGATCAAGAAACCAGAACTGAGTCCGCACTAGGAAGTCGGGACGACACTAGTTCGAAAGTGAAATTGTCTGATCGAGTGTGTGATCGGATTCGGTATTGCGTACGAATGTTATGCGTACATCGTACCAACTTAAATAAAATAGATATTGAAAATTTTGAAAGGAATTGAATAAAATGATTTTGAATTCTGAGGTTGGATATTATTGCTAAGTAGGATATATAGGTGTTTTAAAAGCAAAAGGAAATTGGGATTTTTGACTTTAGAAGATAAATGGAATTGCTCGACAAAAGGTATGTATTTAAATTGGCATATAAAATTTGATGGTTTTCTGATCTAGCCACTTGGCCTTTTTTTCTTTTGAATCTGAGGGCCCATAGAGGCATTTTGTAGTTGTACCGATCTAGCCGCACAAAGGATACGCTGGCGAAATTTTTCAAAAATTTAGGGAGTTAGAAAAATTTTGAGAAAATTTTAATATTTTAAAATTTGATTTTTAAATTTAAATTTGAATGGTTGTGGAAATAATATTATTTGGAAACTATGGATGAGTCTGGAAAGTTAGTAATGGTGTTAATGTGGTCTTAATTATAGAATTGTTTTGGGAAAATATTGAAATTGTTTGGATTGTGAAAATAGTTAACGGGTTATGTACCATTCTTCTTAAAAAGTAATTTCGGGATGAAATTCTTTTAAGGGGGGGAGGAATGTGACTACCGAAATTTCTAGATATTTGAAATTGAAATATTTAATTGATTTTAAATATTTGAAAGTTAGTTTAACTTGAATTTCAAATATCACTATTTATTTGGCAATTAAACTATTGAATTTAACTATTGGAAGTTGGATAAAATATTGAATCTTCAGTTTTATGCTTATTAAAAATAATTGAAGGCTTATGAAATTTATATGGATAATGTTGAAGATAGTAGAACTTTTAAAATTGAATTTAAGGGTGATTTACTCGGTTTTGAAAATATTCGTTTAAATTGATATTTAAAAATAGCATTCCAAGGCACAGTCTTGAAATTCGACGAAACCAATTCCATTGGATCCGTAATAGTGTTTTATTATAGGATTTCAAGTTTCGTAGTGTTCGGAATTGTCATGCGATCATACGATAGGTAAACGCGCTAAAATATATATCGAAATTTAATAAAATAACTGGTCCAAAAATCTATCTTCTCCATACGATTGAGTTAGGACTCGGAACCTTTTTCATTACATTCGGAATAGACGTATAACATTATAAACGCCTAGCGGCACACCTTGATAGGAGGTCGAGATTTTAGTTGCGTAATTGTGACGATTTAAATTTAAATTTAAATATAATATAATTGCATTGATCACTGTAGCAAGTGCAAACACGCAAAGAGAATTTTAAGTCACATGTTCATCTGCTTAACACGCTGTTACCTGGAGGATTGACCAGGCAACTAGGGACTCGACATTTGTGCATCGTTCGGCATCCAGTGCGTTCGACACAACATACTCATTCGACACAACCGGATCGATCGGCGTTCAAGAGCGTTTGACATTCAAGAGCGCTCTGCATTCAAGAGCGCTAGACATTCATGAGCGTTCGACATTCATGAGCGTTCGGCATTCAAAAGCGTTCAGAAGATGGGAGTAGTCCAGCAACATCACTAATCTCATGACTCAGCTTGCCCAGCAACAACATCAGAAGCTGGGAGTAGTCCTGCTCCTCATTCTTTATCTGACAGCTCGACCTCCACTGATGAACCTCCTAGGCGTAGACGCCGTAAGACTGGAGTTGCACAGGCAAGTGCAACTGATCGATCCGCCAGGGATCAGGCACATGAGGAGACCGGACGCCTGGTTCACGAAGACCCAAATCAAGCTGGCCTTCAGGATGCACGTTTAGTCGTCCGCCAGCAGGCGGGGCATCACCCGCACGGTCTCGTGGAACGTAACCCAATCTTCTGTCCTCCATACAAACTCCGGACTTAACAGTCATTATCAGGCAGTTAATGAGAGAGAACCAAGGCTTGACCAATGAAGACTGGGGAGTGTCTAGGAGTCATCACAGATACTGTTCTACAGGCAGAGTATCCTAGGAAATTCAGCATGCCGACTATCCCAGCCTACGAAGGGAAGACTGACCCTAGGCAACACGTGATGAGGTACAAATGGATGATGATTCTGCAAGGGCGAATGATGCGACTAAGTGTAGGTGCTTCCCAATCACTTTGTCCAAAATCACCACTATGTGGTTTACTCGACTTCCTCCGCGGTCTATATCCAACTTCGACGAGTTGGCGGTGAAATTTGTTGAATAATTCAGGATGCATGCTACTCGTCCAAAGGACGTGATGTCCTTATCAAGCGTGATCCAGACTCCGGGAGAGTCTTTGAAAGCGTACTTATAGAGGTTCCATGTTGCCGCCACTGAAGTTAGCAATCAAACGATCACGCAATCTTGATGGCGGTAATGCGAGGTGTAGATCCGGACTCGGAGTTCGAAGATTGGTTGGAAGGAAAGCCCCCAACTATGTTGGAACGATTCTGTTCCAAAGCTCACCAGTTCATACGGAGGGACGAAGCTCGATGGACAAGACAAGATAAGGCACCAGGGCCTGTTCAGGAAACTGTGAAAAGTAACATCGTCGTGAAACAATCCGATGACAGTTCGGGAAAAGTTCAAATTAATGTCCGGAATAAGCCTGGACAATCTAAATGATCCGGAGGTGGAAATCCCGGAAAGAAAAAAAGACAGGGAGATGGAAGTCGAGGATTCCGACCTACAACGAATACACCCCCTGAATACGTCTCATGAAAACATTTACCTATCTACCTGTAACACCTTCCAATACAGAAAGCCGCGCCCAAAGGAGTCTACTGAGGAACAAAAAGGGACGGGGAAGTACTGTCGCTTCCATGAGACCTACGTGCACAATACTGAGGAGTGTAGACACCTCCATGATGCCATAGAATGGTTGATTAGGCAGAAAAAGCTACAGGAGTTTGTTAAGAACCCACCAGAGCGTAGGCAAGGAACGACAGACCCCGGACCTGGGCCGGCTCCATGCCACCCAGAGGAACCTGTCCGGACCGTAGGTAGGTTGATCATAAACATTATAGTTGGAGGACCTCATCCTGCAGGCAAGAATTGGCAGGTGATGGAACGATATACTACCACCCTGAGGCATGCGAATTATGAATGTTGTTCGAATATGGAAGACGGAACCCCCGCAAAACAACAACGCATGATGACAGCCAATATAGTGTTTAGGAGTCGAGATGCAGACAAGGTGGAGGATCCTACTATCAACCCAATGGTTATATCTGCAGCGATCGGGCCAGCTTACGTAAAAAGAATTTTGATTGATTGTGGAAGTTATGTCAACATCATCTTCAAGAAGGCTTATGACCAAATGAAGATGGAGATAAAAGATTTTAAACCATGCAAAGCCCGTATCCACGGCTTTAATGGTGCTGCAACCGACGCGATGGGGTATATTGAGTTACTAGTTGAACTGAGGGAAGGTGAGCGTAGGAGAGTGCGAGTCCTACCGTTCATAGTGATGGATGTTGACTCTCCATACAATGCATTTCTGGGTCGTCCGGCCCTGGAGGAGTTTAGGGCAGCCTTGGCCCCATGGTGTTTGACGTTGAAATTTCCCACCGACAAGGGAGTTGGAGTGGTACATGGCGATCAGGCGACTGGTCGCGCATGTTATGTGGCAGAGCTGAGAGAAGCTCAACGGAGAGAAAAATGGAAGGTTACTGATAGCACCGTCCGCATCCTAAATACTGATGATAGACAAGTAGTGCCCGACTCTTGGCTCGAGAGACATTCTCGGATCCTTAGAGACGTAGATCCGAGAGGTGATGATGGGGAACCCAGGGAAACAAATGCAGCACCGGCTGAGCTGACGATCGACATTCCAGTCAGTCGGGATGACCCATCACCAGTCCTTAAGATTGGATCACAACTCGACCCTTCAATGGCCGAGACCTTACTGATTTCCTTCGAGCGAATCTGGATGTTTTCGCTTGGACACACTCTGATATGTGCGAGATTTCTCCCACTACGGTGAGTCATATGTTGAACATAGACCTAAAATACGTTCTTGTGAAACAGAAAAGGAGAGGCATGGACCCAGAGAGGTCCGCTTCTCTCAAAGAGGAGGTGGACAGACTCAAAGCCAATGGGTTCGTCCACGACGCCTTCTAACCCGAATGGGTATCTAACCCTATGCTGGTGAGAAAAGCGAATGGGAAGTGGAGAACTTGTGTTGATTACTCCGATCTAAATAAAGCATGCCCGAAGGATAGTTTCCCTTTACCAAGAATCGACCAGCTCTTCAACTCTACCGCCAGACACGAATTATTGTCATTTATGGATGTGTATTCAGGATATAATCAGATCCCGATGCACATTCCAGACCAAGAACACACCAGCTTTGTCACAAATGTGAGGATATATTGTTATGTAGTAATGCCTTTTGGATTGAAAAACGTGGGAGCAACTTATCAGCGTCTGGTGAATTGAATGTTTAAAGAACAGATTGGTAGAACGATGGAAGTCCATGTGGATGACATGCTTGTGAAGTCACAGTAGTCAAACGACCACACCGAGACTTAGCAGAGATGTTTGATATACTCAGGCATTACGGGATGAAGATCAACCCATTAAAGTATTCTTTTGGCGTTGCATCGGGAAAGTTCTTGGGTTTCATTGTGAATGCACGTGGAATTGAAGCTAACCTGGAAAAGATTCAGGCTATTCGGGACATACAAGTGCCCAGAACTATAAAGCAAGTGCAAAGCTTGAACGGAAAGGTGGTCGTGCTGAGTCGATTCATATCCAGAGCCATGGATAAGTGCATTCCTTTCTTTGATGTGATGAAGAAAGGAAAGAGGAATTTCGAGTGGACATCTAACTGCGTGGAAGCTTTCCGAGCTCTTGTTAGACATCTAGAAAGTCCCCCAGTGCTATCAAAACCAACTGACCATGAAATGCTGTACGTATACTTGGCAGTATCCCAACATGCTATCAATGCGGCTCTGGTTCGCGAGGAGGACCGAGTTCAAAAGCCAGTATATTATATCAGTAAACGTTTGACGGGGGTATAAAGAAATTATCCCAGAATTGAGAAACTAGCTTGTTGCTTGGTGATTGCATCACGCAAGCTTCGTACATACTTCCAGGCACACTCGATCAGTGTTTACATCGATCAACCTTTGCGACAGATACTCCAACGATCGAAAACTTCTAGAAGGATGTTAAAAAGGAATATTGAGTCGAGTCAGTTCGACATTACTTACCTGCTGCGAAGGGCCATACAGGGGCAAGCGCTAGCAGATTTCATTGCTGAATTCACCGTGATAGATGTATCAAACGGCCACAGTGTCATACCTCCTGTTCGACGGAAGATGTACACCGATGGGGCATCTACGACCGTTGCTCGGGGGTTGGTATAGTTCTTGTCACTCCTGAGAACCGATCAGTTTGATACACTTTGAAGCTCGAATTCACAGCAACGAATAATGAAGTTGAGTATGAAGCATTGATTGCTGGCTTAAGACTTATCAAAGAACTGGGAGTAAGACCGGTTAAAATCTTTTGCAACTCGCAACTAGTGGTGTACCGAGTGCGAGGAGACTACCAAGCAAAGGGGAAGAGACTTGCCCCGTATTTGGTCCGAGTTCAGGAGCTGCTAGCGAATCTCGAGTATTATGATATTTCACATGTCCTGCATGAGCAAAACAGAGCAGCCGATTAATTGGCAAATTTTGCAAGCACTGGCGATGTGCAGCAGATGGAATTTTTTCTCGTTGAAACCTACATGTTCCGAGCATAAATATGACGGAGATAGATTTCGTGTTAGAGACCGAAATCAAGAAGGAATCGTGGATGACCCCAACCAAGCAGTACTTGTTACATGGGGTCGTGCCCGAAAGAAGGAGCAAAAGATGACAAGTAATTTGTAAGGCTTCACGTTATGTAATGCAAGATGGGGTAAGTATTGGAGGGGTTTCTCGACCCCCTTACTCCTGGGCATTGCCCATGATGAGGTAAAACGAGTCCCGAAGGAAGTCCATGAATGTGAATGTGGCGACCATACCAAGGGGTAGACGTTAGCAAAAAAATCCTCCGCTATGGACACTATTGGCTAACTGTAAATCGGGAAGCCGTAGACAATGTGAGAAAATGCGACAAATGTCAGAAATATGCGAAAATCCCGAGAGCTCAACCGACGGAACTCACACAAAGGGTTAGTCCCTGGTCATTTGCAATGTAGGGGATCGATATAGTCGGTTCCTTACCCCTATCCAAAGGTGGTGCAAAATACGCGATAGTTGCAGTCGATTACTTTACCAAGTGGGTAGAAGCAGAGCCTTTGGCCACTATCACCACCAAAAAGGTCACTAATTTCATTGTACGAAATATTGTATGCCATTTTATCCTTCCACGAACCATCGTTACAGACAACGGAACTTAGTTTGAAAGCAAAGAGTTCAAGGAATTTTACCAAAAATATGGTATTGAGAAAAAGTTTGCAACAGTTGCTCACCCAAAATCCAATGGACAAGTGGCCGTAAACAAAAAAATCAAATCCATATTGAAAAAACGTTTGGAAAAGCTAGAGGCAAATGGGTGGATGAGCTTCCAACAACGCTTTGGGCTTACAGAACCATCCACAAGTCCGCGACTGGCCACACTCCATTCGCATTGGCATACGGTATGGAAGCTGTCATACCCGTAGAACTTGAAGTTCCATCACATCAAGTAACTTATTATGACCATAAGTCAAATCAAGATCTTTTGCTGGAATCATTGGACTTCATCGATGAAAAGCGTGAAGATGCTAATTTGAGAGCGGCCGCATACAGGCACCGAGTCGCTCGATATTATAATGAAAAAGTTCGACCGAGAATCTTTGGTGTGGGTGATCTCGTTTTGAAACGAGTTTCCCCAGTTCCATCACATATAAGCCCCGCATGGGAAAGTCCATACGTCATTGAACGGAAGCTTGGAGAAGGAACTTTCAAGCTAGTGACCGTTGATGGTGCGACACTCCCTCAAGCAAGGAATAGCAAGCATTTGCAGCATTATAACACTTAGTTCATTTATTTCATATTTTAGTTACATTTATTTCCAGCAAGTCTTTATTCCTAGTTTGCGGCATGTAATAAGACAATTTAGCTTGTTTGCATTAATAAAGGCTTGAAGCCATTTTCTCTATGAATTGTCGATGTTTCTGTGTATGATAACGCTATGACAAATAACTAAGAAATACATTATTCTGCCTGACTTACGAACACGCACGAGCACTCAAAATCTCCGAGTCCCTGGAGTGCGGACTGGAGTACTCTGAGTCCCTGCAGTGCGGATCAGAGTATAAACGACTCAAAATCTCCAAGTCCCCAGAGTGCGGACCAGGGTACTCTGAGTCCTCGGAGTGCAGACAAGAGCATAAACGACTCTAAATCTCCAAGTTCCTGGAGTGCGGACTGGAGTACTGTGAGTCCCCGGAGTGCGGATCAGAGTATAAACGACTCAAAATCTCCAAGTCCCAGGAGTGCGGACTGGAGTACACTGAGTCCCTGGAGTGCGGACCAGAGTATAAACAACTCAAAATCTCCAAGTTTCCATAGTGTGGACTGGAGTACTCTGAGTCCCCAAAGTGCAGAACAGAGTATAAACGACTCAAAATATCCAAGTCCTCGGAGTGCGTACTGGAGTACTCTGAGTCCCCAGAGTGCGGACCAGAGTATAAACGACTCAAAATCTCCGAGTCCCCGGAGTGCGGACTGGAGTGCTCTGAGTCCCCGGAGTGCGGATCAGAGTATAAACGACTCTAAATCTCCAAGTCCCCGGAGTGCGGACTGGAGTACTCTGAGTCCCCAGAGTGCGGACCAGAGTATAAACGACTCAAAATCTCTAAGTCCCCGGAGTGCGGACTATAATACTCTAAGTCTCCAGATCATGGAATAGAGAATGAGCGATTTAAATATCCAAGTCCCCTAAGGGAGAACTGGATACAAATGACTTGAAGTCGTTGGACCCTTAGCGTGCAAATTGGAAAATATTCTAAGTACCCGGAGCATGGAATATAGAATGTGCAATGCTACAAAGTTTTTAACTTATTTGAAGATGAATCGAGAAGTTTATGTAACTTGCAATAGCTTGGGTTGACCATGATTATACAAAAAATCAAGCAACGGACGTCTTCTAAAAGGCAAAAGAACTAAGTTTTATTCATCAGAAATAAGTTTCTACCACAACTCCTCCAAAATTCGGATTCAAAAGTTTATTTACATGAACTACGAAGATAACTAAAAATAATTACATAATTTAAATTAACTCTCGTTGAATGAGAGCAACGACTACTTCTTCGACTTCTTCGACCATTTTCCAGACGACCCCTCTCCCATGCACTTGCCCTTGATAACTTTCTTTGCGGGGGTGTGACAGCTGAAGAAGTACGGGGAACTTCCACGGGCTTGGATCCGCCTGGGAGGATGACCTTCAACGGCTTATTCGCAGGATCGTCCAAGACCACAGCTTGAGGCTCGACTTTGATTTCGACCGTCTCTTTCTTCTCCTTCTGAAGCTTCTCCTTCATGCTCAGTTTAGATGTGTGTTCAGAGGCGCCGGTAATTTCAATTTCATAACTCCCATCGATGGGAGAGGAAGTCTCGGATTTATCCTCATCAAGTGCTCCGATCACCTGAGCATGCTCTGGACCGGGAGCCTCTCCTGCGTGAGTGGCCTCACTTGTCTTTTCCTTCACCTCCTTGGCGACATCGCTCCTTGGAGTGGGCTCGGGATCAGAACGGCCTACACAAAATCATGAAAACAAGCATTAGAATACGATAGCTTCTGGTGAAAAATGACGACTCTTGGAATGTTAAAGTGAAAGAGTTATCTACCAGGTTCCGACTGGCTCTCAACCGCAAGAGGGGTCTCACCTCTGGAATAGGAGATAAAATGTGAACGCCAAGGCTGGGGTCCCCCGGGTTATAACCGATGTGCTGCTCAAAGGGATCAAGTATCGGCCGATCGGCCGGCTGAGTAGGCGCATGAGCTTGAGACTCGATCCCGGATGAACCGACAATAACCTTTTTTCCTTTTGTTGAGAGAGAGCCTTTGCAGTAGAGATCTTTTGCCGCTGACAGGTCAGAAGGCTCGTTTCCCCTAAGAAATTATTTTATCAAAGCTCCTTCATCAACCTCCTCAGTACCATGTTCGACCTTCCTGATTTCTATTAAGGCCTCCCACGTCTCGGCTAAAGATTCGAGATAGCCCTCCTCCAGAAAAGTTAAGTCTCGGTGCATGAGAACGCAGGCATTAAATTCTGCAATTAGCAGGTCGAACATGCTTTTGACCTCTTCCTTACCTTCTTCCTTAGCTGCCTCAAGACGGGAGTCGATCTCTGCAGACGCTATCTTCTTGCCCTCTTCACGGGCTTCATCCTTTAGCACCTCAACCTTGGAAAGTTCATCCTCAAGCTTTGCCTTTAGAAGTTGTGTAGCAACGATCTCGTCGCAATATCGTTGTGACTCTTCTTGGGCAGCGGTCTTCTCCTCCTTTTCTTTGTGGAGTTGCTCCTCCAGCTCTTTAACCCAGAGGGCAAAGGCGTCCCTCTCCTTCTGTACTGAGTCCTTCTCCAGAGCCAGGGCCCCATAGCGTTGTACCGCCTCGTCAATTTCTTTTTTACGGGTTGACTCCAGACGAGTAACGGCCTCGGCAGTATCTTTAGCACTCTGCTGGGCGGCTTCAAGCTGGGACTTATAAGAGGCAAGTTCTTCGTCCTAAGCTTTAATGATATCTTTATCGTGAATGGTCTCTAGCTTCAGGCGATCTATCTCATGCGGACACTCTATGGAAACTTTCGAAACTTTCTCAGCCAAGTGCACGAACGCGTCATGCTGTACATAGACATCATTTGTACAAGCAATAGCACTTTGCTTCACATGCCTTGGAATATGGTGGATCGTTGGAAGAAACTTCAAGCCATCAAAGCATATCTTTGGAAATGAGGTTTTAAGTTCAGAAAGCCGCTCAGCAACCGTTGGATCGGTCACGGGAGTAAGAGGATTCTGCTTGGAGACTGTAGGCAATTTATGGGGATCTCGAGATTGTTTGGTACTTGATGAACCAGAGTATTGATCCCGATGTGCCTCAGGTTGAGATCCCTTATGTCCAGATTTCTCTCTGCTCTGCTCAGATTGAGAGGGAGGATCGCGAGGATATAAGGGATGATTGTGAGTTTTTCTTCGGTATGATGACTCTCGGCGGTGGTAGTCTCGGTCGCTAGATTCATCCCTATCTTGGCTCCTGCCGGAGACAGAATCCCGGCCAAATTTGTAGAAAATCGATGACCCACGAAGGCGGTCAAGTTAATGCGTGCTCCTCATGTCACCTACACAAAGTTTAAATAACCGTGAGTTAGAAAAGACGAGGGTGACAACGGAAATTTAAGTGCAAGGTCGAGTGCACGTATTTGTGTGTGTCTAAGTGTTTCCCCCCAACGGACCAGTTTCTTTACTAATAGGAATTTTTTCTCCCTGGTTTTGGGCTTGAATGCTTGCGTCGCCTCTCGCGGGCGAATGAAGCTTAAGGGCTCTAGATCATCGAAGTCATAGTTGAGTAGATCATCAGGTATAGATAGGTTCGATAGGCCTTTTAGTGAACTTTCTAAATGCTGTGAAGAAGTTTCTTTCCCCACTGGAACAAGAGTAACCTTAGAAGTTCCACCAACTGTTTTCCTCTTTAGCCCGTATGTTATTTTTTTCTTCCCCTTCAAAGGGGAAGGTGACATCTCGATGTCGTGAACTTTGACTATCGAATCCTGAAGGGGACTAACGTTCTCATCTTGCACCTCAGGTGTTTCGGTTTTCTTAATTTCCCCCTCTTCTAGTGTGTCAAACGCGTTACGTACTGAAGATTCAGCTTGCTTTTTCCCTTTGTCGGAAGCAGGCCTGGGTATAGTAACGCCTTAAGGGTGGCTTATCCGGTGACCTTCTGCCAACAGCCCGAACTTTGTAAGCGATTCACTTGTAATGAGAGTTCTGATGTCTCGGTCTTCGGAGGGCTTCAACGGCTTTAGAATATCCGGGGCCCTCAGGATGCGGATTAATACCTGAAAAGATGGAAGAGAGTTAGAAAAGGTATAGCTTCGATCAAACATGAGTATCGATCCAGGAAAAAGACTTACTTCCTTCTACCCATCTTCTGGCGAAGCCAAGGGGTAATGCACGTAGAACCACTCTTGCTTATACTGAGCAAATTTACTCCATGCCCCAGTTAAGATTTGGCATTTGCTATGCGGCTCGAAAAACATGAAAGATGGGCCGTCCTTCGTTTCTTGATGCAATATATGTATCGGATATCGCCCGGAGTCGGAAGCCTAGAGAGGACACTCATGAAAAGGATGCATGTGCCGTAGATAAATGCGTGGCTGTTTGGATGCAGTTGCGATGGAGCGATATCGACATACTGCAACATGCTCGAAGAAAAGAGTTGAACAGTGGCGCGCTGCCAACCCATTACATGAATTTGTTGCAAGCTGTATTTCCGACTGGGGGAAAGTGTGGACGATCATGCCCCAATGGAACTAGCACGTCGTGGTTGTTGTCAGTAAGGTACATTTTTATTTATTTTAATCTATTTTAGTAAATAATATATTTATATACATATAGGAAACCCAGAAAATAAATAGATGAATATACACATATTTGTATATAAACAGTGAACAGAAAGTAATTTCTTTTATTTAGTTTTACAAAAAAAATATAGGGTTGAAAAGGAATTTTAAAACGTTTTGATTTGGTTTATATAGATTATTAAAGGAAAATGGATTTAAGAAATTTAATTATTAGTTTAAAATTAAATAAATATATTAAATGGAAATTTATTATTCAATTTATTTCGAATATTAATGAATTGTATAAATATTTATACAAGGTGAAAAGATCGTGAAAAAAACGAACTAGAATGGAAAATGGATTGCATGCAAAGCAAAGGTGAGATCTGCTCACTCAAATTATAATAATTGAAGGTTTCAGTTGTTGATTTATGGTTGAATTGTGATAGTTAAATTTAGTTGTTGATTGTGTGCTTGGATGATTAATTTATTATTAGTTATATTAGTTTAGACTCTATGTGCCGCATAATAGCGGATGATATTATATTAAACCCATATACCGCGATATTCTACCTCGAAGTGGAATTGGTATTATATATGTATTTGGAGTGATTGATTTCCTGCATTATATAGCGGATGAGACCCTATGCGCCGCATAATAGCGGATGATATTTTATAAATCCCATATACCGCGATATTCCACCTCGAAGTGAAATTGGTATTTAATTGTTGTGCTAACGTCTGTGGATGAAGGGAAACAGGTCGGAGGGATCCAACTGGACTCCTCAAATATTTGAATTAGTTTCAATATTGTGTGTTGGTTTTTTTTATAATCTGTGTGTGATTATTTGCGATTGAAACCGTTGAAGGCTATAATTTAGCCAATATATTTTTGGTATCGTAGGATAGCAGAAATAAATAAAAAAAATTGGATTTTGAAATTTGGGTAGAAAATTTATAATAAATTCATTAAAAAGAATTGTGTGAATCTAAAAGAGGAAATTTAAATAGATAAAGTTTTATTTTGAAAAACTTATTGAATAAATTCTAAATTATGGGAAAAATTTAATAAATGGATTTCGAGTAATATTATTTAATAGTTGAAGAATTTATTTAAAATACGGATTTTAAATATTTGAAAGAGTTAAAGGAATTTATTTCAAAAGGAAATAAATTTAGAAATTAAATTTGGGATTTAATTTGGAGTTGGAATGAATTTTAGAAATCGATTTGGGATTTAATTTGGAGTTAAAATTAAATTTAGCAATCGATTTGGAAATTTGATTTGGTGTTTTGGACATAAATTGGGAAATCGATTTGAAATTGGTTTGGTGTTTTAAAATAAATATTTGAGAAATCGATTTAGAAAATCCAATTCGGTATTGGGAAATAAAATTAGAAATCAATTTGAAATTTGATTTGGTGTTTGAATGAAAATCGATTGGTGTTGAAATAAATTTAGAAATTAGGAATTTACGGATTTGGAACGTAAATTTAAAATAAATCCAAAAGGATATATTAATTGATGAAAAAAAATCCATTTTGAAAAGGAAGGTGTATTTTCCCTGAAAAGCCGATTATGTTTGTAAAATAGCTTTTGAAATATAAATTAAAAGCTCTAGAGTTGGTTTTAAAAGAATATTTTGGAGAAATTATTTAATTAGGTTATTTTGAAAATCTTTAAAGTAAAATTATGTTTTAAACTATTATAGAAGTGATTATTTAAAGTTTTAAATTGATATTTGTTTTTGAAATTGGATATTTAAATAGTTATATCCTATCTACTAATTTAATTTTAAAATTAGTTTTGGACTTGAATTTTTATATGAGATATTAGTATAATATTTTTCATAACTAATATTTAAGCAAGTATTTTAAAAATAGTTTTATTTTAAATGTTTCCAAGTATATTTTGGATAGGTATTTTGTATTATTTTAAAATATTTGAACTCGGCAGATTTTCAGTGGAAATGAATAAATATTTGAAGATGTTTTCAGCGTAAGAAAAAAATGACTTGAAATTTGTATTCAAAGTATCGAAATGTGGAAAAGTGATTTGAAATTTGTTTTTAAAAGATTGAAAGGTGAAAATTGATTTGAAATTTGTTTTCAAATGGCTGGAGTGCTTAAATTTTATCTTGCGAAGATATGTTGAAAATAAATAATTGGGGAGAATTATTTGAAAATTGGTGATTGTTTTGAATTACTATTGATAATTAAATAAACGACTGTCAGTATTGGACTTTAAATAGCATTTGAATTTCGATACGATGGGGGTCGGATTCCAAATGGATATTCAGAACCCACATCGAACCTTTATGATTGTGATGGATCTTTTGTTTAAAAGATCAAAGTGGAAATTTGTTGTGATTTGTTTGAATCTGAATGTAACACTTATTTTAAAAATAAGCGCTCATTATTCGGATTAGTTGGGAGAGGTCATTGTGTCATAAAACCCATTCCGAATAATGATACGATGAAATGGGACTGCATTTGAAGATGATGTTGAAGACTAGGTATTTTCGAAAACGAAAGGATTACCTATCGAATGTCTCTGCACCGGGTTGCTCCGGTATAGAGATTTTATCACGCTTTGTGATGGAGATTCCGAACGTGATTAGTGAATATTTGGAAGTGTGTTTGACGTTACACTTTGAGATGTAAAGCTGGTTTTTATCAAATACATTTCTGTTGGTGGCGGAGAATTTATACTCTTAGCTTAACACCCTTCTCTGAGACGTACGAGTTCAGAGGTTATGTAGTTGATGGTTACTAGTGATACATTCCCAATTTGGTAATGTGGCATACGAAGTGCTGCTGATCATTTGTTGATCGAAGCATGGCTTTGTGAAAAAAGCGTAGCATTGTGGGACGAGACTTCGTCGGACCTCACACCCCAGAATGGTCGAAACAGGAAGGACGCAGCAAGGTTATAGGGGGTAGCGCCCCTTAGGGTATGTTTATTTCCTTCTGGATAGAGGTGGTATCATGGTATGGAGCCCAGATACTTAACCTATGTGGATGCTGCAAATTTATTACTTTGTGGTTGTTGGTATTGAGGATCATCGGATAAAGGTTGTTTACGACCGGGGGATGGCGTACTCGTGTCAGTAGTTACCTATTTTTACAGAAGTAACCCGGCCTTGTGTTGGAAGAGATCCGGTTAGGTTCTCGAGGAGTCCCTCCAGAGGCGTACCCATGTGGCAATAGGAAGTTCCTTAGCCCGACCATTTGTTGGAAATCCAATCACCAATACGGGCCTTGTACGGTTTTTGTTGTAGAACCTGCCATCTAATATGGTAGCTATAGTAGGCATACTATAATGGTACGTATGCTGGCTAAGATTAATAATATACTTTCGAAATGTGTTTCGCACTATGCAGTAAAAAGAATATCCAAAGGTTTTCGCGTATCAAGCATTTTTGACTGTCATAAGGAGAAATCTCCTCCAAGTGTGCGTTTGCATTGTGTGTGCGGCAGGAGGCCTTATGGCAGTTTCATTTTTCAAAAGCATAGCGGATTTCTTTTTATTTTCTTTGTGAAAATAACTGTTTTTAAGATCTCACACCAGTCACATGACTGACTTGGGGTTTATTGTTCCCTTTCTAAACTCTGGGTGCCCATAATTTTCCACACGGGCAGCCTAGAGTCAGGTTATCATTATTCTGGAGCAAAGTCGAAAAAGAGATGCTGTGGAGAACTGGAGTTCAAGCTGGTTGGGGAGACGTACTTCCATATATTATTATCATTCCACTGTGTATTCAACCATAGGGGCATGTTATTATAAATGCCGTTGTTTGAGTGTCGTTGTTGTAATACTCTGATGTTGTAATGTGTAAACTGATATAGTGATTTTATTTAAAGATATTCATTTATGTATTATATTTGTTCCGCTGCGAAATGTGAGATTCTGTTATTGTTTCTGTTTCTTCTTCTACCTTCTTCTTTCTTAACCCTAACTGTTTGGTTTTTCATCATTCGACTGTGCGGCATTGGATATAGTGGATGTATCGATGTCAACTTTCAGAAATCGAAAATCCGATCGTTACAAATTTGGCATCAGAGCATTTGGTTAAGCGACAACCTTGGCTCTGGTGGGGATTACTCATTAGAGATAGAGTCAGTAGTACTTTAGAATGAGTTTGAGTGTAATAATAGATATGAGCGCGTATTTGTTAGTGAATAAAAAAATTGTTTTATATTGTGATGATTGGTTTGTCGAGTGGTATATGGATTCTGGTCGGTATAATCCGTACAACTCTATCGATAGGAATCTCTAAACACTCGTACAGAGCAAGTCGACACAATATTGTTTTAAATAGAGTAAATGAAATAATTTTACCCAAAACTATTTTGTATATAAAAAGAAGTCATTTTCTGTAAATTATTATATTATATGGTTGCTTGATTGTTAAGAGAATGGTAGTATTAAACTATTATCATTAAAGTTGAATAAGAAATTGAAATCATAACTTAAAGCTAAGGAAATAAAATCATATATAGATGGGATTTGCAAATATAAATTGTAAAAGTGATTTATAATTTGAAATGGAATTCCAGAGAAATATTTGATTTTGAAAAAGATTTGAAATTTGGAAATTTTAGAAATTAAATTCCTTTTTGATTTGAAAATAATTTTCAAAGGTTTGGAGAAATGTTTTTAAAGGGATGAAGGCTCTAAACTCTTTTCGGTCGCTGGAAAATAACTTTGGCGATGACTGCACATCATCGATGTTCATTTTTGAGTTTCCAGGAGAGGAATTGCTGCCAAATTGTTTTAAATTGAAGTTGTAAAATTAGTTCGAAGTGAACTAAAGATAATAAGGGTGGAAATAAAAAATAAAATAAATAAAAAAATAAAAAGTAAAAATAAAAATGGTTTGATATAAAATTAATTGCAATTTGTAATGAATTAGTAAATGAAACTAATTTAAAATAGAGAGACGAATCAGTTGTGAATGAAAGATAGTTAATAAAACTCAAAATTTAGAAGGTAAATTGAATCCAAGTAGAATTGAAATTGAAAATTGAATTCAAATAAAATTGAAATGTAAGATTGAATGAAAATGGATATATAACTTCAACATTCAAACTTTTGTAACGGAATATGCAAAATCATTTTTTTATATAGAAATTGGATATAGTTCTGAAATAGCTTACATGTGATATAAAGGAAAATGGAATTGGGATTTGATTTTCGAAGATAGATTTGAATTGCTCGAAAAAGGTATGTATTTGAAGTTCAGTATGAAATTTAGATGATTTTCTTGTCTAGCCGCTTGGCTCTTTGTTTTCTTTTTTTGAATCTAGGAGCATGTGGTGCCATTTTGTAGTCGTAAAGAGCTAGCCGCGCAAAGGAGACGCTAGCGAAATTTTTCGAAAATTTAGAGAGAAAACTTTGGGAAAATTTTTGAATTTGAATTTAAATTTGAATTTGAATTTAAATTTGAATTTGAATTTAAATTTGAATTGTTGAGAAAACCATATTATTTGAAAGTTCTGGTTAAGGTTGGAAAGTTAGATGAAACGATAATAGGTCTTTAATAAAAAATGGATTTGTTTTGGCAAGTCGATAGGATTGTTTGGATTGGGAAATTAATGAACGGGTTAAGGATCATTCTTCCTAACTAGTAATTTCGGGACGAAATTCTTTTAACGGGGGAAGGATGTGAGGATCCAGAATTTTTAAACTTTGAAATTTAAATATTTAATTGATTTTAAATATTTGGAAGTTATTTTAACTTGAATTTCAATTATAACTGTGAATTTGACAATTTAATTATTTAATTTGTTGAAACTTGGGTAAAAAATTTGAATCTTCAATTTTTAGCTTGTTAAAAATAATTTGAAGTCTTGGAAAATTTATATTGACAATACTGAGTATAATAGAAGCTTCAGAATGGGATTCGAAAATGATCTGATCATTATTGAAATTTATATCGTTTAGATCGATATTTGAAAATAGCCTTCCGAGGCACAGTCTCGAAATTCAACGAAACCAGTTCCATTTGATCCGTATTATTGTATTATTATCAGATTTCAATTTTCGTACTGTTTGGAGCTGTCGTGTGGCCGTACGAATCATAAAAACGCTGAAATAAAATCGAAAATTTGATTTAATAGTTGGGTTCAAAAAGCTATTTTCTCCATACGATCGAATTTAGACTCGAAACCTTTTTCATTGCATTCGAATAGGTGTATAACATTATAAACGTCCGACGGCACGCCTCGATTGAAGATCGAGATCGTGAGTTGCGAAATTGATACGATTTGAATTTAAATTTAAATTTTAATATATATGTTTATTTTAATAATATTCCCTAAGGCAAATTACACGTATCATCTCTCATAATACACGTGTTTCCTTATTTCTTAATATTCAACACGCGTTGAAAAATTTCTATCTCGTTCAAAATAACAAGAAAAGAATAACAAACGAAAGAAAATAAAAATAAAAAAACACGATGCCTATCTCGTTAAAACAAATCGAAATCCCCTTTTCTTCAAAACAAAAGAATTAATGGTCGCTCCCTTAGCTTTAGGCCATCGAAAAGAAGTCGCGTTCGTTTGAATAGGGGGAGGCTTCGTTCGAATCTAATTTGATGATGGGGGGATGCTCGAAATCAAAATCGCGCAAATCATGGTTCAAGCGGCGATGTTCGAAGGCTCGCGTGCGAATGGGTAGTTCGAGCAAGGCCAACGGTGAATCGTGTGAGCTCGAGTTCGTGATAACGGCGATGTTATGATGGGATGGTCCGGCGTCGCATGTGGGATGGTCGCAGTGGGAGGAACGCCCACCGGTGCAGATTTGGATGGGTCGCAGTCTTTGATTTAGGGCAGGCTTGCGGCAGGCGATGTAGATATGGCGTTCGGGTTCGCAAGGGCAGCGAAATCGAAGGGCAGTAGCGACGGTAGTTTCGAGGGCACTGTGCGTGCGCGTATGGAAGAAGGTCGCAATGGCTCGTGTGCGTGAGGATGTTTTGGTCTTTGCAGCCTGGACCGGGTCATTGGCTGGTAGATGTCGACGTCGTGGTTGTTGTCAGTACGGTATATTTTTATTTATTTTGATCTATTTTAGTAAATAATATATTTATATACATATAGGAAAACCAGAAAAATAAATAGATGAATATACACATATTTATATATATACAGTGAACAGAAAGCAATTTCTTTTATTTAGTTTTACAAAAAAATATATAGGGTTGAAAAGGAATTTTAAAACGTTTTGATTTGGTTTATATAGATTATTAAAGGAAAATGAGTTTAAAAAATTTAATTATTAGTTTAAAATTAAATAAATCTATTAAATGGAAATTTATTATTCAATTTATTTCGAATATTAATGAATTGTATAAATGTTTATACAAGGTGAAAAGATCGTGAAAAAAACAAACTGGAATGGAAAATGGATTGCATGCAAAGCAAAGGTGAGATCTTCTCACTCAAATTATAATAATTGAAGGTTTCAGTTGTTGATTTATGGTTGAATTGTGATAGTTAAATTTGATTGTTGATTGTGTGCTTGGATGATTAATTTATTATTAGTTATATTAGTTTAGACCCTATGCATCGCATAATAGCGGATGATATTATATTAAACCCATATACCGCTATACTCCACCTCGAAGTGGAATTGGTATTATATATGTATTTGGAGTGATTGATTTCCCGCATTATATAGCGGATGAGACCCTATGCGCCGCATAATAGCGGATGATATTTTATAAATCCCATATATCGCGATATTCCACCTCGAAGTGGAATTGGTATTTAGTTATTGTGCTAACGTCTGTGGATGTAGGGAAACATGTTGGAGAGACCCAACTGGATTCCTCAAATATTTGAATTTGTTCCAATATTGTGTGTTGATTTTTTTTATAATCTATGTGCGATTATTTATGATTGAAATCGTTGAATGCTATAATTTAGCCGAATATATTTTTGGTATCGTAGGATACCAGAAAATAAATGAAATTGGATTTTGAAATTTGGGTAGAAAATTTATAATAAATTCATGCAAAAGAATTGTGTGACTTTAAAGAGGAAATTTAAATAGATAAAATATTATTTTGAAAAACTTATTGAACAAATTCCAAATTATGGGAAAAATTTAATAAATGGATTTCGAGTAATATTATTTAATAGTTGAAGAATTTATTTAAAATACAGATTTTAAATATTTGAAAGATATAAAGGAATTTATTTCAAAAGGAAATAAATTTAGAAATTAAATTTGGGATTTAGTTTGGAGTTGGAACGAATTTTAGAAATCGATTTGGGATTTAATTTGGAGTTAAATTAATTTTACGAATCGATTTGGAAATTTTATTTGGTGTTTTGGACATAAATTGGGAAATCGATTTGAAATTGATTTGGTGTTTTAAAATAAATCTTTGGGAAATCAATTTGTAAAATCTGATTCGGTATTGGAAAAAAAAAATTAGAAATCAATTTGAAATTTGATTTGGTGTTTGAATGAAAATTGATTGGTGTTGAAATAAATTTAGAAATTAGGAATTTACAGATTTGGAATGCAAATTTAAAATAAATCCAGAAGGATTTATTAATTGATTAAAAATGATCCATTTTGAAAAGGAAGGTGTATTTTCCCTGAAAAGCCGATTATGTTTGTAAAATAGCTTTTGAAATATAAATTAAAAGCTCTAGAGTTGGTTTTAAAAGAATATTTTGGAGAAATTATTTACTTAGGTTATTTTGAAAATCTTTAAAGTAAAAATATATTTTAAACTATTATAGAAGTGATTATTAAAGTTTTAAATTGATATTTGTTTTAGAAATTAGATATTTAAATAGTTATATCCTATCTACTAACTTTATTTAAAAATTAGTTTTGGACTTGAATTTTTATATGAGATATTAGTATAATATTTTTGATAACTAATATTTAAGAAAGTATTTTAAAAATATTTTTATTTTAAATGTTTCCAAGTATATTTTGGATAAGTAGTTTATATTATTTTAAAATATTTGAACTCGATAGATTTTCAGTGGAAATGAATAAATATTTGAAGACGTTTACCGCGTAAGAAAAATATGGCTTGAAATTTGTTTTCAAAGTATTGAAATGTGAAAAGTGATTTGAAATTTATTTTTAAAAGATTGAAAGGTGAAAATTGATTTGAAATTTGTTTTCAAATGGTTGGAGTGTTAAAATTTTATCTTGCGAAGATATGTTGAAAATAAATAATTAGGGAGAATTATTTGAAAATTGGTAATTGTTGTGAATTATTGATTGATAGTTAAATAACCGAATATCAATATTGGCCTTTAAATGACATTTGAATTTCGATGCGACCGGGGATCGGATTCCAAATGGATATTCGAAACCCACATCGAACCTTTGTGATTGTGATGGGTCTTTTGTTTAAAAGATCAAAGTGTAAATTTGTTGTGATTTGTTTGAATCTGAATGTAAGATTTATTTTAAAAATAAGCGCTCGTTATTCGAATTAGCCGGGAGAGGACCTTGTGCAATAAAACCCATTCCGAATAATGATACGACGAAATGTGATTGCATTTGAAGATGGTGTTGAAGACCGGGTATTTTTGAAAGCAAAAGGATTACCTGTCGAATGTCTCTGCACCGGGTTTCTCGGGTATAGAGATTTTATCACCCTTTGTGATGGGGATTTTGGACGTTATTAGTGAATATCCGGATTGCAAGGGCTTCTTTGAAGTGCCTTCGGTTCCGTTCAATTCCGAAACGGACTTGTATGGATGTGTGTCTGATGTTACACTTTGAGATGTAAAGCTGGTTTCTATCAAATACAATTTCTGTTGGTGGCGGAGAATTTATTCTCTTAGCTTAACACCCTTCTCTGAGACGTACGAGCTCAGAGGTTATGTAGTTTATGGTTACTAGTGATACATTCCAAATATGGTAATGTGGAATACGAAATGCTGTTGATCATTTGTTGATCGAAGCATGGCTTTGTGAAAAAGCGTAGCTTTGTGGGACGAGACTTCGTCGGACCTCACACCCCGGAATGGTCGAAACAGGAAGGATGCAGCACGGTTATAAGGGGTAGCGCCCTTTAGGGTATGTTCATTTCCTTCTGGATAGAGGTGGTATCATGGTATGGAGCCCAGATACGTAACCTATGTGGTTGCTGCAAATTTATTAGTTTGTGGTTGTTGGTATTGAGGGTCATCGGATAAAGGTTGTTTACGGCCGGGGGATGGCGTACTCATGTCAGTAGTTACCTATTTTTCAGAGGTAACCCGGCCTTGTGTTGGCAGAGATCTGGTTAGGTTCTCGTGGCGTCCCTCCATAGGCGTACACATGTGGCAATAGGAAGTTCCTTAGCCTGACCATTTGTTGGAAATCCAATCACCAATACGCGCCTTGTACGGTTTTAGTTGTAGAACCTGCCATCTAATATGGTAGCTATAGTAGGCATACTGTAATGGTACGTATGCTGGCTAAGATTAATATTATACTTTCGAAATGTTTTCTGCACTATGCACTAAAAATAATATCAAAAGGTTTTCGCGTATCAAGCATTTTTGACCGTCATAAGGAGAAATCTCCTCCAAGTGTGTGTTTGCATTATGTGTGTGGCGGGAAGACTTATGGCAGTTTCATTTTTCAAAAGCATAGCGGATTTCGTTTTATTTTCTTTGTGAAAATAACTGTTTTTAAGATCTCACACCAGTCTCATGACTGACCTGGAGTTTATTGTTCCCTTTCTAAACTTTGGGTGCCTATAATTTTCCACATGGGCAGCCTAGAGTCAGGTTATCATTATTTTGGAGCAAAGTCGAAAAAGAGATGATGTGAAGATCTGGAGTTCGAGCTGGATGGCGAGATGTACTTCCGTATATTATTATCATTCCGCTGTGTAGTCAACCATAGGGGCAGGTTATTATAACTGCCATTGTTTGTGTGTCGTCGTTGTAATACTCTGATGTTGTAATGTGTAAACTGATATAGTGATTCTATTTAAAGATATTCATTTATCTATTATATTTGTTCCGTTGTGAAATGTGAGATTCTGTTATTGTTTCTGTTTCTTCTTCTATCTTCTTCTTCTTTAACCTTAACGGCTCGGTTTTCTAGCATTCGACTGTGCGGCATTGGATACAATGGATGTATCGATGTCAACTTTCAAAAGTCGAAAATCCGATCGTTACAAATATACTGTCTATGTATATCGTTTTGGGACATTCCCAAAATCCTTTAATGATTATAAAAGATGTCTTTTCAAATCTTATACCAAGAATAAACAATCAAACTGAAATGATTTTAACATAAATACATCATTAAAAATCATAAAGTTGTTGTTTACTTATGGTTTTAGAAATATTTAGCACTGATTAATATTATGTATTATAGACATGTGCTTCCTCTACATTTTGATTGAAGATCAAACGATTTGATTACTCTATAAAAATACTTGCTTAACTCTGATGCTTATTGAATAATGCTTTCATATCATTTCTTAGATGATATCCAATAACCCACCAAATTAGAATTGATCTCATCGAGTTCGAGACACTTTGGTTATTAAGCTCAAACAACATATTCTAAATTAGTACATGCGTCAAAACTCAAATCATATTGAGCAATAATTATTGAGTAAAATCAAAATTAACTTAAATACATTGAATGAAGAATAAGTTACCTTAATTTGAACAATTGAAAACTACGATGTTATTTTAATCAATATAGCTTACCATATTCCAATTGCATTGGTTTCTTCTCTGAGACACTTTTGCCACTAATGGATCGTATCCCTATAAATATAACTATCAAAATCATATTTTGATAATGTACTTGGGATCCATTTTGGATTTACACATCATTCCATATGGTAGAGTCAATTTTCTTAATGGCTTATTGACAATTGAGAAAATTCTTTTCTTGACATCAATAAGAAAATCATAGTTTCTCTTTAGTATGCGAGAGTTCTTATTAGACATTCTAATTAGTCATGTCAATTTAGACTTGACAAATTTCACTTCATCATTTGTAATTAGTTTTATCTTTGGATCGTTTCCAATTCCCTTTTACTACCGATGATGTTCTTTGGAACAACAATTGTTTCTTCGTGCCATATTAGGTATTCATAAACATTTCATGAATTGCTTATATATTTGTGTGTGTGTGTACAAAACTAATTTAGTATTTAAGTCTACGAATGTTATGTTCATAACATTAATTGGCCAGTCAATGTTGATCGGTCTTTGGGTTATTCATATAAGATCCCTCACGTACAAGTATTACGTGTAGTTTCTCGATTCACATAACATGTTAGCTCCTTGACGTAGGATAGCTAGAGGTTTCTTATAAACTTTTATCTCGTAGGATATCATAAAGTTGTCTTAGATAAAAATTATTTTAATTTCATATATTTGCTCTTAAGTAAGCGGCCATAGAAAGTTGTTAGGTTGAGTTCACTCATCATCAATTGTACGTTGTCCAACAAAGCTCAAATCAATACATAATTACGTATCACAAGGAGGAGTGACTTTTGAGATAAAATCTTATTTACTTTAGTTACACTTGGAACTCATTTACGACACACTCACCTATTTGATCAAATCGATTTTTTTTTGCATGTACTGCTTTCTACTTCCATTTTGTATTCTATAAACTTATCATAAATACACCACTTGTGTATCAGATACATATGTTCATTTCTATGATAATTCATCTGTGAATTCGACGAACTAAGTGGATCCGTTTTGATAATATTGTATTTTAAACTACATAAATCTATTATATCATTTCGGAGAATTCATTAACTCTTTTGCCACTCCTACTAAATGAGTATTTCACCCTTAATCTTCGAAGATATAATTCATCGGTAGCAAATGATTCGCATTCATATGATTATTGAATTATTCCTCAAAGATGTGGCTTAGTCAATAACTGTAAAATAATTATTGAATTTTAAGAAGCTATTTTATTTTCTAATACGTCGCTACCATTATTATAGGTTTACTTTATAATGAATATTCATAATATTCATTTCAAAATAGAACTATATCTATTTACGATCAACATTGAAAACATTTATTGTTTAGTATATATTATTTGGTATATTTAAAAAAAATTCATAACTTGATGCATCCACTAGAAAGCGTTATACGTTATTCCTAATATTTCCACCATTATACCATACAAATTATGAAGCTCCATTCAACCACTGTTATGTGATTTTATTAATTTGTTATAGCTAGTTTACGGTCATGAGTTTCATATAAATTATCTCGATCTCTAAAAAATAGCTCTATAGAATATAATTTTTTATATGAAAATACATTTAGAATAGGAATTACATTTCTCATTCCATGTTATCTTTTTGTATTTTATACAGTTCTCATTTCCAACGTCTCTTCTTAATGTAGAAGTAGTCATTCACTTTCTTCATCTCAGTTATGCCTAAGTTACATCCACTATCATACATTCGCTTTCCTTTTCAAAATGGTTGAATCATTCGAGGGAGATCCTTATAGAAATTAATCGTATTGAGTACACGAGTTTTCTTATGGCTTATTTTCTTATGGCTTACTTTCTTATTTCTAATTAGCAATTTTATTGAAGTTTCGTACATTACGAACCATGGCTTTTCACCATATAATATTTATACACTATTGAATATGAATTAAATATCTACATTCTTTTTTATTGCTATTAGAGTTTGACACTCATTGAAGACAATACATAGCCTTGTACAAATAGACAGTTAAGCAACCATGACACAAATGTTTAAGCGGATGTACAAATTAGCTCTTGCATTGATCATGAAGCGACAACATGTCAAAAGATTTATTGGTGGGTATATTTTATATTTCTATGTCAAACTTAACTTAATTACTTTTTATATTTTAATTGATAAACATTTTTTCAATTATAATGGTTGCACAAATTTATCTAAGTAGATTATATTAACTTTATAGCATGTTTTCTTATAGTATTAGAAAATTTAAATGTATTGACAGTAAGGCGCTCGCTAGACTTTTATGTTTCTCAAATCCTTAAGAGAAACATAGAAATCTTTTGATTTCTCTAGTCGGTGTTAGGACTCGCTTGCCTTGGAATTCTAACCTTGAGGAATCTCAACGAACCATAAATCCACAAGCGATAGATAACACTTTATCAGTTGTATCATATACAACTCCCATATGCAGTCTTTGTCCGACTCTCATCTCGACCTTGAGGAATATCAACAAATCAAAAGAGAATATTCACTTTCATCCACCATTTCATGATGGCCTAAGTACAATGTAAGTACCATGAAGAATATCAATAAATATGTGCATGGATCTTACCTCATCTAGTCAATATGTTTATAGTAATACACATTACATCTCTAGATTTAGGATAATAACTAAAGGGAAACATGTAATTTATTAAGATATTGTACCATCCCTAATTTTGATGGCATTATCAGAAGATTTAATTAGATAAATTGAATAGAATAATGATGATAAGGAGATTGAGATTTGATTAAATTAATATATGGCGATGCTTACTAATCGAATAAATGTAATAGCCCATATCTCTATACCCTTTGAGTCGACAATAAATCAAACGTGTTCAACTCAAATTGAACAAATATACAAATCATCAGGGATGAAGAAGAAAGAGATGGAAGAGACCAAAATACCAACATAGAATCTCACAATCGTAGTGGAACAAAATATAAAATATAATAACAGATTTTATACAAAAGAAACAGTAATTGTTAATATACATATAATTATCAAAGTAAAAGAATCAACCAGTTATAATAACTTGTCCTCACCAGTGCTGACTATACAGTCTACACACAACGGATTATAATCTTATACATGGTATACACCTGAAATCCTCCAGCTCATCTCCTGAGCTCCATAGCATCCTAACCTGAATCGGTAATACTCGGTCTAACCAGAGCACTATAATAAAATAACATCTCGGTCAGTCTGGAAAACTAGCGTGAGAAAACACACTCAATTTGAATTATTAAAGTTATCAAAATCGTTTGAAAATCAAAGGTATCTCGTAAGACCACGCCACGCATAAACAAGACGGGTTTTTACCTTACGATAACCAAAACATTTGATATTAAAATAAGTTGATATTATAATAGTGTCTATAGAAAGTAAATTAGAATATAGCTAAAATGCTTGCATCTCATGTTTCAATATAGTTGGACACAATCAAAACCGTACAGGCTCATAGTGGATATTGGATTCCATACAATAACTGGGCTATTAGAGTACTGCCTGTCATAGTACATCTCTAGAAAAATGTACCAAGGACCTCGCTGGGATCCCCTGCCAACACAAAACCGGCCTCCCAAACCTGGATAGTACCGAATATGTTATCACCCAGAGTGTTCCCACTTTTATCGAGAGCTCTCCTTTCATGCACAACCAATCCACAATTTTATAATGTATATATGAGGGTTTATAGAAAGGTGATAACATACCCTAATTGGGTGTGACCCACTTTGTATTGCTGCATCTCCCCTGCTTTAGTCATTTCCGGTTGATGAGGCTTGAGGCTATGATTACCTTTCAAGGAATTTATACTTAGAATGCTCATTGCCCTCCAATGACAATGTGTTGATAGAATTCATCCATACAAACCAAATCTCCTGCAAAATTATCATCTCCATTATCTTCGAGATATCACAATTTGTAACACAAACCAGATTGAAGTGGTTTTTGGACAATTAAATCCTATCCAGGTCTCTTCGAAACGATTAACGAATTTTGCCAGGTTTGGTAATCGGTTATTTAACTATCAAATAAAATCTATAATAATCACTAGGCCCATATTTAATTTTTTTCCAAAATATTCATTTCAAAACACCTTTACAAAGATATATATTCAAATTCCTTTCCATATTTCAATATTTGGAAACAATTTCAAATACTTAAATCCATAATGGGATATTTCCAAACCATCTCAACACTTAGAAATATATCTGAATTTCCATTTTAATACTTAGGAAAATATTATAAGTTTTATTTTCCAAAATCATATCAAATATCAATACTTAAGAGAATATTTCGTAACTTAGCTCATAGCTCTTCGGAATCACTGATGAATTCTCTTTTACAATTTTCAAAACCCAGTATACTTATTTATAACCCTATTCAACAATTTATAACTTCTTTTATGAATTCAGATTTCATTTTCGAAGCTCTCATATTCAACACCTTTGAAATTCCATTTCCTCCAAGTCCTTTATAAAATTCCTCTTACTAATATCATATCCATTTTAAAAACCCCATTCACAAATCTCGAGAGGATTTACAAATAAATTTCAATCATTTCAAAACTATATATATAATAAGTATTTTAAATAATAATTCATTTTTAAAACATATTTAAGTAATTATTTAAAATATTAAAAAACTTTATATAACATTGATAATTAATTTCCAATTCATTATTGAATAATTAATTGATTCACAAAGCTGATTATAAAAAATAGAATTTATTTCAACAAATATTAAATACTTGAATAACTAACTTTTCGAAATATTTTAATCTAAGTAATAGTTTTTAAGCTAAATAGCATAATAAATAAAAATCCCATTTAAAACAATTTTAATTTCTCGACAAAAATCTATTTTAAAAATCCAACATTGCCAATCCAATTTATAAATCCCTCTCGGTTCGTATCACATCGACCATGTTTCCAATTTTATAATCATTCGCACATTTCAAAATAGAATCCACTATTTTTCCCAAAACCTGATTCCTATATCTCGATGTAATTCACATTGTAAATTTATATTCCAATTTATCAATTGATATCATTTTCCCTTATTTATGAACATCGTTTATAAATTTACAAACTTTCCTGAGATTCACTTGTTTATAAAACTAATCTCTTTATAAAACTTCATTTTATAAATCCATTTCTTAATAAATTCCATATATTTCGAAAATCTATTTAAAATATAGATTTCAAACGCCTTTTCATATTTTTCAAAAATATTGTTTAAAAATCCTCTATATAAATTATTGTAAAATCTTTATTCAAATTATTTTTACGAATAGTTAAATACAACCCAAAATAAATTATTGTTTTATCCAAATCAATTTCTTTAAAAATAGTCCAAATTTCGATATAAGTATTTTTATATTCAAAATCTCCATTTAAATCCTTTCAAATACCAAAATAATATTTATGGTATTTAAAATACCAAAAGTTAGGTCAATGTTACTATAGCATCCAATAAAACAAATCACAACTAATCCATAACAGATTATCAATTCACATCATATATAACGATAGATTAAAATAATCAATATATATTTGAGGAATCCAATTGGATCCCTCAAACATATTTTCCTGCATCTGCAAATGTTAGATAACACAAAATTACCAATCCCACTTTGAGTGGGATATCGTGGTAATATAAGGTCATCCGCTATTACGCGGGGAACATAGGGTCTCATCCGCTCCAACGGCGGGAAATGTATCCAACTACTAGTATATATACTATTGTATATAATATAATATAACATCCAACCGATAATAATATACAAAATCAACCAATCATCCTATGATTAATTTTAACTATTTAAAATTAAACCAGTAATCGAAAAAATTAGTGAGATTTACTCACCTTGATTTTATTTGCAATTCATTCCAATTCTAAATTAAATTTCCAACTAAATTCAAAAATCTCCAAACCAATCCTATCGTGTAGATTTCACGTCTATGAACCACACTCGAGTTGTTCATGATTTTTAGACATCTTCTTCTATAAAGCAACAGTTCGCTCGACTCTAGTTCGAAGCCACCATTGCAGAATTGTACACCATGCTCTCTAATAGCCAGCCATGCTGGCCTAGAATGCAATGCCAAACTCTTCGACATGTCACCACCTCGGCCAATGTGAATTTGGCCTATGCTCATCGATTCTCAAACTAAACCTTTGCTCTCAATCATTGATTCACCTTCCTCAAGCGACCAGAACTCGAACGAACATCACTAGCCTTCAGCTCTCCAATACGAACTCGACAACACCCTTAGCCCATCCACTAACCGAATTCAGAACCCATCGTGACTTCCTTCTTTACCCTGGTGCCAACAACTCCCAGAACGACGTCGCCGCTAACCCTTCCCACAAATGCGCAAATGTGGAAGTCGCGACACACACGATCGATGACCAACCCTACCTGCCGAAGGAGGCTGCTATGCCCGTGGCTCCTTGTGCGCATAGCTACTGCAAATCGCACGTACGACTTTGCCATATAATTTTCTTTTTGATTTCTTTCTTTTTCTTACACGAATGAATCTCGTTCAAAATGAAGAAGAAGAAAGAGAAAGGGCTTGCGATTTTATTTATGTTCATGAAACACGATTTCTCTTTTTTCTCTTTTTGTTTGACCGTTCAAACTGATGGAGGAAGGAAGGCACATGTTTGATTTTAAATTGGGAAAAAGTTTCGTAGGGGAGGGGCGCATCATAGAGTAGGGTGGCTGATGGAGACATTTAAACCGCTGATGTGAATGGATATGACAATATATGTATATATATATATTAAGATTTCTAAAATATTTATATATTTTCTTCGAACACCTATCAAGGCATGCCATCTGGCGTTCCTATTATTATATAGCTATTCCAAACCTAATGGAATAAGTTTCGAGGCCTAATTCGATCGTATGTGGAATATAGCTTTTTAAATCGACTATTTAAATTAATTTCAATTAAATTATTTCCAAGCGTTTCTATCCCATACGACCAAACATTAAAATGGTACGAAATTTGAAATCTAATAATAATACACTATTACATATCTAATGGAACTGGTTTCGTCAGATTCTGAGACTGTTCCCCGGATCGCTATTTTAACGCGTCGATGAAATCGACGATTTCTAAAATTTACGAAATCACTTGAATTTTAGCTTTAAATACTTACTAATTAAATTCTAGTTCAAATAAAATTTTATGTCGACATTAGAAATCGTTTTGATTCATATGTAACTTTAATTTTCAATTATTCATTATTTTCATATTTCGATAAATCGATATACTTAAATTTTAAATTCATTCTATAATCCTAACTTAAAATCTTCATATCCAAAATCGATTTATATTCCAAATAAATATTTAAAACCATTTAAATATTCAAAATCAAACGTTAGAAAATCTGGGTCGTTACAATAAATGGGCTTTAATTTGCCTTAAGAGCTAATTTAGTTACACAAGGGCATATAAGTAAAATAGCATCGTTGTTATTTTACATGGCAATTACTTCTCCTCTATGTCCATTCAAGTTTCATTTTTCTTACGGTCATAAAATCTAAAACCTAAATCAAAGCCGGCCATTACCAAAGGGGAAAAGAAGGAATTTTTAATCTAAAGCCAAAGATCAAGCTAGGAAAGATTAATCAACAACAAATCTCAAGTTCCTTATCAATTCTAAGGTGAATAATAATTTATTCAATTTCCTTTTTTTGCTTATATAATCCTATGATTTCGAATTTATGTTTTATTTCATTTCTATGAAATTTTGGATGATGATATGCTTAAATTGTGAATTGTTTGATTTAAACAATTACCTTATATATATAATTCGTATGGTTTTAAGGGTAAAACCATGAGATATTGATTTTGAAATGCCAGGGAAATTTTTTATGTTAAGTAAAACATAATTATCGAGATAGATTTTAATTTTTAGAATTTTCTACACGATGGAAATATTATTACGAATTTTTGCTGGAAAATATGATACGATTGGGCTAAATATTTATTTTTTGAATTTCATAAAGAAATTGTGTCTAAAATTTTAATATGTTTTATTATATAATTAATTCAAATTTTTGTGATTTTCGAGGATTTTTCCCAATCGATTTAGTGGGGGAAATAAATTATTTTGAAAGAATGGCTTTTCTACAAATGTCGGATATAGGTTATTCGAAAAGTTTTTAATGTTTAAATCCGTTAATTAAGGATCTAAATAAATGGAGTAGTTTCAGAAGTAAAGTAATTGAAAAGTTTTATGGTAGCCAATTAGCATTTTCCAAACAGGCAAGTTGTTAAAAAAGAAATTACTTAAAGTTGCAATGATTCAGCCTTTAAATTAAAAAATATGTTTCACCTTTAATGGAAGATACCTTTCAACACCTTTGGTTCCACCCATTATAGTCAAAACCATCAAACTCGAAACCTTCATAAGCGAAACCAATACACACGGTATCTCCTAGAAGGTACGTAGTAGGTTGGAAGATGGGCGGAAGCTTTGGTGTCGAAGGGTAAGCCTCCGATAGGGTTGAAACCCTACTTTGTTTTATAAGTTAAGTTAAGTGAAAGTCCTTGCCTTCTATTGCTTAAAATTTTCGACTTAGTCGAAACTTATGGTTTTTGAAAGGGTGTAGGTTTAGCTTTCTAAGAAGGTTGCCATGATATACTGAAAGCGCTAACTTTTGAAGGAGATCATTTTCTTTTAAATAAAATCTTTCAAAAGGGCTTGGTTTCGACCTAGTCGAAGCCAAGCCGCTACTCTACCATTCGATCGTGTAGCCCAATAATGCTTTCGAAGAGGTTGCTCTTGTTTTACCTTACACAAAGCATGTTTCCTTATTGTTTTTTAAAGGGGTTAAGCTTTCGAAGGAGATGGAGTCAAAAGGGGTTTTCGACCTAGACCTTCAAAGTATTGTTTTGTAAAGTCTTTTGCTTTCGAACTAGATGGCTCCAACACCATCAACTTTTCCCCAATTCTTGTTTTTGTTGGTTTCAAAAGAGATACTTTCGTATGCAACCATCTTGACCAAAATGAGGTTTTTAAAGATTTAAACCCAATGTTTTCGAAAGGGGTACTTTTATTTGTTTCGAAACTTTATGTTTTATAAAGATGATTTAATATCATTGAAAGGTATAATAGGTTTTGAAAGAGAATGTTTTCTAGTGGCTTTGGAAGGTATGTATATAATGTTTTGAAAAGATGTCTTTGCTTTTGAAGGAGGCTATCTAGAGGTTTCGAAAGAGATGTTTTTATGGTTTCAAAACATAAACCTAATCTTAATTTAAAGTAATATTCATGGTAAAAATAAAGATTTTGAAATGTTATTCACTTTGTTATTAATCCATAACTGTATTTTGGGAAAATGGCAGAATAACCAGTTAGGTTGACCTAGTAATGAATACAACTTAACAGATGTTAACAATTTAATTAAAGATATTGGCAGGGGCCAATAGATTTGCAGTAATCCTATGAAAATTATATGGTATTAGTAGGAGCCAATATGTTTATAGTCAGCCCATGAAAACTATAATTTGATACTGGTAGGGGCCAATAGGTTCGTTATTAGCCCATGAAAACTGTAATCGGATTAAGATATTGGTAGTTAGCCAATATGTTCCTAGTTAGCCCATGAAAACTAGGATAAGAAAAAAGATATTGGAGTTACTAATAGGTTTTTAGAGATCCCACGAAAACTAAGTAATTAGACAGGTAGCCCTAACATTTTAACAAATTAATAATTATCCTAGAAACTATAATTGAGACAAATAATCAGAATGAATGGGGATGAGTAATCTAAAATTAATTTATTTGTTTTTCATATCATCATAATTTTTTGATATACTATGTTTTAATTATTGTGGATGCAGGAGCACAGTTTTATAAATGTTTTAAGATACTAGTGAGGGGAAAACCCATTCCGCTAAGCGGTGTGGTCTCGCTAAATATCTAAATGGTTTGAGATGGTAAATTATTATTCATACCAGGCTTTATATCTAACTCGAAGTTTTTGTTTTTCTCTCGAGTACTCGATTGATTTTGAGTAGGTTAAGAGTTCAGGTTTCCAAGTGTTCTTTTAGACGAATAAAGCTTCCAAGGACGTGTAGAAGAAAAAAATTATTATTGGAGTTCCTTTTATTTCCGCCGTGTGTTTTATTTGTAAAGGAAATTGTTTTCTTGCCTATCTATATATTCTGATCTACCAAGGGGGCATCTTCATATGTCGCTCTTGGCGTATTTTGTAATAATTATATGTTATCTGAACAAGGTCTGCGAATCGGGATTATGTAATCAATTTGGAATATTTTGAAATGGAATATGGAATTTTTTTTTGTTTAATTTTTTTTCATATTCTTGTGTTTCTGTGTATTAATGTATCTAATATCGTCGTGTTTGGTTGCCGAAGGTTAATAACTATGGATGACTGTAGCATTCATAGCCGTTAGTTTTGGGCCTCTAAGTAGGAGGAAGTTACAAGTTGGTATTAGAGCATAGGTTTATGAAACTTTAAAAGAAACCTAAACCTAAAAGATTTTCCAAACATAATCCAATGAATCGGATAGTAAGATTGGAGTTTGGGTTAACACTATAGTAACGTACTTGTAATTGCTATATAAGTTATATATATATATAAGTACGTATCAGCTGTTCTCTTAGACCGTTCTTCTATATCTTACTATGACATGTATGCAGGTTTACGAGAAAGGGGATATGGAAGCAGGAAACGGAAGAAGAAATCTCTGTGGAGGAAGCACCATAACTAATGGAAATGCTTGACCCACTACCAGGAGAAACCCGGGTCGACCGGCTAATGCTACTAACCAAAATGCTGAAGCTAACGTGGATGTTGGAAATCCACTAGTAGATATGGGGGAGATGTATCAGTTGTTAGCCGGATTGATGCAAGCTAGAGCTACCGCTGGAAATGGTGGAGGAGTTAATCATGTGGCTCCAATATGGAATAGAGAGTGCCTTAGAAGTTCAGAATTGGCTATTGCATTGTGAGCGTATATTCACTTATTTGGGTCTGAATGATGGACAAAAAAGGAGGTTGGCCCCTTGACAGTTGCAGAGGTCAGCACTGCATTGGTGAAATAATGTTACCGCCAGAGTGCTTGAAAAGCAGTTAACTTGGAATGATTTTAAGAAGAGATTTGAGCAGGATTTTGTGTTTGAGTTTGCTAAGTCTAAGCCGATGAGGAAGTTTATGGATTTAGGACAAGAAGAGATGTAAGTAGTGGAGTATGCTACTAAGTTTGAAGAGTTGTCTAAATATGGGTATGCTACTATAGATACTGATAACAAAAGGAATGAGAAGTTCGTACAGGGACCGAGGCCCGAGCTTGGTAGGATGACAATGACACATGTCCGTGATCCTTGCAATATTGTGGTGGAAATGGCCATTCGCTATGAGGAGTTACTTATTGATTTGGCAAAAGAGAAGTCAATGGAAACCTAGGGTTCTCAAGGGAAGAAGAGGAAATTCTTTAAAAAGAAGGGGACCGAGAAGGGAGATTCTGCTAAGAAGTCAGAGGCTGAGGTTGTTTGCTATAAATGTGACAAGAGGGGTCACTTTGCTAATGAATGCCGGTCAAGAAATAGGAAGAAAGCCGCAGTTAAGAAGAATGTGAAATGCTTCAACTATGGTCAAGTTGAGCATTATAAGAATCAGTGTCCAGAGCCAGTTAGGGAGGATAGAGGAAAAGTTTTTGATATATGACCAGCTAGGCCTACTGCAACAGATAAGGGAAAGATTATGATGGAAGGTATGCTTTTGATTTTGAGTATTTTGGTTAGAGTACTTTTTAATACCGGTGCATCACATTAATTTATATCTTAGTGTTTGTTGATAAATTATGTCTAGAACTCAACTACCTTGTTACTTCCTTATGGGTTATGAATTCAATAGGAGGGTATGCAACTCTAGGATTAAGATGTGACCAGTTAGAACTTGATTTGTTAGGTCATAAGTATGCATGTAGTTTGTATGTTATTGATTTCGTACATTTCATGATCATTTTAGGAATGGATTGGTTGAGTGGGTATGAGGCTAGAATATTTTGCCAGAATAGAGAGATATCACCGAGATACCCTGATAGGCATAACCGAGTAATATTCGTAGTAGAGAATAATGACCAAAGTATTAAGCTATGCTTACTGCCATGGAGGTAGGAAATGAGTTAAGCCAAGTTCAGGTAGCAAGAGACAGTCACTGGACTACCCTCGAAAAGAGCTGTTGTGTAACGACCCAGAATTTTTATTAATTAAAATTTGAATATTTAATTAATTTTAAATATTAATGAGTGAATTTATAAGTCGAATAAATTTTATTTGAATTTTTGGATTTAATTGAATAATTAAATCAATAATTTAATATGTTAAATTATGGGAATAATTGAAAATTGAGTTAAATATGATTGAAAATGATTTGTAAAATTTTATTTTATCATATGGGAGTTAGAATAATATTTTAGAACTTTTAAAATCGAATTAAGAGTTAATTTGTGAAAATTGAATATTTTAATATTAAAATCGACTAGTGAAAATAGTCAATTTTTGAACAGTCTCAGAATTGAACGAGACCAGTTCCATTGGATCCGTAATAGTTAGTTATTGCCGGATTTCAATTTTCGTGTCAATCGGAGTTATCGTTTGATCGTGGCAGCTCGAAACGCATCGAATTATTTTTAATTTTAATTTGGCGAGTTAAAATAGCCATTTTTCAAAAAGTCTCGGATTTCGACGAAACTAGTTTCATCGGATCCGTAATGTGATATTATTGTAAGGTTTCAAATTTCGTGTCGATTGGATTTACCGTTTGTCCGGTACAAATTAAAACGCCTAGAAAATCGTTTAAATCGGTTTAATTTAAATTGAGCGTTTATAGCCATAACTTGCACAGATGTCCGAATTAGCTTCCGAAACCTATTCCATTGTGTCCGAAACGCGGGATAAACCCTAGAAACGTCAGTTTCGACGCGTAAATCGGAGTTCGGAATTTCCGGATGAATAGTGTTCGATTTTTTTCCTATAAATATACCATAAATTCTCAAAAAATTAAAAAAACAACTAAACCCTAATTCAATGCACAGCCGCCACCTCCCTAAACAACGGCCGAAATCATCCCAACTTCTCCTCCTCTTTTCTCTTCATCCACTCAATGATTCAAGGAACTTACAACTAGAGAATGGTAGACGGCAGTGAGAGCTTCATGATGAACGGTGGTGATCGAGTTTCGAGCAGTGTGGTGGCCAGAATAAGGGGTTGAACGTCGAGAGTTCGGCCTCGAACTGCATGCGAGGGGGGGGGGGCGAGTGTGCCGAGGTTGGGGCCGTGCATAGATGGGGTGAAGAGCTTTCGCGTGGAGGTGGTTTGATTAACTTTCGTTGAGCGAGGTGATCGAAATTCCTAACCCTAAATTCAAAGATATGGGTTCTTATGCGTGTATAATTACTGGAGAAGACGTGGGGAGGAAGGAGCGCATGCACGGTCTTGATGTTGTAGCTTGGGATCTACGGCCAAGATTGAAAGGTTGTAAAAATTATAAAAGAAATTGTTTAATTATTTATATTAAAATTTGTACGAACTTTAAAATATTGTATCTTGTTCATTCGAGGTCCGTTTCGGACGAGATTTTTTGCGTTGGAATCGTTTTGTCGAGATCTTCGCGATGGAGCTGGATTGGAGACGATTGGAATCAGTGAAAATTTTGGGTAAAATTAAACGTCCGTTTAATTTTATTCGAAATAAATCGCTAAAACGGAAATAAAATCAAGGTGAGAACTTCTCACTCAATCGAATCAGTTTCGATTTTATTTTAAATAGTTAGATTTAAAATATTTTAATGCATGTTTGAATGATGATTGTTATATATTGATTGTTAAAATAGACATTATACGCCGTTAGTAAGCGGATGTTATTTATCAAAAACATATACCGCAAATATTTCATAAACAGTGAAATTGGTATTATATATAATATCAATATATATATATATATATTGGCATATGTATATATTGCAGTTGTTGATTCCCCGCATTTTTTAGCGGATGAGACCCTATTGCGCCGTTATTAAGCGGATGTTATTTATTAAAAACATATACCGCGATAATTTCGTACTGGAGCGAAATTGGTATTGTGCTAATGTTTGTGGATGCAGGAAAACAGGTTGGAGGGATCCAACTGGATTCCTCAACAGTTTTTATTTGATTTCAGATATTTTGATATTTGATGGGTTTTCATATTGATATATGATATCGTTGTTGTCGTGATTGACTATTTGGTGTGTAGCATCATTGGACCAAATTTTGGGATTTTAAAATGATTTTTAAAGTGATTTTTGAGAATATACTATATTTTGGAATTGATCCATTATAAATAAATAAACGTTATAATTTTTAAAGTTATAAAAATTATGATTTTTAAGAAATATAGTTAAAAGCTGATTTTTGAAAATAAGGAATTAATGACTTTATAAAATAGTTAAATTGGGATTTCTGAAATAATTGTGAAAAGTTTAAATATAGGATTTATAAAATTTGATTATTTTATAAATCAAAATGATGAAATTATAAAGGAGTTTAAAGACGTTTTTAAAATATTAATATGAATTGATTTATATAAGAGATTTATAAATGGATATTTATAAATTGAGATATTGAAATTATAAAACGAGTTTTTATAAGTGTTTGAATGAAGTGAAAATGAATTTCATTAAAGAATGAAATTTATAGAATTATAAACGGTGAAGTTATAAATGAAATTTATAAATAGTAAGAATTATAAATTTGTGAAGTTATTTGAAGAATAGATTTGGTTAAATAAATGAATCTTATAAGTTATAAGATTTATGGTTTGGAAAGTCTTTAGAGGAACGATTTTTGTAAAATAATCGTTTTATAAGTATTTAACTTATAATATGAACTTTTAGTTTATAATTGAGTTATAAACTGGAATAGGTTAATAAAAGAATTTATAAAAAGGAAGTTTTTATAAATAAATAGAAATGGAATTTATAAACGTTGTTTATAAATTCGCAAATGACTTATTTTGATAAGTAAATTGTTGAAACCTATTAATGGAGTTATATTCACGTTTTTGAATAGTGAATAATTCTTTTAAATAAAATGTATAAAAGGATGAAATGTGTTAACGTAGTATATTCACGTTTTTGAATAGTGAATAAGATGTTAAAGAAATTGTTTTGAATGTGATATTTTAAACAGAATTAAAACGATCTAACGATGTTTTAAATGTGTTGAGATTCGAAACCATAGATTTCAACATTCATTGTTGAAATAGACGTTTTCGAGAAATAAAAGGAAATAGTAGACTATAACACTGTTGTTATAGTAAATGATTTCCGAAAGGAAATGTTTTGTATAGTATTGGGATTTATATATCTATTTTAATTTCGAATCCCTATACTAGTGATTTTGGGTTGTCGTAACGATGTTTTACGTAACATTCGTTTTGGCCCAAATAAATATGTTTAAGAGAATGATTTCCTTAAAGAATGAAATATATACTTAATCTCGATTTAAGTATATTGAATATTTTCCAAGTGTTGAAAATAAATAAAATTTGTGAATTACTTATGAATGTATAAGTATGGAAATGTTTGCCAATATAAGTGAATATTTTGAGAATTTATCTTTTTGAAGATAAATTGAAAAGAAATATTTAAAATGAATAATTGAAATCGAATATTCATAGATATTTTGGATTATAAATTCACTAAGGAATTTATAAAAGAAAGTGGAATTGGTTTAAAAATAAATATTGATTTATTTTTGAAGTATGAAATAATATATCTTGTAAAGATATTTTTGGAAAATAAATAATTTGGAAAATTATTTGGAAACTGTTGATGGGTGCATATCCATTGATAGTTCAATAACCGACTATCAATATTTCCCTTTGAATGGGTAATTGATGTGATTTGTTTGAATGTGAATGCTACACTTATTTTTGAATAAGCGCTCACTATTCGGGTTAACCGGGAAAGGACCATGGGGTCGTATAACCCATTCCGAGTATGTGATACGTCGTTATGAATTGCATTTGAAGATCGGTGTTGAAGACCCGGTATTTGCGAGAGCGATAGAATGACCTGTCGATTGTCTCTGAACTGAGTTGCAGCGGTATAGAGACTCCCTAAGTGATGGGAAATCCGATCAGGATTGTGAATATCCGGATTGCAAGGACTTCTTTGTAAGTGCCTTCGGTTTTGTTCGAGCCCGGAACAGACTTGTATGGATTGTATGTCTGACATTACAGATTGAGATATAAAGCCGATTTCTTTCAAATATATTTCTGTTGGTGGCGAAGAATTTATTCTTTTAGCTTAACACCCTTCTCTGAGACGTACGAGCTTAGAGGTTATATAGTTGAATGTTATCAGCGACATATTCCCAATTTGGTAATGTGACATGCTGAGTGTTGCTGTAAATGATCATTGTGTTGATTATTTGTGATAGGATCATTTATTTGATCGTCTATCTTAGTGATCATTTCTATGATCATTTGTTGACCCAAAGCATGGCTTTTGTATAAAGTATGTTTTTGTGGACGTGACTTCGTCGTGCCTCACACCCCGGAAATGGTCAAAACAGGAAAGATGCGGCAAGGTTATGAGGGGTAGCTCCCTTTAGGGTATGTACATTTCCTTCTGGATAGAGGTGGTATCATGGTATGGAGCCCAGATATTTAACCTATGTGGTTACTGCGAATTTATTACTTTGTGGTTGTTGGTTATCGGGATCCCGTGAGAAAGGTCGTTTACGATCGGGGAATGGCGTGCTCGTGTCAGTAGTTACCCAGTTAGGGGTAACCCGGCCTTGTGTTGGCAGAGTTCCGGTTTGGTTCTCGGGAATGTCCTTCCAGAGGCATTCTCATGTGGCAATGGGAAGTTCCTTGGCCTGACCATTTGTTGGAAATCCAAAGAAACAATACGAAACTTGTACGGTTTTAGTTGTAGAACCTGCCATCTAATATGGTAGCTATTAGTAGGCATAATATAATGGTACCTATGCTGGCTAAGATTTATATTCTACTTTCGAAATGAATTTTCTACACTATGCACTAGTAATAATATCAAATGTTCTTTTTAAATGCGTATCAAGCATGTTTGACTATCATAAGGAGAAATCTTCTCCAAGTCTGCGTTTGCATTGTGTGTGTGGCAGGAGGTCTTATGGTAGTCTCATTTTTAAAAGCATTGCGAATTGAAATAAAAATATTCCTCTATTTTGATTTTTAAAGATAAATAAACTGTTTTGAGTTCTCACACCAGTCACATGACTGACTCGGAGTTTATTGTTTTCCTTCCTAAACTCTAGGTGCCCACCAATTTCCACACGGGCAGTCAAGAGTTATGGTTTATCAGGATATTCTGGATATTCTGGAGTTGCTGGAGGCAAGCTGGATGACATGGCGTATTACTAGTATATAGTATTTCTTTTCCGCTGTTTGTTGTTTGTTGTTGTACACTCTGATGTAATGAAATGAAATGTAATGTAATGTAATAACTGATATAGTTCTTTGTTTAAAGATTATTCATTTATTATTATATGTTGTTCCGCTGCGAATTGTGAGATTCTAATGGTGTTCTGTTGTTGTTTTCTGTTCCGTTCTATTTTAAAATTTTCTATTTTCTTTTCCCTCTATCTTCTACCTTTTTCTCTATTTTTCTTTTCTTAAATTCTTTTTAAAAACCCTAACTATTCGGTTTTTCGGCAACGAAAAATCGACATGTTACATTTGGTATCAGAGCATATGGTTAAGCGACAACCATGGTTCTGTTGGGTATTACTCATTAGAGATAGAGTCAGTAGTACTCTAGAATGAGTTTGAGTGTAATAATAGCAATGAGAGCGTATTTGTTAGTGAATATAAAATTGTTTTATATTGTGTTGACTTATCGGTTGATTGTTTATGGATTCTGGTCGATGTAGTCTTGCTAACTATCGTAGATAGGAGTTTCTAAACTCTTAAACAAGATAAACCGACATAATATTGTTTTAAATTGGGTAAATGAAATAATTTTACCTTGATTATATTTTATATATAAAGGAATAATTTTTTAGAATTATTGAAGTATATAAGTTGATTGTTTGGTTGTTTGAATAATCTAAATAAAGGAATAATTGTATAAGCAAAAAAATTATAAGAATTGAATTATAATTAAAGTGATTTACAATTGTGAAATAAACTTATATATATGAGAAGTGAAACTATATGAATATATTTATGAATGGAATTGACTTTGGTATCAAAGTAAAATAATAAAGTGAAGTGATAAATATAAACTTAAGTTATATATATGAATTCAACTTTAGTAATTGAATTGAATGAATGGATTGAATGTTAATCAATTAAATGTAAATAATTGATATGGAATAATGAATGTAAGTGAAATTCATTAAAATCTAATGTTATTGGAAGTTGAATAAAAATCAATTAATTAAACTAATTGTAAGCAAAGGAATTTGGTTGTAATTATATATACATTGGTTGTTATATGATTGTTAGTTGATTGTATATAATTCATTAAGTGTTAATGAAATTGAGTTAATGAAATTGAAAGCTAAAGTAATTGAGATTCAATTGGAAGTTAAGTGAAACTTAAATAGAATTGAATTTGAATTGGAAGTGAACCAAAATGAATATGAATTAGTGAATATAAACAAATTGAAAATGAATGTTAGTAAACCCAATGTAAATGAATCAAATGTGATTAAATTGAAAACCAATTCATTGAATATTAATGAGAATATAAGTGAATATTTATTGGTTATGGATGTTAGTTGAATGATAGTTGGTTGATGTTTGCATTTGTTGCTTTTGTTTCAGTTGCTATATGATGTATATTGATAATATTGTCTATATGCATGTTCTCATGTTGTTTGTTGAGTAATTAGTAGGTGCGGATCGCGTTTGCTTCGCATTTGGAGCTCGCTTTCGCGCTATATTAGCCGTATATGCTTGCTGATAAAATATAAGGTACATATCTCGGATTAAATATCGTACTTTTACAAATTTTTTCCCTGCGGGATGCCTCATTACTTGATGAGATGTATATTTGTGATATATATACTGTCATTTTTTTTTCGGATCGAGCCGCGCAAAGGAGACTATGGCGAATTTTTCCGAAAATTTAAGGCGTTAGAAATTTTTTGAGAAAATTGGAAAATTTTGAAAACTTAAACTTTGATTTTGGAATTGAAAGTTAAATGATATAGTTTGGTTTTGAAAAAGATAACTAAGTATGATTTTGAAAACTTAGTAAAGATTTGTAAGAAGTTTAACTATGAATTTTGGGAAAATTAATAGCTTCTGTAATTTTTCTTACTTGTAATTTCGAGGACGAAATTCTTTTAAGGGGGGAAGATTGTAACGACCCAGAATTTTTATTAATTAAAATTTGAATATTTAATTAATTTTAAATATTAATGAGTGAATTTATAAGTCGAATAAATTTTTATTTGAATTTTTGGATTTAATTGAATAATTAAATCAATAATTTAATATGTTAAATTATGGGAATAATTGAAAATTGAGTTAAATATGATTGAAAATGATTTGTAAAATTTTATTTTATCATATGGGAGTTAGAACAATATTTTAGAACTTTTAAAATCGAATTAAGAGTTAATTTGTGAAAATTGAATATTTTAATATTAAAATCGACTAGTGAAAATAGTCAATTTTTGAACAGTCTCAGAATTGAACGAGACCAGTTCCATTGGATCCGTAATAGTTAGTTATTACCGGATTTCAATTTTCGTGTCAATCGGAGTTATCGTTTGATCGTGGCAGCTCGAAACGCATCGAATTATTTTTAATTTTAATTTGGCGAGTTAAAATAGCCATTTTTCAAAAAGTCTCGGATTTTGACGAAACCAGTTTCATCGGATCCGTAATGTGATATTATTGTAAGGTTTCAAATTTCGTGTCGATTGGATTTACCGTTTGTCCGGTACAAATTAAAACGCCTAGAAAATCGTTTAAATCGGTTTAATTTAAATTGAGCGTTTATAGCCATAACTTGCACAGATGTCCGAATTAGCTTCCGAAACCTATTCCATTGTGTCCGAAACGCGGGATAAACACTAGGAACGTCAGTTTCGGCGCGTAAATCGGAGTTCGGAATTTCCGGATGAATAGTGTTCGATTTTTTTCCTATAAATATACCATAAATTCTCAAAAAAATTAAAAAAACAACTAAACCCTAATTCAATGCACAGCCGCCACCTCCCTAAACAACGACCGAAATCATCCCAACTTCTCCTCCTCTTTTCTCTTCATCCACTCAACGATTCAAGGAACTTACAACTAGAGAATGGTAGACGGCAGTGAGAGCTTCAAGATGAACGGTGGTGATCGAGTTTCGAGCAGTGTGGTGGCCAGAATAAGGGGTTGAACGTCGAGAGTTCGGCCTCGAACTGCGTGCGAGGGGGGGGCCGAGTGTGCCGAGGTTGGGGCCGTGCATAGATGGGGTGAAGAGCTTTCGCGTGGAGGTGGTTTGATTAACTTTCGTTGAGCGAGGTGATCGAAATTCCTAACCCTAAATTCAAAGATATGGGTTCTTATGCGTGTATAATTACTGGAGAAGACGTGGGGAGGAAGGAGCGCATGCACGGTCTTGATGTTGTAGCTTGGGATCTACGGCCAAGATTGAAAGGTTGTAAAAATTATAAAAGAAATTGTTTAATTATTTATATTAAAATTTGTACGAACTTTAAAATATTGTATCTTGTCCATTCGAGGTCCGTTTCGGACGAGATCTTTTGCGTTGGAATCGTTTTGTCGAGCTCTTCGCGATGGAGCTGGATTGGAGACGGTTGGAATCAGTGAAAATTTTGGGTAAAATTAAACGTCCGTTTAATTTTATTCGAAATAAATCGCTAAAACGGAAATAAAATCAAGGTGAGAACTTCTCACTCAATCGAATCAGTTTCGATTTTATTTTAAATAGTTAGATTTAAAATATTTGAATGCATGTTTGAATGATGATTGTTATATATTGATTGTTAAAATAGACATTATACGCCGTTAGTAAGCGGATGTTATTTATTAAAAACATATACCGCGAATATTTCATAAACAGTGAAATTGGTATTATATATAATATCAATATATATATATTGGCATATGTATATATTGTAGTTGTTGATTCCCCGCATTTTTTAGCGGATGAGACCCTATTGCGCCGTTATTAAGCGGATGTTATTTATTTAAAACATATACCGCGATAATTTCGTACTGGAGCGAAATTGGTATTGTGCTAATGTTTGTGGATGCAGGAAAACAGGTTGGAGGGATCCAACTGGATTCCTCAACAGTTTTTATTTGATTTCAGATATTTTGATATTTGATGGATTTTCATATTGATATATGATATCGTTGTTGTCGTGATTGACTATTTGGTGTGTAGCATCATTGGACCAAATTTTGGGATTTTAAAATGATTTTTAAAGTGATTTTTGAGAATATACTATATTTTGGAATTGATCCATTATAAATAAATAAACGTTATAATTTTTAAAGTTATAAAAATTATGATTTTTAAGAAATATAGTTAAAAGCTGATTTTTGAAAATAAGGAATTAATGACTTTATAAAATAGTTAAATTGGGATTTCTGAAATAATTGTGAAAAGTTTAAATATAGGTTTATAAAATTTGATTATTTTATAAATCAAAATGATGAAATTATAAAGGAGTTTAAAGACGTTTTTAAAATATTAATATGAATTGATTTATATAAGAGATTTATAAATGGATATTTATAAATTGAGATATTGAAATTATAAAACGAGTTTTTATAAGTGTTTGAATGAAGTGAAAATGAATTTCATTAAAGAATGAAATTTATAGAATTATAAACGGTGAAGTTATAAATGAAATTTATAAATAGTAAGAATTATAAATTTGTGAAGTTATTTGAAGAATAGATTTGGTTAAATAAATGAATCTTATAAGTTATAAGATTTATGGTTTGGAAAGTCTTTAGAGGAACGATTTTTGTAAAATAATCGTTTTATAAGTATTTAACTTATAATATGAACTTTTAGTTTATAATTGAGTTATAAACTGGAATAGGTTAATAAAAGAATTTATAAAAAGGAAGTTTTTATAAATAAATAGAAATGGAATTTATAAACGTTGTTTATAAATTCGCAAATGACTTATTTTGATAAGTAAATTGTTGAAACCTATTAATGGAGTTACATTCATGTTTTTGAATAGTGAATAATTCTTTTAAATAAAATGTATAAAAGGATGAAATGTGTTAACGTAGTATATTCACGTTTTTGAATAGTGAATAAGATGTTAAAGAAATTGTTTTGAATGTGATATTTTAAACAGAATTAAAACGATCTAACGATGTTTTAAATGTGTTGAGATTCGAAACCATAGATTTCAACATTCATTGTTGAAATAGACGTTTTCGAGAAATAAAAGGAAATAGTAGACTATAACACTGTTGTTATAGTAAATGATTTCCGAAAGGAAATGTTTTGTATAGTATTGGGATTTATATATCTATTTTAATTTCGAATCCCTATACTAGTGATTTTGGGTTGTCGTAACGATGTTTTACGTAACATTCGTTTTGGCCCAAATAAATATGTTTAAGAGAATGATTTCCTTAAAGAATGAAATATATACTTAATCTCGATTTAAGTATATTGAATATTTTCCAAGTGTTGAAAATAAATAAAATTTGTGAATTACTTATGAATGTATAAGTATGGAAATGTTTTCCAATATAAGTGAATATTTTGAGAATTTATCCTTTTGAAGATAAATTGAAAAGAAATATTTAAAATGAATAATTGAAATCGAATATTCATAGATATTTTGGATTATAAATTCACTAAGGAATTTATAAAAGAAAGTGGAATTGGTTTAAAAATAAATATTAATTTATTTTTGAAGTATGAAATAATATATCTTGTAAAGATATTTTTGGAAAATAAATAATTTGGAAAATTATTTGGAAACTGGTAATGGGTGCATATCCATTGATAGTTCAATAACCGACTATCAATATTTCCCTTTGAATGGGTAATTGATGTGATTTGTTTGAATGTGAATGCTACACTTATTTTTGAATAAGCGCTCACTATTCGGGTTAACCGGGAAAGGACCATGGGGTCGTATAACCCATTCCGAGTATGTGATACGTCGTTATGAATTGCATTTGAAGATCGGTGTTGAAGACCCGGTATTTGCGAGAGCGATAGGATGACCTGTCGATTGTCTCTGCACTGAGTTGCAGCGGTATAGAGACTCCCTAAGTGATGGGAAATCCGATCAGGATTGTGAATATCCGGATTGCAAGGACTTCTTTGTAAGTGCCTTCGGTTTTGTTCGAGCCCGGAACAGACTTGTATGGATTGTATGTCTGACATTACAGATTGAGATATAAAGCCGATTTCTTTCAAATATATTTCTGTTGGTGGCGAAGAATTTATTCTTTTAGCTTAACACCCTTCTCTGAGACGTACGAGCTTAGAGGTTATATAGTTGAATGTTATCAGCGATATATTCCCAATTTGGTAATGTGACATGCTGAGTGTTGCTGTAAATGATCATTGTGTTGATTATTTGTGATAGGATCATTTATTTGATCGTCTATCTTAGTGATCATTTCTATGATCATTTGTTGACCCAAAGCATGGCTTTTGTATAAAGTATGTTTTTGTGGATGTGACTTCGTCGAGCCTCACACTTCGGAAATGGTCAAAACAGGAAAGATGCGGCAAGGTTATGAGGGGTAGCTCCCTTTAGGGTATGTACATTTCCTTCTGGATAGAGGTGGTATCATGGTATGGAGCCCAGATATTTAACCTATGTGGTTACTGCGAATTTATTACTTTATGGTTGTTGGTTATCGGGATCCCGTGAGAAAGGTCGTTTACGATCGGGGAATGGCGTGCTCGTGTCAGTAGTTACCCAGTTAGGGGTAACCCGGCCTTGTGTTGGCAGAGTTCCGGTTTGGTTCTCGGGAATGTCCTTCCAGAGGCATTCTCATGTGGCAATGGGAAGTTCCTTGGCCTGACCATTTGTTGGAAATCCAAAGAAACAATACGAAACTTGTACGGTTTTAGTTGTAGAACCTGCCATCTAATATGGTAGCTATTAGTAGGCATAATATAATGGTACCTATGCTGGCTAAGATTTATATTCTACTTTCGAAATGAATTTTCTACACTATGCACTAGTAATAATATCAAATGTTCTTTTTAAATGCGTATCAAGCATGTTTGACTATCATAAGGAGAAATCTTCTCCAAGTCTGCGTTTGCATTGTGTGTGTGGCAGGAGGTCTTATGGTAGTCTCATTTTTAAAAGCATTGCGAATTGAAATAAAAATATTCCTCTATTTTGATTTTTAAAGATAAATAAACTGTTTTGAGTTCTCACACCAGTCACATGACTGACTCGGAGTTTATTGTTTTCCTTCCTAAACTCTGGGTGCCCACCAATTTCCACACGGGCAGTCAAGAGTTAAGGTTTATCAGGATATTCTGGATATTCTGGAGTTGCTGGAGGCAAGATGGATGACATGGCGTATTACTAGTATATAGTATTTCTTTTCCGCTGTTTGTTGTTTGTTGTTGTACACTCTGATGTAATGAAATGAAATGTAATGTAATGTAATAACTGATATAGTTCTTTGTTTAAAGATTATTCATTTATTATTATATGTTGTTCCGCTGCGAATTGTGAGATTCTGATGGTGTTCTGTTGTTGTTTTCTGTTCCGTTCTATTTTAAAATTTTCTATTTTCTTTTCCCTCTATCTTCTACCTTTTTCTCTCTTTTTCTTTTCTTAAATTCTTTTTAAAAGCCCTAACTATTCGGTTTTTCGGCAACGAAAAATCGACATGTTACATGTTGAATTCAAAATAGATCTTGTGCCAGGAGCTGAACCGGTAAGTAGACCACCTAGCTGAATGACAATAACTGAGATGAAGGAATTAAAGGTGCAGCTAGTGGGTCTAGAAGGAAGGAATTTTATTAGACCATGCAGCTCGCCTTAGGGAGCGGCTGCGGTGTTCGTGAAGAAACCAGATGGGTCATTAAGGATGAGTATTGGCTATCGTAAGTTAAACGAAAAGACAGTTAAGAATGAGCATCCTTTGCCAAGAATTGATGATCTGTTTGATTAGGTGATTAGAGCCAGATATTCTCCCGGTTGGATTTGACGACAAGATTCCATCAGTTATGAATGGTGGAGGACAGTATTCCTTTGACAACATTTCAGACTAGATATGGTTTATATGAGTGGTTGGTAATGCCATTTGGATTGACGAATGCACCTGCTTTCTTCATAGATTTGATGAACCGATTTTTCCGAGAGTACTTGGATAGGTTTGTACTAGTATTTATATATGACATTCTAATATTCTCAAAGGATGAGAGAGAGAATGAAGTTCATCTTAGAGTGGTGCTTGAGACGCTGAGGCAAAATCGGCTAAAGGCGAAGTTTACCAAGTGTCGTTTCTGAAAGAAAGAGGTAAAGTTTCTTGGTCACATGGTTTCAAAAAAAGGATTGCCAATCGACCCAAATAAGGTTGAAGCTGTAAATAATTGGAAGAGACCAGAGATGGTGACTAAGATCAAGAGTTTTCTTGGACTTGCTAGTTACCACCGGAGATTCATTAAGGATTTTTCGTGGATAGCAGCACCTTTAACTAAGGTGACAAATGTGAAATTTTTTTGGTTCAACAAATGTGAGGAGACATTCCTTAAGTTAAAGCATTGTTCACTAATGCATCAGTGTTAGTAGTTCCAAACAGAAACCAAGGTTTGGTGGTGTATACAAATGCATATGGAACTAGATTAGGAGCGGTGTTGATGCAGAGCGGTAAATTCATTGCTTATGCATCTAGGCATCTTAGACTGCATGAGGTTAGATATCCTACTCATGATTTGGAGTTTGCACCTGTGATCTTCGAATTGAAGATTTGAAGACAACATGTCTTAGGTGAGAGATTTGAGTTATATACTGATAATAAGTCTTTACGTTATTTATTCTCTCAAAAGGAGTTGAATATGAGACAACAGAGGTGACTTGAGTTTTTGGCTACTTATGATTTTGGTATAGAGTATACAACAGGGAAAGGTAATAAGGTGGCTGATGCCCTTAGCGGGAAACATCAGAATATGGAATTAGCTATGTTGGCAGAATGGAAAGATTTGGAAGCTTTAGTCAGTTGTGTTGTGTGGTTAAGATCAACTGCTGGTTCTAGCCAGAGTACCCTCAGGTTTTCTTATTTATAAGTTTGACCGGTATTGATTGATAAAATTGCTTCTAAATAGAAGGAGGATCCAGTACTAGCCGAGAGGACTAGAGGACTTAAGGTTGGAACAGGGATCGATAATTTAAAGAATTTTAACTTGAACCAGAGAGGATGGCTAAGAAAGAAGCGACGGTTGTGTGTTCCGAATATGGAGGACTTAAGGAAAGATGTTCTTAGAGAATTTCATCGATCCAAGTTTACGATCCATCCTGAAGGAACCAAGATGTATCAGGATATGAAGAGGAGCTTCTATTGGGAAGGCATGAAGAAGGACGCTGGCTTGTAGGTTAGACAGTGTGCAAACTGTCATCAAGTAAAAGTGGAACATCAGAAGCATAGTGGATTGCTTCAACCTTTAGAGATTCTAGTTTGTAAATGGGATTCGATATCCATGGATTTTATCGATGGGTTTCCAAGGTCAAACAGAGATAATGAAAATATATGGGTTACAATGGACAGATTGACCAAGAGTGCCCTTTCATTCCAGTTATGTCAATCAGATTGACACCTGTTTTAGCAAAGCACTTTCTGAAGAACATAGTTAGACTGCATGGAGTTCCAAGTAGTATAGTCAATGATAGGGATGCATTATTCATTTGTGAATTCTAGAAGAGTCTGCAGGAAGTGATGGGTACCAAGCTTAATGTGAGTACTACATATCACCTTTAGACAGATGGGTAGACAGAGAGAGTCAATAAGGTACATAAAGATTTATTTAGAGCTCGTGTATTAGACTTTGGTGGATCTTAGAAGGATCACCTACACTTGGTTGGTTTTCCTCTAATAATAGTTATCAGACTAGTATAGGAATGTCACAGTTTGAAGCTTTGTATGGAAGGCCATGCAAATCACCAACATGTTGGCTGGAGACTAGAGATAGATTAGTCTTAGGTCCAGATTTGGTTAGAGAGGCGTTAGAGAAAATTGAGTTAATCCGAGGTAGGATCAAGGAAGCTCAGTCCAAACAGAAGAGTTACACAGATAAGTGGCGTAAGGACTTAGAATTATTAGTTGGAGATAAGGTTTTTATTAAGGTATCACATATGAAGAGAGTGGTACGATTTGGAAAGTTGGGGAAGTTGGCCCCAAGATATATAGGTCAATTCCAGATTATAGAGAGGATTGGAAAGCTCGCATATAGAATAGAGTTGCCGAGAAATTTGGTAGGTGTCTATAATGTATTTCATGTATCTCATCTTTGTAAGTATGTGCGTGGTCTAGAGACTATTATCCCTCTGACAGGGTTAGATGACTTAGTGGTAGAGCCTAATTTGACTTTTGTATTGGGTTGTTGCTAGAGATGAGAAAAGACTAAGGAACGAGACAGTCAGGTTGGTAAACGTTCAGTGGAGATAGTGAGAAGGACTGTACTTGGGAAATGGAGGACATGATTAGAATCACTTATCCTGACTTGCTTTGAGAGTATATCTATATTAGATTTATATAGATAGTTTCCAGTCAGCTAGACTAGTGTGGTTGTTAGGAGTTGTTATAGATGATTGCTATGTTTAGTATTTAGTCCTTACTGAATTTCGAGGACGAAATTATTTTAGGGGGTAGCCTGTAACATCCTTAATTTTGATGGAATTATTCAAAAATATTAATTAGATAAATTAAATAGAATAAGATGATAAGGAGATTGAGATTTGATTAAATTAATATATGGCTGGGATTACTAATTGAATAAATGGGCTTTAATTTAGTTGAAGGGCTAATTTAGTTACACATAGGCATATTAGTAAAATAGGCTCTTTATTATTTTACATGGCTATTTCTTCTCCTCTATGTCTCGTTTCATTTTTCTCACGGTTACAAAAACTAAAACCTAAATCAAAGCCGGCCATTACTAAAGAGGAAAAGAAGGAATTTTTAATCTATAGCCAAAGATCAAGCTAGAAAGGATTAATCAGCAACAAATCTCAAGTTTCTTATCAAATCCAAGGTGAATAACAATTTATTCCATCTCTTTTTTTGGTTTATATAATCCTATGATTTTGGATTTATGTTTTATTTCATTTCTATGAAATTTTGAATAATGGTATGCTTAAATTATGAACTATTTGATTTAGACAATTACTTTAGATATGTAATTCATATGGTTTTAAGGGTAAAACTATGATACATTGATTTGAAATGCCATGGAAAATTTTTATATGAAGTAAAACCTAATTTTGGAGATGGGTTTTAATATTCGGAATTTTCCAAGCTATGAAAATTTTATTATGGATTTTTGATGTAGAATATGATATGATTGGGTTAAATATTTATTTTGTGAACTTTATGAAGAAACTGGATATAAAATTTTAATATGTTTGATTACATGATTAATTCTTATTTCTATGATTTTTGGGGATTTTTCCCAATTGATTTACTATAGGAAATAAATTAATGTGAAAGAGGGGCTTTTTTGCAAATTTCGGATTTAGGTTATCCGGAAAGGTTTTAACGTTGAAATCCTTTAATTAAGGATCTGAACAAAAACAGTGGTTTCAAAAGTAAAGTAATTGAAAAGCTTTATGGCAGCCAATCAGTGTTTTCCAAACAGGCAAATTGTTAAAAAGAAGTTACTTAAAGTTGATATGATTCAGCCTTCAAATCAGAAAGAGGTGTTTCGCCTCTAATGGAGGATACCGTCGAACATCTTTGGTTTGCCCCATTATAGTCGAAACCTTCACAAGCGAACCAATCCACATGGTATCTCCTGAAAGGTATGTAGTGGATTGGAAGATGGGCGGAAGCATTGTTTCGAAGGGTAAGCCTCCGATGGGGTCGAAACCTTACTTTGTTATGCAAGTTAAGTTAAAGTCCTTGCCTTGTTTTGCTCAAAACTTTCGACTTAGTCGAAACTTATGGTTTTTGAAAGGGCGTATGTTTAGCTTTTAAAGAAGGTTCCCATGATAAACTGAAAGAACTAATTTTCGAAGGAGATTGTTTTCTTTTAAATAAAAGCTTTCGAAAGGGCTTGCTTTCGAACTAGTCGAAGCCTAGCCTCTATTCTACCTGTTGACCATGTCGCCCAATAATGCTTTTGAAGGGGTTGCTCTTGTTTTGCCTTAAACCAAGCCCGTTTCCTTTTGTTTTTCAAAGGGTTTAAGCTTTCGAAGGAGATGGAGTCGAAAAGGGGTTTCGACCCAGACCTTCGAAGTTTTGATTTTAATTGCTTTCGAATTAGATGGCTGCGGCACCATCAACTTTTCTCCAATTCTTGTTTTTATTGGCTTAAAAGAGATACTTTCGTATACAACCATCTTGATACAAATGGGGTTTTTAATGATTAAACCCTATGTTTTTGAAAGGTTTTTTTTTTCATTTGTTTCAAAGCTATATTTTATAAAGATGATTTGATACCATCGAAAGGTATAATAGGTTTCGAAAGAGAATATTTTCTAATGGTCTCGAAAGATATGTTTATAATGTTTTGAAAAGAAGTCTTTACTTTCCATGGAGACTTTCCAGAGGTTTCGAAAGAGATGTTTTAATGGTTTCAAAACATAAACCCAATCTCAATTCAAAGTAATAACCATGTTACAAATAAATATTTTGAATTGTTATTCACTTTGTTATTAATCTATACAATATTTTGGGGAAAGAGAAGAATAACCAGTTAGGTTGAACCAGTAGTGAATAGAACATAACAGGTGTTAAAAATTTAATTTAAGATATTGTCAGGGGTCAATCGGTTTGCAATAATCCCATGAAAACTGTATGGAATTGGCAGGGGCCAATAGGTTCATAGTCAGCCCATGAATACTATGATTTGATGCTGGTAGGGCTAGTAGGTTTGTAGTTAGCCAATGAAAACTATATCCAGATTAAGATATGCCACTAGGTTCCTAGTTAGCCCATGAAAACTAGAATAAGAAATAAGATATTGGAGTTATCAGTATGTTCTTCGTAATTCCATTAAAACTAAGTAATTGGATGGATAGTCCTTAACATTTTAACAGATTAATAGTAATCCTAGAAACTATAATTAAGACAGATAGTCAGAATGAATGGGGATGGGTAATCAAAAATCGATTTATTTGTTTTTCATATCATCGTAATGTTTTGATATACTATGTTTTAACCATTGTGGATGCAAGAGCACAATATATGGTTTTATAAATGTTTTAAGATACCAGTGGTGGGAAAGCTCGTTCCGCTAAGCGGCATGGTCTCACTAGATATCTAAATGGTTTAAGATGGTAAATTATTATTCATACCAGGCATTATGTCCGACTCGAAGTTTTTGTTTTCCTTTTAAGCTCTCAGATACTCAATTGATTTTGAGTACGCTGAGAGTTAAGGTTTCCAGGTGTTTTTCTAGACGAATAAAACTTCTGAGGATGTGAAAGAGGCAAACTTGTTATTAGAGTTCTTTTTATTTCCACTGTGTGTTTTGTTTGTAAAGGTAAATTGTTTTCTTGCCTATCTATATACTCTGATCTACCATTTGGGCATCTTCATATGCCGCTCTTAGCATATTTTGTAATAATTATATGTTATCTGAACGTGGTCTACGAATCGGGATCATGTAATCAATTTAGAATATTTTAAAATGGAATGTGGAATTTGTTTTGTTGTTTAATTTTTTTCAGATTCTTGTGTTTCTGTGTATCAATGTATTAAATATCACCGTGTTTAATCGTTGAGGATTAATAACTATGGACGACTGCCGCATCCATTACCCTTAGTTTTAGGCCTCCATGTAGGGGGATGTTACCGATATAAATGGTAGAGGACAACTTATATATTAAGAATTCATAATCTTAATATATATATATATATATAGCTAACATAGTGACATAGATTTAGGAATATTATATTTCTTATATAATACCCTTGTGATTCAAGTGTCTATACATTATAAATCACAGTACATGTACAATACATATGTACCTATCTCTTAAAGCTAAGTTGTTTTCTTATAGTTCCATAAGTTTTATACATTCATATTCTATAAGTTGATTCTAGCATTGCAAAGTGGGGCTGCTGGTTATGGCCGACTTTGGATCGACGACAGCGACAATGGCATCTATCGTGGTATGGTGGCTGTGGCAATGACGTGACAACAATGATAGTGGTGCATTGGAGTCTAAAGACAAAACCCTTCTAAGTGATGAAATCAGGATCCGAAAAAGATGTGATTTCTTGAACAATTCGACAGAAAATTGAAGTCATGATAGTGAAGCCGATGACTTTGGTGGTAGAACTAGGTTGCAGTGGTTTTAGAGTGATGGCAGCATAGGTGTCAAAGGTCAAAAGGCGTTAGGGACTAGAAAGTTGATGGTTGTAGAAAGAACAAGGCTTGTTGGAAAATTAATTTGAACTGGAGAAATATTCCAAGTGTTAGAATTATTATATTACTTTTCAAAGATCATGTTGGTTCCAGCATGATTTGGTCGGTACTGACATGTTTTGGTTACTATATTATAAAAAATAAGAGAAGGAAGGCCTACCTGATCGAGACATCATGTAGCTTTCATACAATTAAGAGCTCCAACTTTGCTGCTTAAAAGGAACGGTATGCCAACTATTTGAAGTGATGAATGGATGTTCTTGAAATAGATGCGATGCTTCAAAATTGATGGTTGATTAGAGACTCTTGAGAAGCTAGATTTATATTTCTTGTCTTAATCCAAGGAAGCTTTGTTCTCACGAAACAATATTTAGGGGTAATTGTTATCCAATATTTGAACCAAGAATTTTCTCAATGTATCCGACCTTCAAAATGAAGACGAAATGGATCAAGAATTTAAGGAATTTCTTAGGATGATGAATTGATGGAGTATAAGAAGTTTGAGGAGATTTAGAGTAACTAAATTATGGTCGGTACCCAGATAATATTAATATGGGGACCCATTACTGAATAGTTAGGCGAAATACTCTTGTACTCCATTGAAAAAGACAAGACCTATATAGGGCAAATCATGTCAGTACCGACATGATTTGGTGTAGCTACTTTGATAGCTAAGCTTGGAAACATTGAAATATCAATAAGTAAAGGAAGCAAGCTATATGGTGAAGAGCAATTATGCTCGATACAGACCATATTATGGTCAGGACCAATATGATTTTAAATGTGGAAAACACGCATTCCTCCTTCCTACTTGCATGGATCAGAACACTTACCCGACCTTCCATGATCCAACAACTATGGAGGACGATTTGGACCATAAATATGAGAGTCAGTACAACGTGAAAAGGACTTTTAGGCACTAACTCATCACTCCCTTTTCCATACTTCAACCCTTCACCACAAATCGATGTTAAATCCAAATTTGCACTATTTTCTAAACTTGAACTCAACGTAAATCATTTTGTACTAATAAAAAATCTCTAAATAATTAAATTAAAGTGGATGTAGGAAGTATTTTGAGGCCGAACCACTATATAACTTGTGTGTTCTTGCTTTTCCATTCAGTTTTTGATTGATTTACTATCGTTTATGATCGGTTTGGGGTGTTGTGTAACTTTTTGATCCAACTGAATGGGTGCTTGATTCTGGTGCATGTTTCCATATACGCAATCAAAAGGAACATTCACTGACTATAAGGAGCAAGAAGACGAGATAGAATCTGCTAATGGTAGAGACTTGCATGTTTAAGGCATATGTTCAGTTAAACTAAAAACATATGATGGAAGGGAGGTAAATCTTAAGAGAGTTAGGGATTCCTTAGAAATTAAGAAGAACCTTGTTTCAGTAAGACGGTTTGAAGAAAGAGTAAGACGACCCGACTTTCTCTCCACAGAAAGTCGCATCATTTTGAAGAAAGAAAGAGATAGAAAAGAGAAAAGATAGAGAAGAAAGAAGAAAACAACATCAGAATCTCAACAGCAGAACGAATAAATTATATTAATCACATAGATATTACATAGTATCATATACATCAAAGTTACACAGCTTATACAACATATACTAGACAGTTATAAACACCTGCCTAGTTATACAACTCAATATACAATACAGATAACAACTCAGAGACCAACGCAGTGGAACCATCTATATAACTACAAACGCTGAAGCGTCCTGCTCCATTGCTCCTCTAGAATTCATCAAAGCTAACCTGAATCTCTTGGCTATTCGTAAAAATTTGAGTACCCAAGAGTTTAAGAAAAACAGAATAAACTCCGGGTCAGACATGGGTCTAGTGTGAGTAAACAGTTAAAGTTGCTTAACTTTAAAACCTTTTGAAAGAAAAGGTATCACGTAAGACTTCCCACACATAAACATAGGTAAGTTTTTACCTTATGTTAACCAAAACATTTGATAGGAAAATGCAGTGATACTATAATAGGGTCTAGGTTTTCAAGTAAAATACAAAAATAGCTGGAATGCGTACATCTCACGTCTCAACATAGTTGGGCACAATCAATACGTACGGCACTTATTGGACTCCGAATAAGATAACTTCACGGTTGTAGCTAGCAACCGCCCGCACAGCCGAATAAAAAGGGACTCTAGACAGGGGTTCATCTCATCCTACTTGGACATGACCTACTTGGACAGGGGTCCACCTGACGATGTGCTAAAAGCATTCAATCCATACAAGTTCGTTCCGGGTTCGAACGAAACCGAAGGCATTATATCGTTACACTCATTTTGGAATCACCCTCAGAGTTAACGACAATAACCCTTGCACTATGAATCTTCATCTTCACTTGAGATTCACGACCTATCGTTAATTTGGATCGATGTGGTTTTTGGATATCCAAATCTGGAAACCCGATCCCGGTCTCATCGAAATCCAAAACGCCATCTTTTAGGTCCAAGTTGTTTTAAAGTTAAAATAATTCAGTTCAAATCATTATCTATACTCACACAAATAGATAATTCACATATACACAGATAGATAATTCATATCATCATCATTCAACCAAATCATCTCATGTCACACATATCTCATCAGAGATATCAAACAACCAAGACATTCAATATCATTCAGCCATCCACAAGCAATGATCTATTAATCACACATCTATAATTAATTTAAAATGAACTAAATTAATTACTTTATCTCTAATTAATTTAAAATAAATTAAATTAATTACCTTCATTACATAAATCTTGCTTACTTAAGCATTAATTAATTATAAACCAATTAATTAATCATCATCTAAATTGATCACCCTTGATTAATTATCCTTAATTACATTAAGTAATTAATTATTCAAATTAATTATCTACAAATCATTAAAGTAATTAACCTTAATTACTTCATTAATTATAATTAATTACATTAATTAATGATCCTTAATAAATTACTTCCATTAATCAACTTTAATTAATCATATACGGTAATTATCATCCTGTAATTACTTACCTTAATTAATTAACTCTTTAATTAATTATATTATTATTCCATTGATCAATTACACTAAGTAATTAATCTTTAATTACTTCTACTAAGTAATTATCCTTTAATTACTTCCCATTAAGTAATTCCCTTTAATTAATTACATCCTGTAATTATACATTAATTACTTACCTTAAGTAATTACACTTATCCGTTTCATTAAGTAATTATACTTAATCAATCACTAAATGATTATCTTTATTAATCAACAAATTAGTTAACTTAAGTTAATCACATTCATTTCATTAATTACAATTGGTAATTATCCCTTAATTACCTTTTAAACAAAATAATTAATCCTTAGTTACAAATTAATTATTATTTAATTATTAATTAATAAACCTTAATTATCAATTAATAAAACTTAATAACCAATTAATTAATCCTTAATTAATCAATTAATCAATCCTTAATAACAATTAATTAACCCTAAATATTAGTTAATTAATCCTTAATTAACTTTAATTATAGATTAATCATTTCTAAATGATTAATTAATAAATCTTAATTATTAATTAATAAAACTTAATTACAAATTAAGTACCACTTTAATTACAAGTTAATTAATTTCTAATTATTAATTAATCAACCTTAATTACTTAATTAATTAATCTCTAATCATTAATTAGTAATCTCTAATTATATAATCAATTATTCTTAATTATAAATTAATTAATCTCTAATTAATTAAGTTATAACTCTTAATTATTAATTTTAAATAAATAAATTAAATCAGTTAATTACTCTTAATTAATTCCTTAATTAATTCTTAATCATTATTAATTAAATTAATTACTTATAATTAATTTCCTTTAATTTACTTAATTAATTTAAAGATAATAAAACCTTAATTATCTTAAGATAAAACATTATCTTATAAATACCTTAATTACCATTGAAACATTTTAAACCATTTTATCTTAATAATTTATTTTACTTAATTAAATCAATAATTAAGTTTTAAAATAATCATTTTAACATGATAAATTAAAGTTATCAAAACTTTAAAATACTTAAAACAGTTATCAAATAATAGTTTTAAAAACTAGATTCAAATTTGAATTTAAAACTTGCTGTAATATAACCCTTTAAAAATTCCATTTCTTAACTTAAATTTAAAATCACTTTAAATTTACTTAACAAGATTTAAATTTAACAACTTCAATCTTCTTAATAACATGTTAAAGAAAACATTTATATTTAAAGGATAGAATTCAAAAACTAGATTTATTTCAAAAGTTTAAAACTTCCTTTATTTAAATTTAAAACTTGTTTCATAAAAACTTTTAAAACAATTTACAGAAAATTCCTTTAATCAACTGCTTCAATTTGAACCTGAGTATCATTCATGCCATCTAAGTTCCATTTCCTTTTCTTAAATTTTAAAAGTTTAGTTTTAAATTTAAATTTAAAAAAAATTGTAACCACTACTGTTAACAGATTCACACTCTAGCTACATCATGTCTCAACTCGAGCTACCTACCCCATAAGCCAATCTATACTTCGAGTCAAAATCCCCAACCCAAAACACAACAACCACTGACATCAAACCTTCCACCGTGCACATGCACATCACCGGAATCATCTACCACCTCCGACGAACCCTCCAGCATATCAAACATCATCACTGCAACCTTCACCAATCACCAAACACCATCACCAGCCTCGAATCAAAATGGAGCTACCCAGAAGGCTTGGAACCCAAAACAGCCTCAAGCAAAACCTCTTTGTCCACTCTGCTCCGACCACCAGAGGTCGAGATATTCTGACCACATCCTGCCGACACCCCACAACACCATTACCCCGAGTTCCAAAGCACTCGATCAATCAGAGGAGAAGAACTGATCCCAAATCCTAGCTTGTCCAAAAACTAGGTTTAGAACCTAAATCCAATCGCCGCCGATACCACGATCATCAGAAACCCTTCTTACCATTTATGCTCAATACCCCGATCACCAACCTTGCTTCAGAAAAACCCCAAGGCCTCTTTACCCTAAGATCGCCAGAAATTGGCCAAACCCAATTTCCAGACAAATTCCCAAATTCTCATCCATATCAACCTTAAAAATTCTGATGTTTGTTTTAAAAATCATAATTTTCAAAATGTATTCAAGTTATAATATTAAAACAGTGAATTAATATGATTAATTTTTCATGTTTTAAGTATCTCTACTGTACTTTCCAGTTTTTAACATAGTTTAAATCTTAAAATATATGAATCTATTTTTAACATCTGTATTAAGCTTAAACTAAACTATCTTGTTTAAACCTCAAAGTTTAGCAGAGAACACATGCAAAGATTTTGAACTTTGAACAAAATCATAGACTCTGAACTAAGAACAGAGGAGTTAAATTCAACATATATGTACACATTCATATACACAGAGACCTACTTAAATTCATACGTACATGCAGAGCATCATCATAGAATTTCACAAGCAACCATATATTTTTACTTAAATTTTTGATTTAAAAATTTACTCACCTTTTTGAAAATGCAGATGGCTTTAAGACTGGCTTTGATAATTTGCATTACTTTGCTGATTTGATTCCAGAAAACTTTGAATGCTTAGATCTTAAAAAGCTTAGTTGACTGAGATGATGATGACTCCAAACTTGATTCCAGTTTGAAGATAAAACATAGGCTTCTTGAACTTTAGAAAACATGTTGCAGGCATGTAAAGATTACAAGTTATGATTCTTGAACTTCTGGTTTGAAGAAAATTTACAGGTTGAGTTGCATTTGTTTACAAGCTTCAAGAAAATGGTTTCGGACACTTGAATGACATTTTCTCTAGTTTACATTTGGTTTAGAGGGGATGAATTACAGATTTGAAAAGATTACAGATATTGGTTTGAGGAAATAAATTTTCAGGCTTTAGTTTGAGAAGATTTGAATTTAAACATAGAGGAATTTTGGCTTTCAGGCTTGGCTTTTGATTTGGGAAAAATGCTTTACAGGATTTATGTTTTGAGTTTGAGAATTTTAAAGGCTTTAGAAAAAAAATGTTTTACAGGTTTGATATTTTGATCTGAGGAGTGTTTTCAGGTTGTGGCCATTGACTTCTTGCTTGAATACGCAAAGATAAAAAAAGGAGAAGATGGAAGTTTTTATAGACTAAATTTAGGATTAACTAAAATTTAAAGAAATATAAAAACAAATAATGACACTTGTCTATTACTTTGATTAAGATGTTAACACATGTACTTAAGAGGTTTATAACTTTAACACTTGTAATTACTTATTTTTATATTATTTATAAATGATTTTAAAAGCTTTTAAATATGATTTCCTAATTAATAAATAACTTTCTAAATTAATAAATGTTTTTCAAATTTTAAATAAATAAAACTTTTAAAAGAAAATAAAATAAAAACCAATCATATTTTAAAAAAAATCATATATATAATATCTAATCCATTTTAATGTAAATATTAAACCTTTTGTATATATTTACTATTAAATAAATATATTTTTTCAAATTTATATAAATAAATTTCTTTTAAATAAAATAATATTAAAAAAAATCTTATTTTAAAATAAAAATCTTATCCATATATTTTAAATCCAAAGTATATTATTATTTTATTTTAAGATATATATATATATATATATATATATTGCTTTAAATTCAATTTTTAAATTCAAATTCAAAGTCAATTTAAAATCAAATCAAATAAATATAGATATCAATTTTAAACAAACACATTATTATTTGCAAATAATTATCCTATTTAAAATTAATTTAAATACACACACACACACTTAACTTGTTAAATTTTAAAATAATAAGTCTATTTATAAAATAACACAAATTAATAATTATTCTTATTTAATATCAATCTATAATCATTATTTAAAATATCACATTATTAATTAAGTGGTTATTTATATTCAAAATAAATTTTTTATCAGTTTTAAATAATTTAATTAAGAGATTATCACATTTTAAATTTCTTGAAATTTAAGGATATCACAAAGAGGCTGTAAATTTTCAACTCTAGGTGGAGCCATAAGAGTATGAAAGGATAATAGGGAGGTGCTTCATGGAAAACGAGAAAGAAATAACATATACAAATTACTTGGAAAAACGATGGAAAATAAAGGGAGTTCTTAAAGTGGTAATATTGAGACAAATTTGTCCAAATTGACATGGAGCTAGCAACGAAAGCCCATATGGATGCCCTTATGGTATTACAAACTTTTCTAATGTATTGATGATATGCATGTCTGTTTAGGGGCATACATAATTAGGTGGTTTGAAGGTTGGTAAAGGTTTATTTTTTGGAATGGAACATTTTTTTCCGTAGTGATATTTGTGATTGTTTGGAGCTTAAGGTTGTAAGTGAGTTTGAATGGCATTTATGGAAATATAGTATCAAGGTGGAGATTGTTGGGATACGTGATACAATATTTTTAGGTTGAAGTCGATGGTACATCGAGCAGAGAAGCAGAAATGTAGTAAAGGCAAGACGAAGGATGACAAAGAAGGAAGATGGAGCACTGAATGCCAATAACATAAGGTACAAGCATCCAGTCGATTTGGATAAATTTACAGACGACTAGAACCTTTTCCAGTCCATTGGTAGTTTTTCAAATCAATTGGATTTTGGCTTGTTTTGAAACCAAAAGCACTTTGTTTTTTCAGTCAACTGAAAATCACTTCCAGTTGATTGATGTGCTTTATAGTTGATAGAAAATCACTTCCAAGGTGTTTAGTGTTTCAACTGTAGGTATTTGCATATCTCTGATCTAATGTTATCTAATAACTGGGATTACTGTAAACTTCTATAAATAGGCTTGTATATAGGTCATTATAATATGTGCAAAGAAGGATTATTGTTTTAGGGTTCTGGGGATTGAGATTTCTTTCTAATTTTAAGGCTTTTGCTTCATAACCTTTGGAGGAATTAATCAAGTTTGTTTGGAGGAAACTATATGTATATTGTTTTGCTTCTCTTCTTATCTCTTCTCAAATCATATAGGGATTCTTGGGAAAATCCTAACAAAAACATGAAGTTATGCTATTAAAAAATGATATTTTATCTATCGAAAAAATGAAATTTCTCTATTAATAGCATGGAGTTATGCTGTTGGAAAAATCGAATTTCAGCTTCAAATGACTTATCTATAAGTATATACTAATTCGTACCTAACAAAATAATCTATCTTTACATTCATTGTTTGCTATCAAATTGTAATAATGAAGATCGATCACATTCAGCAATTGTCACCTTTAATATCTCATCAAATTAATCAATTTATTAATCAAAGTATTTCGTTGACTTACATTTTAATTCATATTAAATGGAAAAATTAAGGGAAAATTTTCAAAAATTAACATAAATTTTAAACACGTTATTCTACCTCCAATAGAAATTTTGGTTCGAAATGCATTCATATTTATTAACATACTTTACAGCCGAAAACTACTTATTTTCATCATAGAATATGCATGATAGTTAATTTATATATGAGAAAATTACAAAATTAAAAACCCTTTCTAATTTAACATTGTAAACATCTTACCAAAATTTCAAATAGTTTAGAGCCAATTACATTTTTGCTTTTAGTTTGGTCTTTATTTTAAAATTTTGTCATCATATTTCATATAGATTCATTCTATCATCACAGAATTTTTTTATATTTATTATAAACAAAAAATAAATGTAATGTTCGAATCTACATATGTTTGGATGGTAAAAGCTGGAAATAATATCCATTGAGATAATTAAAATTGATAAATATCTTATATTATTTATAGAAATGCAAGCTTTCTTATGTATTTGATTTACTCCATTATTCTATTAAAAATGGTAGCCAAAACCTATTTTGTTTGGTTTTGTTTTTGAGTAAATCAAATGGAGAGAATAAGAATGATTCAAGAAATATAAGAGCTAGTATCGTAGTTATTGGTGAGATTTTTCGTCCCACGACACCTAAATTGATTAGGAAAGTAATTATTAACGTTTATTCATAAATTTGAATCAACGAACATAACCTATACTAAGCTTGCCATTTGGGTACTAACTATGTTGCTGGATGCTTACATTATTATGTGATTGCATTCCAAATGTTTGTTAGATGTCGAATCCCATTTTGCATTTGGTTAATAAGTTATAAACCAATACAGATATAAACAGATAATGATGCATGAAAGTTAGAAGACATAGAAATTTTTACGTGGTTCAAATTTCTTTGAATCCTACATCTACGATTCAAGTTCTTTTCATTTTCTTTTCTCCATATACAAGTGTATGATGAAAAAATAGAAAGATAAAATTTATTTTTCTTCTTAAAAAACAAAATAGAAAGAAAAGTCCCCTTCAACATTCTCGATCATTTCCTATTTATTTTGTTGAGGATATTCGTTGATTACCACCGTTGTTTTTTTGATTTTTAGATCATGCCACATGTTCCCCGTCCGCACTGTTGATTGGATTCGTCTGGATTGCTGACATGTCTTCGGCGGACAACCCTAATTTGGGTGGTTGAATTATGATTTTTGGCGGGAAGTTTGAGATGGAAGTGGAAACATCTGAAATTGAGGTGGGAATATGTAAAATTGGAGCGGAAGTCCATAGCGGGATGTGCATTTCTGATCTGATGCGGCGAAGGGTTCACATAATGCATTAGGAGGACATTAAAAGATACTCATTGGTTTTGGGACATTACCAAAACATTAGGGATGAGGTTGTATCGGTTGATGTGTGATACTCGCATGATGCTGATGTGACTATCCTGTGCTATTTTGGATTCATGGGTGCATGATATGCTATTTCTTAGGAGTTAGTTCAATACCTGTAAGAGCATAATCTGAGTTGACTGTAGTCTGAGCTGACTGTGGTCTGAGTTGCTCTTGATTTAAGCAGCCCTTTTCGTTAATTTGAGAGAGTTATTGATGAGAGAATCTTATATCTTTACCATATAGCTATAAGTGTGGATCTGCATTGTAAATTTATTTAAGTGGCCTTGTGTGCAACCCTTTTGGGATGCTTCTAGACTCATACGGTACTACTTAAGTAGACCACAATATGCGTAGTACAGATATGTTCTTGGAGATGTTAACAAAATATAAGTCCCGAGGATGTCGACAATGCAGTTTAATCATTCATTTATTATATCTCGTAACCATAGTACTTCATTGCCTGCTTCTTGCAGCTGTGTAAGAGCTTAGTTTTTAGTACCATAACATAATATCAAAACTAAGGGATAGGCGCTAATCTGATATCTTCGTGGCTCGTATTACGAGCATAGTATTTTGTTCAGTTGTGACTTCCTGCTTTTTGGCTACCGTTCTTCTGGTTGGATCAAGTATCGTGATGGCAAGCCGCTTTTTTTGCGCAGTACAAATTTGATTGCTCGAACTTATTTCATCTTAACTTTTATTGTGAAGGTAGATTTTTTAATTCGTTGCCTTATTTAATTCCCATTTAACATATTTTTAGGAATATGTGTTATAACACTTGCCCGCCAAGTCTGCATCGATTGCAGATCGGTGTAGAGTTATCGTCATTTACACTAAATCAGTGCATCTCATCATTTATTTCTAATCCCTCCTTCCTTTTCATTAGTGGAAAAAGTCTTATCGGTTACTTTTGCATTTAATGCTCTTATCTACGTGTTATTCCCTCATCGAGCCTCTATCTAAATTGTTGTTAAATCAAACCTTTCAGTTTTCTAGGTAAATCTATGTCAACCTTTATATTTATTATTTTGGCAACTAAATCGATCGACGTCTCACAAATTCCTTCATCATTTCGATTACATGGCTAGTTTTTAAATTAAGGTACATTTTTTTTTCATTTTTACACTTTTACTCAAAGAAGAGGAAAGAAGGCAAGAAAGTTTCAAAATAAATTCTATCTCTACTTTCATATTTTCTTTTTGGACGAAGTAAGAAACTCAATTTTGTTTAAATTTCTAGTAGATCTCCTTAGTTTGGGATCTTTTCTTTTAGTCAATCTTGAGATTCCGAAATGGCTTCTCTTTATTTCCCCTTTACTTCCGTCTTTAAAAATTACTCGGTTGGAAGAAACCTACGGTACCTTGAATTAAATTGAGTTTTTAGAGTATGTAGCTAGGGTTCTTGAACCCCACGAACGCATCAACACTCCCTCCAATTGGGTTTACTCTCATTACTCATGAACATATGCATTGTGGTCTTTACCTTCCCTGACATCCGGTCTTTTATCAATTGTCTTCCACCATTGATCTCGTGCCTGTCCAACTTGCACCTCTTTCTTATACTATTATGATAACCACTTTCATCCTCTATGCTGAGAATGGATTCGACTTTACTTGCGATGAGCTTCAGTTTCTATTTGACATTAACAAGACCCTTTAAGGGCCGTCTTTTCTATACCCAAGCCAAAATGTCGATTCATCCAGATGTTCCTGAAAGACCTTAAAATGGACTGAGTTGTATTTCTCTGTTTCCAACTCAGATAATTTCCCTTCTTCTTTTCGCTAATATACTACTCAAATCGTATTTTATGACGAAGATGTCAAATTGTATGAATCACATAGATTCTAGGGTAGGACAAAAAAAGTGGAAAATAAAAGGTTTTTTAACAAAGAAATGCTGAAGAAATATAATTTTCTACGCCCACATCATGTTCTTTCTTGCAATATTTTTAAGCCTCCCCAGAATCCGACTAAGTCTAAGGGTATAATTTTTTTATAAAATGCTTTAGATTTATTATTTTTATAGTTCCGTTCTTCTTAAAGGAACTTCTCCCAATCTTGACACTTTTTTAGGTACAATGGATGCTTCTATTGCAGATGCCCTTCACCTGCTGCGGAAATCACCGCAAAAGGCTATTTGGAAAAGAAAACGTGATACGGTCGATGACTCTGACTAGGATCCCAAAACAGTGGATACTTCTTCCCCTCCTCCTCCCCCGGACGTTCCTTCCCCTTCTAATTCAATGGTGATACATATCCCTCACTTGTAGAGTAGAGTAGTCTTACCCTCGATGCCTGCTAGTTATTGCCCATGGGGGTCATATCCAATCTAGTGGAGAGAGTGGGGAAGATCGTGCAAATTTCTCTATCTCGTATTTCCGCATCATCTCCATCCTCTCTTCTTTCTCTTACACTCCCTAAGCTTTCCCTTTTTGAAACTAATATCCAAGTTGGAGAGGTCATGGGCATACATAAGAAATCTTCCTTTTATTTATTTTATTCTAGTCAAATTCACTCGTATTCGCTTTATTATTTATATGTATTTTTTTGCTTGTTGCCCTATCGATAGAAGCGCGAGAGCGGGAAAGTGAACAAGCCATCACTCTTAATCGGGTAGTTAAACTTGAAGCTGCCCTTGCCTCATCTGACATTGAGAAAGTCGACCCCATTTCCATGAAGGCCATGGTCAAAGAAGACTTCAGGGTGTGCCAAGAGTGTACCAAGAGTAGGCCAAGAGTGGGCCGAGTGGGAGTCCATGTTTGTAGTGGAAGTCATGACCTGTTATCTGGCCTTTTGGCTTGGCTATATCTGGACCAATCAGACGAGACAGACTCAATTGTCGTAAGAATCTATGTATTGGATTAACAATCATGAAGCCAAGAGATCAGGCCTAAATGATAAAATATGAAGAAGAAGCAAAGCAGAAGCCGAAGGCGAACTGAATAAAACATTTAGAGTATGTAAGTTTATTACTCCCTGAAGACAGGCACGATCCATATTCTATACTGTGGATCATATCGTATCGATTACTTAGCTCAATTTAATGATGATCGATTGATATCATAAAATCTACAAGTTCAACACATTTGAAACTTTCATAATCTCAATATATTGGAGAGTTGAGTCCCTATAAACGACCACGTGACAAAAGGACCATATTTGAACGATCGCACCGATCGTTCACGAACAATCACATAAATCCAACCAACCACATCAACTTGTTGAAGATTGTTTTAATATCTCACCAACCACAACTAAGAATGACACTGAACTTTGGAAGCATTGACTAGAGGTATGAAGGAGCTTAAGGGAACGATTGCACATGCACTGGAGCGCAAATGAACGATCGGTACCGATCATTCCAACGTAAGGGCCTACGGTCGTTCTAGTAGGCCCCTATGGATCTAGAGATCTGCCAAATTTTCAACGAGATATTTCATTGTCTTCAGCTATAAATACAAGCTTCTTCTTTTATTTGGAGGATCTTTACGCTGCTTATTATAAGGGACTCCATTGTAATCAAGTGTTATTATCATTACTTCATTGTAGTCAGATTTACAAGTGATCAATAAAGCAAATTCTTCAAAGTGGATGTAGGTACATAATATCAAATCACTTTAAATCCTTGGGTCTTTTCTATTGCTTAATTCTAATTGTTTATTTACTTATCTTCTCTGTTTAATTTTTATTATTCTTCATTTATGTCTCTACTATTCTATTCTTGATTATTTGTGCCCACTTTTAGTGCAAACATTTTGATGCTTTCACTGAGAACTATGATTCCCAATTTATCCGGATCCCTTTATTGCTACTGGATTGAATAAATCCCCTGAAGGTGATCCATATTTATCATGAAGAAGCTCACTTTTTCTATTCAGATTAGCAAAAGTCTAAGCTATAAACAATGGTTAGGAACACTAGATCTAGTTCTCAGAACATAGAATGAAATGAGAATGCTAGCATCCGACAAGGAGGCCTGAGCAATTAACCAATGGATGTGAATGCTAATCTAGTTGAAGTCCAGAATCTAGTTGATTCCATTACAAGAGTTGAATTTCAAAATCTGACGAGACAGCTATTGGACAGCCATCGACAATTGATCAACAGATTCAGGCCAATATTGATCTAATGAACTAATTCAGTCAGCAATAGCATAGGAAAGCAAGAAGGGACCTAACTCCTTACTCTGCATCGGAAAGTTCAAGTTCTTCGGATAATTATCACAGACGTAGACACCATAGAATGGACGTATACCATGCTGAAGCATCGACCCACCTTCCGATCATTCCAAACAGAGTGACAATGATAGGTGCTGATCCATTTAGAACGATCGGTACCAATTGTTCTTTGGATGTATGATACCAACCGGTGATGGCAAAGTTACATATTAGCGATGCTATGATTAATCTGGATGCTGGAGTTCAAGCAAATGCTAACCGGATACCTCCTCGAAATGATTATGAAGTAAACACACATGATGTACATCGAGAGGAAGAAGTCATGGAACGACCCATAGACATCGACCATACCATCCACGTGAGATGGAACGTGACCACCACTTGGCTCCAACTATCCAAATGTTGGACTTGTCAGCTATGGTTAGACAGTTAGTCGGAGAGAACTAAGGCTTGACCAATGAAAATTGGAGAATCTAGAGAAGACATACTACATTCATTGAAAATATCTTACATGTTGAGTATCCATGGAGGTTCAATTTGCTGTCGATACCTGCATATGTGAGAAAAACTGACCCCGGACAGCATATCATAAGATATGAATGGATGATGGATTTTGCATAAGAAGATGATGTAACCAAGTGTAGATGTCTTCCTATTACTCTTTCTGGAATAGCAATGATATGATTTACGAGATTACCTCTATGGTCAATCTCTAGATTTGATAATTTAGCGACAAGGTTTGTGGAGCAGTTCTGTATGCATGCAACTTTCCCTAAAGATGTAATGTCCTTGTCTAGCATGATGCAGGCTCCAGGAGGATTGCTGAAAGATTATTAGAAGAGACTCCATATAGTTATCATAGAAATCAGTCTTCCGAATAACCACACAATATTGATGGCAGTAACAAGAGCGATTGATTCAAAATCTGATTTTAGCGACTGGTTAGCTGGCAAACCACTCGCAACATTGGAGCGTTTCTATGCAAAGGCGGCTCAGTATTTAAGGAAAGTGGAAGTCATATTGGAGCGACTGGTTAGCTGGCAAACCACTCGCAACATTGGAGCTTTGGGAAGAAGAATGTTGTTGAAACAAGTGGAGAGGGTGTACAGAGTTCATAAAGCAGTCCGGTGATAGTTCTAAAAAAGTTCAAGTGAATGCCCAGAATAAAACAAATCACCAAAAGAAAGGCGGAGATAGGAGCCAAGATTAAAAGAGGGATTCTAGAAGAGGAAAGCCTTGGATTTTGATGTACGTACCTACAACCACTAAATACATCGCTAGAGAATGTCTATTTGTCTGCTTGAAATACCACGTCGTATAAGAAGCCACCTCTAGAACAATCAATGGGGAAGCAGAAAGAAACTGGAAAGTATTGTCGGTTTCATGAATGTTATTGTAAAAACAGAAACGAGTGTACGCACATCCAGGATCTTATCAAGAAACTGAATCGAGGAAGAAAGTTACGACAATTTGTTAAATCCCCATAGGATGGCGGGTAAGGGACATCCAACCCTAACCAAGGACAAGCACCCCATAGGGCCGAGGAGCCTGCATAGAATGGTGGAACGTTAGTAATCAATACAATAGTCGAAGGGCCACATCCAGCTGATAGGAGTTGGCATAAGATAGAGCGCTATGCTAGTGCGATCAAGCATGTGGATTTTAAATGTTGTTCGAGTACAGAAAATGGAGCTTCGGTAAAATAGCAACATACGATGACAGATGGCATCGTGTTCAGAAACAGATGCAGACAAGGTCAAGGCACCGAATACAACCCAATGCTCATTTGCACCATGGTTCGCCCCACCTCGGTGAGGAGGATTTTGGTTGATTGTAGAAGCTCCATAAATATAATTTTCAAAAAGCTTATTATCATATAAGGTTGGAAGCCAAGGACTTGAAACCGTCTAAAGCCTGCATTCATAGCTTGAACGATATTGCAACCGAAGCTGTTTGTTATGTTGAATTTCCCATGGAGTTGGGAGAAAGTGACCATAGGAGAGTGCAGATTTTTCCATTTGTTGTTCTGGATGCTGACCCTTTATACAATGCTTTTCTGGGTCAACCAGCATTGGCCGGGCACTGTGCAGCTCTTGCCTCATGGTATTTGACTTTGAAGTTTTGGACAGATAATGGCATTGGAATTGTTCATGGTGATTAGGCGACCGTACATGCTTGCTATGTAGTTGAACTAATGGATGCTCAAAAAAAGAAGAAAGGTAAGGGTGTGGACAAGTTTCTCTACATCCATGCCATATAAGATTGACACCCAATGCCTGAGCCTTGGCTCGAGCACCATAGTAGGTTCTATAAAAATATAGATCCAAGGGATGACAATGAGGAGTCCAAAGAGACCAAGGCTGCACTGGCTGAGATGATGATTGATATCATGATCAGCCGCGATGATCCATCACGGGTCCAGAAGATTGGATCGTAGCTCATCCCCATATTGATGGAAGAACTTGCTGAACTTCTCTAAGCGAATCTCAACGTGTTCACAAGGACTCACTTTGACATATGTTGGATCTCAACTGCCATTGCGAGCCATGCATTGAATATCGACCCGAGGCATGTTCTCGTGAAACAAAAAAGGCGTAGCATGGATCCGGAGAGATCTTCTTCTCTTAAAGAGGAGGTGGATATAATAAAAAACAGTAAGTTTATTCACGACACCCTCTACCCTAAATGGGTATCTAATACTGTACTTGTAAGAAAAGCGAGTGGGAAATGAAGGATATGCGTTGATTACTCAGACTTGAATAGGTCATGCCCGAAAGACAGTTTTCTACTTTCAAGGATAGACTAGCTAGTAGACTCAATCACAGGACACAAATTGCTATCTTTCATGGACGGGTACTCTAGATATAACCAAATCCCGATGCATATTCCCGGTCAAGAGCACACCGACTTCAGTACCAATGTTGGATTATATTGTTACGTGGTGATGTCATCTGGATTAATGAATGCTGGAATGACCTATCAATGTCAAGTCAAAAGAATGTTTAAAGATCGGGTTGGAAAGATGATGGAGGTATATGCGAATGGTATGCTCGTGAGGTCACGATGTCTAGCAACCACATTTGAGATTTGGCAGAAATGTTTGACATCCTTCGGTATTAAAAAATGAAGATCAATCCTATGAAATGTTCTTTTGGCGTTACGTAAGTAAATTTCTTGGGTTTCATATTAATTCCCATGGATTCGAAGCCAGTCCCAAGTAGATCTAAGTTATTCGTAATATCCAACCGCCAAAGACCATTATACAAGTACAGAGCCTGAATGGGATGGTTGCCGCCCTGAGTTGATTTATTTCAAGAGCTACCGATAAAGGCTTCCCTTTCTTTGCTTGATTAGAAGAGGGAAATGGAATTTTGAATGGACAACGAATTGTAAAGATGCATTCCGAGCTATGGTGGACCATTTAGAGAGATCTTCCATCTTGTCAAAACCGGTAGATCATGAAGATTTGTATATCTACTTGGCTATGTCGATACATGCTATAAGTGCCGCATTTCTTAAGGAGAATCGAATCCAGAGACCAGTCTATTAAGTTAGTAAGCGATTAACAGGAGCTGAAAGGAACTATCCAAAGATAGAAAATTGGCATACTATTTGTTAATTACTTCACGAACGCTTCTCCCCTATTTTCAGGTTCATCTTATCAATGTTTACATCGACCAGTCGTTATGACAGGCCTTATACCGACCTGAGACGTCTAGAAGGTTACTCAAGTAGAATATCGAACTTTGCCAATTCGACATCACTTATCTTCCTTGGAGGGCTATCCAAGGATAGGTACTGGCAGACTTTATAGCAAAATTTCACTGGATTGAATGATTTCGCCGAGAGCAATCAAACCCCTACCATACGATGGAAGTTGCATACAGATGGGGCGTTCAATGATCATTGTTTAGGAGCAAAAGTGGTGCTAGTAACTCTAGAAGATCGGTCAATTTGTTATGCTTTAAATCATGATTTCTCTACAACAAACAATGAAGCTGAGTTTGAAGCTCTCGTTGTTGGACATAAACTCATCGGAGAACTGGGAATAAAATCTCTTGAAATCTTTTGCAACTCACGGTTAGTAGCAAGTCAGAGGAGATTACCAGGCTAAAGGACAATGAATTTCCCCATACCTTACCCAAGTCCAAGATCTATTGACTGACTTTGAATATTATGGTATTACACACATTCCTCAAAGTCAAAACAAAGTGGCCGACTCATTTGCAAAGTTTGCTAGCACCTAGGAAGCACGACAAATGGACTTAGTCTCAGTCGAAGTACTAAACGCTTTGACATAAACCTGATGGAAATTGATCGGGTATTACAGATAAAGCCTGAAAAGGAACCCGGGGTTGACTCTAATCGAAGACTATTTGCTACATGGGGTTCTTCTCGAGCAGAGGAATGAAAAACAACAACCCCTTCGCAAAATTCCACAATGTATTATTCAAGAAGGATTTACGTATAGAAAAGGCTTTTTTGTCCCCCTGCTCTGGTGTATTGCTCATGATGAAATAAAACAAGTCCTAAAGGAAGTTCATGGAGGGGAATGTAGCGATCACACTGAGGGGCAAGCCCTGGAAAAGTAAATACTCTGTTAAGGGTATTATTGGACGATTGTCAATCAAGATGCTGCTGATTATGCAAGACGATGCAATAAGTACCGGATATATGCAAAAGTTCCAAGACTTCCGCCGAGGGAAATCACACAAATGGTCAACCCATGGCCATTATCCATATAGGGGATAGACATTATCGGTTCTTTACCAATCTCTAAAGGTGGTACGAAGTATGCCATCATCGTAGTTGACTACTTCACTAATTGGGCCAAAGCAGAACCGTTAGAAATGATCACAATAAAGAAAGTAATCAACTTCATCGTCTAAAACATCATTTGTCGTTTTGGCCTTCCATGAACTACGGTAACCGATAATCGAACTCAACTCGATGGCATTTAATTCAAAAACTTCTGCAGACGACATCATATTGAAAAGAAATTGGCGGCATCTGCTCACCCTCAAGCAAATAGAAAGGTTGAAGCTGTGAACAAAATCATAAAGTCCATTTTGAAGAAGCATTTGAAAAAGGCTAGAGGCAAGTGGGTAGATGAAATTCCAACAACATTATGGGCCTACAAAACCACCCATAAGTCCGTGACTGACCATACTCCATTCCCCTTTCTTACGGCTCCAAAGCCCTTATTCTTGTCTGTGTAGTTAATGCCACGCTATTACCCCGCCACAACCCCGCTATATCTCATAGCAGATTTCTACCACTATGATTTTTCCATATAGCCCCAGAATATAGCCTTTCCGCTTTAATCTCCGCTATATCCCGTTATTTCTGCTATATTCCGCTATTCCCATTATATCTTTTTTAATAAAATGAATTGAAAAATTACGTTTATACATTATAAAATTATGAAACTAATTTATTTGATTTAATTTTTAATATATTTTCAGAAATGAAAATACTCTAATATTATACCAAATTCAATCATGTCATATAATAGTTTTTCGTTTATTTAAATTATGTTCGCACATGTTTTTATTTAAAATTATTTATGTATTATTTATAATTCAATTATTTATGTATTATTTATAATTCAATTGAATGATAATTTTTCATTTAATTACCATTTATATATTTGTAAAAACATTAAGTACGAGTTTTATATGCTATTTTATAGCCATCCGCTATATCCCGCTATATCCTAGTTGTATCCCCGCTATGACTTTTTGTACCTCCACCGCTTCGAATCTACCGAGCGCATTAACTGCACAGATTCCTCTTGAAATTGAAGTTCCTTCTCATCGAGTGACCTACTATGATCCTAGAACAAATATAGATCTCCTTTTGAAATCTCATGACTTTTTTGATGAGAAGTGCGAAGAAGCTGAGTTGAGGGTAGCTGCACACCGATACCTAGTCGCACGATACTACAACACTAAAGTCCAACCTAGAACCTTTGAAATTGGCGATCTCATCTTGAAACAGGTTTTTCCTATCCTGTCACATATGACTCCTACTTGGGAAGGACAATATGTCATTGAACAGAGGCTTGAGTAGAAACTTTCAAGCTAGCGATTGTTGATGGCATCACACTCCCAAGGGCATGAACAACGAGAATTTCGATGCTATATCTTTTAGTTTATTTCTTTTTCATTCAGTTGTATTTAATTTTAGGTATTTCTTTCGCATTTGAGTTTATAGATCTATAATAAGACAACAGATTTTATCATTTCTTTCTCCATTCAACAATAAAGCTTCGAATTTTGCTTCACATTTGTGATCTACCATTGCAATTGCATATTAGTTGTGACATACGACCAACTAAATCCCACCATGTAATGAAGTCAACTTGACTTGATAATGATCGTGGTTCGATCGATCACTTGTTGAATAGAACCCCATACTTGGGGGCAAGATGACTTACAGAGGGAAATTGAATTTGACAATTTCCCATACAATTCCAAATTCCTAAAGTGCAAATTGGATTGCAAACATTAACGGGTGTGAAAGACTACCCAGGGAATAACTCTTGTCCACGGAGCATGGATATAAGTATACATGAATAAATAAGTGCGATTCGACCACTTACTACATAACCAACTTGGACCTGAATTCGATTGGATCAGAACGAGGTTAGTGAAGATGGAACTCAACCATCCTTGATTAATACTGCCAACCCAAGACAGGGGGCAAAAACATAATTGTTTAACCACTGAGTTTGACAGCGTAACATTAAGGCTTGAGCCTAAAATTTGAATACGACTCGATGCCACGACCTCAGGGAGGCCATGAGATTGACGAATCAAGCCAACATCCGAACTAACGAGCAATGAATTTCAAGTACATTGAATGAAAAATGTAACAGCTCGATCACTTAAGAAAATAAACGTAAGAGTTCTGTGAAAGCAAGAGAACTTTTATTTACATTAAATTTGTAAGTTGCAGTAAAAGTTTATCCAAAAAATGAGAATTATAAGCGGGTGTCGTACCCACACAAACACGACCAATAAAAGTGAAAGAGTACCATCATAAGCTATCTACACATCAAGCCGACTCGATGGCTACTTCTTGGACTTCTTGCCCTTCTTTTATTTTTTAGTGGTGGATCCACTCGAACTCTCACCCGACCCTCTCTTCAATTTTGAACCACCTTTACTTCTTTCTAAAGGGACATCGCTAAATACGGGGATCGAAGCAGCATCATACTTAGAAGCAAGAGAGATCTCACCCTTGGGAATTGACCCGCCTAAAGGAATGTGAAGCGGGACAAGATTTGGATCATTGGGGTCCACGTCAACTAGCTCAGCCTAAGTCTTTTTCTTCATCGACTCTTTCTTCTTAATGTGCTCCTTTAAACTAAGCTTGACAGTGGGATTGGTGGTACCCGTGATCACAATGTCATCATCAATCGGGATTTCATGGCAAGAATCACTACTTTCCCTCAACAATGCATCCACAACATGCTCATCAAATATGAAAGTTTCCACTTTTGGAACGTCTTGAGTCATAGCCGAGGTTGTAACTGTAACAGATTCTATTGCGGGCGCTTAAAGCCCCGATTGGAATTCTTGAGGAGGAAGAAATGCAGTTGGATGACCTAAAGCCTAGGAAAAACAGTTAAAAATATTGGAAATATCAACCAACGACACCCCAATTTTTTGAAAGAAGGGAGATGCCAATGAGATACCTTCTTCGGCCTGGCTCCCGAGATGAGCTGGAGTACCTTCAGAATTTTGATCTAAAATTAGAAAAAGCTTGTTGTGAATTTCATATTAAGGCGTGTCCAAATTATATCTTGGAACCATGGAAGAATCTATGGCGGTGCTAAGAATACCCTGAGATAGCCAGGTAGATTAATTACAGTATCGGGTGCGCATGCCAAGAACTTTCAATCACTTCATGATGAGAGGCCGTAGCTAACGCTAGCTAAAATATAAGTTGGCCATTGTGTAAAATTTTGGGTTCATTGCTCCATAACATCTCGCCCTCAGACCTCCTTAGGTTAATATCCTCTGCATTGAGTGCCTTCTTCTCCTCAACAAAAAAAATTCTCAGGTACGCAAAAGATGGTATGGATAGTCATCTTCCAAGCCATTCTAGGTTTCTGTACTTATGAACATTGGCATTGTAGAGAACAAGTAGCGGGTCAAGCTCATTCATTACTTCCTCTCTAGTTGTCTCCTTTACGGCATCCACTTTACGTTGAAAAAGTGGATCGACATCTTTAAATTTCTCAACGACTGCATCCCTTTTGAGCCTAACATTCACTAGCTCCTCTCAAGCATCCTGGCCAATATTTTGCGCTTTCCCTTTCTACGTAATTCCATATTCAAGTTTAGCTTCAAGTTCAGCTATGCTCTTTTGGGCTGTGTCTCTTTCATGTGCAAATTGATGGTTTCGATGCTGCAACACTTGAAATTCATCCAAATGTTTGGTCTTTTCATCCTTTAAAGCCTTGGCAGTGGCCTTAGTTTTTCTCTCAGAATTAGCCTGAGAGTTCCTTGAAGTTTCCAACTCGTTTGTTAAAGTTTTGATGTTCCTCTTATCTTGGGCCTCTTGGCACTTTATTTTATCAATCTCTGCCGCTCCCTCAATGGATACTTTGGACATTTTCTCTGTAGCTTTCATCCACTCATTATACTGTATGTGGATGTTAGTAACATAATCCATAGTTTTTTTTTGAAATTTTAGGGGACCATTTCTAGATTAGGGGAGAAGAAAAATCCATCAAAGCACAAGTTCAGAAACTTTTCCCTGAGCTAGGCCATGCAGTGGCCGGATCAATTTCATGCTCCTCGGTAGTTATTGCAATGTTAGCACTTTCCTTACCTAACTTATAGGAAGCAACATGCTTGCTATGATGACGGCGATCACTAAGTTGCTGAGAATGAGTAGGGATTAAAGGCTGTGGAGAAACTGGATCAGAAGAAGGACCATGAGAAGAATCAATGGGCATGCACCGACGATCAGTTTGCTTTTCAGAACCCTTCGAAGGAGGAGATCTAGATTTTGATCGATGTTTGTCATAGGCGGACCTATCTCTGCCACCTCTATCTTAATGATCTCGATCACCACTGGAGCGATAGCTGGGATCATAGTCACGGCCACTGCCTTGACGATACGGGACTGAAGGTGAGCCTGAAGTTTGGGGGGATAAGTTTTGGAGAGATTGGAACAGGTTCCTTTTCTTCACCATGGTCCCTACAAAGGAGAACAAGGAGTGGTCAACTTTAAATATTGAAGGGCACAAAATTAAAGTAGTGTAATATCATGAAATGCAATTGTGTGCAAGTGTCCTTTTGTTCCCCCTAACGGACTAGATGTTGGAGCTTTGCTCACAGGAGTAACCTCTGCTTTAGTAGTAGGTGAGATTTCAGCAACAATTCTGGTAGGGGAGTCCAATCTACCAACGCTCATATTAGTAAAGTGAAAATTTTCAACGTCATGTGGAATCAGCAAATTTGATAATGGGTCAGGCAATACACCTAAATGCTTAGATGGTAGAGAAGCGGACTCATCCAGAATAACTTGAGGAGTAGCAAATAGCTTGGACTGATGGGAGATACCACTTTTAGGAAATCGTTAGACATGTTTCTTTCCTTTTCATTTTTCAAGAGTCGAGGGCTGTGGGGTCTGAGAGGATTTGTCCACGACCCTAGGACTAGACCCTTTGTTATCATAACTGGGCTTGCCGCCTTCATCTTTTTTAGCGTCCATATCGATGACCTCCTGAGCTCCCGCAAGTGGGGGCATGATAAGATCAACCCGACTATTCTTTTGACCAACTATGGCCCGTTGTCGTACGGTTGCAACTCGAGTGGTATTCACTAACTCTATGCTCTGTCCTTCTTCCATCAGATAAAAGGTGATGAGACGTTCACCAATAAGGAGGCACTCAATATTTCTATCTTCCGGTGGCACATCCTAAAGCGTCGATACTGCCTCCTCAAGATGTTTTCCTTCGGGCCACGGATAATGCCTGTAAAAGATCAAGAAAACTGCTTAGTCTAGGATATAAGCATGCTAATTAAAGTGAAGAGTGACATTTATGTCTTTCGGACCACCGTTGAGCGAAGCCAGTTGGATATCGCACAAAGAACCATTCGCTTTTGAATGCGCTTAATTTATTCCAAGTGCCTGCTAAGATTTGGCACTTCCTAACTTGATCCAGAAATGTTAATGAGAGACTCCCTATCCATTGCTTGAAGGCGAATATGATCGAATGTCTTTGTTAGTTGGAGGGTGATATAAGAACTCTATAACCATCATGTAAATATAGTTGAGTAGGGCGAAGTTATTCAGATGCAGTTGCGCCGGGGCTATCCTCAAATAATGCAGTACCTCATGGATATAAGAGCTAAATGGTGGAATGCATCCAGCCCAATACATAAATTTGTTGCATGTTGTATACCCCTCCGAGGGCCTGTGAGCTCACGTCCTATGACGGGACCAGTACATCAAATGAAATCCTGTATCTCTCATAGATTTGACGAAGAGCGGCTTCACTAATCTTCAAGGCCATGAAATCTAGAGGATCTCCCTATAAGACTGCATCCTCCAATGTGTTAGGCGAAGGATCTATGATTTCTACTGGAAGAGTAGGAATTACGAAGAATAAATCTATTGGTAGACCAGAGTTTTTCGGTTGCATAGATTAATGATTAGGAGCGGATTATCTAATGTTAGTCCGTGAGATGATGGTTTTGATGACAACAATCTTAGAATAGATTATAAAATATAAATACTAACATTATAAGTTTAGATATATATGTATATGAAGGATTTAACCATGCAGGTACCAAGAATGAAGACTGTACAGTATAGAGATTCAAGATATCAAGATTGAAGACCCATGAGTATCTAGATTATCAAGAGTTTAAGTAATTTATTCTTTAATTAGAATTTTTTTTAAAACTCATAGAAAAGCACCGGCATCTTAAAATCCAATTTATTCATGTAATGGAATCCACTTCGAGTCTGTTAATGGGATGGAACCCTAAGTAGGATGGAACCTACGAAAAATCTAGTGGAACATTGTTTTGTATCCACTAACTTTTTATTCAAAATGATTTTTCAAAATTATATCTTGTTTTCAAAATGATTTCAATATCTTCCTTTTAAAAGCATCAAAAACCTCTATCCTGATTTTAAATAATTTTAGCCTCAAAATCATCTTTAATTTCAAAATCAAATTACTCCTGATTTTAATCTATCTTTTAATATAATATATTTAACTTTTAATATTTATACTTAGATTTAAATATAAAATTATAGTTAAATTCTACATATATTATTTTCTATATTTACTTATGAATTTTAACTGTAATCAAGTATATTTATAAGGTTTAAAATAGTTTTAATATAAGATAAAGGTTATTTTCAAAGAAAATCAAATTATCAAAAATTGCCTTGGGATGTCGACATACTCATGGTGACCATGTCGACATGGTGTCAGTTGAGTTTAAAATTTAAATTTCAAAAGAAGTGTCTATTCGTCATAACTCTTCATTAATGGACATGACTGTTGTTCCTCTATAAATAGGGGTCAGTTTCAACGAATTTTACATCAAATTTTCTGGTTTTTCAATCCTCTTCTTCTTCCACTTTTCTTAATACATATTTTTACCATTACTCTGCCGAAATCAACATTGAATCGAACTCGATCATTCGTAGTTTGATTCTCTATCACTCTCTCAACAAGATCCTCGGTGCTATTCAGAGTTATAGGCTTTTTGTAATCAACTTAGCGAGAAAAGGTGTGATTGTAGCCTTGAAAATCAATCAAGCGAGATAATATGTGATTGTAGCCTTAGGAAATCAATTGGGTGAACTTGTTGCCCATAAAATGAAGTGGGTGAACTTGTGGCCCGGAAAATCAAGTATCTCTACCCAAAGGATTGTGATTTTAGAGAGTGTACCTCGTAGCCTTGAAATCGAGGGTGTAATTGTACAATTTCTTTTGAAAGGAAATCCGTACTAGTGTTGCAGGACTGGAAGTAGGGTAACTCCGAACCAGTATAAAATCCACTGTGTTCTTTCCTTTACTTCTTTTTATTTTATTTCTGCATCTGTGTTTGTTTCTATGATCATATCAATATCTATATATTGCATACTTCTGTGTATAAATCAACATAAACTCAAAAAGATTTAGTAATTCTTTATAAACACTATTCACCCTCCCTCTAGTGTTAACTCTAGCCTTAAGATCCGTAATATGCATTTCTCACAATTGGTATCAGAGCAAGATTTTCAAAGTTTCATAATCTGATTTTTGAAAAGTTTTCAAAATGGCTACCAACACTGGTACTGTTACTAACACTAGTATTCCTGTCACTAGTTCATTTGTAGAAGGTCATTCTACTGTCGGACCACCACTTTTTAATGGCAGTAACTATGCATATTGGGCATGTAGGATGAAAATATATTTACAATCTATAGGATTAGATACATGTAATATTACACAAACTAAATATTCTGAACCCACAACTGATTTTGCACAGTGGACTGCTGAGTAAAAGACTGTTGCACAAAATAATTCTAAGGCAATGAATAATTTGTTTTGTTCACTAGATAGACATGAATTCAATAGAGTTTCAGTTTGTCAGTCTGCATATGAAATATGAAAAACTTTGCAAGTTACTCATGAAGGAACAAGCAAAGATAAACAGACCAAAATTTCCGTGCTCACAAATTAGTTTCAATTATTTAAAATGAATCCTAATGAGTCTATTTCAGATATGTATAGTAGATTTCAGGATATTGTGCATTCTCTAATATCATTGGGAAAGGAATTTTCTGAAGAAGATCAAGTCAGAAAGATTTTAAATTCTCTTACTCCAGAATGGGATCAAAAGACACTTGCTATCGAAGAGGCAAATGACATCAGTACTTTAAAGATAGAAGAATTAATTGGAAATCCAATGTCATATGAAGTTCAAATGATTGGGAGAAGAGAAAGCAGAACATTTTAAAAGAAATCAATGGCATTCAATGCATTGACTGATGGATCAGATTCAAACAGCGATAATGATGAAGAGATAACCTTGATGACCAGAAATTTTAGGAAATTCCTAAAATACAGAAAGATGAATAATCTCAGGGGAAACAACTATAAGAACTCTGGAAATCAGAATATAGTGCCAAACAATGTCAAATGTTTCAATTGTAATGAACCAGGCCACATCAAAAGCGACTGTCCGTATCCAAATAGGCAAAATCCTCCTATGAACAATGATCCAGCAAAGAAACGGAAGCGTGCATTTACTGCTACACTAGATGACTCAGACTCATCCTCAAGTGATGATGATCAGAAGACAGATAATTCAAATTCGTGTTTCACAGCAGTTCACGACTCCGACGAATTCAGAGAAACGGACTCAGAGAAAGGTACACGTTTACAATACAATTGGTTGAAATTGCTTGCTTAGAATTAGATGCTTGATTGATTGATTTTGAATTGGTGTGTTATTTGAATTTTAATCTTTTTTTTACTATTATTTCATTATTATTTCATTATTTTTATTATTATTATATTATTATTTTTATTATTATTTTGATATATTATGGAATATACAATAATTCTAATAAATTCCACATATATAAGCATAAAAAATAATAGAGTATATATATATATATTTATTATTGAACTTAGGAAAAATAATTCATGAAAATTCACTGGCACATGTCGACATGGTCCCTACCATGATGTCGACATGGGTACCAAAATTTGAATTTCAAAATTTGAATTCAAATGTTTGAATTTCCCTCCATCTTTTCACTTCATTCAATTATTTGAAAAGCTATCTTTTGACCAGAGAATATGTCCTTTGAGAATCTATTTATTCACTATCTTTTATCATATCTTTTCACTCTCATTTTCAAATTCAAACTCTCTCTTCATAACTTCAAGCTCCCTACTCTCTACTTCAATGGCTTCTTCAAGCAACCCCTCCACCATGAGAACTTTCAGAAAAATAAAATAGCAACTATTCAAAAATCTGGAGGCAATAAAAGCAAACATTAATTATGCTAATTATGCCAAAGTCCATCCCGGAAAGTTTGCTATTTTTCAAGATTTCTCTTCTTATGAACTTGATTGTCTTTTTGCAAACAATGGAGTTCTTAGTCTTATTAATGCTTCTCAAAATGATTTTGTTTGCTATCCAAATCTTGTCAAAATTTTCTATACCAATTTAAACCGTGGATTTTATCGTGGAAATGAGGATGAAATTTGAAGTAGTGTCAAAGGAACTAGAATTGTTTTGAATTGTGATCTTTTGGGGTGTATGGGAATGGATCTTTCTAATTTTAAAATCGATGAAAATGACCGTGAGACATTTCATCACATTTTCGAAGGGAATGATAATTTTGAATTCAAAAATCGAAATTTTCGACCAAAGGCAGGAATTGTCAATCTTCTTTTGCAACATACTTTGACCCCAAGGTCGAGGAATTTTAACAATCCTACTTCAAAAGTTTGCAAAGCACTTTTTTCTATTTTTGGAAATTATGATATAAATTGGGCGCAAGTTATTTTGGATGAACTTCGTCCTAAAAATCTTGAAATGGGTGAGAATACTTTGTATCATGGAATTTATCTCACTCAGATTTTTAACTATTTTGGAGTGGATTTCAAAGGAGAAGAATTTGTTTCTAGAAAAGTTTTCAATCATTCCAACTCGCTTATGAAAATTCCATTTGTTTTTCAACCTTATGAGACTCTTGCCGAAAAGGAAGAGCGTTTGGCTCATGAGGAAATGGAAGAAGAGAAGAAGAAGAAGAAGGGGATGAAATGGAAATTGAAGAAGAAGGTGAAACCTCTTTGGAAAGCATCGACTATCCTCCTAATCCATCCACCAAAACCCTTCTCAAAAACCAAAAGACGATTGTTGAGAATCAACGGATTCTTAAACGATCCGTTAGTAAGAAGTTGGACAAAATTTCATCCAAGATGAACAAGTTCATTTCCAAAGTCAGCAAGAAACTTGGACTTTCTTCATCATCATCATCCTCTAACTAGTTTTATCTTTTCATATCTTGTTGTATGTGTTTTAGCTTGTTTTAATTCGAAAGTTCATGTAGTTTCATATGTTTAATCATTGTATCATCTTAGTATGCAATGAAATGAAATTTCCTTTCTGTTATTTAGTTTATCTTATCTCCAGAATAAATGTTAGTATATTATATAAATATATATACACAATTATTCACAAAATCTAACTAGTCATATTTTTTCACTATCCCATGTCGACATACCCCCTATGACCATGTCGACATGTACTTGTCAGAAATGACAATTCATTTTGAATTTGAATTTTGAATAACAACCATATGTTTATTCATTTCAAACGAATTTCTACACCTATATATACATGTTTCTTCCAGAATTCTTCACTGAAAATTATTTCCTCTCTTCTAATTCTTCATTTCTTTCACAAATTCAACTATGGCTAATCCAATTCATAATTTATCCGAAAATGTTGAAGAAACTCTTAATTCGTTCAAGAGTATTCTCTCGTTCATTCTTCGTAACCAGCGACACTTAGAATAGAGTCAAATGCAGATGATCAAGGAGCAGGAAAGGCATTTCGGTGCAATATGCTGGATGATTTCCTCCCTACACAAGGATGACAACGAAGCACATCCTCCAGTCTCTCTCACCAACGACAATGAAAATTGGGATGCTATTAAGGCAGACCCAATCTTTGGAGAAGAAGGATGGGTGGAAGTTCCACGTAACATTTGATTTTATTTGTTTGCTTTGTTTGAATTGTTTGTTTGAATTAATTTGATTTTGTTTGGAATGATACTCGGTATGGATTGAGTGGTTTGATGTTTGCTACATAAAACATGTATATATATATACATTGAAATGTATATAATCCTTGATCAATTATCATGTTCATAAGGATACTTAATTCTTAATCTATCTATTCCATTGTATAGTTTGTTAATGCAGGTACTCTAGTCCAAGAATGAGGGGGAGTTTGTTTTTGTTGATGACAAAGGAGGAGAAGTATAAAATAGGGTAGTTAGGCGTATATTAAAGGGGAGTTATTAGTTTTAGGGGGAGTTATTAGGATAGAAGTAATATTTTATAAACAATGGTTGTCATCTTTAATTTCAAAATCAAATTACTCCTTATTTAAACTATCTTTTAATATAATATATTTAACTTTTAATATTTATACTTAGATTTAAATATAAAATTATAGTTAAATTCTACATATGTTATTTTCTATATTTATTTATGAATTTTAACTATAATCAAGTATATTTATAAGGTTTAAAAAAGTTTTAATATAAGATAAAGGTTATTTTCAAAGAAAATCAAATTATCAAAAATTGCCTTGGGATGTCGACATACTCATGGTGACCATGTCGACATGGTGTCAGTTGAGTTTAAAATTTAAATTTCAAAAGAAGTGTCTATTCATTATGACTCTTCACGAATGGACATGACTGTTGTTCTTCTATAACTAGGGGTTAGTTTCAACGAATTTTACATCAGATTTTCTGGTTTTTCACTCCTCTTCTTCTTCCACTTTTCTTAATACATATTTTTACCATTAATCTACCGAAATCAACATTGAATCGAACTCGATCATTCGTAGTTTGATTCTTTATCACTCTCTCAACAAGATTCTCAGTGCTATTCAGAGTTATAGGCTTTTAGTAATCAACTAAGCGAGAAAAGGTATGATTGTAGCCTTGAAAATCAATCAACCGAGATAAGGTGTGATTGTAGCCTTGGGAAATCAATTGGGTGAACTTGTTGCCCGTAAAATCAAGTGGGTGAGCTTGTGGCCCGAAAAAAGAAGTATCTCCACCTAGAGGATTGTGATTCTGGAGGGTGTACCTCGTAGCCTTGAAATCGAGGGTGTAATTGTACAATTTCTTTTGAAATGAAATCCGTACTTGTATTGTGGGACTGGATGTAGAGTAACTCCAAACCAGTATAAAATCCGGTGTGTTCTTTCCTTTACTGCTTTTTATTTTATTTCTACATCTGTGTTTGTTTCTATGATCATATATATATATATATATATATCTGTATATTGCATACTTCTGTGTATAAATCAACATAAACTCAAAAAGATTTAGTAATTCTTTATAACACTATTCACCCTCCCTCTAGTGTTAACTCTAGCCTTAAGATCCATAATCCGCATTTCTCACATCTAATTCAATAGTAGAACTCAACTCGGAAGCAGAATTACTATAATGAGAAGATGGTCTAGCGGACATAGCTGCAAGATGTTCCGAACGTCTGGAATCCATCGCTATCACACTTAGTAAAAATATCATTATTAGATAAAATAACATGTGCACCCTAGTCCAGAGTGAGTGCCAGTGTTGAATGGTAAAGTACTATGCAATACGGTGATAAGTTATACAGAACTAAAAGCGGAAAAGATGACAAGGCTTTGAAATCTGATAGGAGTGACCGTCATTGCTGACCGTGTCAACCAGTTCTTTACATCATTAGGGAGTGATTCAGAGCCTCAAGATTGATTATCATCAAGTTGAAGATTGATTTTTATGTTCATGGGTAGATGAGCTTCAAAAAACATTATCCAAGGCATTTTTCCATGTCATGGTTAAATGCTGTATATTTCATAGTATGTTGGTCAAGTCATATGCAAGTCATATATGTTCACTCAAGTGACCAAGGCCAAAGCTCATCTCAAAGTTCAAGTTCATATGATTGAATTTCATTTTAAAGTTAGTTGCTGACAACCGATCATTTCACCAAGGTGTAGTCGATCGTTCCATAACGATCATTCATGAATGATCGTTTCATGAAAGTCGTCCATAGTCAAGCCAGGTGATGCACCATTCCTCTAATCGATGATTCCTATTGATCCATATCTGATCGTTCGCTTCGATCATCCACCCGATCGTTTGCTTCGATCCTTCATCTAATCGCTCGCATCAACAACCAATCATTAGGGCCAAACCATTACGACACGACCATTCCGTATGCCACATCATTGTCTTACGATTTCTCCTGTATGATCGGTTCACAATAAAACTATACTCAACATCAACTCCATACGATCGATCCATACGATCATTTCACAAGTCGATTTGTCTACCTTAAAAATTCACCCAGTCCATAACTAAAACCAATCATTCATTAACGATCATCTTCTACCCCAACCTCCTTTCTAATAACTCAACTACTTCTCCATCACCTAAATGATCGGTTGGACCCTCTCTTCCTCAAACGTACTTCGAATCAATCAGCCTCATCGTTCTAACCAAACCCACGAGGTTGACAAACCCAAAAACTTGCATTCGAATCCACATACAAATCAAAATTGACCTACCTAAATTAGAATTCAAAGGGTGGAAACTGTATGAGTTTGATTCTTCACGAGATCTAGAGAGGCGAGTATAACAATGGTTGGTATGGAGAGAAGGATGCTAGATTGAAAATCAAGCGAAGGAGGAACGATCTTCGATTTGGGGGTTCAGATCGTAATTTGGAACAATGGAGAAGGTGCAGAGGAGTAACTTTCCCTTTTTGGTTTGATTGGAAATGATGCAAAAGTGAAGAAAAGGAGGATGGAGTGGCTAAGTGAAAGGTATTTATACGAGGATGGACCAAGCTTTTAAAACCTTAAATTTAATCCAAATGGTCGTTTCTTACCGATCTTTTTATGTCAATGTATAACGATCGTTCATTCAGAATGATTCATCGTTCCCTCAAACTGTGATAACCCAGATTTTGAAATATCTGTTAATTGATAATTAACTGGGTTAGTTAATAGAAATGCTGGTTTATAGGCTGAACAAATAATATTCTGTTGATTAAAATATCAGAATGATATAAATGGATTTGAAACTTAATAATAGTTGAATTAAAATAATAAATCTTTTTAGTAAATAAATAAATATGTAAATAGGTAGATGTAAAATTTATCATATGATAGCTATTTTATTTTTATACATGCATTTATGAATGTAAATGAACTTGGATTAGAAAATTCAAAGTTATATTGAGAATAAAATTACAACTAGTATGTATAGATATTTGGATATTAACTAAGTATATAATTGGGTTTCACATTTCTTTATTTTTAAAGTTACATAAATAAAGAAGAAATGTGTTAAACATAAAAACACTAATGAAAATTTAGTCAAATTCATAAACATAAGTAAACAAAGAAATAATTCATATTAATATATATATATATATATATATATATATAGGTAAAATATAATTTAAGTTTAGACACTTGTAAAAATTTAATTATTACTTTTGACAATTGTGAAATATGATAATATGTGTAAACTTGTATCATGCAAAATCAAAATGGCAATATAGTTTTTTTTCTTTTGAAAATTAATTTAATAATATGAATTAGTGAGAAACCAGATTCCAGCTAAAAATTTCTCAACCCTCTTATTTCTTCTATAACTAAAATAAATAGATAAATCAAAAATCAACAACCCCAGCTTAAACCAGAATCAAACTGTTTCATTAAGCAAATCATCAAACAAGCTTCATATTAGATCAACAATCAAGTTATAATTCAAAAACCCAGCAGCAGTTTCAAGATTTCCTTCCAGACTTTCTCTGTTTATAAATACAGGTGAGTAAAACTCTTAAAAACTGAAATTGCTTGAATTGGCATATGGTGAATCCTTGAAATATGTTATGAATCATGTGTGCATGATGTTAAAGAAATGATTTTATGTATGTATGCGTGGGTTAGAATTAGTGTTCAAGTCTGGAATAGGCTAGCAAACCTCTGTTTTACACGTTATAGGTTTGAAACCTGATTCAATAATTCAGATCTTTCTCTCAAATAATTTTTAGGCGTTGATTTCTGAGTAAAAATTATTTGTATGTAAGCAGCATCATTTTTTAAAGTTTGATTTAAGTAAAAAAAATTAGCAAATATCTTAGAAATTAGATATTACAGTGGAACTTTAAAAATGTCAGAATCTCGACTTGAATAATTGATGGATTCATGATTATGATCTGAATTGTCTTCCTAAATTAGGATTTTTAAGATAGGAATCATGAATTTTATGTGTGTAATTCGAGTGAATTCGAGTGTTAAAGGGAAAATGGGTTTCGAGGAAATTCAGGTGATCGGCGGCACTTGGTGGAACGGGATCGCGGCTGAAGTAAGCTGGGTGCTCGTCAAGGTCGGAAAAAATTGTGGTTTATTTTCTCCGACATCGTGGTGACAGGACGATTGTGATTTAGGGTTTAAGGGTGGATTTTTGTTCATCGATGTTGTTGAGGTGTTTCTGACATGGGTGATAGTCCGGGCTCGATCGCGATGGGGAAAAACAAGGCTATAAGTATTGGTTAGCCTCTGGTTGATGGGCGAGGAATCTCGTGGTCGAGATCATCGGAGAGGAGAGATTTTCTAATCGTTGGTTGTTGTTTCTGTTCGACTATTTAGGCTCGGTTTTGATTTCGAGATGGATGATCGAGTTGGATGGTCGGAATCGAGTGAGGAGTGGGTCGGTGACTTGTCGATAGTAGAAGGTGGAGTCAGATCATCGGCGCCATCTGTGTACGTGCACTGGTGCACTATGTGTCAGGTGAAGATGAATTTTGGGAAGAAGCTGATGCCTCGGGAACAAACTCGAAGTGAACAAGGGTTTTGCTCCAGAAATTGGGTAGGGGGTTGTTGGGGTTTGGAACTCGGGAATTTTGGTTTGTTTGCTCGTGTTTTCTATGATGATACCCAGTTTTGTCTGAATGAAATAATAGTTTAAAATTTTAGATTTAGACAAGTTTAAGACAAATTTCTCAACTCATTCCTTTTGAAATATTAAATGCTAATTGGTAAGTTAAAAGTGTTTTTATAATATATACAACCTTTATTTGAAAGTTTATTTGAAATAAAAACTTGATATTGTAATTAAGAAATGATTAGAAGATGAAGTGATTTTAAATCCTTAATTTAACTTTTAAGGTTCAAGGAAATAGAATGGTGATAGATTATTTTCAAAATTTTATTTAATAAGGAGTTAAAAGATAATTAAAGAAATTAATAAAGATAAAATGGTTTATCTTTGAAATAAATTAAGGTCTTAAGTAAGTAGTGATTTATTAATTATGTAAATAAATAAGGGATAGTAAATTACTGAATGAGATTAATTGAGATTAACTAATGATGTGATTAATTTAAAGATTAATTGTTAAATGTACTTAATTAAAAGAATTAATTACTGGAAGTGATTAGGGGATCATTAATAAGGAGATTAATTAAAAGTTAATTAATGTGAATAGTTAAGGCTAATTTATCTATGTGGTAATTAGAGGTTAAATAAATTAATAATCAAGGTTAATTTACTGAGGATAATTAACCAATGGAACAATTACTTGATTAAATTAATTAAAGGTAAATTACTTATGGGAAGTAATTAAAGATTAATTACTTAGTGTAATTAATTAAAGGATTTATAAACTAAAGAAATTAATTAATGGTTAGTTAATTAATGAGTATGATTAAATGAGGTATAATTAATCAATATGAGTGGTTATAAGGTAATTAATTGAATAATTACTTAAGGATCATTGTGATTAATGTGATGGGTAAAGGTTAATTAATTTGTGTAATTAATTGAGAGTTAATTACTTATTGTAATTAAAGGATAATTAGTCAAGGGTGATTAATTAAGATGGATAATTAAAAGATGGTTGATTTATTGGTTTGTAATTAGTTAATGTTACGTAAAGGTAATCTGAAAGTGATTAAAGGTTAGTAATTAATTTAATTAGGGATAAATTAAATTTGGAAGTGATCAATCTTACTTATAAATGATTGAATGATGTTAAATGCCTTAAATTGGTTGATATCTCTGATATGAAATGTTTTGTGATATGATATGTTTTGGGGGACAGTGATAATGTGGTTATCTATTGAGATGTATTGCTGTGTAAAGTGACATCCTGTATTTAATGTTTGAATTGTATTTTCCCTTGTATAACTTGGGTTAAGATGACGTGGGAATCGAAAAGACCGGGGTCGGGTATCAGCAAATATCTGAACCCACTTCTATCTGTAACCTACAGTGATTCTTTGTAGATTGATATGTGAAACCAAAGGCTGAAATGGAATAATTTAAATGTCTGGACCTTTTAAAACTAAATAAAGGTACTTAGGAATTGATTGTGAATATAAGTGTTGACCATGGAAAGTTGTGAACTTGTAGTGATGAACGAGTTACCCGCGTTTTTTTATAAGTTTTATGCTTTGGTATTTCATGTTAGATGGGTTTACTCAAGCTGGTTTCCAGCCTGACCCGGGTGTTACTTTGATGTAATGCTCGGGCCAGACCGAGAACTATAGATTTTCAGGTAAGGATGTTCTGGAGCTCATGAGGGGAGTTGGATGGCAAGACATATGGAGTGAATTCCGCCATGATATATTGTTATTTATCCAGGACTAGTTATTTAACTGTTCAGTGATTGTGAAATGTTGTAACTCTGATGAATTAATGTAATCTAACTGTTATTTTATTTGATATTATATTTTATCCACTGCGAATGTGAGAATCTGTGTTTCGTTCTGTTTCTTCTTCTATCTCATTTCTTCTTTTTCCCCAACTATCTAGAATTTTCGGGATCGAAAATTCCGGGTCGTTACACAAACCTACTAACGATCGAATATGATTTTGTTTAAAAAACAAAAAAAAAGAAGGAGAGGAACAACGATCGTAAGCAAATGATCCATATTTGATGGTTCCAAGGCTATTTATCAATCTATTCAACAACAAACAATCCGATGTGATCATTTTTTGAAAATACTGGAAAATGAATAGTGAATGGAAATCATGACCGGGGGTCAGGTATAAACATGTATGCATAATATTATACGTTTCAAAAATCCAGTATCTTGAAATCAATAGGAATTGAATTTTCACCTAAAATCAATTGGAGAGGAGTCTGAGCCATGTTGGAGCCTGATAATCACTGGAAAAAAACAAGATGATCATTGACAAGTCGTAATCTAGTATGTATACTGTTGGGAATTGACAAATAATTATGAAAAACAAAAGGAGATGTGACTCTCAATAAAAGAAACTCCATAGAGAAAATGCAACAATCCAATTCATTGGAAGGAATCCTTTCCGACGATTCAAGTTTGCTACGATTCTAAGCATGTCATCTTCAAACAAGTCATACTTTGAGAGAAAATGTTATCCGGCCTTATGGCCTGGCAATATCCAGACCAATCGGACGAGACAGACTCAATTGTCGTTAGGATCGATGTATCAGATTAGTGATCATGAATCCTAGAGATCATGCCTAAATGATAATATATGAAGAAATAACAAAGCTGAAGCTGAAGGCAAACTCAATGAAACAATTAGAATATGGAAGTTCATTACTCTTTGAAGATAATCCAGGCACAATCCGTATTCAATACCGTGGATCGTATCGTATCGATTATGTAGCTCAATTCAACGATGATCGATTGATATCTTAAAATCTACAAGTCCAACACACTTGAAACTTTTAAAATCTCAATATATTGACTTTGGTCCCCGTAAATGATCGCATGATAAAAGGACCATATTTGAACTATCGACATCGATCATTCATAAACGATCATATAAATCCAGCCAAACACAATAACTCGTTGAAGATTGGTTAATATCTCACCAAGCACAACTCAGAATGATACTGAACTTTGGGAGCACGGACTAGAGGTATGAAGGAGCTTAAGGGAATGATTGCATGTGCATGGGAGTGCAAATGAACGATTAATACCGATTGTTCCAACTATTGAGTTAGAACCTACGGTCGTTCCGGTGGGCCCTTATGGATCTAGAGAGTCTTTTGCCGAATTTCTATTTAGATATTTCATCCTCTTCACCTATAAATACAAGCTTCTTTTTTTATTTGGGGGATCTATCGGCTGCTTATTATGAGGGACTCCATTGTAATCAAGTGCTATTATCATTACTTCAATCAGATTTACAAGTGATCAATAAAGATAATTCCTCAAAGTGGATGTAGGCATACAATGCTGAACCACTATAAATCCTTATGTCTTTGCTACTGCTTAATTCTGATTGTTCGTTTACTTATCTTCTCCATTTAATTCTAATTATTCTTTATTTATTTCTCTACCATTCTATTCTTGAGTGTTTGTGCCCACCCTTGTTGCAAACATGACCTCCACAGAATGCAAGTTGCAAGAGAAAGGGGAGGAGCTGAACAGGGTGGGAAAAGAGTTGGCTGATTCGAAAGAAGAGCTTTGTATGAGCACTTCCAACATTGTCTTAATCTATATGTCTCGGCCAAGCTTCATTTTAAGGAAAAGATTGACCTCAACTTCTAGAGGATCAATTTTTGGTTGACTCGGTTTACCAATATTACTGGAACAAATAGGATAAAGATTCTGCTAGGCAAGATGCTGCTCCTACCACCCCTTTGGAAATGAATAAGGAGGTGGAAAGAGAGACTAATGAAGATGAGGGGCCTAAAGGTGTAGAGGAGTATGAGAAAGTCGAGGTTCGTTCAAACCCTCATTCAAGTAAAATCTTTTGTATCAACACTAAGACGTGTGATCGCATGAGACTTTCTTCTTGACTCGGTTATTAACTACTTATTACAGTTATTTTACCTTTTTACCGCTTAACAAATTATTAGGTTCATTTTTTGTTTATTTTAGCCTTTTGAAGAAGTTTTGTTTGTTAAGCTTCTAAAGGAAAGCGAGAACGGGCTTAGAACCCAAACTTTAAATCATCTGACCTTACTGATGTGTCCATTGGTAAGCGCAACAGAGAGTTGGACGAGTCTTATGCTAAATTTAAGGACAAAATCCAAGAGTTGCTCTCAAGGACTGATCAAGTAGCTAAAGAAAAAGAGAGGCATAATGACTTTGTACTGCTTCAGTGGCAATATATCCTAGAAAACAGTTCCCTTTCACCCAATAACCCTTGCTTGGAATGGTCATGCTTAGACTAAGAAATTTGCACAGCGGTTAAATTCTATTTTAGTTTTGCTACTTTTTTGTGTACAGTTCTGTTAAATGAAGGTAGTTAATAAAAGAATTTTATATTGGACCTTTGTTTGATATATTTTGATTGTCTCTAAGACCACATATTTTAATTTTGTTATTAATTAGATTGGCTTCTATAAATCTTTTTCTCAACCTTCCGAAGTCTTCGCACCTAGCCTTCCTTCGGCGCCATTCATTCCTCGGTCGGATAAGATAGATGTGTTTGAATTGAAGCAATGGATCCTTCTATCGTCATTGAAGTAGAGGCTAGCTACATCAAAGTCATGAACTAAAGGCTCAAAAAGGAGTTTGAGTGTATCCGTAAGGAGCTTAAAAAAGTATAAGATGTGTTTACCCATTGGTATAAATATAACACTAAGTTGCATACTGGGCTTAACGTTGTTGAGTTAAAGTTAAGTGAGATGCAGCAGTTAATGAAAAATGGCAAGAACTTTTATGGGATTGTTCTTCAGATGAGATTGATAGTAGAAGAAAACCATTGAGGATATATCTATGGAGATTGCTCACTTAATCGGAGAGAAAGAGGCTGTTGAAAGCAAGAAGGCAATTGTGGCACCTCGTTCGGACATAGCTTCTGCTCTTCCTATGGGTTCTAGTCTTCACCGGTAGCTGATCATATGAGGGTGGTAGAGTCGAAAAGTTCTTCCCATTTGCGAACTAAGGGATGGAGAACTGACGCCCATAGGTTTTTTGGTGCATTCTCAATGAACTAAGAAGTCTAAGGCTAAGCTAATCGGTACCATAGAGAAAATAAAGGAGACGACTATATTGAAGATTTATGATCTTGAGGATACCCTATATGATTCTTAAAGCAGGATTATTTCATATGTAGAGAAACTTAAGCGAGAGAAATTAAAAGCAAGAGGCGGTGGTTTTTCTACAGCGTGCCAAGTATGTCATAGAATTCTTCTATATTGCACTGGATCAGAATTTTTTATGTAATAAGCAGGTTTTGAGGTGACCGCAGAAGGGCCAATAAGCCATTGAGATGGAGCTTGCTACGAGCCTCGAAGAACCTCCTCTGTTAGTCCAGCCTTGCCTTTAGCTACTATGCCTTGGGTGTTTTAGGATAGTGTTGTTGGAGCCCGCATTAGAGAATGACTTTATAACTTACATCATATTTGAGGCTATATACACGTTATGTGAATGATGATTCTTTATGAATTTTACGAGTTTCTTGTACTTACTTTATTTTTACTCTCCTTTAACTTAATTTCGTGTAGGGTCGTTTGATTTTCAACTTGCTTCTTTTGCTCAAGATTCGAAGGTTGCCATTTTTACCGAGAAGCTTGATTCTACCTTGGCCAGAGTTGTAGATTTAGAAGGCTTAAAGGACACCAAAAATGTGTATTGGGTTGTATTTCAGGATGAAACCAAGGCCTTGCAATAAAAAGTTGAAGAATTGGATGGGGAGAATTGCGAGGTGAATTAGCACAGAAGACACCCCTTCAACAACCTTGGCCAGTAGTTCTTTTTATAGACTAGGTGCTGCTCCTGCACTCCTTTTTGGGGCTGACAGGGATGAAGTTTTGAAGTTGAAGAATGATTTGAAAAATCATTATGAAGTCAAGTTTAATGAGCTAGAGTATCATTATAATAAAGAATAGGGTGCAGTGGGCACTCACATCTGCCCTTCATTTCTACTATGGAGGAGCTTTTTGGTCCCTTCTCAAGGAATAATGAGAAGATAAGGGAGCACCTTTAGGTGAGATTGAAAGAATTAAAAGGTGGTCATGGAGCCTGTGAATTCTCTTGAGAATAATGTATTCAACTTAGAATGTGAAGCTCGCATGGACTCCATCATTGTTTCCCGAGGCGGGATGGATAAGGCTTCCTTATTAGAGAAACTTCATGATGGGAAGGTGAGGTAGGTAATAGTAGAAATCAGCAGGAGGTGTGCAATCGATGTTCTCAAATGTTTTTTGTTAGAACTTGAACTATCTTTTTTATACAATCGCGCCGATTATGAGTATAACCCACAATACTATAAATATACTTAGGCAGGCACCGATTAGTACAGTTTAAGGTAGTACTGCTAAAGGTCATACTGCTCCTATTTGTTTATTAGTTGTTATTACTAAATTGAATGATTCGCATCCTGCTCTCCAATTGTCCAGCGGTTCTCCTCTACAACCAACATCGCATTCCCACTGATCACTACACCATAGAACAATCGTATTTAACTCTTCTTTAAAGCTTGAGTCAGATTCCTAGAATTGCTTTTGTTTTGTTATGAAGTGTGGCTTTACAAATTTTAATTTAACTCATTTTGTGATTGTTTGTATCTATTTTAAGTTGTGAAGTATGTGTAAATATAGTGAATCACACACAAATTTTTTGGTAAGTAAAAATAGAACTAAGGGGGCTTGAGTTAGTTTTTAGTTTTCGATGTTTACCTAGTACGCTTTAATTTTTTGAATTGCATTTAATATGTGAAACACCCCTACACCCCTTAATATACCTGAAAAGGACACACTAAAAGGCATGGTACATTGTAGGTATAACTGAAACTAACAGAGACTATGATTCACAAGAAAAAAGTAGGTGAACATCGGAAACTAAAATAATAACTTATTCAAAACAAAAACTTCATAAACAAAATAACTCAAATACCAAATACAACATAGATGTCTCAAAACCCAATATGTCTCATAAAATAATAACTCGTCTCAACCAAAATCAGAGTATAAATATCTCTCACAAGTGCAAGTACAAAGAAAGAAAAACGAAAATAAAAGTAGGAAAACACATAGTAGAATCTTCTCCAAGAAACCTCCGAGCAACTGCAATCTACCGCCCTATCCTTGATTGCCTATGGGGGTAAAAGAGGGAAAAAATAGAGGAGTGGGTCAGACTAAAAGTCTGGTGAGTAATAGTAACTACTAGAATCTTTAAGCAAAGTAAAGGTAATAGACTCTTCAATAATTCTAGTATATACAAAAGAAAACAAAGGAAATTGGAAAGAGATAAACTGGAAAATACAGTTAAATTATTACAATTTATAAGATAGGTCAACTTTGATTATTTGCACTTGTCTTTGATAGCTGCTTGATTAGGCTGAATTCCTAATCCTATAATTAGGCTGAAATCCTAGTTCTACCCTTTGATCGACCTGCTACTCCATAGACCTCACAGCGGACTAGACGCTATATCACTCCATACACAACAGCCAATGGTAACTATGAAAGATACACAAGGCACCCACTGTAGACTAGATGATACACAGCTCTTTGCATAGAAGGTAACGGTGTCTACGAAAGACACACATACTAAGTGCTTGGAACTCATAGCGATTACTGAGCACCAAAATGGATGTCGCACGCGTAACTGCCACCATGCTCATGCTATCTATTACTCCACCTATTGGGTTCTATTATTACCTTGACTCAGCTTAAGCGTGCCCCTAGTCTTACTTCAGGATTACGTGAAACATTGTGTCTATAGAAAATATAGGGGAATGCTGCTAGTACCGTCCTGTCATCTAAAAAATATCTAATAGCACCCTTGTCCAAATCCCCGTGATTTAAACATCTCTATACTGACCAATTACTACCATTACTAGCATAAGCGTGCCCCTCATCTCTCTTCAGGTTTATGTGAAACACTGTACCCATAGAAAATAATAGGGGAATGCTATTTGGTACAAGCCCTACTTTAATTCTTTGCTTATTAACTTAGATAAATTATTTAAATAAGCCTTTACTCTTGTTCTTACTATCTGTGCTTATTAATTTATCCTAAGCCTTAAAATAAGCCTTATTATGTTCTATTTCTAATTATAACCTACGTTATAATCATGCTTATTACTTAACCCAAGGTCTAAGTGTGAAAATAAGCTTCTTTTCTTCTTTTTATTTATAATTCTAAGTTATAAGTAGGCCAATCTCTTTAATTTAGTCCAATTAATATCATAATTAGGCATAATTTCAGTCCAATTCCATTTATATTACAGTCTTTATAATTTACATCTTATATTCCACTATTTTAGATTTCTTATAATTTAATCCACTTTCATGTTAATTCTATTCTAATCTATACGCAAAGAAGAAGAAGGAGGAATAAAAGAAAACTAAAAGTAGAAGGAAATCCAAGGCGTAGGAAGAAGATGTAAATAATGCATCAATAACAGTAAATAAACTAAAATACTGTAAATAAACTGTAAATAAATGAAAAGGCTAGAAATAAACTAAAATTAATTGAAAATAATTCTAAAAATTGTGAATAAATTATTAAAAAGGTTGCCCTAAAAATCATAGTAAAACTACAACTATAAGAAACCCTATTATTTTAAATTATTTAAAGAAATTTAAAATAATTATGATCACTCACCTCTGGCCCTTAGCTCTTCCCTTTAGGCCTTGACGGATCCACTTGTGGTTGTAAAATATTTTTATTTAAAATGATTTCCTCCTGGGAAAATTATTCCGCTCAGGGTCCTTTCTGAATAGGTGAACCCAATTGGAGAAAATCTTAGAATAAGAAAAGGTGTTAGGCCTATGGTTCTATTTATAGAGGTAGAAGTGGATCTCAGACCGTTGGATTTGGGGATTGAATAGGATGCAACCATATCGTAGGCTGAATAGAAGCCATCGGATGTATGAATGGAAGGGCCAGATCAGTTTAAACAATGTAAAATACATGTAAAGTAGGCAAAATATTCAAACGAATGAACGTTCGTTCGTTCGCCCTAGAAAGGGCAGGCGGGTCGACCGGCGGTCGACTGCCCCCTTACCCAGGTCGATCGTCGTTCGACCTAGCCATAATTTTTTTTCTTCTCGTTATCTTGTTTAGTTCATATCTCGTTCATTTTAGCTCGAATTATAACGTTCTATATATGGAAATTGACCAGAAAATTACCATGGACACAGTGGTGCAACTCCCGCTACCCAATTTTGACAATTTCACAAAGTTATTTTTATTATTTAATTAACTAACGAATTAATTAATTATTACGGGTTAAATTTCTGGTTGTTACAATATGTGAGCTGCGAGACATTTCATGCATCGCTTTTCCTTGCCATATTTTTGAGTTAATTTCTCATGCAGTTCATAAACACTGAACTGAGCTTATGACATGCGTATTCTAGTACATGTAGAGCATGACATACCCTTTTTTAAAGACAGGTTCACATTCATGCGCTTGGCAGGGTCTACACCGCTAGTTGGGGGAAACTGATGTTTGACTATGAAGTCAGGTTGCATGTTTTTTTTGTACTGGTTCCGCCTGTTTAGTATCCATACATCTAGCGTGCTATGTCAGTAGAACTAACATAGAAGGGTTTTTATACTGGTTCGGGCCGTTCAATATCCCAATTATCAGATTGGCTGAAAAGGCCAAACTGTATGTTGTGCGACTTCATTTGGATAGCTGGTTAGGGACATCTGATATGTTCAGCATGACTATGTTTAAAAGATCAACATAGAAAGGTTTTTTGTACTAGTTCGGGCTGTCTAATCCCTACGTCCGGTTGTCTTGTCAAAGAGATTAGCATAAAGAGATTTTTATACCAGTTCGGGCCGTCTAATATCTCTACAACTAGTTCATTGTGTTATTATTTTTCATAATACTTATAATAATTATTCCATAAGTAGTGCAGATCGTTCAGAATAAGGTTTGAGATTACCAACGTAGTATCGAACACTTGTATTCCCTTTTTTTAGTTGTAACAGTATCGCGACTTTGAATGTATATGACTTTTGATCTCGATTTCTCTTCTGACTTTGGTATTACTTTTGCTTGAGACCTTTCAAATTGGTGTGCATCATTTTACAAGCAACTTAAAACACAACAACTGAATCTCCTCGTCTCTGGACAGAATGTGTGAACATCCTTTATGGCTTGACCACATTATTGTTTTCCCAGATCTTTCCATACCATCACTGAAATCGTTATCCAAATCGATGAATACCAATACATTCTCGTTCAATTGAAAGTCGCTGGTTCATAAAGGAGGATAATTAGGGATGAAGAGGAGGAGATTAAGGAAGATGAGATGTCTAAGGGTATTGAGGGGTCTATGAAAATCAAGGTTATTCCTTCCTTGCCATAGTGTTATCTTAAGGACATATGGGGTTATGTGGCTGCCAAGCCTTCATTGTTTGTTTGTTATTTATCTTCTTACTATCAAGGAACTTCATATCTGAAAATACTCTAGGAATTTCTCTACTAGGATGAGTAGTGGCATCATCGCCCTTGAGTGTAAATTGAGTTGACCTATCAAGTGATGGTAGGTTAATAATAGATGATTGGTAATGACTCGTAGGCCAACCTTACCATTCCCATTCCTAGAAATCCCGTTATCACTTGCCCATTGTATATTTAGCATAAATGGTGAGTGAAAATGGTGGGATGTGGAGGTGTAATTAGCAGGATAGCAGTATTTTGAGTCACCGTTCTATTTAACCACTTCATCCGTTGATTTGCCTAATTAGAGGAGGTCCAAACCTCGAATCAGGGGTTTTGGGAATCATGGATGACCATTATTGGGTGAAGAGAATGGATGGATCAAAGGGATTCATGATTGTAGGGAAGCGTTTGTAGACTCTTCGAAAATAAAAAAGTAACAGGGAACTGAGGTTAGGTAGACTTGCTGGACATTAAAAAACGGAGGTTCAGGTCCTCCTTCTTGTGCCAAAAAATGTTGATGAGATTTTTCATCCTACAACACCTCAGTTGATTAGGAAAGTAATTATTAACGTTTATTCACAAATTTGAATCAAAAAATTAACTTGTACTAAGCTTGCCTTTGGGTAGTAACTATGTTGCTGAATACTTACATAATTGTATGGTTGCACTCTAACCGTTTGTTAGAATGTCAAATCTTGTTTCGTGTTTGATTAATGATTTATAATCCGGTATAGATAGAACCGGCTAATGATGTATGAAAGTAAGAAGATATACGAATTTTTACATGGTTCAGATTCCTTTGAATCCTATGTCCACTAATCAAGTTCTTTTCTTATCTCTTTCTCCAGATACAAGTGCTTGATGAAAAAATTAAAATGTGCCATTTTTATTCTATAAAAAGAAAACAAAAAGAAAAGTCTCTTTCAACATTCCCGATCATCTCCTCTTTATTGTGTTAAGAATCTTCGTAGGTTACACTACTCTTCCTCCACCATTATGTTTCCACCTTTAGATCATGCCATGTGTTCCACATTCCCATTGTTGATTGGATGCATCTAGATTGCTGACATGTCTTTGGCGTAAAGCCCTAATTTAGTTAGTTGAATTGTGGTCTTTGGTGGGAAGTTTGAGACAGGGTAGGAATTTTTTGAGATGGAGGCGGGAATATCTGAAATTGGAGCAGGGAACCTTAGTGGGTCATACATTTCTGTTCTGATGCAGTGGTTTGCATACTACCTTAGTTAGACATAAAAAGTTACTCGCTCATTTTGGGACACTACGGGTATATTTTGTGGTGAGGCTGTACCTATTGATTTGTGATACTTGCATGATACTGTTGTGCTTACTTGATATTTAGATGTCGCCGTCCTGAGCTGCTTTGGGCTTCACGGTGTGTACCATCTTGTGTCTAGAGGCCAAAAGCTAAGCGCTACAGATGTGGCAGTCATCTATAGTATTAACTTTCTGGTGGAAAAACACGCCAACGCTGTTGGTATCCATAATATCAGAAGCATTTGAATACGAATAAAATCACAGATTTCAAGAAAAACACTGTTTAGCTGATTATAATTCAACACAATATCATATCCAACTTACAAAATCCTTAAAACATATCCCAGGAAATGATCAATTATAATTTACAATAATGTGCCAAGAGCGACATATGACAATGCCCTCTTGGATGATCAAAGAAATTTTGTCATATCTGACTTAATGCATAGCGGAAACAAAATAGAAGAATAGTAGTCCTAAATTAGCTATCCGTCAGCCACGTGCTCATCTCCAGAAGCTTTATTTGTCAAAACTACGATAACCTGAAAACCTAAACCCTCAGCCTACTCAAATCAATTTTTGAGCACCCGAGAGTTTAAGGGGAACAAAAACTCCGAGTCAGACATAAATCCTGGTGTGAATAATTCTGTTACATCTTGGATTACTAATATTGGGTGAGACCATGCCGCTTAGCGGAATGAGTTTCCCCTCACTAATATCCTTTTTCAAAACATATATTTTGCAAATCCTTTCCTGCAACTAAACTGGTTAATCAAACTGATTAGTAATAATAAAATAATATCAAGACCCGTTATGCTATAAACATGCAATAAATGAACTAACTGTCCAAAATCTAAGGTGACTGCCCTTTGGCTGACTCGGGCCTACCAGACACCATATCAAATAGTCTAAACAACTGTTAGACAAAACTTTTGGATGGTCTGTCCTTAACTTACATCTTTAAGGGTTTACTGATCCTAATGGTTTAGTGGCTTACCAATAAAAAACATTTGTACATCAATATTTTGTACTGTGTAACCAACATTTTAGTCTTACCTGCGACTAAGTTCTACACACTAGAATTCTGGACTAAATTAGCTAGGGGCTAATAGCTAATGAGCATAGGGCGTGACCTTACACAAGTCCTATCTGGTCTTATTAGGGTTAAATACCCTTTAAAATTTTCCTTGAAAACCTTTTCAAAATGATTTGGTCCTTTAAATCATACATATACAAGGAAAATATATCTTTAGCTTTATTCTAAGCTATTTTGCCATGTTATATATGCATTACTCAAAATAATGTTGATGATATTCATTAACGATTACCTATCCTTTTAAAATAAGTTAAAGTCCTTTATAACTTGAAAACTCTTTGGCTATTCTACTTATTCATTATATTCGAAATCTTTGTTTAAACCCTTTGAAAAACCCGTTCGAAACCCCTGAAAGTAACCCTTTCGAAACCGTGTAAAACCCTTTCTTTTATCTAGGCCGAAAGGCCAAAACCTTCCTTTCGAAACCTTTCTCAAAACACTTTCGAAACCTTTGGAAATATTCCTTTCGAAAGATTTAAAACTTTAGACATCTTTCTTTTAAAAAACCTTTAAACATTGCCTTTAGAAACCACTAGAAAACCTTTCCTTTCGAAACTATTCGAAACCATTAGAAAACAACTCCTTTTGTCTCCTTCGAAACCTCTGGGGAACCACCCCTTTGAAACCTCTTTTAAAACCTTTCGAAAGCATTAAATCAAAACCTTTCCAAGGCATATGGGTTCAATTTGAAACACGTGGAAACCTTTCGTAGTTAACTACTTAAAAAACCCCTTTGAAAACATTTCGGTCGAAAAAATTGGATTATGCCTTCAAGTACAGCAAAAGGACATAAACCCGTTAAAGTCGAAAGCACTTCCTTTTGAAATCAAACTATCTCTTTCGAAACCAATTTGGGTTATACTTCAAACATAAGAAAAAGGGCCTTTAAAATCATTTAAGTCAAAAGCAACTGTTTCCAAATCATTTCCTTAGTAATGAAGTGATGGTGTCGAAACCACTCCTTCGAAAACATTTGAGAAGAGGGAAAATTTTAGAAAACAAGTAACCCCTTCTAAACCAACTGGGTTGAAAGGTAAAAAGACGGCAGCTAGGTGTTTCGACTTAGTTGAAATCATTCACTTAAAAACAAAGATGCAACCCAGTCAAAACCATTTTCTTTTAAACCATTTGATTTAGTCAAAACCCAACCAAGTCGAAAGCATCTTAATCGAAAGCAAGCAGGCGCATTTTTCTTTTAAAACAAAACAAAGCTTCATCTCTTTCGGAACCCCATGGTTTCGATCCTATACCTTTTGTCCAAATCAGATTCATTACATACCAGTTACTTGATACCATATGCGTTGGTTTCGGTTGTGTCAGAGGTGATCGTACAGAGGCGGAACCTAGCGTCAAAGGAGACGAAACAGTGAAAAACCTATTTATTTGTACTTTTAAACTATTGCTTTTGTACCAAACCAGCCTTGTTTGTCTAAATCTGATTGGTTGCCTTAGTACTTTTTGAAAGTGCTGCCATTTTTCCAGAAATAACTATTTCAATTCATTTTGCAAAAAGGCCCTTTCTCCTTTATAAAATATATAAGACACTTAAGTCTGATACCTCAAATAATTTTATATACTTACTAAAACTCTTATGAAAAATTTAGAAAAATCCAAAAACTCAAATTATATATTTTTTCTAACATATAATAATTTCAGGCCCAAATAATTAATTATTTACCCGTAAATAATTTATAACCTTAAATATCATTTTCTCTGCTAGAAAATTCATATAAAATCCGCATTACTTCCAAAAATTATAAAAATTTAAACTCCAAAATATTATTTATGATCTTCATAAAAATTCACAAGGCATAAAGATATCATTTGTTAGGGTTTTACCTTAAAACGTATCATAAATTCATTATGAAAAACCATAATTCATCAACAAGTATATATATTCATTCCATTATTCAAAAACATGGTAAACTGTTGCAAAATATTCGAAAATCATCTTAAAACCGAAAGCACAATAAAAAATTAGATGTAAATATTATTCACCTTAGCTTAAGAGATTAAAGGAGCTTGAAATTTGGATGAATTTGATTTGAATTAGCTTTTCCTTTAGCTTTTCTGAATTCTTCTTTTCGTTTTCCTTGTTAATGGTGGTCGGCATCTATTTAAAAAAAAATCAAATGAAATGAACGTGTGTAATACACGGCCTAAGGGAATAGATATAGGAATGGCTTCTTTTCCAATTTACCCCTTCTCTAATTCATTTTAAAACTCTTCTTTGATTCATTTGTTTTAAATGGCACGGCTACCTTCAATTAAAATCAAATCTCAATCCTCTAATCAACACATTATTTTATTTAATTCAACTGATTAAATATCCTAAATAATGTTACAAAAAATTATGGGTGTTACAAACTCCCATCCTTAAAGAATTTCGTCCTTGAAATTACGATAAGGCACATAATAAATCAAACAAGAAGGTAAAACATACCATCAAACAAGTCAGGAAAACTATCTCTAATCCTGCTCTCAACCTCCCAAGTACAGTCTCTGTTATTGTCACTTCATTGTTCTTTGACTAATCCGACCATTATGGTTCTAAGCCTCCTCTTATCTCTCGCAACTATGCGAACTAGCTTTCTCACTCAAGTCCGGTTCTACTACTAAATCAACTAGCACTATCGGTGCAATAGAAGTTTCTGGGCCTTTAACACACTTCCTGATATGAGAAAGATGAAAAACATCGTGGGCACCCATCAAACTGCTCGGCAACTCAACTTTACATGTGAATTTCCCGATCCTCTCGACAATAGGAAAAGATCCAACGAATCTCGGTGATAACTTCCCTGATTTCCCAAATCTAATCATACCCTTCATCAATGATACCTTGACGAAAACCTAGTCTCCAACCGAAATTCTAAATCTTTCTGTCTCTTATCCGCATAGCTCTTTTGCCTAGACCGAGCCTCCTTCGTTCTATCCCAAATGATCTCAAACTTTTCTGCACCTTCTCTAACCAAATCTGGACCAAGAATCAACCTATCGCCGGTCTCCAACCAACATACGAGAGATTTGCGTGCCTTCCATACAAAGGTTTAAACGGTGCCATCCCAATACTAGTCTGATAACTATTGTTATACGAAAACTCGACTAGATGCTGATGATGTCCCCATGATCCCTCGAAATCTAGAACACAGCTCTTAACAAATCTTCTAAGATCTTGCTAACTCTTTCCGTTTTTCCATCTGTCTACAGATGGTAAGCGATACTCATCTTAAGCTTGGTTTCCAAAACTTCCTACAGACCCTTCCAAAACTGACTAGTAAACAAGGGATCTCTATCACTAACTATACTGCCATGCAGTCTAACCACATTCTTCATGAACAACCTCGCTAAAAAAGGTGTCATCCTGGCAGACCTAACTGGAATGAAATGGGAATTCTTAGTCAATCTATCCACTATGACTCATATACTTTCATTTCCTCTGTTCGACCTAGGCAACTCGTTAATGAAGTCCATAAAAATAGAATCTCACTTCCACACTGGAATATCTAATGATTGAAGTAACCCAATAGGTTTCTGGTGTTCGGCCTTTGCATACTGGAAAATCATGCATTACTTTACACACAACCCAATATCCTGCTTCTTATCTTCCCAAAAGAAACCCCTCTTGATATCTTGATACATCTTAGTGCCTTCTAGATGAATGGTGAACTTCGAACGATGGCATTCCTCCAAGACTTCTTTTCTTATGTTTCCCACACTTGGAACACATAATCTTCCACACTTTCTCAACCACCCATTCTGGTCAAGACTGAAATCATTCAGGTCATCGCTCTCAGTTCCTTCTCTTAGATTCCTGATCCATTCGGCTAACACAGGGTCCTCTATCTACTTAGAAGCAATTTGCTCGATCACCACTGGCCGAACTTCCAAAGAAGATAATACAACATTATCTCCACTAGAACTAGCATCGGATCTCCACTGCACTCTGCACTCTGCAATCTGCCAATGCTTCTAAATCTTTCCACTCGGCACGCTAACACTGCATTTTGATGCTTCCTTCTAAGTGCATCTACTCAATCCTAAAATCATAAGCGGCTATAAACTCTAACCACCCCTGTCGTCTCATGTTCAACTCATTAATAGAATAAATATTTCAGCGACTTATGATCTATATATTGGTCAAACCTTTCTCCTAAAATGTAACTTCTCCACACCTTCAAAGAAAAATCACTATGGCTAATTCCAAATCGTGCGTCGGATATCTGACCTCATGTGGTCTAAGCTGTCTAGAAGCATAGGAAATCACTTTGCCTCTCTACATCAGAACAGCTCCTAATCTTGTTCTACACGCATCGATATAAACCACCAAACCCTAATTCCTTTTTGGAACCACCAACATAGGTGCATAAGTCAATAAATGTTTCAAACTTTGGAATGCTTCCTCATACTTATCAACCCACACAAACTTCACATCCTTCCTTGTCAGCTTGGTCATCGGTGCTTCTATCCACAAAAAATCCTTAATGAATCTCCGATAATAACCAACAAACCCAAGGAAACTCTTTATCTTGGTTACTGTCTCGGCTTTCTTCCAACTATTCACTGCCTCAATCTTAGTCGGTCTACTAACAACCTTTTATCTAAGACTATATGGCCATGAAACTTCACTCCTTTCTTCCAAAAGTGACACTTCGAAACTTCGCTTTCAGTCGATGCTGCCTAGCGTCTCAAGCACCACTCTAAGATGAACTTCATTCTCTCCTTCATCCTTAGAGTATATCAATATATCATTTATGAAAACCAATACGAACCTATCCAAGTGCACTTGGAAAACATGGTTCATCAAATCCAAAAGGAAATTTGGAGCATTAATCAGTCCGAACACCATAACTAACCATTCGTACAACCCATACCTGGTCCTAAAGGCCACCAAAGTTATACTATCCTTTGCTATCTTGAGCAAATGATACCCTGTTCCCAAATCCAACTGAGAAAATACCTGTACTCCACTCACATGGTCGAACAAATCATCAATCTTGGGTAATGGATATCAATTCTTTATCGTCTTCTCATTTAGCTTGCGATAATCGATACATAGTGTCAACAATCCATTCAGCTTCTTAGCAAACACTACCGTTGCCCTCCAAGGCGAACTACTCGGCTTGATTAAACTCTTGCCCACTAAATCCACCAATTGCACCTTCAACTCCCTCATCTTTAAAGAGGTTATCCTATACGATGGCCTATTCATTGGTTCTGCTCTCGAAACTAAATCTATCCGAAACTCAATGGCTCGCTTCGGCGGCAATCCAACTACAGGCTCAAAAACATCTGCGAATTCTCGAACCATGAAAACTCAGTTTAGCTCATCATCTAATTCTATAGCACCTAACAAAGCAAACATCCACCGCAAGAACCCTCTACGTTATAAACAATCTGGTCGCTACAACCAGGGTGTCTAAGAGATATCTTCCTATCCTGGCAAAATATCATAGCATCGTACTCACTTAACTAATCCATCCCAAGGATAATCCCGAACCCTACAAAATCAAACACATCAAACGGCAAACAAAATGATGACCTAACAGGTCAAACTCTAACTGATCACATCTCAACCCTAGAGTTGCATACCCTCCTATTGGATTAACAACCTGCAAGGAAGTTACTAAATATGCAGGTTCAAGGTTAAGTTGATCTATCAAACATCTAGATATAAAAGAATGCGATCGTACTAGTATCAGATAAAATTCTAACATGCATATCATCAATCTAAAGTGTTCCTCCCATTACCGCCTTTCTCTTCTCCCGAGCTATTAGTTTAGAAGCAGTAGGCTCCAATGCATAAACCTTGCCCTTTCCATCCTTAGTGGGCTCCTTGCACCAGTTCTTATAGTGGCCTATCTGGTCACAATTGAAGCACCTAACATTCTTCTTCCCAGCTACATCCTTTAACTTTCCAACATGTCACTCATTAGCGAAGTGCCCCTTCTTATCACACTTGAAGCAGACAATCTTAGATTTCCCCTTCTTGGCTGCTCCACCCTTCTGAGCACCTTTCTTGGGAAAGAACTTCCTCTTCTTTCCCTGCCAAACTTGGACCTCCTCATCCTTATTTCTTATCTATAGACTCAATAACCTCCTCTTGCCTCATGGCCATCTCCACAACCACATCACAGGGGCCTCTAATATGTGGTAAAGTAGCCCTAGCCAACTCAGGCTTCAACCCCCTGATGAACTTCTCATTCCTCTTCATCACGGTATCAACAACAGTATAACCATACCGAGCTAACTCCTCAAACCTTCTAGCAAACTCCACAACTGACATCTCCCCTTCTCTAACTCAGCGAACTTCCTGATCAAAGTTTACTGTGCCATAGCTGACATGAACCTCTCCTGGAAGCTCATTTGGAATTCTGCCTATGTCATCTCTTCCTCATCTACTACCACTGTTACACTATTCCATCAAAACAATGTAGCTCCCTAAAGCTGTCTAGATGCCAACCTCCTCTTCTGCTCGTCAATGAGCCTCAAATCTGCAAAAATTCCTTCAAAGTGCAATAACTAGTTCTTCACTTTGATAGAATCCTTGGTTCTAATAAATGGCTTCCCTCCGAGCTTAACATAATATCCACTCATCTTAGAATAATCCTGGACAACTAGAACCTCCTGAAACTCCTCCACCTACTCTTGCAGCAACACCTACCTACACCCTATTCACGAAGAACTGGTACATAGCTTCCATTCCGACCTACGGGACCCAACACCAATATTTTCTTCCTGTGCCTGACCTTGGTTTATCTTGGCATTAGGTCTGGTATTCCCTTAAGTGCTTCCCCTTCTTGGGTTAACTCTTCCTCTTCTACCATCCATATCTGTATTCAAACCTCATGAGATACAGAAAGATGACCTAATCAAAGATAGAAGACTAGAGATAAAGTGTACACTTATATATAGCAGATACAATTATGTTAGCATAGCGTTATCCCAAACCACAATCTTGCTCTAATTCCTTTGGAATTTTTTCAAAACCATTTTATCTAACATTTGCCATAAACCTATGCTCTGATACCAAATTGTAACATCTCGCGTCTAGAGGCCAAAAGCTAAGTACTACAGATGCTGCAGTCATCTGTAGTCTTAAATTATGGTAACAAAATAAGACATCGCTAATGGTATCCATAATATCAGAAGCACTTGAATATGAACAAAATCACAGATATCAAGAAAAATATTTAGCTGATTACATTTCAAAACAATATCATATCCAAGTTACGAAATCCCTAAAATGTATCCTAAACAATGATCAATTATAATTTACAATAATATGCCAAGAGCGACGTATGACGATTCTCCCTTGGATGATCAAAGCAATATAGTCATATCTGACTTAATACATAGTGGAAACAAAATAGAAGAATTTTAGTCCTAAATTAGCTATCCGTTAGCCATATACTCATCTTCGAAAGCTTTATTCGCCAAAATTGTGATAACCTGAAAACCTAAACCATCGGCTTACTCAAATCAATTTTTGAGCACCCGAGATTTTAAGGGGAACAAAGAATTCGAGTCAAACATAAAGCTTGGTGTAAATAAATATATTACATCTCGGATTACTGATATTGAGTGAGACCATGCCGCCTAGCAGAGCGGGTTTCTCCTCATTGATATCCTTTTTCATAACGTATATTTTGCAAATCCTTTCCTACAACCAAATTGGTTAATCAAACTGATTATGATAATAAAATAATAGCAAGATCCGTTATGCTATAAATAGGCAATAATGGACTAACTATCCAAAATCTGGCCTGACTACCCTTTGGTTGACTCGGGCCTACCAGATACCACATCAAATATTCTAAACAACTATTAGACAAAACTTCTAGATGGTTTGCCCTTAACTTACATCTTCAAAGGTCTACCGATCCTAATGGTTTTGTGGCTTACCAATAACCTACATCTGTAAATCAATATTCCGTTCTGTGTGTAACCAACATTTTAGTCTAACCTAGTACTAAGCACTACATACTGGAATTATGGACTAAATTAGCTAATAGCTAATGAGCATAAGGTGCGACCCTACACAAGTCCTATCTGATCTTCTAATCTGGGTCATTTTCTTAGGGTTAACGACCTTTTAAAAATTTCCTTGAAAACCTTTTCAAAATGATTTGGTCCTTTAAATCATACATATACAAGGAAAATATTTTTTTAGCATTATTCTAAGCTATTTTGTCATGTTATATATACTTTACTCAAAATAATGTTGATGATATTCAATAAGGGTTACCTATCCTTTTAAAATAAGATAAAGTCCTTTATAACTTGAAAACACTTTGGCTATTCTTCTCATTCATTATATTCAAAACCTTCGTTTAAACCATTTGAACAACCCGTTCAAAACTCCTAAAAGTAACCCTTTCGAAACCATGTAAACGCTTTCTTTTATCTAGGCTGAAAGGCCAAAACCTTCCTTTTGAAACCATTCTCAAAACACTTTTGAAACCTTTTGAAATCTTCCTTTCAAAAGCTCTAAAACCTTAGACATCTTTCTTTTAAAAACCTTTAAACATTGCCTTCCGAAACCATTGGAAAACCTTTCCTTTCGATACCATTTGAAACCTTCAGTAAACAATACCTTTCATTCAAAACCTTTGGGGAACCACCCTTTTGAAACTTCTTTCAAAACCTTTCGAAAGCATTAAATCTAAAGCTTTCGAAAGCATATGGATTCAATTTAAAACATGTGGAATCCTTTCGAAACCTTTCGGAGTTAACTACTTCCAAACCCTTTTGAAAATGTTTCGGTCGAAACCATTGGATTATGCCCTCAAGTAGAGCAAAAGGACATAAACCTATTAAAGTCGAAAGCACTTCCTTTTGAAATCATTCAAACCATTTCTTTTGAAACCAATTTGGGTTATACTTCAAACAAAAGAAAACGGCATTAAAATCATTTAAGTCAAAAGACACTGTTTCGAAACCATTTCCTAAGTAATGAAGTGATGGTGTCGAAACCACCCCTTTGAAAATGTTAATTAGTAAGGTATCGAATATAATTTGTAAGAACAGACATGGAGGAGAGAGCAAAAGCAATTTAGTTTATTTATTCTCATCCAATTGATTTACAAGAAGAGGTGTTTATATATCACACCAAATAGTTAAATCAGGAAGGTTTATAATAGGAAAGGAAGTAAAGGGAAATAATAATTACACCCTATATTTAACACTCCCCCTCAAGTTGGAGCATAGATGTTAATCATGCCCAACTTGTTACACAAGTAATTGATTCTGACTCCATTCAAAGCTTTGGTGAAGATATATGCAATCTGCTCTTCAGTCTCCATATACTGTGTAGATACTAAACCATCTTGTATTTTATCCCGAACAAAATGATAGTCAATCTCTATGCGTTTGATTCGTTCATGGAACACAGAATTAGATGCGATATAAATAGCAGCTTTGTTATCACACCATAATTTAGCTGGAAGAATAGTTTTCAGTCCTATTTCATTCAAGAGTTGATATATCCAAATATCTCACATACAGATTTTGCCATAGCTCGATACTCTGATTCTGCACTTGAATGGGAGACAACATTTTGCTTCTTACTTTTCCATGAGATTAAGTTTCCTCCAACAAAAACACAAATCCCTGCTGTAGATCTTCTATCTATCTTAGAACCTGCCCAATCAGCATTTGAAAAGCATTCAACCAGGTTATGCCTATGATTTGTATATACAATACCAAGCCCAACTGTTCCTTTTAAGGAGCATAAAATCTGTCTAAAGCAGTCCAATGATGAACTATTGGAGATGATATGAATTGACTTACAACACTAACAGAATATGCAATGTCTGGACGAGTAACAGTAAGATAATTCAATTTTCCCACCAATCTTCTATACATTTCTGGATTTTCAAATAATTTTCCTTCTTTTGTTAGTTGCATATTTGGAATCATTAGAGTACTACATGGTTTTGACCCTAGCTTTCCTGTTTCTTTTAGTAAGTCAAGCACATACTTTCTTTGAGATAAAAGAATACCTTTGTTATTCCTTAAAACCTCAACACCTAAAAAATATTTTAGTTCTCCCAAATTTGTTATGTAAAATTGAGTGTGAATAAATTGGTTAAGAGAGTCAATCCCTACTTTGTTGCTTCCTGTAATAATAATATCATCCATATAAACAACTAGAAAAAAAATTCCATTCTCTGAATTTTTATATAATACTAAGTGATATGCTTTGCTTTTCTTCAAACCAAAATTTTCAATAGCTTGACTAAATTTTCCAAACCAAGCACGAGGACTTTGTTCTAGTCCATATAAAGTATTTTTAAGGCAACATACTAAACAATTCACCCCTTGAGCAACAAAGCCAGGTGGTTGCTCCATATATACTTCTTCTTTAAGGTCGCCATGGAGAAAAGCATTTTTAATATCATGTTGATGTAAAGACCAGTCATATGTAGCAGCAAGTGAAATAAATATATTGTTGTTAATTTTGCAACAGGAGAAAATGTTTCAGAATAATCCACTACATATGTTTGAGCAAATCCTTTCGCAACTAATCGAGCTTTTAAATGAGCAACTAATCCACTTGGATTAATTTTTACAGAGAATACCCATTTGCATCCTATAGCTTTTTTACCAATAGGTAATTTTACTAAATCCCATGTATTATTAAACTCCAAGGCATTCATTTCATCAATCATTGCTTTTCGCCAGCCAGGAATACATAGGGCTTTAGTAACAGATTTAGGAATTGAAATTGAGTCAAGAGAAGTAATGAACAAATATGAAGAAGTGGATAAGTTATTATATGAGACAAACGATGAGATAGGGAAAGTACATTTGTGTTTTTCCTTTCTCAAAGCAATTGGGAGATCTAAATCAGAGGAAGTGATTATGTTTTGTTCAGTAATGGGACCAACCGGAGGAGATATATTAGAGATATTGGTATTCTGGTCAGAAGATGTTTGAAAATTTTGGGTGGATGGGTCAATAGGAACAGTTTGAGTAAGATATATGAGAAAATCATCACTGTCTTGAATAATAGAGGCAGTGGTAGAATCAGATTTTGAAAAGAAAGGTCTATTTTCGAAAAACTGGCATCTATGGAGGCTATATATTTATTATGACTAGGACAAAAACAACGATATTCTTTTTAAAGTCGTGAATAGCCAACAAAAATACATTTCAAAGATTTTGGATCAAGTTTAGTTATTTGTGGCCTTAAATCTCTAATAAAGCAAGTACTACCAAAAAATTTAGGACTGACGGGGAATAAAGGTTTGTTGGGGAACAAAATTTTATATGGAATTTACCAATTAAGTATAGAAGATGGCATACAATTTATGAGAAAGCAGGCTGTAGAAACTACATCGGCCCAGAAATTTTTAGGAACATTCATTGAAACTAAAAGAGCGCGTGCAGTTTCAAGAAGATGTCTATTTTTTCTTTCTGCCACACCATTTTGTGATGGAGTGTCAACACACGATGTTTCATGAAGTATTCCATGCTGAGTCATATAAGAGTGAAATACAACAGATGTATATTCTTTAGCATTATCACTTCGTAATGTATGAATGCAAGTATTAAATTGATTTTTGATTTCGGCACAGAAGCCGGAGAATGTAGAAAATAATTCATATCGATTTTTCATAAGATAAAGCCAAGTTGTGCGAGAATAATCATCTACAAATGTAACAAAATATCTGAATCTAGATTTAGACAAAATTGAACAAGGGCCCCAAAAATCAGAATGTACAAGTTCAAAAGGAGCACTAGAACGTTTATTAATTCTAAGACTTGTACTGTGACGATGATGTTTAGCAAAATGACATGCTTCACAATCTAGTGTAGACAAAGAACTATATCGAGGACAAAGCTTCTTGAGGAGAGAAAGAGATGGGTGGCCTAACTGGTAATGAATTTTGAGGGCAGAGGTTATACTTGAACAAGTTATGGAAGGTGACGAATCAAGAATATACAGCCCTCCAGACTCATGCCCCTTACCAATAATCTGCTTCGTCGTTAGGTCCTGAAAAATACAATGATTCGAAAAGAAAGACGTAGAACAATTTAGATTGCGAGTGAACTGACTAACAGAAAGTAAATTAAAAGATAATGATGGCAAACGTAAGATAAAGGGTAAAGATAGAGTAGGAGTAGGGTTAACAACCCCGGTTTCTTGAACATGAGAAAGAGATCCATCGGCTAAAATAACCGAACGATTGGAAGTGTTCAACTGATAGTTTGAAAAAAGTGAGGAGTTGCCTGTCATATGTTCGGTTGCACCTAAATCAATGACCCGTGTATTTCCAGAATTAGCTAGAGCAGTTACTGATGAAGAGTTCTTTGAAATTTCTTGATGTTTTAGGAACTTAGCAAATTCATCGATGTAATCATGCACTGTCTTATTACCAAATGTTCTAGGATATGATCATTAGTTCCCAAAATTTGACTGGCCCCAATATTTGTTTGTCCAGCATTCAACTGATCCAAGTTATTACCACCAGCAAAATTTGAATTTGCAATTTGCCTATTACCTCCAAACTGCCCTGTACCAAACTGACTCGAGCCAGACTGACCAGTGCCGATACCAGATTGCCTTTGCATATTTTTATATTGAAGTTTTCTGCATTCCAACTTAGTATGCCCAGTTTTCTTGCAGTAGTTGCATACAACATTTCTAGAATCAGGTTTGCCTACATTCTGATTTTTCCAGTTTATATTCCTAGAGACAAAGGGAATTATTGTGAACATTATTGTGAACAGAGTTATTACCCAAAGAAGCCATGTTTTCTGCTCGAAGAAGTCGACTAAAAACATCCTGTAACGAAGACATGTCAGTTCCAGACAGGATTTGTGATTTAGCAGAATCAAAATCGGAAGGCAATCCACCAAGAAAACTCATGATTGCCATCTGCTCGCGCTGTTTTTGTAGAACCTTTATGTCTGAACTTAAGGGCAAAAGAAAATTAAACTCTTCATAGGTCTTCTTGAAATTGATGAAGTAGGTCATCAATGACTGTTCGTTCTTCTTAACACGGTAAAAAGATTTACAGACTTCATACATTCGAGACAGATTTCCTTTTCTAGAGTACAAAAGTTCCAAATAATCTAATAGTTCTTTAACGAATTCGCAGTGGTTGATTAAGCCTATTACCTCATTATCAATCGAATTTCGAATTTGAAGGAACAAGCGAGCATCGTCATGAATCCAATTCAGGTGGGCTTTCTCAGTTAAATCTGGTTGCGGTGGGTCGTCACTTAGTTGATTATCTTTCTCAATGCTCTTGAGATATATGCGCACAGTTTTGGTCCAGTCTAGGTAGTTGGCTCCGTTTAACTTGTGGTCAGTGATTTTTGATAACATAGGCATGACATCTATCAGAGTCGATATCTTTTCTTCACCCATTTAATCCGAGAAGAAAACCAAATACTTGATAAGAAATCCCCAAAATTAACGCATAGAAGATGTTCAAGGTTTTAGAAACAAAGATCGAATTTTCTGAGAGGAGACTTTGGATAATTTTGGAGCAGGTTGAACACGAGATTTAAAGAAAGGAAGGAGATAACTTTCTGATTTAAAGAAGGGAAGGAGTACGAGATTGATTTTTCTAATTTTTTTAATACGAGATATAATGGTTTGATTAATTTTCTGATTTGAGATACGAGATTGAATAATACCTAACTTTGAATTCATTTAAGATAATTTTCTGAGATCGCTCTGATACCATGTTAATTAGTAAGGTATCGAATATAATTGGTAAGAACAGACATAGAGGAGAAAGCAAAAGCAACTTAGTTTATTGATTCCATCCAATTGATTTGCAAGAAGAGGTGTTTGTACATCACACAAACAGTTAAATCAGAAAAGTTTATAATAGGAAAGTAAATAAAGGGAAATAATTATTACACCCTATATTTAACAGAAAACATTTGAGAAGTAGGCAAATTTTAGAAAACAAGTAATCCCTTTGAAATCAACTGGGTCAAAAGGTAAAAAGGCACCAGCTAGGTGTTTTGACTTAGTCGAAAGCATTCACCTAAAAACAAAGATGCAATCCAATCGAAACCATTTTCTTTTAAAGCATTTGACTTAGTCGAAACCCAACGAAGTCGAAAGCATCTTAGTCGAAAGCAAGCAGGCGCATTCTTCCTTTAAAACAAAAAAAAAGCTTCATCCCTTCTGGAACCCCATGGTTTCGACCCTATATCTTTCGCCCACATCCAATTCATTACGTACCAGTTGTTTGATACTATATGCATTGGTTTCAAAAGTGTCGAAGGCGACGGTATTGAGGTGGAACCTAGTGCCGAAGGAGAGGAAAAAGTGAAAAACCTATTTATTTATACTTTTAAACTATTGCTTTTGTACCTAACTTGCCTTGTTTGTCTAAATTTGATTGGTTGCCATAGTACTTTTCAAAAGTGCAGTTATTTTTTCAGAAATAACAATTTTAGTTTATTTTACAAAAAGCCCCTTTCTCCTTTATAAAATATATACAAAACATTTAAGTCTCATACCTTAAATAATTTCATATACTTATCTAAACTCATAGGAAAAATCTTGAAAATTTCCAAAAATCAAATTATATATGTTTTCTAACATATTAATATTTCAAACCCAAATAATGAATTATTTATCCGTAAATAATTTATAACCCAAAATATCATTTTCTCCACTAGAAAATTCGTATAAAGTCCACATTACTTACAAAAATTCCAAAAAATTGAAACATATCTCCAATATATTATTTATGATTTTCATTAAAATCCACAAGGCTTAAAGATATCATTTAATAGGGTTTTACCTTAAAACATATATAAATTCATTATGAAAAACCATAATTCATCAACAAGTATATATATTCTCATTCTATTATTCAAAAACATGGAAAATCATTGAAAAATATTTGGCAATCATCTTTAAACCAAAAGCACAATAAAAAATGAGATGTAAACATTATCCATTTTAGCTTTAGAGATTAAAGGAGCTTGAGATTTGGATGAATTTGGTTTAAATTAGCTTTTCCTTTTGCTTTTCTTAGTTCTTCTTTTCTCTTTCCTTGATAATGGTGGCCGGCTTCTATTTTAAAAAAATTCAAATGAAATGAACGTGTGTAATACACGACCTAAGGGAATAAATATAGGAATGACCTCTTTCCCAATTTACCCCTCCTCTAAATCATTTTAAAAACCTTATTTAATTCATTTTTTAAATGGCATGGCTGCCTTCAATTAAAATAAAATCTCAATTCCCTAACCAGCATATTATTTTACTTAATTCGTCTGATTAAATATCCTAAATAATGTTATCAAAAATATGTGGTGTTACATGGTGCATGATTTGCTGTTTGTTGGAAGTTAGTTCAACACTTGTATGAACGTGAGTTGCGGTCTATGCTGACTTTAATCTGAGTTGCTCTTGAGTTAAGCTACCCTTATCGTAAATATAAGAGGGTTATTGATAAGAGCGACTTCTATCTTTGCCATCTACCTATAAGTGAGGATTTGTGTTGGAGCCTTGTTTGAGTGGCCCTGGTTTGCAGCCTTTGGGATGCTTCTAACCTCGTATGGTACAACTTAAGACCTTAGTATGTGCAGTACAGATCCATTCTTAAAGGTGTTGATAAAGTATAAGTTCAGGGGATATCGACAGCGCAATTCAATCATTCATTTATTGTACCTTCTAATCGTAGTACTTCATTACTTGCTTCTCGCGATTATGTCAGATCTTGGTTTTGTACCATGACATAATATTGAAACTAAGGGATGGAAGAAGATTTGATATCTTTGTGGCTCATATTATGAGCCCAGTATTTTGTTTAATTGTGACTTCCTGCTTTTTGGCTACAATTCTTTTGGTCGGATCAAGTATCGCAACTGCAGGCATGCCAATTATGCAATACTAGTTGGATGTTTAAACCTCTTTTCTTTTCATCTTAATTTTATTGCGATAGAATCTTTCTCGATTTTGTGTCTTATTTAATTCTCTTTTAACATAGTTTAAGGAATATGGGTGTAACAATAGTCTTTGAGCTCTCCCTTTGCCTGATCTATTAATTCCTTAACATCTCTTATTGCATCAATATTCACATCATATCACTTTGTAAAATTGATTACAGGGTTTGAATTTAACATATTAAATTTTATTCTAGTGTTTTTTTTAAAAAAAAATAAAACCTGAATATATTAACCAACCCCAAATGCTGTCAACATGCCTGACAGGTAACCCGAAAGCAAAGCAGGAAACAAAAGCCGCTCGGACTAAAAATAAAATAAAAAAGAACAAAAGACCAAAACCACTAGAAGCTGGGGAGTCAGGGAGGAAGACGACCGCAGGAATCAGGCACAGATCAATCTCGATGAGCTCTAGAAAAACCACCGCCCATCAAAAATCATCATCGAGCTCCGACAAGGCAACCGTCCGATGACGATGTCGGAAGTCACCCGTACAAACCAACAACAAGAGAGAAGAGGAGCCACTATGGTTTGATTGGTCCAATCAAAACGCCCGACATCCAAAGATCTGCAAATGCGGAAGCCGAGAAATAGATCCGAATTTCCTCCAGCCAAGCTTCAAACTAATGAGGAATGAAGAGCCCCATCCAAACCAGAAAATCCAGATCCTGAAACCAATTGCCACAAAAATAGAGATAAAAGGGGGGGAAGGGTGAAATGAAGATCAGCAAGCAAGAGCCACCGGTCTCGGGATCAGAATTCAACCAACACCCGCTCTATAGGAAGACTGAGAACAGGTAATAGAAAGCAGGGCCACAAGGCGTCCAGAACGAGAGTTGACCGACCCCTTGAAAGGTCTGCCACGAAAAGCCAAGAATACATCATTTCTAACCCGCCGAATAATGGAGAAAGGATCCATAGGAGTCTCCTCAAAAATTGCCTTATTCCACGCACACCAGATGTGCCAGCAAATCAGACATGGAATCAAACGAGAGATGATAGATCGAAGAGATTTACCAGTGCTACCTTTCCACCAGGTTCTCAGAAAATCATTCGGCAAGGAAATGCTACCACGGATACCCAATAAATTTCCGAAGTAATTCCAGCAGGCTCTGGCGGAGGAACCAGAAAAAACAGATGATCCACCGATTCTGTTTCCCCATTGCCGCGGCATCTACAATGGGAAACAAAAGAAATGCCAATCCGCTGAAGGTTCTCATCAACTGGCAACCCTTTATGAAGGGTTCGCCACATGAATAGAGTCACTTTAGTGGGGATTCTAGCGTCTCAAATGAAAGAGAAAATGGGGAGAGCGGGGGCGGGAGTACGAACAGAGTTCCAGGCCTTAAGAATAGTAAACAGACCACCATCCCATTCGGATTGGCCTCCATGAGAATCAGAAAACAATTTGATCGATTGCATATGTTTCCAAGTCTCACTGGCGAATGATGGAGATCCGGAATAGCCACCAGTAGCCAGTCTCTGGTATTTGGCATGTAAGAACATCGCCCATAAGGAATCGTTAGTTCCAAACCTGTACCACAACTTGCAAGCGAACGCCGAACAAATGTCCTTTGGATTTCGCAAACCAAGCCCACCCTCAATCTTTGGACGGCATATAACATCCCAAGAGACCCAGTGATGGCGGTGTTTGTCAACCTTCGATCCCTAGAAGAAAGATGAAGCCAGAGATTGGAACGACCGAAAGAAAGAAGAAGTAGGGGTCATTGCGGCGAAAACATGAGTGCCCATAGATCCTAATACTGATTTGAGGAGAACCGATCTACCAGCATGAGATAGAAAAGACGCATTCCAACGAATAATCTTACCCCTAACTTTGTCCGTCAGAGGATCGAAAAGGGCGTTAAGTTTCCTACCTCTGTAGAGAGAAATACCCAAATAAGGAAGAGGAAGGGATGCTTACCTGAACCCGGTAAACGATTCGACCCAAGAGACCCTCGAAATGTCCATGTCCTTCGCATGGACGAAACAACTCTTCGAAGAGTTGACCAGCTGGCCCGAACACCTCTCGTACAGATGGATGAACCGAATAAGCCGGCGAACAGAAGTTCGATTTCTGTTGGAGAAAATGACAATGTCGTCTGCAAAGGATAGGGAAGAGACGAGCGGACACCCACTGGGGAGACCAAATCGGTGAATTTGGCCAAACATCGTTAAGATGTGGATCCCTCGGATGAAAGCCTCTGCCGCAATCACGAAAAGAGATGGCGATAGAGGATCTCCTTGACGAAGACCTCTATCCTCCTTGAAAAAACCATTAGCCGATCCGTTAATGAGAACAGAGAACCAGCAGTTGCATATGAGCCTCCACACCAAATCGATCAGGGTTTCAGGAAACCCGAAGGCACGAAGAATCTTGATGACGAAAAACCACGACATACGATCGTAGGCCTTTTCCATATCAAGTTTGAAAACAATATTAGAACCTCTGACCTTCCTGTCAATCTGGGAAATCAGTTCCTGGGCTAAAAGGACGTTATCAGTGATCAAACGTCCTTTTACAAAACCCACCTGAGACGAGGAGATAATGCGATCCAGGTACGGAGCCAAACGCTTGGCCAACACCTTAGAAATCACTTTGTTAGAGAAATTACATAGGCTGATTGGACGATAATCCGCGCAAACCCGAGGATTATCAGATTTGGGAATGAGGACCAAGTTAGTGGAGGACCAACTAACGGGAAGAATGCAACCGGAAAAGAATTGTTGAATAGCCAGACAGAAGTCTGTTTGAATGATAGGCCAAGCACTCCGATAGAAAGATCTGTTGAAGCCATCCGACCCACTGGCACTATCCTTGCTAAGAGCAAAGACGCAGTCACGAATCTCATCCGAAGAAGGCGGATTAGCTAAAGCGTCACTTTCATCCAAAGGGACCAGCCGAGGAATGAATGACAGGAGGTCCAAATCCGGGTCTGACACAGAATGAGAACCCAGGAAGGACTAGAAGTGAGACACAATGACCTCTCTGACTTCAGAAGGAGTTGAAGCCACAGAGAGATCCGGTCTCAAAATTTCACGAATAGAAAGCATATTGGCCTTCTTACGAATGGATGAATGGAAAAATTTGGAATTCGTATCACCTTCAACAACCCATTTGACCCTCGCCAATTGGCGGAGATAGGAGTTTTCAATACGAAGTTCCGAAGAGAATGCCAATTGGGCAGAAGCCCATATCTCCTTGTTTTCGGCAGAAGGAATCTCGTCGAACACAGATTCGGCAATGATTAGAGACTCTTCTGCCGCTCGAACACGGTCAAAAATGTTCCTAAAAACAAGGAGATTCCATGTCTTTAGGCAAGCCTTAAGACGTTTCAGTTTTTGAAGGAAAGTCCCCATAGGAGCAGCAGCAATAGGAGCGGTCCACGATTCCTCCACCACCTGGAGAAAATTATGGTGAGAACTCCACATACTAAGGAAACGGAAAGAAGAAGGCCCCGACAAAGAACGCGAAGAGCAGCGCAAAACCAGAGGCACGTGATCAGAACAAGACCGATGAAGATGAGAAGTAGAAAAGGAGAATGGTAGATTAAACCATTCAGCAGACCCAAAAATTCTATCCAGCCGGGAAAGGATCCGATTCGGACCCTCCTGATTGTTAGACCAAGTATAAGCAGAACTCACAAAAGGGATTTCAGATCATCCGGAGCTTACAATGAAAGAATTGAAGTCAGAAACCGATTGCCGATTGATGGCCATCCCCCCTAATTTTTCAGCCTGACTAGCGACAGCATTGAAATCACCACCCACCACAGAGTACGCGAACCCCTTGTCAGCAAGTGACAGAATGTCATTCCAGAGAGATAATCTCTCTAACCGATCACACTTGGCGTACACCGCTGAAAAAAGGAACGACTGAGGGAAGAGGGAGGAGGAACACATAACAGAGATAAGCTGGGACGAGTCGAAAACAGGGCGAACAACACAGTCTTTGGACCAAAGAATCCAGATCTTACCCGAAACATTAGCCAAAGCACCACCAAACCCAAGCGATAGCATCACCTTGGTAACCTCTCCAGGACCGTAGAATAAAAGAGCCACCAAGCAAATGGAATGCTTTCGGACAATACGCTTTAGCCTAGCTGAAGAAGCATCATTGCCAATACCACGAATGTTCCAGTAGAGAAAGTTCGACATGAATGCAGATTCAACGAAGAGGAAGAAAACAAGTCAAGAGAAGCAGAACAATCGCAACTCAGGTACTGTACAATGAATAAAGAGCTGATCGATCGATCTGCTCAGTCGCCGCTATAGAGAGAGTGCGGATAGTGCGAAGAATGGCCGGCATGCCTCTCGATCTGCGACGAGCGGGCCGAGACTGATGCGCTACCACGCATCGAGGCTCGGACTCCGCAGATGCTCCAAACGGCACCATCGAACCTGACTGCCTAGCTGGAGATCTGGAGGGAGCCGAGTTCTTAGTTAGACGAGATAGGCGATCATTAATGATCGCAATCTCCTCTAAACTAAGCATCGGAATGGTGATCGATAAGGCACAAGAGGAAGGTGGAAGCGAGCAAAGAGAAGAACAACAATCAAACGGTGGTTCTGGAGAATCCGGATCAATCTGAGCAGAACGAAAGAATGTAGGGGAGCTGATAATACGCATCCCACGTTGCTGTAGGAACCTAACTCAAGCCGGACTGTCACTAGTGAGACAGCCCTGCGATACAAGTGAGGTTCGCAGGGGTGTCCCTAGCAGAGAGATCACCCGATCGGTTCGATAATGGCTGGAATATTCCCGGCTGCCCGCATAGTGGACCGAAACAGTGGTCACTATGCGACCAGGGCTGGAATATCCCCCGAGCCAATCGATCCAGACAAGGTAAAATCTCCGTATAGACCATAGGAGGCCCGCCAACAGAGGAAGACGAATACAAGCCATAAACGACACAGACCAGGCCTCGCAATGGCTCAGAACTAAAAACCAACAGAAAGCCCCACACTGTCCGCTCCAAACGCAGCGTTCAACGCCTAAAGGACCTGACACGCCACCAAACAACAACTGGGTAGCATAGTCAGGGAGCACACACCATAGCGTGTCATGGCTCAAAACCACAATATACAAGCCATCAGCCACAAACCAACAATCCACTACAAACCCACCAACATCGACCAAATATGAAGGAAAAGGCGAAAAACTCACCTGACAGGACAATCCACCACTTACCTGCTGCTCCGAAGCAAGGTAATAACCTAGACAATCATCCAAAAACTACACGCAAGCCAATTCATCCATCGGACAGGGGGAAACAGACCCACCTGAAGGATTAAGACGAACAGAACGACGCAATGAATTGACCCAATACCAAGACAACATTGCATTGCTTCCCATAGCCAAATCGAACAAACCAACCCGAGAATCACAAACCACTGGATCAGACTCAGGAGAGCAAGCCATAACAACATGACTGGAAGAGGCGGTGAACTCCCCTTCAGCCAAATCAGCACCCAAAGAATCAAAACCACAATTCACCGAACCCACCCGCAAAGGCTCATTCCCACGAAGTAGCGACTCACAAGTAGCAGAGAAAGTTAACATCGGTTCGAAATGGGTGATAAAATGCCTCTTCGAACCAACATCAATCTCACATGGAAAGTACGGATCCACCGACACTGCATCAGCCAGAGCAAGGCGCCTACTGGGAAGAAGTCGGGACTGTAAACCATCAACAGAGACAGGGAGAATCTCCATAAATATGTTCTCGACCATCACAAAACGAGATCGGCTAAGATCCCTAAATGATTCCAAATAGTAAACCTTAATTTCAATCGTGCATTCACCAGTAAACACCACCGATAAAGGACCAGAAGCCTCCGCCAAGATGGCGGCGCCTATAGCGGCGAATGATGGGCACTTGCGCACGAACGAACCAGAGAGTATGAACTCTCCATCGGTCGAGAACGACATCAAAGCCAGCAACCAATCAGCGAGAGAACGCTAGTGACACAGAGAAAGAGCACAAGAAGTAGAGAGGGTTAAAGACGAGAGGACAAATAATATGAAGTTAAACTGAGGATAAATAATATGAAGTTAAAACGCTGAAGAGTTCAGAGATAAGACGCCATTAATAAGACCGTTGAGATTTTCCGATGTCATAATATTTTATATGATTACATCTTTATTAACTACTAATGATAAGTTTGATTAACCATTTGAGTGCCATTGACTCTATTAATCAATTCACCATTTGAGAAACTAAAATTAAATTTCAAATTTAACTAGTTATTTAATTTATTTATTTACTGTAACATTACCATAGCTGGGTCACTTTGAAATACGAGATGGTATAGTCCTCTTAGGCACTCATTTAAGGTGTGATTAAGTGCTATTGTTAATTTTTTATGCATTACATTTTTATTATTTCAAATGGCGCAATATGCATTAATTGTGCATTATATATAGCGTGAAGTGGTTATGGAAGACCGGGTTTTTGTTCTCTTATGTTGTTTTCATGACATTTTGGGATATGAAAATGTGCTTGTAATAGTAGAAGGGAAGAGAGGATGCGTGTTAGAAGTGGTGAATAAAAAGACGAATTTATAGGTGAAGGGTAAAAAGAGTTGCTAGGGAAACACTAGTAGAAAATACAACACTTACCTACCTGGTTTTACCAATGTCGTTCCATTCCCCTAATATGGCGTCGATGGGGCGTTGGCAAAGTGTCGGTGAATACCAACCTACGAAAAAATACTAATGCTCTTTTAGTGCCTATGTTACAGAGTTGGCGAGGCGTCTATATCGCGTCAGCCCTATCCATAATACCACAGTCGACATTCTCTCCTTCTCTACTTTTCAATAATAAAAGAATGACAGATTTGATGTTGTCGCCTCCTCCTTCCTCAACTTCGATTGCTGCCACCTCCTCCTCCCTTGACGACACTACCGCAAATCCAAAGCCCATGCCAAAGTCGACGTTCAAGCCCTAACCGCATATCCCCACCTTATCGATGTCGAAAGCCCGCCCCATCCTCCTCCGTCGACATCGAACATCATTGTCTACTCCTTCATCGATGTCGTCGTAAATCCCAAGCCTTAGGGGAAAAACTCTAATTGGCCACAAAGTCGATCACCTCAATCCCGAGTTGCAAATCCCTCCTCCAAGTCATCGCTCAATGCTCCGTCAGTATGACTTATTTCTCCAAATCAGTTTCTACTTAATGCCATGATTTGATTAACTTCATATATTATAGAATCCTTGGTTTATATTCGTTAGTATATGATCGTTGACATAGGTTTATTGGTATGACAATTCTTATGATTTGTGATATCATTAGTATTGTTTTTAGATTGTTTGATAATTCATTATTATTGATACGATGATATTATGAAACCCTATAGATGTTTAGTTTGGCCTCATCTGACAAGTGCCTTATATAATCGCTATATAGATATTTGTTTTCTAAATAAAATAAAAATCGGCATCCGATACGTTATTTAACGGATTTGTCCCAATAATGGACAAGTTATAAAGACAATTATATTATGTTTTGTATATAAATATTTCAAATCGAATGATTAATGAAATTTCGATGACACTTCCTTGTTCGCCATGTATGCACTTTTGCATATGATATGGAAAATAAAGAGAAGTGCTGTCAAAATTTTGTTAATAGTTTAATTTGAAATAATTTACGAAACATAAATATCATTGCATTTATAATGGGAAGTAAGATGACCATCTATTTAAAAACAGGTAGAAATCCCTAGGGGTATATAACTTGTTTATGAATTCCATTGTTTTATAATAAAGTCAATAATGTTATTGACATTAATAACAAAATTAATAATGTTATTAATCTATTAATAACATTTATGAAAGTAAGTAGCAATAAGATTAATAATGATATCTAAAGTAATAATAAAATTAAAAATGTTATTTAAACTAAGAGCAATTTTTTTAAATTATTCATAAAAACAATAATGTTATTTAAATTAAGAGCAAAAGTGATTAATGTTATTTAAATTATTTAGAAAATTACTAATGTTATTTAAATTAAGAACAAAATTTATATAAATTGCTTATAAAATTAATAATGTTATTTAAATTAGTGATAAAATTAAAATTGTTTTTAATTTGAATTAATAATACCACCGTGTGAAAGATAATATAAATTTTGTTTACATGTAGAGTGCAAAAGATGAATTATTTGAAAGATCAAAGTTGGCTGAATATGAGAGGTAAATATAAAGGTATGATTCCCTTACATTTTAGAAATGACGTGGATGCATTCATGAAAGTGACATCTAGTAATAAAACTAATATGAAAGAAGTTTGAAGTCCATATTCGAAATGTTGAAACTTATAGTGTATTATACTGTGATATTACATTTACACCAATATGATTTTATGCTTTATAATCATGTATGGATATACCATGGAGAAAAATATCACACTGCACAAGAGAAGACTATAAATATGGATGTGGATTTTGGTGAACCCCTTATTGAAGAAAATGTTGATATAGAAAATAGATTGACTGAAATGGTTCGTAATGTTGTTGGTTTGAGTATGTGGACCGAAGAACCAGATTTGGTGGAAGATCTTTAGTTGCAAGCGAATTTTTTTTTAGTTTGTTAGAAACACCGAAACGACCACTCTATAAAGATTGTAAAACGACACATTTGATAACGACATCTAGGTTAATTGTTATAAAATCCAAATATAATGCATCAAAAAACCTAATGAACGCAATTCTTAGCTTGTGTAAAGAAATACTTCCACCTCACAATGTATTGGCAGTGAACAAATACTCTCTTAAAAGAGAAGTCTTTGCCATTAGATTACCTTATAAAAAATATTAATATGTGTCTAGATGGATGCATGATTCATTGGAAGGAAGATAAAGACTTGACATTGTGTAAATTATATAAACAACCTAAATATAAATTGATGAAAAACCAGTGGTAAAGGCATACATTTCACTCGAACGCATTATTTTTATATTACACTGAGATTGCAAAAGTTATATGCATCTATGGCTATTGCGAAACACATGCAATGGCATTGTGAATGACAATGACATGAAGATGTTTTATGTCATACTTCAAACGGAAAAGCTTGGAAACATTTTGATAGGATATATCCTGATTTTGCTAAAGAATCATTCAATTTCAAACTTGGTTTTTGTATGGATGGTTTTGCATCAGTTGCTTTATTTGGTAGGCCTTACTCAATATAGCCAATTATTATAATACCTTACAATCTCCCTCCTTGGATGTGTATGAAGAATCCATACATGTTTCTAACTGTAATTGTTTTTGGACCTAAAAATCCAAAAAAGAGGATAGACGTGTAGTTGCACCTTTGGTTGACGATTTGAAAAAGCTATGAGTGAGTGTAATGTTGAGCACGATGTCGCAAATAAAAAGAACTGTAGATTATTTTCTTTTTTATTATGAATGATAAGCAATTTCCATGCATATGGGATGCTTTATAGATGAAGTACTAGCGGAAAATTCGCTTGTCCCGTTTGCGTGGATTGAACCGAATCATATAGACTTACACATGGTGGAGAACTGTATTAATGGGATCGACATCATCATTTTTTGCACATAAATTATCGTTCTAGATTTGATAAAGAAAATTTCAAACGATATAAAAATATTACTTTAGATCCACCATCCATTCTAAGTAGCAAAGAAGTGTATGAGCTTGTACAAGATTGTCCTTAAATACACTAGATAGTAAAAGAGCCTAAAATTGTTGGTAAAGGAGAGCATTACAACTGAAGTGAACATGGTATATTTTGGAAGTTACCATATTGGAAAAATCACAAACTTCAATACAATATACATAAAATGCATAACGAGAAAAATGTGTTTGAGAACTTCTTTAACACAATAACGAACATGAAAGGAGAAACAAAAGATGAGTTGAAGTCAAGAAAGGATATGATGTTATACTGTGATCGTTCTGAGCTTAGATTAATAGCGAACGACCAAATTCCAAACGTCTTGCTTATCACGACTTGGAAAATAAGCATTATCAAAAACTATTAGAGTGGGTTCAAAATTTGAGGTTTTCATATGGAATTATTTCTAACTTGAGAAGATGTATTGATACAAAGTATCTTCAACTGTCGAGATTAAAGAGTCGTGATTGTCATGTTTTATTAGTGACTCTTTTCCCTATAGTATTCAAGGATCTTCAACTGTCGGGATTGAAGAATCATGATTTTCAAGTGTCACGATTAAAGAGTCACGATCGCCATCTTCAACTGTCGACACAACCATGGTGGCTCATCATCACGTCAATGTGGTTCATCATTAAGTCAGGGTGGCTCCTACTCATCACATCAATGAAATCGACGACACACAATGATGTCACCATTCATTCAGACTACTAAAGCCACTCCTATGAAATATGGTACTGGTCCATCCACTTGCGTGTCTAAGGCAGACTCTTCCACATCCATGGCTTGATCTAATATCTTTCCTAGAGAGCGAGGATCGGGATGAGTAATTACATCATACGCTCACATACACACATATACACTCACACTCATTTTGGATACACACATACATACGCATACATGTACATATACCCTCACACACATATACATATGTGTACAGGTATGAATTCAGCAGTGGTGTCATATCCGATGCCATTTGTGATGGCTTACTTACACGGACCATAGCATTCTGGCCTACATTTGGTGACATTTGAAGAAAGTCATGTTTGAAGAATTTAGGGTAAAATAATTTTATTACATAACACAATATGTAAATATGTATATCGTTTTGTTCAGAATATGTTCAATTAGCTATTGCAAAGTAAATCCTCTTTGAAAAAAAGCATTTACGAAGAGCCAATGCATAGGGCTTGGTCGGCCGCAACATCCAAAAAATACAATGAGTGGATGTATAATATGCGTAAGAGTAGCAAGAAGCATCCAGTCCTTGCCCTAGAGATATATGAGCAGTTCTTGCGGCATTGGAGATAGATGAATATAAGAAAACATTGAAACAGAATGCCAAAAACAAGAATGTAAATCCAAGATTGCATATTGATGGCTCTAGATCATAAGCATATCGTCGTAACGGTTTGGTACATATTTATTTACTTAAATTTGTTTAACATTTTAAATAAATTAAAATAGACTTATATGATTGTGTACTTAATTCAAATTTCAGTACAAAGAGAAACACGACAAGACTTCATCTTGGCAACTCTATTGTAGAACACATAGGATCAAGTCATTAGATGGGTCCATCGCCAATAGCTGGGTAGGCGATGCTTCCATCGATTTTGCGGTATGTATACATGTATTTATATAATATTTACGTATACATACATGTATAAAATTCTAACGAACATATAAAATGCAAAACAGGTGAATACCATGCTGTGATCGAGGAGCTTCAGCGTTAAGGTGTGGAGATAATAAGAGAAGTGGACGAAGATGTATTCCACACACTCACTAGAGCAACTACAAAAAGGGTGTATCGTAAGCCTCACTACGATAATATTCCGATGGTACATAATAGCTTAAACATTCGTTATATGGATAATAATACGACAGTAAGTATATATGTATACAAAACCACACACACATGCATACATACATGTATAGTACACTATATGTATGTATACATTGGTTTTAAATCCCAAGAACTACATGTGTGTGTGTATACGTATTTTACATAAATGCTAGTTATTTTAAATTCCAAGAACTACATGCATATTATATGTATCCCAAAAGTCGTCATTTTAAAATTAATTTGAGTTTGGGTTAAAATATATAAGTTATGTCACTTAATAAATTAAATAATTAGCTTAAATTATAAATTTTGTTTCAATAAATTGAATAAGAGATATAGTTTTTGTTAAATAACACAATAAGTTAAACAAATATATAAGTTAAATCCCTCGATAAATTAAAAAAAATGATTATACAATTAAGTTAAATTATAAATTTTCTTTCAATAATCAAATAAGAGTATGTTTGTATAAGTTAAATCACTCAATAAATTATATATATATATATATATATATATATATATATATATATAATTAGCTTAAATTATAAAAAAATTCCATAAGTTATACAATAATTTATTTGAGTTAAATTATAGGTTTTTTAAATCACACAATAAATTAAACAAATATATAAGTTAAATCACCTAGTAAATTAAACTAATGTATATATAATTGAGTTAAAGTATAAATTTTGTTTCAAAAATAATAATAAGAGTTTGTTTGTGTAAGTTAAATCACTCAATAAATTATATATATATATATATATATATATATATATAATTGAGTTGACTTATAAATTTGTTTCAATAAATTAAACAAGTGTTTATTCAAGTTAAGTTATTTTTTTCTAAGTCACTCAATGAATTAAACAAATATATAAGTTAAATCATTCAATTAATTAAAATAATATATGGTTAACATAAATTTAAAAAGTTTGTTTCAGTAAATATAATAATTGAAATAAAAGGTTACTCGTTAATAACAAACAAATTTGGTTAAACGTAAAGATAATCATTAGGTAGAGCTGTTGCGGTTAGTAATGTTGTAGAAGAAAAAATCGATGGTTGAAGTCACTCGTCAGTAAGTTAGAGAAGAAGCTCGGATTACTTACAAATGCATTTTTGCGAACGCTTTTCAAACAAGGACATTTCTGTTGATGGTGATGGTAATGGAGATGGTGGTCATGGTTTAGGGAAGTAGGAAGTATTTGTGTTGTTATTGTTTACACGTTTGGTTTGTATATATTGTGATGATATTGCTTAGATATTTGATTTGTATTGTGATGATACTGCTTGGATCTTAGTTTGTATTGTAATGGTAATGTTTGGATATTATAATGTCGGATAATATTTAAGATATTATTATGTTGGGTAATATGCTTTGGTATATGAATTTGCTAGTATGTGATAGTATGATATATGTATTTATAATATCAATATTTTAGGTTGAGTTGAATATGTATATTGTATATGTTCTACTATCATGCTTATATTTTTGTGAACACGCTGACAACTTTAAATCTACTATCGTTCTTCTTTCAAATACCGTTTTACTTTCCAAGAATACACCCTAAAACTAACTATGACAGCAGACGTAGTTACTAATGTAAGCTTATCCTCCACGATAGCAACGTTCGACAAAACGGTGAATGCAGGCGTTTGCGTATAAGGACTATATACCGGAAGAAAAATCCACGAGATAATTTGATATAATTGTACAATCTACAAAAATCAAGGCAAAAGTCAATCATTAATGCCTAACGAACAATAATTGTTGGCGGACCCATCTACGCAGAAGCAACGTGATACTTCAGTTGGTCACTAGTTCAGTGGGTGGAAGTCGCTGTTCTCTTGTTAAATCACTAATCCTTTATTTCATTTACGCCTTCACATAAACTAATAAAATAGAAGCAGATCGATCTATGTTGTTAACTTACTGCCTTTCCTTAGATCCAAACATCAACATTGGTGTTGCATTCTTGGGCTCCTTTTAAAAAATAGCAACACTTATTATAAACCAGTAAAAAGGCATATTGTGGTTTAATACAAAAGGTGGTGTGTTATTTAATTCAGACAAGGGATAATGTTAGTGCTGCAGATATATTCACGTCAACGAAGATACTCTTCCAATGAAGCTAAACTTTGTTAAAGGTATCCAATGATATCATTGAAAATAAATTGTTAACCAGTCCTATTCAAATGATATATTTGTACGCATGTGAGATGTTCGTTTTACAGCACGAAACATTACAATCAGACATGACAAATGAGTTGGACTGCATCTACGTAAAAAGCATGGAGTTTCGCTTGTTATGCCAACAAAGTTTGAGTGAAAATGACTTCGTTCCTCGGTTTTTACCCATGAGACATGTATCGTATGGCCGACTGATGAATGTGCAACTCGTTATCCGGAGGCATACATTACATCTAATTTTAATTCCAAACCTTGAAAGGTATTTCGAATCATGACGAGACTTCTATTCTTCATGAAACTTTGCCGGTATTTGAAACGAAAATTTGGTTCTATGTCACCTACTTATATATCTTCCAAAACCTCATTTTCACTTGACAACTTTGTACGTTTTAAAATGAGTTAAAATTCCTTAGATGTGACCTTACGAGCGTCAAAGTTTCCCATGCAAAATCCAAGACAACGCACAACGTTTTATCTTATTCATAAACCGTATAGCTCAACACGAAACATTCAAAATATTTTTTAACCTTAAATTTAAAGCATAATTTTGAATTTGTTAAGTTGTACTATAGTTTCGTTGAATAATTAAACAAGTTTATGATAAAACATACAAAGAGAAAAGGATAAGAGTCCTAGTCTACGAGTCAAAGAGTTTTTATTGACAACTATAAATTTTATGCCGAGGGACTGTTCTTATATTATCTCTCGTACTAAGCCGAGACCGATATATGACATACTCATGATCCACACAGAGTTAAATGCTTATAACTGGTTGGACATGCCTCAACCACTTATCAGGTTGCTCCACAGGAGAGAACTCAAGGGCTAAATGTAACATTTCTATTTGAAGTTAAAATAAAATAAATATATTAAAATAGATTTTGGAAATTTAGTTAGATATTTGAACTGAAAATTCAAATATTTGAATATAAAATTCGTAATTAAGCTTTAAACCGATTTAATTGTTGAATAAGTGTTTTATATGGATCAATAAAGTTAAAAAGCTATTTTGGATATTTTATTAAATTTAATTCAATACGTTGAATTTAGGATTTATTTGATAATAAATGAGAATATTAATTTAAAATTCAAATTTAAATTTGAATTGTAAAGTTGTTTAGATAATTTGTTTCAGCAAAATAAATAACATTTTTGAATTTTGGAATTGTTTTGAGAAATAAAATAATTATTTTAAAATTGTTAAAAAATGAAAGGTGGTATTTTAATAAAAGAAAAATCGTTACAAAAATGAAATAAAAATTTGATGCAATGCCTAGAGTTGGATTTTTAAACAAATGTAAAACGTTAATTTAAAGGCTGTCAGGTTAAAAGGCGGTTAGGGGTGCTGTTTTATTCAAAAAAAAAAAAAAAACTTATATATTTTATTGAACCAAAGATTTGAAACCTGCCGTAAGTAAACAGCATTATGTTTTAATATAATGTTTTGCCTTTTCGACCCCCGAATGTCGACACCAATACATTCATGGCATTCACTGTTGGAACTGGACCAGCCCGCAGCAAGAAGTTATGAGTGAATTTCAAATTTTTTATCCTATTGAATCTTTATTGGGCCTGTGAAGTCTAATTGAATTAGAACATTTCTAAATTTCATTTAAATAAAATCATTTATTTTGTTTAAATTCAAATATATTAATATATGATATTAATTTTATTTGATTTAGTTTATACGTAAATGTATTATCTACATATATGTGTGACTGCACGTGTAACGTAATAATCTGTGAAAGGTATAGTATGTCTATATGTAGATGTTGGGATTTGCATCATAACACACGAATTAACTCATTTTGTATGTCATGTATGTTGTCCAAATATATGCATGTGTTATATATGTCTATATATATATATATATATAGACATGCACGCATATGTATGTATAAATATATTATATATAATATATGAACATAAAAAAATTATTTATAATTAAAATTTTACTTAGTTTTGCAAACATAATAATTTTAGTATTTTAATTTGTATATATTATGAATAAAATAATGTTTTCATCCATAAATAATTAATATAAAATAATATATTGATGAAAATTCAAATTATACGATTTTCGAAAATCTAGGATCATAAAATAGAGCTTAGAAAAAATCTGGAGAATTTTCAAAGTTGAAATGTTATTTTTAAAAACAAATACATTGATTTCGGTAATAATTATTTAATATAAAATAATATATTATTAAAATTTCAAATTTTAAAATTTTAGAAATTCTAAGATCATGAATGAAAGTTTAAGGAAAAGCTTTGAAGAATTTTTCAATTAAATTATTATTTTTAATGAATCATAAATAGTTTTTCCGAAATATTATTAATTATTGCTAAAAATATTTATTGAAATATTCGTAAAAAAATTTATATGACATAATATTTTTTTAAATATAATATTGAATTTTTATGCAATAATTATTTTATATATAATAAAAAATTCAATAAATGTTAATTTAAAATATGAATATATGTATGATAATTAATTTTCGAATTTGTAAATTAATATTATATATAAATAAGTATACTAATTTTTTTAAATCATATATATATATATTATATATGCATATATGCTACTATGAGAGAGAAATATACACTAATATATATATATATATATATGAATTAATAAATAAATAAATATATATATATAAAACAATTATTAATGAAAAAAATTGATTTTGTATGGTAAACAACATTTTTATATACATAAATCAAATAGTATAATAAAAAATTATGCACGTAACCAAACTGATTTGTGACAACTACATCTACTTACAAAATCTCACCTAACTAAACATACACTAGCAATATATTTAAACAGAAATGAATTTTCTCATTATAGGATTATAGAATATAATTTAATTATTGTAATATGAATTAAAATTACCAATTTAATGATTCCTTTGAATTCACATTGAAGCAATGACTTCCGTTCCTTTTGCTGTTCTTGATTCGTTAGATTGCATGTTAGGAATCACCGGCTTCTAACTCTAGAATAGTATTATTTTAGTTTGAAATATATTTGAGAATTTTGGAGTGGATTGAGAGCTATATTTTAACCAGCAATGTAGAAGGTAATGGCGGCCAAAAAAGTTAGTAATTGTTTTTAGAGATACATACATACATACATACATATTTTTTTCCCCAAACATAGATATATAAATAACCAACTCCAAAAGCTGCCAACATGCCTGGCAGGTAACCAACAAAAACAGGAGCACCAAAATACTAAAAAGACGAAAATACAAAGAAGACACAAAAAAGAGACAAAGAAACTAAAAGACATAGAACCAAAGCTAAGCTAAACAAAGGCAAGGAAGGCGAAGCCGACCACAGAAGAAGGAGATCAGCACGGAATAACTGAATGAGCTCAGGAAAATCCACCGCCCATCTAGCAATCTCATCGAGCTCTGGAAACGCGGCCGCTCAATGAGGAAGTCAACAGAAACTCGTGCTGAGAAAGCCATGGGAACAGTCAGCCAAAGGGCCTCCAAAGCAAAGCGAGGAAACGAAGCGAAAACAGAATCTGGAAGGAGGACAGAAGAACCTCCTCCGCGGCCACACTGGAAACACCCACCAGGCCAAGAGGAGAGCAGCAAGGCCAAATTTGATAAACCATAACCTGAAAATTACCAGCAGAGACATAAGAATGAAAAAGGGGGGGGGGAAGCGGGTGCGGACCAAACAAGACAGCCCGCACCCGAGAGAGAGAAGGCCTCAACCAATTCCAGCTCTTGCGGGAGCCTGGACACAGGAAATGGCAAGAAGACCCACAAGACGCTGGGAGCGGGAACTAGCCGCGCCCTTAAAAGGCCTACCACGAAATGCTAGGAATACGTCATTCCTAACACGTCGGATGATCGAAGGAGAATCCATCGGGGAATCCTCAAAGATTGCCTTATTCCGAGCGCACTAGATGTGCCAACAAATCAGGCATGGAATCAGACGGAAAAGGATTGACCGAAGCGATTTACTAGAGTTACCAGACCACCAGTTCCCCTGTAAATCAACAGGAGAACTGGCGTTACCTCGAATACCAACTAGATTCTCGAAGTAATTCCAGCAAGCCCTGATTGCAAAGCCGATAAAAAAAAATGACTCAGGGATTCCGTATCACCATTCCCGCAACAATGGCAACGGGAGACGACAGGAATACCAATCCTCTGAAGGTTCTCGTCTAATGGCAACCCATCATGGAGGATACGCCACATTAGCAGAGAAACTTTAAAAGGGATACGAGAATCCCAAATGAAAGAAAACAAGGGGATAGCTGGAGCAGAGGAGCGAATCGATCTCCAGGCTTTGGAGATCGAGAACGAGCCGCCATTCCAACCGGAAAAACCGCCATGAGAATCAGAGATCGATTTCACCGATTGCATGTGTTTTCAAGTCTCACTAGCGTAAGAGGGAGAGCCGGAGAAACCAGAGTTTGCCAGCCCGCGGTACTTAGCGTGAAGGAAAGACGCCCAAAGGGAGTCGGTAGCCCCAAACCGAAACCACAGCTTGCGCGCAAAAGCCGTGCAGACTTCCTTAGGGTTACGCAAGCCTAAACCGCCTTCACGCCTGGGACGACAGACGGCGTCCCAAGAGACCCAATGATGGCGGCGGCCATCAACCTTCGACCCCCAAAAGAAAGAAGAAGCCAACGACTGGAAAGACCGAAAGAAGGAAGAGGTTGGAGACATAGCATCGAAAACATGGGTGCCCATCGAGGCTAATACCGACTTGATGAGGACCAGTCTACCAGCCTGAGAAAGAAGATTTGCATTCCAACGAATGATCTTTCCCCTCACTTTGTCTGTCAACGGGTCGAAAATCGCATTCAGTTTCTGACCTCTATAGAGAACAATACCAAGGTAAGGAATCGGGAGGGAAGCTTCCTTGAAACCGGTAAAGCTCTCTATCCAAGAAGCACGCGAAGGAGCCATGTCTTGGCATGAACGAAATAATTCTTGGAGGGATTGACGAGCTGACCCGAACACCTCTCATATTGCTGGATGAAACGGAGCAGCCGTCTAACCGAGGGACGGCTGCCATTCGAGAAAATGACAATGTCATCCGCAAAGGATAAGGAAGAAACAAGCGGACAACCCCGCAGGATCCCAAACCTTTGAATCTGGTTATAAGTCGAGAGGGTCTGTATCCCTCGGATGAAAGCCTCTGCCGCGATCACGAACAGAGATGGCGAAAGTGGATCTCCCTGACGTAAACCCCTTCCTGCCTTGAAGAAACCATTGGCCGATCCGTTGATGAGAACGGAGAACCAACAGTTGGAAATGAGCCTCCAGACCAAATAAATAAAGGACTCTGGAAAACCAAAAGTCCGCAGAACCTTTATGACGAAAAACCACGACATACGATCGTACGCCTTTGCCATATCCAGTTTAAAGACAACATTAGAGCCCCTAACTTTCCGGTCAAGCTGGGAAATCAATTCCTGGGCTAAAAGGACGTTATCAGTGATTAAGCGACCTTTTACAAAACCCTCTTGGGAAGGGGATATGATACGATCAAGGTATGGGGCCAAACGGTTGGCCAACACCTTAGAGACAACCTTGTTAGAGAAATTGCACAGGCTGATAGGCCTAAAATCCACGCATGATCTGGGGGAATCACACTTCGGAATTAGGACCAGATTGGTGGACGTCCACCCTAAGGGAAGTGAACCGCCCGAGAAGAAAGACTGAATAGCCAGACAAAAATCTGACTGAATAATAGGCCAAACACTCCTGAAGAAGACTCCATTGAAACCGTCAGGCCCACTAGCAATTTCCTTGCTAAGAGCATAGATGCATGCCCGAATCTCATCTGATGAAGGAGGACTCGCAAGATCGGAACTCTCCGCCGGAGGGACTAATCTGGGGATAAAAGCCAAAAGGGACGGATCGAAAATGGAGACCGAAGGAGATCCCAGAAAGGATTGGAAGTGGGCCAAGATGGTCTCTTTGACTTCTTCAGGCGAAGTAGCCATAGAGAGATCTGGACGTAGGATCTCACGGATAGTGAGAAGATTGTTCTTCTTATGAATAGAGGAATGGAAGAACTTATAATTCGTATCTCCCTCGACCACCCATTTGATCCTCGCCTTTTGCCTGAGGTAGTCGTTTTCGATACGAAGCTCAGAAGAGAAGGCCATTTGGGCCAACGCCCAAGCCTCCTTGTTAGCAGCGGAAGGATCCTCGTCTAGCAAGGACTCAGCCAAGATAAGAGACTCTTCGGCCGCTTTATCTCAACTCATATCTCAACTCATACCTCTATTCGGACATACATACATATATACGTACATATATATATGGTTGTATTAGAGAGAAACGAGGAAAACTCTTTTACTCATTCTCACTTTATCTCAACTCATATCTCCAAGCCAATTTCCTATGTTTTATCCATTATTAGACCTTTCCCAAACTGAAATTCTGCAGCCCTAATGATAAGCCTCAAACCCATCTAAGCACAAGATAAAATACTATGCAATTAAATCTAATTTAATCGTTTGTCGATATTGTATATCGATCGATATATTTATAACTGTTATAAATATATATAACATTATTTATTTCTCATATTATATTCAAATGTTATAATTAATATTTTATAAATATTAATTTATTTAATTAGTTTATAACAATTATAAACTAATTAAATCGTTCGGTCTTAAGAGAATTCATCATTTCGACTGTGTAACTCTATGGTGTAAATTTGGTTAGCGATTAACATCGAACTATTCTAATGTTAACGTTCACACGTCACTTATCAGGTGATGTGACATTATAGCCAAATTTATCGCTTACTCATTTTCAGTAAAATCCAATTTTAGTTTAATAAGCATTGTCGTTTTGAAAATTAATGTTAAAGATTTTAAATTTAATAGTTAAATTTAAAACAAAACATATTTATTATAAAAATTATAATAATATATAAGTTTTCAAAATGTTTGCAAGGGTAATGATATTTTCAAATATTTGAAAAATATTTATATAATAATTTCAAATTTCAGATTTATCAATAATATTAATAAAATAAATAAATTAAATATATTAATTAATTAATGCATATATGCATGTATTACATATGTTGATATATGTTATGTTATTTTAAAATGTTTAGATAACATACGTACATGTGTTTGTTTACAAGATAAATTTTGAAATTACTAAAATTTAATAAAAATTGTTTAACCTAATAAATTTATTAAAGGTTAATTAATTAAATAAAACACACACACGTGCGCGCGCACACACACACACACACACACATATATATATATATATTTAGAGGCATTTCACTAGAAGGACAAACTTTGCAGTCTAATTAGTTTCTAGGACACACATCCACAAGAATTAATTTCAAGGCCAAAGTCAACACAATAATTATTTTTAAGGACAAAGTCAGCAGTCCAATTACTTTCAAGGACATAATGTCATAGGTTTTTAGGCCTTAGAAACTAATTATTTTACATTTTGTCCTTAAAAGTAATTATTTCAGTTGTGTGTCCTAAAAACTAATTATGCTTGCTAAAGAGGCCCTTGTGGCTAATTTCCACATATATTTATGTGTGTTACACTATCAAGGTTATAGTTTACACTTTAAATGTCATAGTAGTTATGTCCAATACAAAAGTTATATTGAATACTAATTTAAAATTAATTAAAGAGTTAATTGATTAAAATTAATTAAATAAGATTTAATTAATGATATATTATACGTAAGACTATCATATAAGTAATATGAAATATAAAAGTTATATAACAATAAAACTTATATGATATGTATATAAAGCAAATGTGGAACATTAAAAAACCCAAATAAACTTAAGAAATAAATACATATGTAAATGTACATATACCGTGATTTCTGATGTGTCTGACACTTGAATCGTTGGGGTATTTCATAAGAAATATATTATTCTATAAGTCGATATCACTCAATATATATATTGAAGATTATGAATCTTCAATATAATGTTGTCTTCTACCATATATATATTAATAAATTATATACATACTCCTTAGTTGTTGAGCAAACTCAAGTTAGGAATGTTATGCATAGTATTATTAATATATTAAACTTATGAGGTAAGATAAGTATATGTATTTGTTGAGCAAACTCAAGGTACATATACAATACTTAAGCCATCACGATATGGTAGATAGGAGTGAATAATCTCTTTCTATTTGTTGAGAAAACTCAAGGTCGAAATGGGATTAAAACAAGAAAAAATAGGTTAGGAGTTGTATCTGATACAACCGATAGGGAGTTATCCATCGTTTGTGGGACTATGGTTTGTTGAGCAAACTCAAGTTCAGAATACAAAACAAATGAGTCCTAACACCCACTAGTGAAGTTGTAATACTTCTATGTTTCATCATAGGGTTTGGGGAAATATAAAAGACTAGTGGGAGCCTTATTTGAAAAATGAAATGGTAGCATTTAACATTTCTAATATTGTAAGAACATATGCTATATAATGTTATAATTATCTACAATGATAAATTTGTGCATTTAATATGATTGATAAAATGTTTGTCAATTAACATATATAAACAAACTGAATTGAAAGTTGACAAATAGAGATATAATATATACTTACTAATAATTATAATTGCATGTTATATAATGTTTATATACCCATGCAAGTACCCAATTTCAACTACTTTATACATTCGTAAGTTGGTCACTTATATGTTTATTTGGTTTAGACCGTTACATTTCATGAGTTTTAAAACTCTAAATACAATTCAATAATATGGATATTTGATCCATATACTTTCACATATAAATGTTATATGGTGAACAATCATAGTTTGTGGGGTACAATATTTCGATGAAGTTAGTTCATTCGAAGTAAGCTAATAAACAATATTTTATGATCATGTATTCAACTTGAATGATTTCAAAAGGATCATATTGTGTTAATGTAACACAAGACCATAAACTATGAGATACATCTAAAAACTCGTTCGTTGAAACGTCATCTTGATTGGTTTACATAGAGTGCAACATATTTGATGTCTTAAATGTTAAGAATAACCGAATGTGCTTTTATAAAAGATTTGTTATGATATTGTAGTAACGTTTTATTTTGAATAGTTTGACCATTTGAAATAAAAACGAATGTATAAGAATATATGTAATTTAAGATGAAGTTGGAATGAAGAGAATGAATAGTCACTTTTGCTTCATAGAGAAACATTGAAAACAAGAATTGTAATAATAACTGATACTTAATATTGGAATATGAAATATGATTTTTATTCCAAAATGTATTTTCATATAGAAAATTGTTTTCTATAACATTTATTTCTTTGAGTTCAAGATATTTGATCAAAGACCTCTCCTCTATAAACTAGTTGCAGCATATGAAATAAGTAAACAATATTAATAATATTAAGTAAATAGTGGACCTATAAATTTAGTACGCTATTGTAGTAATGGAGGAATAGTGAGAGCATGCCATATAACACCTAATGATTGCGTCAAATTATGAAAACTGTTTTCGTAAAATGTACCGGACATTATTTTTGAAATAATGCTTATTTTTTGGTATTGACTGAAAAATAGATATATCTATATATCAATATGAGTAATATGAATATTCATTATGAAATAAAACTATATTATGGAATATTTTTTCATAGTAAAAGTGATGCAACAAAAATACATGTATATCTAATATTATTCATAGTTGCTTTGGAATTATAGACTAAGTCGTAGTTTTGAGAAATAATTTTACTATACGATTATGAATCATATGATATAGGTTAATTATATCTCAAATAATTAATGACTATGCAGCCATTCAGTGGAAGCATCATAAGAGTTTATGAACTCTTTGAATTAATACATATTGATGCATGCAATCACAAGTCTATTAATACCCAAAATGTTCCGCATACTTTATTATATTCATCGATGATTTATTACCAACATGAACATGTGTATTAGATATACATGTAGTAAGTTTATGATAAAATCATAGAATGTGAAAGAAAAGTAAGTAAAACAACATGCAATAGAATAAAATGATTTGATTTGGCCGAATAAGCGAGTATATTGGAAAGAGTTCCAAATGTACCTAAAAATGAATATAGATTCAATCTCAAAATCGCTCCTCCATGTGATACATAATTATGCATCGATAAGAAGTAATCAGACATTGTTGGACAATTTACAATTAATTGCGAGTGAAGTTGATTTAGTTTCTATCTATAAGGTCATGTACTTAAGATTAGTACACAAGGTTGATATTATTTCATCTAAACAACAGTTTACAAAACCATACAAGATAAGCGTTTGTAAGAAATCCCAATATATCCTAGGCCAAAGAGTTGGAAGGTTGTGCGAGTCGAAAGATTGCACGTAATAATTGTTCACGAGGGATCTTGTATGAATCTCCAAAAGTTTTTGAAAAGGTCTGTCACCAAATGACATATTTATGTTTTGAACATAATATTTGTAAACTAAAATCTGTTTTATAAATGAAAAGGTTCATAAAGCGTTCATGAATCCCTATTCTATTTGCACTAAGAAACAATTTTGTTTCAGGCTATGTCAACTTCATTGTGAAAGAATTTCTTTGAGAAACTTTTTGGTAATTAAATAGAATTGGATCTGATCCATGGATAGAACTGATTATATGAGATGAAGCGAAATTAACTAACCTAAATGAACACATAGCATTAGAACGCCTAATAAGTGTTCTCGTACATTGAAGAGAAACTATGAGTTTCTTATTAAAGTTGAAAATATACATTATCCTCGGTTGTTCAATTAAACCATTAAGATTGTTGACTCTATATGGTATGATGCGCAGACCTCAAAGAATTTCATGTACGCTATCAAAATATGGTTTTGGGGGTCGTAACCAAAGAGATATGATCCATCGGCCGAGATTATATCTTTATTGAAAAGACTAATGTGACTGAAACTAAATAAGCAATGTTGATAAGAATAATATCGCAAATTTAAATTATTGAAATGAGCATAACAGATTCGATATTCAACATGCTCAAGTTAACTCAAATTTATACACAAAATTATCGCTCGATAAGACATAGTGTTTGGTACTTATGTATTGAAATAGTAAATTCTAAATAACGATTTAGAGTAAGCCGTTTGCACAAATTAACCAAAAATGTCTTGAAGTCAGTGGGAGCGATATTGGGTTTGTGAGTATTTGGATATGATCCAAGAAATGATACGAATGTATCATTTTATAAGCATCAAGATTGAATAAGTATTTTGATAGAAATATCAAATAGTTTGATTTTCAATCAAAGTGTAGAGGAAGCGTGTGTTCATAAGAAAGAATGTTAAAAGGTACATTGATATTTCTAAACTATAAGCAAACAACACGTTGTTGATTTTAACAATATGCTTGTATTAAAATCAACTTTATTGTTTTAATACTCAATTTGGATTGTAAATGATGTCTTTTATGGTGAGTATAAAAGATATATGGATTGTCCTAAAACCATATACAAGAGCACCCTATTAAAAGGAGAACATGTAAATTGGATTCCTTATGCATTAGCAATAAGAATTATCATACAGGTTATGTTGTGTATGATATTGTGTTTTGTTTATGTATTTGATATATGGAGGAAATATAAAATCCAAATTGATATCACTAAATGGTTGTTTGAGGTGTTCTCGCGTGTTTATGAAATACTAGAGAAATGTTTATAGAAACAACGAACTTGTTATGATGGAACATTTAGACATAAACTTTAGTGATATTGAGTATAACATATCAACGATAAAATTCAAGTTAAAATATTTAATTTCAAAATGTTTCAAAATAAAAGCGATTGTGGTCAATGCAATGAAATGTTGAGAACATTAACTTGAATAGTGCTACAGTAAACCAATGTATATAAATATAAATGCACAAATTTATAATTGTGCCAAAGGTGATTCCAAATGTTACGAATCTCATAATATTGTTATAAGATAACAATGTCATGAAATTGGTCATGATAGAATTTAAAGCTCACTAGAAGTTGAAAGACATACTTCGAATCGTTCCACATGATAAAGGCAGTTTATCAGTGTTAGAGAGATTTAATCGACAAAGTAGATAATTAGAATATAATGGCATACCCATTCACTGAGGGATTGACCTAATTGGTTTTGAGAAAACCGATTGGAGAAGTTGGAATTAGATTCCATAATTGAAAGTGCAAGTGGGAGATTGATAGAGTTAGCGGTATGCACTAGGGGGCAATTATTTAATTTGTTACATATATCTATCTTATTTACCAATCTTTTTCAAAATAAAAGGTATTTTCTTCCTATTATATACTTGATATAATGTGATTATATTAATTAATTAACTTAATTAAAAGTATATTTAATAAAAAATTCATAAATGGTATATTTTTTATATTAGCTACAAAGTGCTGTAACCGTGAGTAATTTTTCAACGAAACAAATATAGCATTTTAAATATTCCTAGTCAAGATGCATCGAGATTGGATATAGATGTATCATTGAGACTGGAGTACGTAACGCTCTACAAATATTGGGCAGTGTATTAATCATGACTATTGGAGGCACCTAGAGGTTACGTACTAATAGTTATTGGATAACTATGGAACGACTCACTTGATAGTTTTCTGTTGGTTAATATAACTAAGGTCAAACATAAAATATCAATGTGACTGATTTACATAGTTCTCTCGACTTGAGAATATTGTGGATCTTCAATATGAAAGCTTCTCTTTGATTATAGCCAAATCATGGCGTGGCATCCATCGAGTGACTATAGTTGGGTCGAGTGAAAGTATTGGAAGTGAAGCACTATTCAAGAGTGGATTCGTCTTCTCAGTCATATGCGGTTAGTATCACAGTCAACTCAAAGTCAAAGTCTCTGACCAGAGCATTTTGATTAATAATAATTGTTATTATTGAAGCAAGAACTTTGCATTTAGACTATAAAGTTGAATGTGCATGAGGTTGGAATTTCAACTATTAATAAATTCCATAAGTCCAAAGTGATAAAGTTTTGACGAAGAGAATTGGTGTAAACAAATGTCACAACCGGGTAACGCTTGTTAAACTAAAATTGAATTTTATCGAAAATGAGTAAGCAATAAATTTGGACATAATATCACACCACCTGCTAAGTGACGTGTGAACGTTAACATTAGAACGGTTGATGTTAATCGCTGATCAAATTTACACCCAAGAGTTACACAGCCGAAATGATGAGTTTCCTTAAAACCAAACGATTTAATTAGTTTATTATTGTTGTAAATTAATTAATATTTATGAAATATTAATTATAAAATTTTAATATGATTTGAGAAATAAATAATGTTACATATATTTATAACAGTGATAAATATATCGATCGACATACAATAATGACAAGCGATTAAATTAGATTTAATTGCATAGTATTTTGGCTTGGGCTTAGACGGGTTTAAGGCCCATCATTAGGGCTGCAAAATTTTAGTTTTGAGAAGGTCTAGTGGTGGCTAAAACATAGGTAATTGGCTTGGAGATAATTGGTTGAGATAAAGTGAGAATGGGCGAAAATGTTTTCCTCGTTTTTCTCTAATACAACCACACACACACACACACACACACACACACACACATATATATATATAAACAATTACTAACCTTTTTAGCCACCATTACCTTCTACATTGCTAGTTAAAATATAGTTCTCAATCCACTTCAAAATTCTCAAATATATTTCAAATTAAAATAATACCATTTGATGGTTAGAGGTCGGTGATTCCGGACTTGCAATCTGATGAATCAAGAACAATAAAAGGAAGGGAAGTCAATGCTTCAATGTGGATTCAAATGCATTATTGAATTAGTAATTCTAATTCATATTACAGTAATTAAATTATATTATATGATCTATAATGAGCAATTTCATATCTGTTTAAATATATTGACTATGTGTTTTGTTAGGTGAGATTTTTTAAGTAGATGTGGTTGTCACAAATCATTTTGGTTATGTGCATAATTTATTTATTATACTATTTGATGTATGTAAAGACAAATGTTGTTTACCGTACAAAATCAATTTTTTTGATTAATAACTGTTTTATATATGTTTATTAATAAATTCATATATATATATATATATATATTAGTGTATATTTCTCTCTCATAGTAGTATATATGCATACATAAGATATATCTATAATTTAAAATTTTTAGTGCACTTACTTATATATAATATGAATTTACAAATTCGAAAATTAATTATCATACATATATTCATATTTTGAAATATTTATTATATATAAAATAATGATTACATTAAAAATTCAATTTTATATTTTAAAAATATTATATCATTTTAGAAACATATAGAAAAATTTAGAATTTTTCAATAAAGTTTATTATTTTTAATAATTAATATTATTTAGGAAAAACTGTTTATGATTTTTTTTGAGAAAAATGTGTGATCCACTATGCATAGAGGAGAGCACACATGTGAATATATATATATATATATATATATATATATATATATATCACGGATAAGGAGCTGCCAACATGCCTGGCAGGTAACAAAAACAAAAATACAAAAAACTAATCTCAGGAAACCTAAGATGGATACTGGCAAGGACAGCACCCTTCGCACCTCAATATCAAGCTCCGGCATAGCCACCGCCCGTCATTAAGACGCTAGAAGAGCGAAAAATACAAAAGGGAAAGAACAGAAAACTGAGTGATGACTCAAACTAATAAGAAAGCTCCAAAAGACTGAATCAGAAGAAGCGAATAAGCATCACCTCTGAAGAGGATCTGCTGACTAGAGAGGCAACTTTGAAGGCTCTGATCAAGAAGAAGGAGCTTCAAACTGGAGAATGAATCATCCTGAAAAAGTACTCCATAATGGAGATAGCAGAACCCTATATCTGAGGAGAAAACGACAAGAAGTCCTGGATGAAGAATCTCTGCTCTGATGGCCTCTCTACAATCTAATATCCAGCAATCTGAAGACAAGAGAAACCTGCAGAGTGAACCTGAAATCCTATCTCCCAAACTTGTATCTGAAACATGACTAAGGAAAAAATTAGAATGATACATATATATATATGTATATTTAAATAGTAAATATACATATATATGTATTTAAAGGAATGAAATGAAAACCTAGATAAGACTATCATGGGAGAGCAAAAATTAAGACGGATCCGTTCTATTCATCTTTAATTAAAAGTAAGCTATGATTAAGAGTGAGATCATCATATAAACTTGGAAAATTATTAATAATACTATTATTAGTGCTATAAAACTTATTGTTATGTTTAAAAAATTTAATATCATAACTAATCTTGTTAAGGTACCGTTTGAAATGGATATTATTAGCTAATTTATATTTGGGATTAGAAATCCAATTGAAACAAAATGTAGAAATTGAGAAGATCAATTTGTTAAAGTGACTATTATGATTATTAAAAATTCTTTGATTTCTCTCAAACCAAATAAACCAAATAATAATAATAAATAAAGTGTCTAGTAAAAATCTAATATTCTTATTGAATTTGAATCTGGAAATTTTCCAGTAGAATTCACAATCCAAAATTTTAGTTATAATATTAAAGTTAAAAAATTTTAAGAGTACTAATTAGGATGTAATTGAAGTCCAAACAATCATAGTATATATGATTAATGTCCTCAAGATGCAGATTACAAAAATAACATTTATTATCGTTTGAATGTTTTTTCTCTTTAAAAATTCTATTGTATTAAGTTTTCCATGAAGTATTAACCACATGTGAATTTTGGATTTAGGAGGAGCATTAGATTTCCACATATATTTAAAAGAGTTATTTGTAGTACCCGAAAAATTAACAAATCTATAAAAAGAAAAAAAACTGTTTATGATTTATTAAAAGTAATAATTTAATTGAAAAACTCTTCAAATTTTTCGTAACTTTTCATTCATGATCCAAGAATATTTGAAATTTTAAAATTTGAATTTTTAGTAATATATTATTTTGTATTAAATTATTATTGTCGAAATCAATGCATTTGTTTTTAAAAATAATAATTCAACTTTGAAAATTCTCCAGATTTTTCCTAAGTTCTATTTTATGATCCTAGAATTTCAAAAATTGTAAACTTCGTATTCTCATCAATAGATTATTTTATGTAAATTATTTATGGATGAAAACATTATTTTATTCATAATATATACAAATTAAAATACTAAAATCATTATGTTTGCAAAACTAAGTTAATTTTGAATTATAAATAATTTTTAATAATTTTTCTCTCTCTTTCTATATATATATTTATCTATATATAAATCTTTTATGTTCATATATTATATATAATATATTTATACATACGTATGTGTGTGTGTATTTTATAACACATATACATGCACATATTTGGACAACATACATGATATACAAAATGAGCTAATATGTTTGTTGTGATGCAAATCCCAGCATTTACATATGGGTATATTATATCTTTCATAGATTTTTATGTTACACATGCACTTACACATATATATATATGATCCATTTATGTATAAACTAAATCAAATAAAATTAATTTCATATCTTAATATATTTGAATTTAAATAAAATAAATGATTTTTTTAAATGAAATTTAGACATTTTCTAATTCAATTAGACTTCATAGACCCAATAAAATATCCAATAGGGCATTTTTTTGACATTCACCCATAACTTTCGCTATGGGCTAGTCCAATTCCAACATTCACGTGCCGAACACCCAAGCATCAAAAATATGAATTGTTGGGGTAAAATAAAAAGAAAAGGAAATAGAACAAAGAAGAAGAGAATAGAACATCGGAATCTCACCAGCGAAACGATAATATATAATATCAAATGAACAGTCCAAAGGGTTACTCCGACATAGAAATCTCGGAGTTACAAAACCTAAGTACTCATCAGCCTGAACCGTTATGACTGTCCGTCCTTACAAATGCTAATATGTATAATATAGTAATGTAGCGGAAATAAGAATACTACCGTAGGTGCAGCATCTAACTCATCTTTTCGAGCTTCAAAAAACATCAACTAAAACCTATCTTTCACAAACTACTCGAAAGAGCACACAAGCAATTTAGGGAAAACAAAAGCCTCATGTCAGACATAAGTCTGGTATGAGAAACTCAAGAAATATCTATACAGCATATAACATTACTTTTGGGATTGCATGGAATGCAATAACGGTTATTTCCTCAAAAGAACCACCGTCTAATGAGCACATAAGGTGATATAATATAAAATATTTATGGTGTAGAATATAAATATTATAACATAACAAGAATGTTTACATCGATTACATTCAACAGCATATTAGAGAGTACAATCATAACCGATAATGAACGTTCGCATAAAGGTTTTTTCGTCGAGTTCTCTCCGATGAAGTTGGATCCAATCTCCTGCATAAGGGTCAAAAAATATCTTCTGAGTATCGTATATCTCTAGATAAAATATACCATTAAGGTAAACACAAGAGGCCTATCGTCTGAACATAAATATGAACAACATGAACCAAATATCACCAACTCCCGTCGGCTAACAATTGATAAGCATATCTAGATATGGAGTTGACAATACGCTGATGAGGGTAAGTTAAACTCTAGGTTGCGCATCCTGCACTATTTCTAGCCATTCCTGATGTCGAGTTTACGTTCGACATCTTTCATACAAGTCTTTATCACTTGAACAGTACACGAATCCTAAATTGGTTTTCTATATCTCGAACAGATCTCAAAACCATACATGGATGTCATCATCTCGAATAGATTCATTTCCAAGAGATATAACACGTGTTTCGGTCTTGAAGTGGTTTTTGGTAAGTAAAGCACTTACCGATCCCGGTCTCTTCAAGACTGAGTCGGCGAACTTGGTCATTCAATGAAAATGAGAGCGATCGCATGTGGTAACCAAGTCTCATATACTTATCACATTTTTGATATTTTCATTTCACACTATCTCTCAATCAAGAGTGAAGCCGGTAGATTAGAGCTCTATTTCTCATATCCTAACACAAACACCAGTCTTAATTCCTATAGATAGACAAGCCTTTATTTAACTCATTTGGTCCTTTTAATTAATTAATTAAATTAATCTGAATTTCAGGGTAATTAAAATATGCTTAGCCTAATCGCATGCAGGACTAGATAGGGATGCGACCGGCGTAGCTCATTAAGGAGGGTGTGTTGGTGGCTATTTGAGAGAAAGGGAAGTGATGGATCGAGGGGAGAGGAAGGCGAAAGAATTGGGGGTTGGAGCCTAAAAATAGCTATATGCTGTGTTCAAGATTCGAGTTTCGTAGAAAACCCAAGGACTGGTCGACCACCCAAGATTTGTTGGTCGACCACTTTTGATCGACTGCCTGTTTCTGGGCTGTCGACTGACTTCCATTTTCAGATCACGTTAAGCCTAGCCCATCTAAGTTATAATTTAAAATTCTATATTTGTTTTGACTTCGTCTTCTTTAATCCGATTAGATCCGCAAATGTTTTGATAAATCTCCCACTACCCCTGATAGTGCTTTAGCCTACCATCTAGGTCGTCACGCTTTTTCTTCCCTCATTTATTTGTCTCCTATAAACTTCTTTTTATAGTTCTCCCTTCTCATTCAATTATTGTGGTCATTCGCCTATTGCTTTAGCCATCAACCGTCACCCTATATCAGAAAAATGTTTCAGATGTTTATCTACATATTTTCCTTATACGAGAATATTCTTCTTCACCATGTAGTATTCTTACTCTTTCATTCTCCTTATCCTATTTAAATTAAGCACCATTTCCTTTTACGCACCCCTTAGAAAGAATTTTAGAACTTTGAATTGATAAAAATAGAGAAATCATCGAGCCAAACTTACACTATATTTTCCATTTACGTCAAATATGTAAAATATCTTTACTAATAATCTTTAAATTTAAAATTTGTAACCCAGCCAGTTTTAAACTTCATTAGGAATCTCTAAATAGCTCCTAAATTTAAAATTCCCAAAATTTTCTAGTTTATCAGGACAACAACTTTCCACCGTTGGGGTCCTTTTATATTTAAATAGATTCTTTTAAAACTACATCAAAAATTTTGAAAAAACATAAATCCTTTATTAAATTCTTTCATATGGATCGCACATAGGAAATGATTTTTAATTGACATTTCTTTTTAACTTTTCTTCTTTTTCCTTTATTCCTAACCTCTTCTTATTTAGAATATATATATTAAAAATCCCGCTATCATTTGTAGTGATTAATACACACCCTCTTGTAGAAACTTTCTCATCCACATCTATACCTTACCTTCGAAGATTTGCATTATATGATTCTTTTCTCTCATCTGTTTGGATGAAATATACATCATTAATCGGTAATCTAGCAATGTCCTCAATCATATGCAGCCCAGACTCAATAAAGGAGTCAAGTAACATCCAATTTTAGTGAGCCTTCTATGTATAGTGCTCATGCTCTTCTTGGTCGACGCATTATGGTAGGCCTATACCTCATAGGATAATTGGGGTAGATGTATAAATTTAACTCTACTTATTGTTCCAACTCATAGTTGCCTCATCCATTTTTCAGGCTATGTCACAGCACTTCTATAGTCGGAACTCATAATGGTTGGTGTATAATATATACAATTATAGATAAAAATACAAATACGCTTACTCAACGTATCATAATTCCTATGCTTGACTAACCTAATCTTTGATACCAAATGTAACAATTCAAATCTTAATGGGTCCGGATTTCGACTGAACCGAAACCCAACTCCATTAGGGTACAAATCATTGATGTCGATAACCTATAATAAATATAGGTATATCAGAAATCGAATTCATAGTAGAGTGATAAAATATAAATAAACATATGTACCGATTAAGGCTACCACTTAGGAATCAATATTATTTCTTGGATACTTAGTTGTCTTGTCGGTTCCAATTATGAATGAGAAGACCTCTCCATCTGCTATCTCTGTCTTGCACCAATAGTCTGTCCCTCTAAGTGTATCCTATGGGTTATAATAAGGAGGGGGTCAGAATAATGTTCTGGGGACTGGTAAATTACATACTTTATCCACAGCACTAGTTTATGTCGATGAATTCTATATAGGTATTATGTCTACTATTTATGGGATTATTCATTAATTCCACTTGCGCGTACGATATATCCAACATTATCTGAGGTATAACTATATATATATATATATATATATATATTTGTGTGTGTGTGTATATATAAACATTGTTTTACCCAAAAGAAAACTCCGACTACTTAATACTTCTTAAATAGGGATGAGGAAGATCCAACGGTCATTTAATACTTCAATCCCAAAGCAGACTGTCTGTAATGTAATCGATAGTCACTCGGCCCTAATTACGAAGGCTGATGCCCACTAAATACTCCTTTATAATTTAATTAACTGTATTACTAAAGCATCTCAAAGACTTATTTAAGGGTTAGCTAGCCCACCTTTGACAAACAAACAATTAATTAAACTTTGAGGCCTTTGTGTATCACATACGGATTATACACTACTAGGAAGAAAATCCATCATGGCGTAACCAAGTCTTTGCTATCGACTGCTCGACGCTGCTAATAGTCAAAGCCTATATGCCATACATGCTACCAAATAACGGTTTATCAAAACTACTGACGTAGCTCGTCGACCTCCACAACCGAAATCTCATTCAGACTTACCTAATATAAGTCAAGGGAAATGCCTGCTCCAGTTACTTAATACCTCTTGTTTAGAAATGAAGCAAACCCCATTTTCCAATTAAGCACTATCATAGGTTATTTAAGATTTCTTAGATAAAGAGGAGGTAGACCCAATGCCCATCTAATACCTCAATAGCCAAAGTAAACTCCTTGACATCCCTAAAGGCAACATGACATTTATTACTTCAAACCTAGGGTTACACCTGGTATATCTTCCCCAAACCTATACATGCACGAAAATTTTCCCTCCCATAGGTCATATAGTTGGAGACGTCCAGCAGTAGTAGTACGTATACATATTGCCGATAGCCTCTTTTTTTTTCACCAAAAATGAGAAATATATACATAGGAAACAGATGCTGTCAACAAGCCTGACAAGTAACCCAAATCTAGAAAAACCAATAGACGTCGACAGAAGCCGACCAATGAAAAAGTAAATAAAACAGAGAGAGGGAAAAACACAGAAAAATAAGCAAACAGAAGGACCATAAAAACAAAGGGGCGAAGCCGCCGAATAAAAACAACCCCATAATCAGATACAGCTAGGAATGCTGCCGGCGGAACCTCCCAGAAAGGAAATGAACCAGAATGATAAGAACCAGCAAAGGAAGCCCAAGCCGAGAACGTCGAAATAAGAACCAAAATAGCGGCCGAACAAAGCAAGCCAAAAAGAAGAAACCAAAGACCCCAAACCAAACCTTTAAAACATAGCCTGCAACCAGAAGCCACTAAATCAGAGTAAAAAATTGGGGGGGGGGGGTGAGATGGAGATGGTTAAACCAGAACCACCTGGCTTAAGGATGGACATCAACCAATGCCCGCCCTGTCGGGGGGCTGGATACAGATAATAGAAAACATAGCCACAAGATGGACTGAACGAGAGCTAATCGATCCCTTAAAGGGTCTGCCACGAAATGCGAGGAAAACAGCATTCCTCACCCGGCGAATAATCGAAAAAGGATCCATGGTAGACTCGTCGTAGATAGCCTTATTCCGCGCACACCAAAGGTGTCAGGAAATAAGACAAGGAATTAAGCGGAGAACAACAGAACGGAGAGATTTACCTTTGACACCGTACCACCAGGTCATTTGTAAATCCACCGACGAGTTGATGCAACCTCTTACACCTAAAAGGTTACCGAAATAGTTCCAGCAGGATCTGGCAGAGAAACCGGAATAGATTAAATGATCCAAAGATTCCGAATTTCCGTTGCCGCAGATCTGCAACGGGAAACGAAAGGAATACCAATCCGCTGAATGTTCTCATCAACTGGCAATCCCTTATGAAAGGTTCGCCACATGAACAGAGAAACTTTAGGAGGGATTCTGGCGTCTCAAATGAAGGAGAATAAAGGTTGAATGGGGGAAGAAAGACAAACCGAATTCCAAGCTTTCAAGATAGAAAACGAACCACCATCCCAACCGGACTGCCCTCCGTGGGAGTCGGAGAAAGGTTTCACCGATTGCATGTGCTTCCAAGTTTCACTAGCGAAGGATGGACAGCCGAAATAGCCTGTGGAGGCCAGACTAAGGTACTTGGCACGGAGGAACTTCGCCCAAAGGGAATCGACAGTCCCAAATCGGTACCACAACTTGCAAGCAAAAGCCGTGCAAAAATCCTTAGGATTTCGCAAACCTAGCCCGCCTTCTTCCTTGGGACGACCCACCACGTTCCACGAAACCCAGTGATGACGGTGGTTATCAACCTTCAACCCCCAGAAGAATGAAGAAGCCAAAATTGGAAAGACCTGAAAAAAGAGGCGGTAGGAGACATCGCTGCGAAGACATGAGTGCCCAGCGAGCTTAATACCGACTTGATAAGAACCAACCTGCCAGCCAGAGAAAGAAACGAAGCATTCCACCGAATGATCTTTCCCCTAACCTTATCCGTTAGAGGGTCGAAAAGAGCATTGAGTTTCCGGCCCCTGTAGAGAGCAACACCCAAGTAAGGAAGAGGAAGAGAAGCCTCCCTGAATCCTGTAAACGAATGGATCCAGGAAACCCTGTTTGAATCCATATCCTTCGCATGAACGAAGCAACTCTTCGACGAGTTAACTCGTTGGCCCGAGCATCGCTCGTACTGATGGATAAAGCGAATAAGGCGACGAACAGACGTTCGGTTACCGTTAGAGAAAATGACAATGTCATCTGCAAAGGATAAGGAAGAAATGAGGGGGCACCTACTCGGAAGACCAAATCGGTGAACCTGGCCGAAAATCGTTAACGTGTGGATCGCTCGAATGAAAGCTTCAGCTGCAATCACGAAAAGAGAAGGCGATAGAGGATCACCCTGACGGAGACCCCTACCAGCCCGAAAGAACCCGTTGGCCGACCCGTTAATGAGGACGGAAAACCAACAGTTGGAGATGAGTCTCCAAACCAAATCGATAAGGGTTTCTAGAAGGCCAAAAGCACGAAGAACTTTAATAATGAAAAACCACGACATGCGATCATAAGCCTTCTCCATATCAAGTTTGAAAACGACATTGGAACCTCTAACCTTCCTGTCAATCTGGGAAATCAGTTCCTGAGCTAGCAGAACATTATCAGTGATAAGACGACCCTTCACAAAACCTGCCTGAGAGGAGGATATGATACGGTCAAGGAACGAAGCTAAGCGAATGGCCATACTAAACCTCTAGGTGAAAGGCAGACTTCCGTTGTGTAACTCTACTAATCTCGCATCCCAATCCATACTAAACCAAGCCATTTATAACTAATCTAAATATTAGGCTAGGCCCACTAATTCATGCCCATCATAGCGTATTATTGATGCTACATAATTTTCATTATGGAAATTATTACGCCTCCTAAGTTCATTTATTAGTATTTATCTATTTACTTGTTACGAACTTATTCATATTCTATATACTTATTTCATTTATTGTTTATTTCCTAAATGCCATTTATTTCTTCTTTCCTAATTAATTGTCCTTTATAAATGGTCATCATTATTTAAATTGGACAACCACCAATAACATTTATTCGTTTCAAATCTAATTTATCATGCTTATTCCCATAAATGTCATGTTTAATTGTTTAATTATTCTCATTAAACACATTTATGTCCCCATTTGATTTTTGTAGCTTCATATTAGTTGTTGCCTATTAATGTTGCAATCATTATTCATTAATGTTGGAGTTCTTACCCCTTTTCATTGCAACATCCCAACCTTATAATTTATTATGTTATTGTTATTTAAATGTTCTAAATGTAATGAATGCAAGTACCGACATTTATTTATTTATTATGCTATATATTTATATTTAATTAGTAGACGCAATTATACGTGTTTGTATTTCTGTTTGTAACTCTTTAATTTCTACATTTAGGAATTCAGAATATACATTTAGGTGTAGATTCTACAAAGAATATTCATTTTCATATTTTAATATATTGAAGCTATCCTTTCTCAAAAAGGAAATTATTACCGATATAACTTTCCATAAACTGCCTAAAAGTGAGACTTTTTCTCTATTTGAAATTACAAGAAATTATCATCTTTTATTTCTATTGAAAAAAATAATATGCAAACTACAAAGAAGGATATATGTACTTTAATCATCCTTTTAATTTAGGCATATTCCTTACACACTTTTTGTACATAGTTGTGAAGTTAGACAACCTATGGAAATTTACATGGAAATAAATATAACTAAATTGTATATTCAACGCTTCTAATAAATTAAAACATATAAATTTACATTTCAAGTCAAACTAGGACATTCCTAATGAATGTTAAACAATTCGTAACCCTATTAATATAAACCTGGAATAAACTTTACAGTTTTATCAACATCATACTTCAGATTTTTAGAGACTAATATATCAAATTTTCTGGATTAGGGTGTCCATGTCATTCCTTCACAATTACATAACTTACAGAATATGTAGACGAGATTTCAATTAAGTATATTCATTTTATGCCTACAATTAACGGGTCTTTCATATGCATAATAATCAAATAAAATTCAAAGATATAAATTTCAATGTTATACATAAGTCATGCAATTTTCCACTCATCATTCTTGTTTTTCAAATCTTCAAATCCAAATTTATTCCTTTAATTGATTCTATTTTCCTTTCCAATTTAAAAATATGTATGAAAAGGTACATATATACTCATTAGAATTATAGATCTAAGAGGAGATTTGATTTAAGTGAAATTTAGATATATAATTATAGAGTTTACCTTTTGTAAAATTGGTCAACTCCTGATCTTCTTCTCTTTTATTTTATGTCCTTCTCCAATATACATACATACATATATTATAGTATTTTTTTTATAATTACTAGAAATTGTGGAAAACAAAAAATGGTAGAGCGCGCTGCTCTATTCATAAAATATGAGAAGAAATGTAAGGGGTTATGCCTGTATTTATACGCATTGGAATCAATTCTATCCATTAGATTTATATTTATTAAAAGACCGCTAGGCCAAGGTTCAATCCTAACCACCACAACCTGAATCGGTCAACCGCTCACCACAAGCAGTAGACCGGCCCAATTGGGCTGTTGACAGACCATGGTCCAACATTTAATATTATTTATTTATGTACTTCCTTTTTAATTATTTTTGTTACGAAATTTTTAAACGTCAATAACTTCTCCATTTGAACTCTGATCGCGTAGCTTTATATATGAAAGTTGCTCATAAAATCACCATGAACATAGTAGTGTAAGTTTCGTGGGCAAATTTTAACGTTTTCTTAAATTCCATCTTTGAGTCTTATTGAATTATTTACCTTTTATTTTACAGGATGTTACATGGTATGAACATGATGTTGTGTATAGACATGTATGTGTTATTATTATGGAATTTTAGTGGTGCTGTTTTACTTTTTTCTATTATTTTTGTTATTTTTTTGTTTTATATGTATTTGGATATGATATTATGTTAATTTGGTGTTATATTTGCCTTTGTGATGTTGCTGGAATGGCTTGTTTGTGTTGTGGTTTGAAGAAAAGAAAACAGCAAAAATGCTGCAAATTTGATTTTAATAAGTTGGTATGTCGTTGATAGATTGTTGGACATCCGATTTTACATTTTAGTTTAGGCATCTACAAGTCGTTGGCAATCTAGATGTAGGCAAGTCGTCGAAAACAAAGTCAACCCTATGTCATTGGTATTGTGCTCGTGCTTGTTGTCAACGCTTATTTTGCCATGAGGTTTTTATCGACGACTATAAAATCATCGGTAAAGAGTTACCGACGACATATCGATGACTTTATTTTGCATCAGTAAAACCTTATATTTCTTGTAATAACTCTAGTCTCAACAAATATCGATATCTTATTCTCGATGCATCTTGACTTGATACATTTGAGGGTAAGTGTTTAGTTGATTTGATTCATTACTCATTGTTACAAACATATTTGTAACCGCCTTCGATTAATTACTTTTCCCAACGATTTTCTACATATATATTTTAATGTGTTTATAACATTATTTATACCTCGATATAACAATATATGCAATAGAAAAAAAATTCAAACTCTTATTTTATTTCGAAAAAAATTCGTTATAGAAGCTAAGTTATATAATCAAATAACATACTTAACTCTAGAGCACAATGTTAACTCTGTCAGCACTACATTTAAGTAGCTAAGGAATCATATGAGTATGTTTATTATTGAAAATGTAGCCCAAAGATGATAATGAGAAAGATGTCGAGTGTTACTTTTAAAGATGCTGACAAGGTAGGTGTGACCCACCCTCACAATGATCCGCTTTTCATAACTTCTCAAATTGGTCTCTTGAACGTTTAGAAGCTAATGGTTGAAGATGGAGCTAATGTGAACATCATCTTTCATCCTGCTTTTGACCAAATGAGTTTGCCGATGAGTAACTTAACACTAAATCCAAAATCGATTCATGGCTTTGTTGATTAAGAAACTATGCGTCTTAGAGAGTGCAAGTTGATGGTGCGAATTAGGAAAGCATCATGTGAATTTTTTTGATACAATTGTTATTGCGATGAACCAACCTTCATGTTAATATGCTTTCTTTGATCGCTTGACATTGGATGCGGTGGATGGTTGTATGTTAACCAGGTATCTAATATTGAAGTTCCCCAACCTTAATGGGGAATGATGAACTCGTGGAGATTATTTATTGAATGGAATTTTTTACCTTGCCATGTTTGACATATACGGAAAAAAGGAAAAGATTCTATGTGTGATTACGGTGTGTAGACATATAATGATACGAACCCCCTTGTTCTATGTCAGGATACTGAGTGGGTGCATTCGATTTCGACTAAATCACCTGAAATAGTTAGCCAACATGCTGAAATTTATACGGTCACTAAACCATACTCGATGACCTGGCAAAAACTCATGTACATTGTTATTATTATGTTTTTATTCGATCCATGTCTATTTAAGGATTAGGCAATCAATTTGTGATGATTAAGTAGTTACTTTTGCTGCTTCGACTATTTCCTAATATTGTCAGGCGTTCTACTTGGAAGTTCTCTGTTATACATGTCATATACTTGTTTTGATGTTTAATACATTTTTGTATCATATATCATTGCGAATATAGCTATCTTCCATTTTGCTCTAGCAGTTGTGGTATGATGGATGGATGGAAAGTCATCAAACTTCACTTATTTTTGCTAATCTATTCATTCAATAATTTATTATTATTATTGATTAAGCATATCAACTAGTACTTTTAGACGGTGCAAATGGTGTTTACTTGTATCTAAAATTATCATATCCATGGATATCGGATCTATATAATAAAACAATTAATAATTTCAGAAATTAGAGAGACAAACACGAGCCATTGAAAAGCTGGATTTGTACTAGTTCCTTAAAAATACAAATACAAATACAAATGGTAAATAATATGATAATTAAAACAATGGTTAAGTCAAGTACTAGTGGTCCAGTGGTTTACGACATGAGGTGAGTTGCTGCATCTTGTTGTGGTGGCACAGGTTCGATTCCCAGCGGCCACAAGTATGAGACATAAGTGCACGGCCACTTTAAAACCGGCTTAACCAAAGGTCAGGGCGACATAGTCTCCCTGTCCCCAAAGTTTTTCATTAACTTATAAACAATAAATTACAAATTTATTACTTCAAATAAAATATACCCATCTTATAATCAATATAACTTTTCAACATCATCAGATTCTAATGGCTTCTACTGTAACGGCTATATCTGACATTCCGTTACCTTCTTCTTCTTCCCCCTCGCTCCTCCCGACTAATTCCGCCTCTTTATCTCCTGCTCTTGACCCTCCTCCTCCTATTCCTCCTGACCCAGGTTCTTCTCATCAGGCAGATCTATCAATTGCTCATTCTGATTCTCTGATGAAGTCATGGTCTTCTCTGTTTGCTTCGAAGCCTAGGAATGCGGGAACATATACTCCATTAGAATTCAATATTGATTATCGTGGTTCGCCGCTTCCTCCACCTGATGTATTGATGTCTGAAGGTATGAATTTTTGGGAGGGATACCTAGTGGGGTTTTTTTTGGGTGTGCCAGTCAATTATATGGCAGTGGTATCACATTTTAAAAAAACATGGAAACTGAAAGGTTCATATGACATCAAATCAGACGGTGCAAATTATTTCATTAAGTTTTCTTGTCTTGAGGACAAACAAACTGTTCTTCGTGCAGATCCTTCTTTTATTAGAGGTCAAATGTTTGTAATAACTACGTGGAAACCTGCTTTTGGTTCAGTGCAATCTCAAGTAAAATCTGTTCCTATATGGATACAACTATATAACATTCCCCATATAGCTTGGACACTAATTGGAATTAATTGGATAGCCTGTCATTTGGGGAAGCTTATCTGTTTCAATGAAGCTACTGAAAAGAGGGAAAGAATGGAATATGCAAAGTGTTTGGTTGAAATATCACCGGAAAAAGAGTTGCCAGAATTTTTATTAATAGGAGATGGAGTAGAGACAAGTCAAAAAGTATACATTGAGTATAATTGGAGGCCTTTGATATGCACTGCTTGTAAAGTTTTTGGTCACTCTACCAATAATTGTGATATGGACAAAAGTATTAGTGAAGAGAAAGTTAGCAGTAAAAAAGGTGTCCAGGTAAATGAGTCAGAACCAACTAATAAAAATAAAGCTTCATGGCAAAGAAATATTATTGGTGATAATGTGAAGAATAGACAACAAAAATGGAAGCCTAAGACTACTCAAGTGAACAACAAAGGAGTGGAATCAGACATAACAAAAAAGAATAATGTTATGAACACTATTAGTTCAGACATAGAATCACAGTTACAAAGTGTTACTCAGATTGAAACATGTAATGCTTTTGCAATTCTTTCAGAAATAGAAGAAGGAGAATTAATAGAAAAGGAAGCGGGAACATCAAGCAATTTGAGGGTAGATCCTGATAAATTGGTTTATCAACAGAGAGATACCACTGAAATTGACAACATATCTCAAAAGACCCAATTTCAAAAAGAAACTGAATTAAGTAAACATCAGCAAGACACTAATAAATGCAAGCATAAGGAAACGGAGGCAACATCTCTTAATTCCATTCCAGTGTCTCAGAATAGAATTACTAGTGCAGAAGCTACAGCTGATTTAAACTCTATTGCTAACAAGTCTGTTAGCCCATATGCAAAATTAAAGCCTCCACAAAATATTCCTCTATTCACTCCTTCAAAGGATGACAATTTTGAAGGCAACATGAGTTCATCATCAGATGCTGACTTTTGCTCAGAAGATGACATGAATGAAGGATATGAATACAATCAAGAACAAATTATGGCTAGGCTCACTGCAAAAAATTCAAAAAAAAATAAAAATAAAAATTCCTCTGCTATGCTAAAAGGGCCACAAAGATTCACTCGGCAATCTGCCAACAAATATAAATAATTATGATGCTAGACAACATTGGATACTGGAATATAAGAGGAGGACATGATGAAGCCAAAGTTTATGAAATTAAAATGCTTATTAAAGGCAATAATCTAGGAATGATATGCATTAGTGAAACCAAATATTCTGAGGCAGAATCTACCTTCTTTGCTAAAAGAATTGCTCCTGGATGGGATATTATACACAATCATTCAGTTGCTCCTTTTGGGAGACTGTTGATCTTATGGAATCCTCAGTTATACACAATTGATGTTACTGAAACTCACAGACAATTCATACACTGCAATATAAATCACATTCCTACTAACTTTAATTTTAACTCTACTTTTATCTATGCAGATAACATAAAAGCTAATAGGCAGTGCTTTCTTGATATCCTTCCTTCCTTGCACACTGTATTACCCTGGTTGTGCCTTGGAGATTTTAATTGTATGCAACATTCAGAGGATAAGATGGGAGGATTACCATTGACTCTGGTGGATGTTGCTCCTCTTAATAATGCTATTATTCTTGCTCACCTTCATGAGATTCCTAAATCTGGTATGTTTTACACTTGGAATAATTGTAGCAGATCAGGTATTAGAACTTTTTGCAAATTAGATCGTTCTTATTTTAACATAGCTGCTTTCAATGCTTGGCCTTCTTTAATTTCTATTTTCCCTTCTTCTTCCTTATCTGATCATAGTCCTATCATTTTGGACTGGGGAAACAGAAGTAATAAAGGTCATTCTTCCTTTAACTTTTTTAATAGTTGGATTGATGACCCTGAATTTTTTCCTCTAATTGAACAGGCATGGGACACACCAAAATTTGGAAATCCTATGTACATTCTACAATCGAAGCTTAAAGATTGTAAAGTCTCCATTAAAAGATGGTCTTTAAATAAATATGGGTCTGGTAGTCTTCTCTCCACCAAAATAAGCACTGTGCTTAGTGATACTCATATCCAATTGCAAACTGATCCTAGTAATATAGCTATATCTAATAAAGTCAGTGAACTTACAAAAAATCTGAAAATAGCTATCAAAACTGAACTTAAAATGCTCCGGGAAAAAAACAAAATTAATTGGGATAAAGGGGGAGATAGGAACACTAAAATATTCCACAACTCTCTGAAAATTAAGAAAGCTGCTGCTTTAATCCATAGGATTAAAGATAGACATGGTTTTGAAGTTAACACCCATTCAAGTATAAAGCAATCTTTCCTTGATTATTACCATTTTCTTTTTTCTAAAACTGACGAAGTTACTAATATTCATGTCATTAATGAATTACCTATTGGTAATATTTCTAATGATCAAGCTAATATTTTAATTAAGCTCATTACCCCAGAAGAAATTCATGATTCCATCTTCAATATGAAAACTACTAGCTCTCCTGGTCCGGATGGTTTTTCTGCTTTGTTTTTTCAAAAATGTTGGCATATTATAAAACATGACTTTTGTAAAGCTATCCAACATTTCTTTAAAACTAATACACTGCTGAAAGGCATAAACCATACCAAGCTAGCCCTTATTCCAAAAGTTAACATGCCTCAATCTGTATCTGAGTTCAGGCCCATTGCCTGTTGTAATGTAACATATAAATGTATTGCTAAAATATTATCTGCTAGAATGAAAAATTGCCTTGCTGGAATAATATCCCCTAATCAAAATGGTTTTGTTGCTGGAAGATCAATTATAGATAATATATTACTTTCCCAGGAACTAATTAAAGGCTACAATAGGAAAAATATTTCTCCTAGATGTTTTATGAAGTTGGATATCCATAAAGCTTATGATTCAATTAGTTGGGAGGCTATCATATCCATTATGTCCAAGATGAACTTTCCTTTGCCTTTCTTAGCTTGGATATATACATGCATATCTACTGTTAATGTCTCCTTATCTATAAGTGGTGAATCATTTGGTTATTTTAAAATGCATAAAGGAATTAGGCAAGGGGATCCTATATCCTCTTCTCTTTTTATTTTAGTTATGGAGGTACTTACCCAATTAATTGGTGTGGAATGCCATAAAAAAAATATTGATTATCACCCAAAGTGTCAAAAATTTCAAATATCTACTTTAATGTTTGCTGATGATCTCCTTCTTTTCACTCAACCAAACATTAAATCTGTAACAAATGTTTTTACTACCTTACATATTTTTAATCAAATGACAGGCCTAAAAATAAATAAAAGTAAGTCTCAAATAAGTATTGCAGGGGTTTCAAATGTCATTTTCCAGAATATACTTCATGTTTCTGGGCTGCAAGCTATTGATCAAAATGCAATGCACCTTGGTGCTCCTATGTGTAAGGCAAGAATTTCCAATGCTCAATGTCTTCCTTTATATGAAAAAATAACTAATAAGCTTAATAATTATAATGGTACTAAAATCTCGCAAGCTGGTAGACTTGTCATCATCCAGAGTGTTGCCTCAGCTATGTGTGCTTATTATTTTAAACTTTTCATAATTCCTTATAAACTTATTAATATGCTGAATAGAGCCTTTAATCATTTCCTATGGCATGGAAATATTTTTTCCACTAAACTCATTCCTATTGCCTACAAGAAAATAATTGTTCCTTTAAACAAGGGTGGCCTGGGTATTATTAATCTAAAACTTTGGAACATTGCAACTACTTCTCAGCTTGTTAACAAATTGCTCAGTAGTAGTATGGGGATGTGGGAAAAATGGAATAGGCAATACAATCTTAAGGGTGGAAATTATTGGACTATGGAAGCTAAAAATTCTGATAGCTTTTTATGGAAAAAACTTTTGGCTAATAGAAGTTATTATTTGCCTATGGTGCAGTGCAATACTGTGAACTCTTTTTGGTACTCCCCTTGGTGTGCTCCAGGAATGATTCTATCTCAACATATAGACTATATCCTTTTACTTAACTCTGGAATACCCATCAATGCTAATGCTAATGATTTTTTTATAGATGGTGTGCTGCAATTACCTCATGTTAGTTCGCCTGAGCTAAATAACCTATGGTCCTCTATTACTGATGCTTATAAGCATGTGGATCAAGGTGGGATCAGCTGGAATGGTATTCATCACAGCATATCCATTGTTTACAGAACTATAATCCAAATGCATTATGATTCCTCTTTTCCTTGGCACGCTCGAATATGGAAGTTTGGATCTAAACAAAAGCACAATCTGCTGCTTTGGAAATGCCTGATGAATGCAATACACACTCAAGACAATCTTGTTAGAAGGCAATTAATCGATCACTCGCTCTGCATTCTTTGCAACAGAGCTGCGGAAAATGTAGGGCATTTATTCTTCAATTGCCACTTTTCTTTTCAGTTATGGAAGGAAGTTCTTCATAGAATTCACGAGAGACCTCCGCATCGAGATTTTAAGCTGGAATGGATTAGGATTTTCAATATAACTAGGTGGAAAACGATATCGACCAAACGAATTCTCACCTACCTCAAGCTTACGATAGCTGTGATATGGGACGAAAGGAACATGAGAAGATTTGCGCGGTCTTCTTCCTCTCTTTCTCAACTTCTTTTGAAAATTCCCCTGTAGCTATCGCGTTTTTTTTTATTGGTTTATGGGTGGTTATGCTGATCAGTTATTTTCTTCTTAGATTGTATCGTGATTTATCATTTTCATTCTTCATTGTAATTTGACTCTGTTATAATTTAAGTGGACTGTCCACTATAAAAACAGGCTGGCTTTGCTATAAAACAATGGTTAATAACAAATTTGTGCCTAGACAATAATCAAAAGTGAAAATTAGGTTGAAGGGCTTCTCAGTATAGAGTAATAAGTTTTAAGGACAATGGTTCTAAATAATTAGTTTTGCGGACAATTTACAGAAAAATTATAAATTCATTTATCTTTTTAAGTTATAAGGGAAAATGGTAAATTCATTTATCGTTATTTCTGTATAACTGAAAATGATAACTTCATTTATCTTTTATTTTTAAAATTGTCCTTAAAACTAATATTTCAGAAGTGGTGTCCTTAAATCTTATTACCCAGCAAAAAAGCTCATTGAGTGAAAATTTTCATAATAAAATATCATATTTTTATATCCTCTATTTTAGTAAAATACCCGTAAAGTACGTTATTATCCTGAAACAAACGGATATTATTCGAATGCAGACGATCTTTTTGAATATCTAATATTTTTATTTTCGAGGAGGATAAGTGCCAACTACAGAAGCTCACAAGAAAGAGGTTGTCATAATGATTAGCAACTATTGAAAATGAGAATATACACTGCTATCGACATAGCCATTCCATCAAGTTGCTGTGATATTTCAGCCCATTTCTTGTTATTTTTCGTTGGGGCAATGGAAAAAAGAATTTAGGTGGACAGCAAGCAATATAGCGTTTCATGCGCATATGCACTCTTTTGTACTTCGCCGCCCACCCAATCACAATAGGGGGTCGTACTTGTGGTGCTCATTTTGACACTAATTGAAACGACCAAAATACATGCTTTCATTGCCAAAACAGGTATTAAATACTGTGGCCCTTTAAAACTGTTCATGTCCTTGTTCTCTCCAGGTTCTCTTCTTTTCCCTTTTTTTTATTACCAGAACCATATCTGCATTCTGTACTTAATACATTTCAAATCATGACTGTTACCGTCTGATCCAAATTTAATCAGCCAACTGTTGGCTAATAACAAACACTTGTACCCTTCATTATTTTTATTATCATTTATTTTATTTTCATATAATTTTTGCCTTGTGATTCTTTTCTGGCATCATGGATGACAGTGTTGCTACGTTGCTATCATTGGCTTTCCTTTCATAACTTTGATTAGCGTAGCACATAATACTTCTAAGAAACTTTATGTTTCATTTTGATTGGATTGGGCTCATTTATTCTTATTGGGCTCATCAAACAACGCCCAGTGCACAATATATGCGTGTACAAGTTACTTAACGGACAAGTCCGACTTAAAATTCCAAACAAAATGGAAAATCGCATAATCTCCCTCCTTCAATCTTCCCTCAGTAAAAAGCAAGTAAAACAAATCCACGCCCTCGTACTTTCATCGTATCAAAATCTCACTTCTTCACTTCTAGACGTTCTTTCAGGTCCTTCTAACATCAACTATGCATGCAACGTGTTCGATCGAATACCCCAACCAAATTCGTACTTCACAAACTCAATCATCGCCAACCTTTCCAAGCTCTCTCTCCATAAAAACGTACTTCAAACACTCTTTTTAGCTCACAAGAAGAATACCCGTCTCGTGCATTACTCTATTGCACCTGTACTTAAAGCGTGCACTGCACTTGAAGCTTTTTTTGAAGGCGGAGAAGTGCACTGCATGGTTATCAAATACGGTGTATATTTTAATGTCTTTATTCAGTCTGGTTTGATTGATTTTTATTGCAAAGGCGATGACTTGGGCTCTGCGAAAAAAGTTTTTGAGGAGCTTGTGATAAAGGAAGCTGTTCCATACAATTGTTTGATGTCCGGGTATTCAAAGAAAGGATATGTTCTTGAAGCACGAAGGCTTTTCAATGAAATGCCTTATAAGACACAAGCTTCATGGAGTACAATTATAAGTTGCTATGCACATAACGGCGATCTTTATGAAGCATTGAAATTATTTGAACAAATGATAGAGGAGAAGGTCGAGCCTAGTGAGACAGTAATTGTGACTATTCTTTCGGTTTGTGGGAAGATGGGTAATTTAGATATGGGCATGAAGGTTAAGAAAATGATAGAAGGTCGAAGATTTAGGGTAAATATGATAGTTAGAACGGCATTGATGGAAATGTATGTAAAATGTGGAAGTGTAGATGAAGCAAGGGATGAGTTTGATAGAATGGATAGAAGAGATGTTGTTGCATGGAGTGCAATGATAGCGGGTTATGCACAAAATGGTAGGTCAGCTGAGGCTTTAGAACTATTCGAGAAGATGAAAATGGAGAAAGTTAGTCCTAATGAAGTTACTCTTGTTAGTGTTTTATCGGCTTGTGGTCAGTTGGGTTCAGTTGAAGTTGGTGATAGTGTAGGAAAGTATATAGTGGATAAAGGTTTAGCTTCGGGTGTTTATGTAGGATCTGCCCTTGTAGACATGTATTCTAAATGTGGGAATGTAAAGAGAGCTCGTAGAATATTTGATGACATGCGTGAAAAAGACATCGTTTCTTGGAATTCAATGATTGGAGGTCTAGCAGTAAATGGTTTTGCTAATGATGCGATTGATTTGTATCATAAGATGATGGATGAGAAATTCAAACCTAATGATATCACATTTGTGGGATTATTAAATGCTTGCACTCATGTTGGGTTAGTTGATTTAGGCATTGAATTTTATAATAGCATGATAAAATATCATGGTGTTGTGCCTAAAGTAGAACATTGTTCTTGTATGGTTGATCTTTTTTGTAAAGCGGGGAGACTAGATGAAGCTTATAAGTTCGTTTGTGAAATGGAGATTGAACCTAATGTTGTTATATGGAGTATATTGTTGAATGCTTGCAGAAGAGTTTCAAATGTTGATCTTGCTGAGATTTTGGTGGAGAAGTTGTTGAGTTTAGATCCAAATAACTCAGCATATTATGTTGTTCTTTCAAGCATGTATGCTGATTTAGGTAGATGGGATGATGCAAAAAAGGTTAGAATGTCAATGGGTAGGAAAAATGTTCAGAAGCTTCCTGCTTATAGTTGGATCGAATTGGATAACGAGACACATAAATTTCTTATTGAAGACGAATCTCATGTGAGATCGGATGATATATACAACGCAGTTGATATGTTGCGCTTGCATATGAAATGGGAAAACAATGTTTTTCTCTTAGAGCTATTATAATGTTGGCTTTCATCCTATAAGGTCCAGTCTTTAAAACCCTGGTTCTTAGCTGGGAGGTAAATTATTTTTTGCTCTTCGTTCTCAATTCTCTGCTTGGTCCAAAAAATTAATGAATTCACATTTGCCATGTTTGCTAATAAAAAAAAGTAAAAGAAAAATAGAATAAAATCTAGCACGCTTGTAGCATTTGCTTAAATTTATTAGATAGACTGCATTTTTATTGAGACTTTTGAAGCATGGGTTATGTTTGTAAGAATCAATTCGAGGGGTTTTTATTATATCATGGTATAATGAATGTGAGATATGAAGGCAATCATAATGCAGTTTGCATTTAGTTTTCTGTTTAATATTGACACTGTCTCGGTGGAGTTAGATCACTTGCTCTATTTAACCTGAAACAAATAAATAACAGAGAATTACCAAAGCAAATGAAGCAATCAAATTTTATTAATGAAGCAGCTTAAAATATTACACAGTACTACGCTGGTTTTTATAACTGAAACTAAAAAGAACTAGTTGATTCAGATCCAAAAAAACGAAAGAAAAAAAATGCTAGCTTATTGACACCTACTACTGACTTATTCAAAACTTATTAACCTAGTCTGTATTAGACTAGTTCTGCAGAAAATAAAGTAAATGCACAGATAGTAAGATGCATTAATTTGTAACACTCCCCCTTAATGCATGCTTACTATCAATGATACCAAGAGCAGTCCTCAAATTTTCAAATTTTGGTTTAGCTAGGGCCTTTGTAAAAATATCAGCCATTTGATCATTAATGTCAATTCCTCGTAACTCAATTTCTTGGCTTAGAACTTTTTCTCTAATAAAGTGATAATGAATATCAATGTGCTTTGTTCTTCTGTGAAAAACTGGATTTGAAGCTAGTTTTATGGCACTCTCATTATCACAATGTATGGGGACTGTGTAATTAATTTTAGAGAAAATATCCTTGATCAAACACTTCAGTCACATGCATTCTTGCGCAGACATTGTTGCTGCCATATTCAGCCTCAGTGCTCGACAAAGCAACAATAGCTTGCTTCTTACTACACCAAGAAACTGCTGCGGACCCCATATTGAAGCAATACCCTGAAGTTGAACGACGATCTATTGAGTCACCTGCCCAATCAGCATCGGTAAACCCTTCCAACAAAAAATGATCACTCTTTTTATACATTAGAACAAATGAGAGTGTTTCTTTTATGTATCGTAAAATTCTTTTTGCAGCATCTAGATGAGAAGTTCTTGGATTTTTCATAAATTGAGAAATGATGCCAACAGAGTAAGCAATTTCTGCTCTTGTAATAGTTAAATATATTAAACTTCCAATAAGCTGTCTAAACTGTTTTGCATCTGGTAACAACTTCCCATCCTCTTTCTTTAACTTGAGATGTGTATCCATAGGAGTAGCCATTTTTTCCGACTCCCCCATATTGAAACGCTCCAGTAAATTAGCTTTGAGATATAAAATAACCATCATCGGGCTTTCTCACTTCCAAGCCAAGAAAACAACCGATTTCACCCAAGTTTTTCATTTCAAAACGGACTGATAAATCATTTCTCAGATGAGAAATTTCAGCTTCACTCTCTCCTGTGATTATCATGTCATCCACATAAAATAAAACCAGCAGATGCTTATTTGATTCACTTTTTACAAATAAACTAGAGTCAGAATCAGAAACTTTAAAGCCACAAAAGATAAAGTATTGAGCAACTTTACCATACCAAGCACGTGGTGCTTGTTTAATGCCATACAACGCCTTTCTTAACCGACAACCATAGCTGGAAAAAACTCGAGAAACAAATCCTTGAGGTTGCTCCATCAAAACTTCACGATCCAATTCTCCATAAAGAAATGCATTCTTTACATCAAGTTGCCAAATTTTCCAACTTTTATGTGCAGCAGGCCAAAAAATTGACCTGACTGTAACCATTTTTGCCACAGGACTGAAAGTCTCTTCATAATCCAGTCCATAACTTTGGGAAAAACCACGAGCAACAAGACGAGCTTTATACCTGTCAATTGTACCATTTGATTTTTTCTTCAACCGGTAAACCCACTTGCAAGAAACTGGCATAGATTTATCCGGCTCAGGCACCAATTCCCAAGTTTCATTTTTGTTTAAAGCTTCAAATTCTTCCTTCATTGCTTCTTTCCATTCTTTACTGTTCATGGCTTCTTCATAACATGTTGGTTCACCATCAACTTGTGTTCCAACAAAAAATGCATGAGTCACAATGCATTGATTTATCTCATAATCATTCAAATAATTTGGCTGAGTTTTCTTCCTAAAAGATTTTCTTATCACTGGCTCATCATCTTCTGAAGTTGGAGTGTTCGATCTTGAAATTGAAGACTCATCTCTTCCTTCAATGCTTGGATTATCACATGTCATTCGTGTCGATGTTGGAGAAAATAACTCTAAATTATCTTGATCATTAGTAAATGCAACATCCTTAATAGTTGACTGTTGAACGGCACACCAAGAAGATATCTCATCAAAAACAACATCTCTAGATGGGACAAACTTGTTTGTTATTGGGTCCATGCACTTCCATCCTTTCCTACATGAATCATAGCCAACAAAAATGCACTTCTTTGCTTTCGGATCTAGTTTAGATTGATTTATTTTGGGTATATGAACATAACAGGTGGATCCAAATACACAAAAATAATCAACATTTGTCTTTGAATTATATAAAATTTCAAATGGAGTCTTTTCTTTACCTGGCCATGAAGGTAGTCGATTTAACACATGACATGCACACTGCATAGCTTCAGCCCAAAGTTCTCTAGGCAGGTTCTTATCATGTATCCATGAAAGACATATTGAAGATATACGTGCCAACTTCCGTTCTGCTACACCGTTTTGCTGCGGAGTATTTGGACAAGTCATTTGTCGTTGAATGTTTGTTATCATCACAATATTTAAAGAATTCTGCTGACATGAATTCACTGCCATTATCACTTCTTAGACATTTAATTTTCTGACCAAACTTTTTGTTTATTGTATTATTGAACTCAACAAACTTTATTTGTGCTTCACTCTTTTCCTTCAAAAAATACACCCAAGTATATCTGGAAGGATCATCTACTAACACCATGACATAGCGATAACCACTATAGCTTGCTGTTTTTGTTGGGCCCATCAGGTCTGTATGAATCAACTCAAACATCGCTGACCGTCGATTTGACGAGCTTTTGAACGGAAGGCGATGTGACTTTCTATATTGGCAACCTTGACAAACTATGTCTTTATGTATATTCCTAAGAACCAGTAAACCATCTAGCAACTGATTTGAGGATATAATTTGTAACAACTGATAGCCCAAGTGTCCTAATCGAGCATGCCAAATGGTTGCATTATCAGTTTGACTCGTCTTCTTAACATATGCCTCTCCTACATACATAACAAATAACGAATCTCTTTTTTCACCTACAAGAACAACATCAGCTACCACATTCTTTACATTATCAAGCATTTTCACATCTTTTGGACCAAATAAAACATATTTTCCAGAATTAGTAATTTGAGAAACTGAAACTAAATTTTTCTTCAAACCTGGAACATGATAAACATCATTCAACTTCATATTTGCATTGTCTGCACCAATATTCACCACACCTTCTTTAATCACAGGATGAGTTGAGTTATCAACTGTGATGATAACTCGTTCTCCATCATGTTGGCGCATTTCTGAAAATAATAGATCATTTCCTGTTACATGATGCGAGCAGCCGGAATCAATGATCCATTCCTTTTTGTAGTCGATGTAGTTGACTGATGTTTTGATCATTGCATCATTAGAATCCACATTGCCTCTTTATTCAGTAACTTCAGTAGTAAATTATTGCTCCCAATTGACCTGCTCTTCTTCTTCTTCAACTTCACATGCTGTATTTGCTTTAGAGAGTCTAACACGACAATTTCTTTTGATATGCCCAATCTTTCCGCATCTATGACATTTAATGAACTTGTTACTTTGTGGACCGCTCCATGTCCGTTTCTCATTTACACCTTCCTCGGAATCTTTCTTTCTGGAAAATAAAATAGCATCAGGTTCTGAATTTAAATTATTAGCCATTTGTGAAGCCAAAGCTTCTTGATTAGAAAGCAAGTTTTCTAATTTTTCAACTGATGGTTGAATTGCCCATCCTTGAATTGAAGTGATGAAAGGTGAGTATTCCTTCTTTAAACCACGAATGAGATATCGACGTAAACGAGCTTCACTAATTTTTTCATCTGTGTCCAACTCTGAAATTTCAGCAGTGATGTTCTTGATCTTTAAGAAGTATTCTGAAATTGACAGACTGCCTTGTGTAGTCATAGCCAATTCATTTTCTAAGAACTGCAACCTTGATGTGTTCTTTTTACAAAACAACTTTTCAAGAATCTCCCATACTTTCTTTGGTGAATCAACATCTCGAACATGATCGATAAAATCCTTGTTGATTGATGTCCTTAAGGCAAACAATGCCTTCCCACATTTTATTTTCCATTTCCTTCGTTGTTCAACATTTTCGGAAATATCAGCTGGAATTTATGCATCAGCTCCACAAATTAGTTCCCAAAGGTCTTCAAACAAATTAGTTTCCAAAGGTCTTGACCTTGAAGATAGGCCTCCATGCACATTCGCCAGTACTTATAATTTGTGCCAACAAGTTTCTCCACGCCATACTGCGTGCTAGAACTACTTCCCCCATTGATAAACTCCATTTCACCAAATAACAAACGAAATGTTGTTTGGATTAAACTTCTCAACAAGATAAACTTGATAGGCAAGAAGACTGAAACAACACAATAGCTTTAGTATGGCTCCGATACCATGAAACAAATAAATAACAGAGAATTACCAAAGCAAATGAAGCAATCAAATTTTATTAATGAAGCAGCTTAAAATATTACACAGTACTACGCTGGTTTTTATAACTGAAACTAAAAAGAACTAGTTGATTCAGATCCAAAGAAAACGAAAGAAAAAAAATGCTAGCTTATTGACACCTACTACTGACTTATTCAAAACTTATTAACCTAGTCTGTATTAGACTAGTTCTGCAGAAAATAAAGTAAATGCACAGATAGTAAGATGCATTAATTTGTAACATAACCAACGTTGGCGTACTTTTGTAGAATTGCAGTTTTAGATCATAAATCTAATGGCCAAGTCCAGTACATTTTAACATCGTGTAATATACTAGGATGCACTAGTACTGCATAATTTTTTTTTAGAGTTGTTGGATTTCCTAAAGAAAATAAAAGCACCCATTTTGCTTTCAAGTAAGGTCGGCGTTCAAATTCTGTGGGAACACAGCTTCTCTTCGTACAAATAAGTGAAACTTATCAGATTATGCCTTATGAATTATGCCATCTTCAATGGAAGGAGTTGATGAGGGAGTTTTATCAGTCAAGTTGGTTCATGTATGCACATGCAATTACACACACGTGTGTGTCATTTAAATTTTAGTGGCATATGAAAATATAAAGTTGATATCAATGATTCAGAGTAATATTCTCTTGTTAAAATTATCATAGCTTTGATTCATGCATCCTATTTTAGGTTATTAGAATGATTATAATTATATACTTGGCAACCAATTTTTACTGTAATTTCGAAGTTAACTTATTTTCTTGTTTATTTGTTTCACTCGATTAAGGGTATTTGGATGACAAGCCTCTATTAATAAATTAAATGCACAAAAAAAAATTCACTTTAATATTTTTCTGTAAATTAAGTCTCTACTAGCTCTAACATTTCCTCTTCTCCGCAGTCTGTTGCTTTCACCCATATTTTAATGCATTACCCAACAAATTTATTTGAATATTTAATTAATAACCTTTTGTAGAAATATTGGATTAACACACCGTTTCTACCATTAAATAAATAATTTTATGGTATTTATAATCATACCTGTGATACATATGTAAAAATCAAAAATGAAAAAAGAAAAAAAAGAAATTTTTCTAAATGTTTTATCAAAATAATTGCCCTCTCTACAACATGCGAGGGTCAAGGGGATGACAACCTCCTCGCCATGGCTGACCTGACAGTTCAGATCGAGGTGAAGTCACCTCCCGTGGAGCTCGAAGGGGAAACGCCTCCACGCTATAAAAAAGTTACAATAAGTTGATGCAGTAATAACTGCATTTTAGTGATGCAAGTAGAACGATATCGCCCAAAAAATTACAATAGATCGATGCAGTTGTAACTACACGTTGGAAATGTTTTTGTTTATGAAGCGAATTTATTAAAAAAATTAAATAAAAAACAGGTAAATGGTAATTTATCACGAACCATTATTATAATTGAGCCGTTGCAAATTTATAACGGTAATATATTTATGAATCATTATTATAATTGAGCCATTGCAAGTTTATAACCGTAATATATTTATGAATCATTATTATAATTGAGCCGTTACATTTGCACAACGATAATATATTTATGTGATGTTATTATTGGGCCGTTATAAAAGTTAATGGTATTACAATATTGTTTTAAATGAGAATAAATTAAAATTCATTAACATTCTATCACTTCAGTAACGTATACAATTTCCATTGTCCCTATATAAATGATAGATAGACAGAAGAGAAATGGAAAGAATAACAGATATTTTTTTTTCTTCTTCCTTTAACAAAACTAAACACCTTGAGCAGTATTACAGAGTGCAAATCAGAATCGACTTTGTCAGTGCAAACATGTTGATATTTTTTCAGATTAGAGATGCCGTTTTATCCTAAAGACGACGACGTTTGTTTTTTAGAACTGCTTCGCACCTTCGAGCAGAACGTCGAAACGTCTTCAAGAGAGTGACAACGTACACGACTCAGCCGAAATTCATTGTTCCCAACAATTTGAAGACGTTTCAGACAACAATGACTTCCGCTGCAACTAATGATGATGCTGCACCGACCTCAATGTTCAGGTCCCCATGGGCGCTTCTGCGCCCTTTAGATTCGAGGGTCTCCATTTCAAGCGCTGGACGCAAAAGATAGAATTTTTTTTTCTGACGATGAGGAAGATGGTTGGTGTACTCACTGCAGAAAAGCTGACAGTACCAAAGAAGCCCGTTGAAACCGATGCACAACAACTGCAGATCTGGCATGGCAGGAACAAAACCAAAAATTACAGAATTGGACAGAGCATGATTACCTCTACAAGAACTTCATACTCAATGGCCCGAACGATGATCTCTATGACTCCTACAACTTAGACAAGACAACCAAGAAAATCTGAGAGGCGCTACAAAAGAAGAATGATACAGAAGAAGCTGAAATAAAGAAATATGCCGTCAGCCGCTACGTCAAATTTCAGATGACGAACGATAGGTCAGTAGAGACGCAGTCTCATGAACTTCAGAAAATAGCCTATGAGATCGTCTTCGAAGTATGATTATTGATGAACAATTTCAAGTTGCCGTTCTAATAGATAAATTACCCCTAGTAGGAAGGATTTTAAGAATAACATGAAACATAAAACTAAAGAATTTTCTTTGAAAAGCTTGATAACTCGCCTCCGTATTGAGGAGGAATCACGTAAACAAGATATGAAGGAAGAATTGCTTGCTGTTACAGACAACACTAAGAAAGCTGCAATTCTGAAACCAAATCCTAAAATTTTTAAGAATCAGAACCACAAGCTTAGTCAGAACAGCAACAAACAGAAACCACCCTAAAAGAATGACTCTAGACAGTTGTTTCTTTGCTACAATTGTGAAAAATCTGGTCACATGACACGCAAGTGTAGGAACAGACCAGGTCCTGCACCGCAGGCTAACCTGACTGAGGAGACTCTAATGGCTATGATTATTGATGAGATTCACCTTGTTGGATGATCAGAAGGTTGGTGGGTAGATACTGGTGCTACACATCATGTCTGCTATGACCGTGCTATGTGCAAAACATACACAGAGACTAAAAATAAGAAAGTGTTGTTGGGAGACTTTCACACCACTACTGTTGCTGGGATTGGAAGCGTAGAGCTGAAGTTTACCTCTGGGAAGACCGTCATTCTGAAGAACGTAATGCACACTCCAGAGATGAAGAAGAATTTTGTTTCAGGTTATCTTCTTAATAAGGCTGGTTTTTACACAGCCTATTGGGGCTGATATGTACACCATCACTATGAATGGTACGTTTGTGGGTAGGGGTTATGCAACTGATGGTATGTTTAAGCTGAATGTTGAATGTAATAAAATGTCTGCTTCTGCTTATATATTGTGTGATTTTAATATCTGGCACTCTAGATTATATCATGTGAATAAATGTATAATTCATAACATGAGCATCTTAGATCTTATCCCTAAAATGTCACAAATTGATTTTGATAAATGTGAATTTTGCAGTCAAGCAAAAATTACTAAGAAACCACATAAATCAGTTGATAGAGTTTCTGAACCTTTAGATTTGATTCATTCTGATATATGTGAGCTTAATGGAACTTTGACTAGACATGGACACCGTTGCTTTATCACTTTTATTGATGACTGTTCTGATTTTACTTATGTATACCTCATAAAAAATAAAAGTGAGGCATTTGATATGTTTAAATCATTTAAAACTGAAATTGAGAATCAATCTAATAAAAAAATTAAGAGACTTTATAGTGATAGAGGAACAAAATATGAGTCTAGTTTATTTCTTGATTTCTATAAATTGCATTGTATAATTCATGGGAGAACTGCACCTTATACACCTAAAATGAACGGTAAAGCTGAAAGAAAAAATAGACCTTTACTGAATTAGTTGTAGCTATCTTATTGAATTCGGATGCAACAAAACATTGGTGTGGGATATATTGACTGTATGCTATGTATTGAATAGAATTTCTAAATCAAAAAGTAAAATCTCACCATTTGAAATTTTAAGAAATTATAAACCAAATATGTCTTATTTTAGAATTTGGGGATGTTTGACATATGTTCGTATACCAGACCCTAAAAGAATAAAATTAGCAAGCAGAGCAAATAAATGTGTATTTATTGGCTATGCTATTAATTGCAAAGCATATAAATTTTATGACATGAATACACATAATATAATAGAATCTAATTATGCCGATTTTTATGAATCTAGATTTCCTTTTAATTGAGGAATAGTGGGGGCACATCAAGTAACATCATGCCTATTAAAAAAGAACTTAATGAGTCTTCTCAAAATGAACCTAGAAGAAGTAAAAGAGCAAGAACCGCAAAAGATTTTGGTTAAGATTTTTGTGCTTTTACTATAGAGGATGATCCCTTAAACCTCCAAGAGGCATCATCTTCCTTAGATGCTGATTTTTGGCAAGATACTATAAGTGATGAAATGTATTCTTTGGAATCCAATAAGACTTGGCACTAAGTAGATCTACTACCTGGTTGTAATTCTATAGGCTGTAAATGAGTACTTAATAAGAAATTAAAACCTGAAGGCATAGTTGATAAATATAAAGCCCGTTTAGTAGCTAAAAGATTTAAGCAAAGAGAAAATGTAGACTTTTTTGACAACTTTTCACCTGTAACTAGGATTACATCCATTTGAATGCTACTTTCACTTGCATCTATTCATAATTTAATAATACACCAAATGGATGTTAAAATTGTCTTTCTAAATGTTGAATTAGAAGAGAAAATTTATATGAACCAACCTGAAGGATTTGTAATTCATGGTCAAGAACATAAAGTTTGCAAGTTAGATAAATCATTATATGGCTTAAAACAAGCATCCAAACAATAGCATGAAAAATTTGATAACTTAATCTCACATGATTTCAAAGTTAATGAAAGTGACAAATGCATTTACTATAAATCTGAGAATGACATTTATACTATCATATGTCTGTAGGTAGATGATCTACTTATTTTTGGGTCAAACATTCATGCCATAAACTCTGTTAAATCTTTGTTAAGTGCCAATTTCGATATGAAAAATCTAGATGAAGCAAGTGTAATCCTTGGTATTAAGATTACTAGGTCCGAAAAGAGATTTTTTTGGATCAATCTCATTATGTGGAGAAGATTCTAAAGAAATACAATTACTTGGCTGTAAACCTGCATGTACACCATATGATCCTAGTGTAAAGCTATTTAAGAATGCCGATGAAGGTGTAAGACAGTCTGATTATGCGAGCATCATTGATAGCCTTCGGTATACCACTGATTGTACTAGACTTGACATTGCCTGTGTCGTGGGATTATTATGCAGGTTTACCAGTAGACCTAGTATAAAGCATTTGCATGCTATTGAGAGCGTTATGAGATACCTAAAACGAAATATGAACCTTGAGTTACATTATGAAAAATTTCTAGCTGCCTTGAAGGTTACACTAATGCAGACAAGAATACTTCATCTGATATTCAAAAGCAACCAGTGGCTATATCTTTAGCATTGTTGGAGGAGCTGTTTCATGGAAATTCAAGAAACAGACTATATTGCCTCAGTCTAATGGAGTCTGAGATGATAGCACTAGTCACAGCTAGTGAAGAAGCAGAGTACTTAAGAAATATATTAGCTGGGATTCTTTTATGGAAAAAACCGATACCAGCTGTGTTGATTCATTTCGATAGTACCGCGGCTATTGCAAAAGTACAGAACCGCTATTACAATGGTAAGCGACAACATATACGTCGTAAGCACAATACTGTTAGAGAGTCTTCAGGTGCTATTAAAGTAGATTACATACGTGGTGATGAGAATTTAGCAAATCCTTTAATAAAAGGACTGACCAGAGAGAAAGTCCTTAAAACTTCTAAAGAATAGGACTATTTCTCTTAGATTGTTGAGTCACGCACAATGGTAACCCGAACTAATGACTGGAGATCCCAAGAACTAGGTTCAATGGGTAAGAACAAGTTGTGAAGTGATATTAGTTGAACATGCTATTTTTATATTAAGAAGCATGTATTCCTGAAATGATTAGATGATGAGTTAATAGAAATTCTTGATGAGATCTATAATCTATTTGGAGTGGAGTACCTACCTTCAGGAGTATTCTTGATAGACTCACCTGTGTGAATGTGGAAATGTGGCAGTTTCCTATGGAATTTTGGACGAAATTCCTAGAGCATTCATTAAACTGGGATAGGCGTGCATGACCATAAATGCACGGACTTATTTGATTGCACTCTAGAAAGATTGTGTGTGGTCTGATGTTAGGAATAGAGTTCAAGATTACGTGCCACTCTAGTAAAAAGTAAATCCTATCCACTATACAAAGGTTCAAGTCGAAAGATACTTTTGTTTATGCACAACCTTATGTTTTCAGAAACTGCTCGAATTTTAAAAAAAAATTCAAGTGGAGGATTGTTGAAAATGTTTTTATTTAGGAAGTGATTTATTAAAAAAATATTAAAAAATATGTTAATGGTAATTTATTTACGAAACAATATTATAATTGAGCCGTTGCAAGTTCATAATGGTAATATATTTATTTATCATTATTATAATTGTGCAGTTGCAAGTTTATAACGGTAATATATTTATGAATCATTATTATAATTGAGCCGTTACACTTGCACAACGATAATATATTTATAAGACATTGTTATTGAGCCGTTACAGAAGCTAATGGTATTACAACATTGTTTTAAATGAGAATAAATTAAAATCCATTAACATTCCATCACTTCAGTAACGTATACAATTTTCATTGTGCCTATTTAAATGATAGATTGGTAGAAGAGAAATGAGAAGAATAACATAGATTTTTCCTTTTCTTCTTCCTTCAACAATACTAAACACCTTGAGTAGTATTTCAGAGTGCAATTCAGAATCGACTTTGTGAGTGCAAACATGTTGATATTTTTTCAGATTATCCTAGACGCGGTGACGTTTATTTTTCAAAACTGCTTTGCACCTTCGAGCAGAATGCCGAAACGTCTTTAAGAGAGGGACAATGTACACGACTTAGCCGAAATTCATTGTTTCCAACACTACATATTTTTGATGTTATAACTGCACCTTACTGATGCAGTAATAAATCCATCCGTGAGCACATATGCAGGTTTAACAACACATTTGGGTGCAACAATACCTGCATATTTAGATGCGATTTTAATTGCATTAGAACGGTGCAGTTAAAAGCACACTACTAGTTAAGGACCACTACCCCAAGTAATAAGTGGTAAGACGCTCTAAACTGGGGCAATAGAGATATTGTATTCAAACCTTCGAGACATTAAAATGCATGCTCTATTTGAATAAAGTACCACTCTTTTTCTACAAAAAGACCACGTTACTTAGATGCAGCTAAAACCACATCAATATAGTGTTGCGTTAATTGTTGATATAGTCAGAACTCTTCAGTAAGATGCAGTTAAACTAGGAACCTAACATGATGCAACTTTAACTACATCACCATGATGCAGTGAATAGTCCATTAATATAAATTTGCATTTAAATTTTTTTAACTACATTTCAGAAAGGTAGTTGAAAGCTCTTTCACAAAATATAACTTTCAAAAGTTAATTTTTATTCATCAAGAATGAGTATCATCATAAAGTTACAAAATTTGGGATTTCGATTTTGAAATCCGACTTTTCTATAAAGAATTATCACATCTTAAAGATTGAAATTAAATGAGTTTACTTAAACGGTGAGTGATAATAACACTAAAAAGGGTCTAATTTACATAAATTATTAATGTAGGTACCACTTTACATTTCAATTATGAAACAGGGCCCGAAATGAATTTATAGTTTGATTAATCACTATTTTGATCTTACATGTTATCATGGGAAACACTGACAGGCAAGAAGCACTCATTATTTTACAGTCGATTGAAGATTGTTAATGACTTTTCTGTTAATTATGGAGTAATGCTTATTTATTTTCTTCGATTCATAATTGTTTAGAACCAAACAAACAAAATTTAACTAGCACCATCATCCCAAGCAGCCACCACCATGTGGTTGCTTAGACCATATATCAATTTTGTTTGCATTGAATGCTACAAATATCATAAACTAGAGGGACATGTATGCTAAAGAGGATTATCGTTTTACTTTCCCATAAATAGAATTAATTATGGTGAATGATCCTATGCTTTAAACACTAAGTCTATTACCACTAAAATAAACAAAACCATAATATAATTATATTACTGCTAAAAAAAGAAAATCATACAATTAAATCTATATCCCTCAATCCTCCAAATCGAAAGCAACAATAAAAATTAATGATACAAGTTGGCTTACATCGTAGACTATGCAAGCCACAATAAAGGACATCAAAACTGCATAAATTGATGTGATTTTGAACATCTAATATGGTTCTTTTTTAAAAAAAATTTGGACAAATTTTCAAAAAAGACCTGTTTTTAAAAGTATTGGCATAAATAGGTTACTCTAAAAACTATTTGCAATTGTGGGCTAGTTTCGTCCAGCTCAGCGATGAGCTGTCCATTTAAACAAATAAAAATAATATGAGGCGCATTTACGAAATATGCCCCTTATAATTTACACTGGCGCATCTGCCAAATGCGCCAGTGTAAAATTTTCAACCTAACACAAACTGCAAGCATCAGTTACTCATTTCTCTTACAACATATTTGAGCTAGAAAACTTAATTTCGCAACTTTCTTCCATTTACCTCAAAATTCATCGAAATCTCCTCAAAATCTCAAAATATACAAGGATTACTAGTCGGATTACTTCTATCAGCTATTTGGCATCAATTTAAAGGTATAAATCTAGTTTAAACTCAAAGCCTAGCACAATTTTTAGGTATTTTCATATTCTACTTTTCACATATCTGCTCTCTCATTTTAATGCTTTATTATATCATTATTATTTGTTTAGCAATTGATTGTTTTAAAATTAATTAAGTTTTTCTTTTTAGAAGTAGATCGAATTTCATCCCAATCATTTGCTACTTTGATGGAAAATTGACTATGAAAGAAAAGAATACACGGTATATGTTGGTGGTAAACAAAAGGGTTCAAAGGTTAAAAAAATTTCTCCTATCATGAACTAAAAGAAACGGTGTATATGGTTACAAAAATTGATTCACAGAGTATGATGTAAAACTAGTAAGAATTTGAGTAGTTGAAGTTTATAGTGTTTTGATCTCATACTTTTTTTTCACACTTTTATGGTGCATCTGGGTGGTTCAAGCTCTAGGCCGACAAATGATCAATTTTTACACACCGTACATTCAAATGCTAGAGAAGTTAACAATGATAATGGAGGCCGTAATTTACCGCATATAGATAGCATGCAAATTGCTTCAATGGATAATGATATGTCATGAATGGATAATATGAAAGTTAATAATGAAGCTTTAGAGTTTGAAATTGATCATGAGAAAGAAAATGGAAATAATGAAGCATCTTTGGTGGAAGAAGATGATGACGATAACGATGAATATATGGAATTTGAGATGCCTTTGACATATGATGTATGTAGTATGAAAATTATGGCGGCATCATTGATTGAAAATGTTACTCCTATTAGAAACGTATTTACCTTAGAATGTGTTGATTCTGGTTTTCAAGTGGGAATGCAATTTCAAACAAAGGAATACTTATTCAGTAGTTAAGTGAGTGGTCCATCAAGAATTCTGTTTCTTTTAAGCCCATAAAATCCCGCAAAACAGAATACGCGGTGATTTGTAATGTTGATAAAAATTGCCATTGAAGAATACATGTAATTGTCCCTAAAAATCATTGATGTGGTGGTGGAAAATTAAAAAATATGATGGCAATCATACTTGTATTAATCCGATTACTAATTCAAATCATAAACAAGCTACAAGCAGACTTATTGCTAATAAAATACTTTCTTTTGTGAAATCGGATTTGAATACCACTCCTTCTGCAATTCAAGTTCTAATGTTTGAAACATTTTTTTATCAAAATCAGCTACTTCAAGACGTATAAAGTATTGCGTAAAACACTTGAGAGAGTTTTTGGAGATTAGGAGTACAAAGAGTTAAGGGGACACTTGAAAACTATTGCTCCAAATGCACATGCTTGGATTGAAAAGAGTTTACGAGGTGTAGAGAAAAATTGGGCTTTATGCAAGGATAATGGTGGAAGATTATGATGATGACAAAAAATATGTCCGAAAGTTTTAATGGAGTTCTAAGAGGTGCTCGAGCTTTGCTAGTTAAGTCGTTGGTAGCAAGAACGGTTTATCGTTTAAACGACTATTTCATGAAACGTTGTTCCGATGCCGAGGGATTTGAAACGCAAATGAGTCCAAAAGTTGAAACTCTTTTAGCCAAAAGAGCAAAACAAGCAAGATATTGTGAAATTGTTAGATTCTATCAAACCGAATGGCAAGTGAATGATCAATTTGGAAGAGCGTTTACAGTGACACTACAAGATAATGTATGTAATTGCACTTGCAACATACCTTTATTGTAAAAGTTTCCATGTTTGCATGTGATGGCTGCTTGTGCTCAAACCGTTGGAGGTGCGAATAGATCATATTACGATTTTTGTTCAATTTGGTTTTCCGTCGAAAATTATAAAGCAAGTTACGCTCCAAGTTTTCAACCTATTTCAAATAGTAGATATTGGAATGCATATCACGGTCCGACCATATTGCCACCGCCTACAAAAAGGAAGACGAGATGTCCATGGTCGACAAAAATCAAAGACATGATGAATAAAATAGGAGGAAGCAAACAAAATACTTGTAGCAAATATGGTCAAAAAGGGCATAAAAGTTCAACTTGTCAGTCAAAATAATTTGCATTTGCTTTACGTTAGCTTCTTGTGTCGAAGTAATGTGTCATTTATATGTTGTATCGTAAGTGAACGATTTGAATGTATTTTGTATTTGAATGCATTTGCCTTATTTCCTCACTTCACTTTATTCCACTCTTTCACTCAAAATCCCTAAAACCCTAAATTCTCTAAATTCACAACCACTACATCAATTGCAATTATTTCTTCGTCAAATCTGCTAGAAAATGGAAGGATCATCATCATATTCTCAAGTTAGAGGTATAATCTTCATTGGAATTTAATTTGTATATTGGAATTTTGTTTGTTCAAAATATGGTATTTGTCACAAGAATTTTGTTTAAATTAGAAGTGTACAACTTTGTTACAAGTAATTTGTTCAAATATAGAAATTTAATTGTCAAAATTTGTTCAAGTCTCAAAAATGCTTATTCAAGTTTCATGCAATTTAATTGTCAAAATTTGTATTCAATTGCATGATATTCATAGTTGAACATTTTTTTCTTATAGAGATAGTGTCCGTTCCCGTAAATGCAAGTGTTTTGTATTTTCAAAGTGAGCATCGAAGCAATAATAGGAACTTGATGCAGGTATTTTTTTTTAAACATCTGTGCTACATTAGAATGTTTTTATTTGGTTACTAATTCCTAGTGATGAGCCACTTGAGTGTCATGATCATTCAAGTAAATTAAATTCATCAAATCTAATACTACAAGAGTTCAACTTGCATTACAAAGAGTGGTATTCAGGGAAATATCTGGATTGGGTTTTTTCAAAATAGATCATGCGCTAGTTACTTCATTAGTAGATAGATAGAGACCCCGAGACTTCAACCCTCCGTTTTTCTACTGGTAAAATTACCATCACATTAGCAAATGTTAGTTGTCTTCTAGGTGTTACAGTAGAAGGAAATCCTATTACTATTAGACATGTAAGTAATTACGAAGATAATTATTAAGAGTGTTTAGGTGTGGTTCCACCTAGAAATGAGATAAGAGGTGCAACAGTTAAGTTGACATGCCTTTGCGATATGTTTGCAGATAAGTCATCACCGGATGCTTCGAATGTAGAAATTGAATATCATGCGAGAGCTGTTATTCTATATTTGATATCTTGTCGTCTATTTTCCGATCATTCTACAGGACGACTAAATCTTTTTTGGTTATTGTTTTTGTGAAACTTGGATGAGTGTGCACGATATTCTTGGGGCAGTGCTATATTGGCAACATTATATAATGAGTTAACAAATGTTGCACTCATGAAATCCAAATCGATAGCTGGTTGTCCTTCGCTTTTATAGGTATAATATGAATAAGTATATTTGTTATACACTCATATGAAGTTATGTGGAATCCAACTCTAATTGTATAACTATTTACATAGGTGGTTTGGTTCAAGGAGTTGGATTGAGTCTCCAAAGCATGTGGCCACTTACTATCGCGACCAGCTCGACATGTTAACAGATGAAGCTGTTATGTGAAATCCGTACACACAGGATATGCTAGTCGATCTTCCACAAATATGTCTAAGTGAGATGCATAGTTGGCTTTGTAAGACACCTATCATATGCATGCGAGCTGTAGAGATGTATAATCTTGATCGAGTGATGCGACAGTTTGGTTTTTATCAACACATACCTGATCCATGCGAACCAAAGCCGGATTTGGAGTTTGCTATCGTCCAGTGGAACGATAGACATAACGTTTTGTATACCAACAGTTTTCTATCATTCCTATTTCGAGATACATGACTTGGTATTGGTCGATTACTCGAATATTCATTGTTGCAGATCGGACTTCTTACGAACGAGCATACATCGCTTGTGCACCGCTTGAGCAAGATGTGGTAAATCTTCATATTATCGTGATATTTTAGTTTGTTGAGTTGAATTGTTCGTTCACTTGAATTATGTTTCTAATTTTAAATAAATAACTACAACTTGTAGATTGATGTACTAGAGACGGTAGAAAGAGAGTTGGACGATATCAGACATGATAGAGTACCCAAATAAGAAGTCCGATCACGATGTCTTGATTTGAAGAAACTTATTGACACACTCCTTTTTAGAAATCGATTAACACGTCCAAGCTCTTCCGAATAAGCTATGCGGACTAGAGAGCGAAAAACTAAAAGAAAGCAGCATACACACCAATGACAACCCGCTGGACCTTTTCAACCCCCACCTACCAAGACGATATAACTCAATCATGAGTATTCATATTTTTTGTTTACCCCACCTACCAAGACGATATAACTCAATCATGAGTATTCATATTTTTAGTTTACCCTTCAAAATTGCACAACAAGACCTCTCAAAAGTTTTCGAATGCTTGCAGAACCTAATGTTGTCATTATACAGAGTATTGTTAGATGCTTGCAGAACCTAATGTTGTCATTATATAGAGTATTGTTAAATGCTTGCAGAACGTTTTCGAATGTTGATCATGCTGAGATTTTGGTAGAAAAGTTGGTGAGTATAGATCCAAATAACTTTGCATATATGTTATTTCGAGCATATATATGCTTTTTTGGTAGATGAGATGATGCAGAAAGGTTAGAATTTTAATGGGCAGTAGAAATGTTCAGAAGCTTCCTGCTTATGGCTGGATAGAATTGGATAATGAGACATAAGTTTCTTATTGAAGACAAATCTCATGTGTGATCGGATGATATATACAATGTACTTGATGTGTTGCGCTTACATATGACATGGGAAGACGATGCTATTTACTTAGAGCTGTTTTAATGTTGGTTTTTCATCGTAGAAGGACTTGTCGTAAACGCTTGGGTTCTTATTTGGAGGTAAATAATATTTTTCTCTTCATACTCACTTTTATACTTGTTCAACAAGTTCATGATTTATGTATACCATGTTTACAACAAAATACAATTAGTCACACTTGTTGCATTTGCTTAAATTTGGAAGACATAGACCACATTTTCATTGTCAGCGTTGAAGCTTGGATTATATTTATAAGAGTCATGCCTTGGTTTGAAGTACTGAATGTTTGATATGAAGGCAATCGGAATGAAGTCAGTGTTTTTGTTCAAAACTGAACTATCTCAGTGAAAATATGAATTAGACCACTTTCTCTGGCAACTTAAAGTAGATGGACTTTCTTAGTTTTATGGTCATTAGATCACAAGTCTAATGGTTCTAAAAAGGCCACTACATTTTAGCAAGGTGAAACCTACTAAAATGCATTGTGCATCTTAGAATCATTAGATCTACGGTACACTCCAAGACTACTAAAGCACTGCGCTTTAGTTTTCAACCAGAGTAGGTGATGTATTCATGAGAGCAACTTTTCTTCTTCTAATTAAATAAAAATTTAAGTGGTCTACGAGCCTATAAAATTAATATAAATGATTCAATTAATATTCTCCTGTTAAAGTTATTATAGCTTAGGTTCATGTATTCTACTTTACTTTAGGTTAGTAGAATGATTACAATCATGGAAAGAAGGAAAATAAGACCTTGCTTTTGTAGGACGACTTGATCTTTTCTATGTTTGCCTAGAGCTACGTGGTTTAAAAATTCATATTAGAACTTAGTAATAATTATGCAAAAGTTTGTAGATAATCTCAGCAAGGTTAATCCAGACAGGATATAAATCCTTTTAACATTTGTGGTTCCAGGTTCATTCTGGGCTTTTCACCAGGAGAATGCTGTAATCTTCTTTGTCGTGAGCTGGAAAAGATTATTTATAAACATGATAATCAGTTGACTTTTACTCGGAAACTTGAAAAAATAGGCAAAAGATCTTTGCACTTTTATTTTCATTATGTAGAGATTCATACTCCCATCATGTTGTATGCTCTTAAACATGAAGAAAGTGAGGTATAAATTCCAAAAAATGAATCATTATTATTACACATTGTGTACATTGTATATGTATACATCACCTGAACTTAAATAAATTATGTTGTCATGACATGCATTTTGATCCTTCCATCTGCATATGTTATTATCTTTTAGTTTTAAAGATGCATCATGTGTAAAGCTGATTAGAATCTTGTTGCCTTCGAATTGAATGATGATTTGTGTAACTAAAGAACTGGAAAGTTGTATTTAATAGATAACTAAAGAACTGGAAAGTTGTGATGATACGGGAACTGAAACTTGTAATAATGTTAGACCACTAGTACATTATTGACAAAGAATTACCAAAAAACATGAAAATAGTAGTATCATTATATGTGTATATACATATATAATAACATAATACATATAAGATATATGTGTATAACTATAATGTTATAGCATACATATTGGGGATATTCTTCAATAATGGCAGACAATTGCGACTCGATGCAATATTTGCATTCACTCTATTGCTCACATGATCGTTCTTCCTCATCTTTCTCTTCTCTATTCAATCTAGATTCAAGTTCTGATTATGATAAAGATTTTCCACCGATTTCAAAAGGTTCAAATTCCAAAATCTCCAAAGAAAAGTTATCATCTATCAATGCGCTTTCAAGATCATCCACTGACGATTTACCATTGTTTTCTTTTGTCGATATCTATTAACACCAATTCCCACTTCAACCTTGTCGAAACCTAAATGAATAAAATGAAAAAACAACAAGAGATAACAGCACTAGCAAAGCCTTTCGAAGGAGTCGAAGGGATGCTACAGCCAAAAGCTAGATGTGTACAAGCTTTCGAAGGGTCAATGTGGTCGAAAGCTCCCTTTCACAATAATGTATACCTTTCGAAATAGATGCTTTCGCCTGCATGAAGACGTTTCGAATAAGAGGAGGTGTACCTTTCGAAGGCAGCGGATAACAACCCCTCACATGCGCGCCAAACCTTTCGAAACTAAAAGTTTTGTTTTTATTCAAACTACCCAGAAAGATGCCTTGATCAGAACAACCCTTCCGAAAGCATAATCAAGCATTTCGGACGGTCAAATCCTTTAACAACCAAGAAAGGTGCCACATCAATTCGCAAACATACATTCGGAAGCTACCTTCCGCGTCGAAACCATCAACACTTCAACACCTTCGAAACCCCAAGGAATTACTCACCGATGAAGTTGGAAGCTAATACTTCTACTTCTTGTGATAACCAAGCAACGCAAGGGGAAAAGACGCATCTATCCCCTTTCGATGAAGACGGAAGCATTCAAACCCATTCGAATGCAATGCAGAGGGCTGTGCAACTGTTAATGAAATCGAAAGGTCTATAAAGCTACCTTTCGACCAGGTTGAAAGCACTGGGTCGAAAGGTGCCAACCCGCATCTATAAATAAGACCCAAGAGGTCTGGCTTGAGGGATCCGCATTCATTCGCCTTCTTCTTATACTTTCTTAAGTTTTTAAATTTGTAAACCCTAATTTGGAGATCGGATTAGGGAAAATTGATTGGTTTGTATATCATTAGTTTAATGAAAGCAAGATTTTGATAATGATGATTATGCGACTATTTTGAGGTTATTATTTGATCCAATTGTGTTCTACTTGCATCGACTAAATCAAAAAGATACCTTTCGAATGAGTCGAAGCCTCTCACTTAGTAATACACTTAAGTCCTTAGCTTCAAACAACTATCCACTAAACGCTTACTTTTTAGCGAGTCGAAAGCTTAAACTTAGCTTTTTTTCCTTTAGATATCAGGATAGAATCCAAGCCATTTAAAAGACCGACGAAGTCGAAACCTATCCAGTCATACCATATTCCTGGATCCGTAGACTTGACCTTTAGTGTTTCACAACCGTTTCGAAAGGATAACCAAACAACTTCAACAAGCTCAAAGGACTCAAAAGAAATAGATATAAGTGTTTCGACTGGGTTGAAAGGTCGGATAAGGAAGAGTTTACACAGCAAAAACCTATTCAAAAGGTTAATCATAGAAAGTAATAAAATCCTAACCTTTTCTACTTAATCAAAAGAAGCTTAGGACATTTCTGCACCTTTAATTCAAATTTGGTGTGTTGATAAGTTTTCTTGTTAACATTTTAAGGCTAGAAGGAGGGCTCGAAGCTACGATCTTGTTAAACTTCCACATCATTTTCCTCCAACCCAATTCCATTCCGAGCCTATCCACTTATGACTTCACTTCATCATGATTAGCAAAGTCAAAAGATCCGAGCAAGGTTCCTCGGAGCCACATCTAATTGCATTCTCCCATGAAACAATTAATGATACAAATCTACATAAAAAACAATTATTAAGGATGAAGGCTTCAAGGATCATAAGGAAAAAAGAATGTTGAAGCTTATGATCTAGTTAAATGGAGTTTAAACCCTTTTAATATTGGACCCACCCCAATCTTTTCCTTAGAGGAAGGAGAAATGAAAGTGATAACTTGTTTGACCAAATGAGAAAACAACTCAACACTATACCAAAGACACAATCTTTGAAGAAAGAATGATATTTGATTACAACGCCTTTGTACACAAATGGAATCAAGCAATGAGTGTGACATTGCCTACACAGAAGCTCTAAAGGATTTTAAAAATAAAATCAGTTGTCAAGGGTGGAACTCCAGAACTAAGTAATAAAAGACATAAAAACCATCCTCGAGAAACGAGCTTCGAGTTCAACACTTCCTAAAGAATGCAACTTAACAACATTTATAGAGAACGTTTACTTGCTAACCAAGGATGAGCTCAACTATCGGCCATCATAGAAGAAAAGGCCAAAATATGAAAGGAATCTAAGAGAATCCTATTGCCACTACCATATAATGAATGATCATGAAACAAATCAACGTAGAGCGCTCGAAGGAATGATAATAAACCTTTTCAAACAAGACAAAATTAATGGGTTTGTAAAGAGAAGTCAATAAAGAACTACTTTATTAAAGAGAATCTACATGGCTGGAAGTGAAATATTCTTTGCACTTGGACATTACCTTAAGCGGTCAAAGCCTTTGTCCACAACGAGTTGGCTAGGTCAAAGCGCCTCCTAGAAAGAGGTTAGAGTAAGCCTTTATTCGTACCATGTTATAAACAGGATAAAGCAACGACAAGCCCTTGGCCATGCCATGCTATGACCAAGTTAAAGCATCGACAAGCCCTTGTCCATGCCATGCTATGGCTAGGTCAAGGCGCTTCCTAGAGGGAGGTTAGAGTAAGCCTTTATCCATGCCACGCTATGGCCATGTTAAAACATCGACAACCCCTTGGTCGCGCCATGCTATGGCCAGATCAAGGCGCCTCCTAGAGGGAGGTTGGGTAAGTCCTTAGGTCATACTTGAAGATATGCTAACCAAGCATACCAGACAAAGATGGACTAAGACGTCCAAGCCCAAGAAGCGGCATATCAAACAATGGACTAAGACGTCCAAGCCCAAGAAGCAGCATATGCAATAGCGGACTGAGATGTCCAAGCCCAAGAAGCGGCATATCAAATAGCGGACTAAGATGTCCAAGCTTGAGAAGAGAAATACCAGATAACGGACAAAGACGTCCGAGCTCGAGAAGCGGCGTATCAAATGATGGACTAAGACTTTCAAGCTCAAGAAGCAGCTGATCAAATGGCAACTACAAACAAGGCTTAAATAAGAATCTGCAACCTCCAACTAATCATCAAAAAAGAATTTCCAAACTTCACTTATTAATACCCGAATTTGGGTCATTCATTATTGAGTTCGGGATTTCACTTATTAATACCTAAACCTGGGTTTCGGGCCTTTTAATTTACGGTCTTCATCATACCCGAATTTGGGTTTCAGGGCTATAACTATTTACTGAGCTTCACTCATTAATGCCCGAATCTGTGCTTGTTTACACAAAAAATGGGCAAACACCTCCAAGTCGTGCGATTTGGTTGAATTTATGTGATTATTAGTGATTTGGATGAGTTATGCGAATGTGTAAAAAGCGGGGACTAAAATGTAAAAGACACACAGATTTATAGTGGTTCGGCCAGAACGTGCCTACGTCCACTTTATATGTTATTCTCCTTTCACTATTCAGATTACAAGTACAAAACCTTGATTACAAATATATGAAAGTAGTTTGAAAGTTCCTTCCGTGCTTGAGCTCTCAACTTGTCTGCCATTGTTGTACCCCTGCCCCTCTATTTATAGAGTGAGGCGGGGGCAGAGGTCTTGAAAGTATATAACAGCTGGCGGGCCTGGGCTGAAGCAATCTGTCCTGAAAGCGCTCTGGTTCGGTGAGGCTTCATTCGGCATGGAACTTGGACCGGTGATGGAGTGGACCGGTGATGGAGTGGACCTGTGGTTCATTCGGTAGTGGGTTTTGAGGTGTTGGTTCGGCAATTGGTTGATCCGGTGGTGAGATGGAGGTGAGGTTGGTTTGGTCTGGTGTGGATTTGGTCCGGTGAAGGCGAGGCAAAGGAGTTTGGCTCGGCAGGGAAGTTGATCCGGTATTGGAAGGGGATGGTTCGGTAGTAGGTGATCCGGTAGGAGACGAATGGTCCGGCTAGGATGGTTCGGCAGGAGCTTGGACCTCGGTTCGGTTCGGTTCTGCATGGAGGACGTTTGGTTCGGTGGTGGGAAGGGGATGGTTCGGTAGTAGGTGATCCGGTAGGAGATGAATGGTCCGGCTAGGATGGTTCGGCAGGAGCTTGGACCTCGGTTCTGTTCTACATGGAGGACGTTTGGTTCGGTGGTGGGAAGGGGCCGGACGAAACACACCCAACACTTGCCCCCCAAAGGAGGGCATGTGCACGCACATGTCGTGCTTTGCCTTGAGCTGGGGTGTTCCTATCCGGCCTTTAGCGCCGAACCAACCGGTTTGGCTACTGGTATTTGCTTATAAATAGGGCCTGGCGCCTCCGTCTTTTCCATCAGCCAAGCGACTCCTTTGCCGAATCGAAATCTGTGCCGAATCAGTGTTAGCCGAATCAAATTTCTGCCGAATCAGGTGAGGATCTTCTTCGCCGAATGAACTTTATCTCCATTTACCGAATGGGCTCACGGTCTTTGAGTACCGAATGAGCTTGGAAACCGAATGAGTGTGAAAACCGAATGAGTGTGAAAACCGAATGAGTGTGAAAACCAAATGAACTTGAAAACTTTTATTTTTTGCGAATGGGTTTTGAATTTGTGAGCGAGTCTTCAGGCTGCATGTACCCATTTGCTCATGTTTCCATACTCCTTGTTCTAATTTGTTCTTTTGGTGTTTGCAGATAAAATGTCTCAAAAAGTGGAAACCCGATCCGATAAAAGGAAGTCCAAGGATAGAGCAAAGTCCTCCCTAGTGCCCCCAGTTTGGGTTGAACGTCCTGGGCCTGCTCCGCGATCGCTAGTAGATGGGTATGGCCCCCAGGAGCTCTTGAATTCTCCGCCCGACTGCTTTCCTAGCTCCCTCAGGGAGGAGCAGCTTGATGTCATCTCTCGCTCCTTTGGGATTGACAGGGCTAGGATGCTATTGCCGGAAGATGGAGTGATGCCGTATAATCCCCCCGAAGGATATTTTGCATACAGTAGGTACCACTGCATGTGTGGGGCCATTCCTCCCATCAACACATGGATAGTCAGCTTCATTACTTATCTGTAGGTGGCTCCTTTCTAGCTTCAGCCCAATTCCTACGCCATCTTGGTGTGCTTATACATCATTTTCCAGAGAAGGTACGGGCGCCCCCCCTCCAACCGGGAGATCCGGTATCTATATAACTTGAGGGGTTATAAAAAGGGATCTCCGTACGTTAGCTTGGAAGCGGCTGTTCCTTTCAAACCAGTCTTGGACCTATACTCAAAGTTCACCATGTTTAAGAAAGAATGGTTTTTTATCAGGGACGATTCTGTCTCCTTCCGCCTCTTCACTTCTGGCTGTAAATTGAACTTTATTTATAGTTTCTTTGTTCCGACTGTAGTGCTCCTTCTGATATGCTTCTATTTCTTGCTAGCGACAGGTGGCTTTACAGTCGTAGAGAGTGATTCCCTGGTCCAGATGGCTGCGGAAATAAAGACCATTTCGGGACGAGACAGGTCGGCTTCTTTCCTGATCAGGAACGCTACTCTCCTGGAGCACAACTTGATCCTGCCACACCAATTCGTGGTTAAGCAGAGGGACACAGCTGAGGAGAAGGCTGCCAAAGCCAAGGAAGGGGCCACGGTGAAGAGTGGCAAGAGGGCACCTTTTACAAAGCCTCCCGTTGTTAGGGGCAAGAAGCTCAAGAAGTCCGACGGTCCCTCTCCTAGTACTTGCCCACTTGCTCCGGGAGAGGAAGATTTAGAGGAAGATAGGGGTGAAGGTGAAGGAGGAGATGGACAGAGCGGTAGTGGCGTTGGTGCCTTAACCTCCGGGCAAGCGAGAGAGATTCATGAGTGGACAGATGATGCTTTCCGTCAAGCTTTTGGGGAGCCAAAGGAAGGATCGTCTTTGGTTGAGAAGGCGAAGGGGGTTGACAAGACTGGGGCTGGCGCCGATCCATTCTCCGAGAGTTCTTCAGCTAAGGCGATTCCAGCGATTCAAGGTGAACTTTTGACTTCTGCAGACTCCATTTATGATAGGGACTTAGAAATATTTTATGGTTCGCTTCCGTCTTGGACTGAGATTCAGGACTTTTTGCAGTATCCTACTCCTCCGCAGGGTTTGTATACCATACGTGCCTTCTCATTCTTTTTAAGTTAACACATTTCTTGAATTATGGATCATTGCATGTTCGTAACACTTGGTTTTTATTCCAGGAGCAGGTAAGGCGGTCAAGTCATCAGATACCCGGCACCGCCTCGAACAGTATAAGCTACTCAAAGCTTCTGCCAAACCAAAGCCGCCAACTAGCCGTTCTGAGGATGTAGTTAGATATCGCCCTCTTCTTGGAGTCATTGAGGAAGATATGCAAAAGAGGAAGAGGGGTCGATCTTCGTTTGAACCTTCTCCTGGCCCCCAGCCTCCAGTCCAGCCCATCCATGACATTACTGAAGAGGATACTGAGTTTATGCCTTCCACCCATCCGTCCGAAAATCCAACCATCATCCAGATAGACCGTCCTGGTTTGGATCGCAACCCATTCGCCGGCCACCCGGATCTGGACCCGAGTTTTCAGGATATCTCTTTTGACGAGGTCACGGGTGAGCATCTTCTTCCCCACAATCCCATGGTACGGGTGCTTGATGAGGCTAAGTCGTTAGACCTCGATTTACTTACTAGTCGGATTGTGACCATGTGAAATGAGGCCAAGGCAAGCATTGATCGGGTGGCTAAGGAAACCAAGATGCTAATGGAGCATCACGCTCGACTGGCCAAGGCTGGGGAGGAAATCAGAAGTGCTAACATCCGGTTGCGGCTACAGGTTTCTGATCAGGCCAAACAGCTTGCCGATCAGGCTATCCAGATTTCTCAGCATGAGGCAGCCTCTAGGCAGTTGAAGGAGAATCTGGAAAAGGCCAGCAGGGCAGAATTGCGAAAAATGGAGGCTGCTTGCAAGGGGCGGATTGATATGGCCATTGCGACGGTGGATGAGGTTTGGAATGCGGATCTTGAGCAGATTGAAGAGTTGTTGGGGAGGCTTGAGGCCGCAGAGCTTGCTCTGGCTAAGCTAAAGGAAGAGATGGAGGTCTCTCCAGACTGACTGCTTGAGATATCGATCGGAGAGGGATGTTGCCACCGCTAAGTTGCTGTCCTCCGAGGCCCGGGTGAGGGAGTTTGAGGAGAATGAGGGGATGATGGATGAGATGCTGCAGGATATGTATTTCCGTACTTGGAAGCAGGGCAATCTATCCTGGATGGACGACTACCCCCGGGTTATGGCTAGGATATATCTTCGGGCTTTGGAGGAGGCCAAGGCTGATGTAGATAAGGAAGGCGGAGCGGCTTTCAGGATGGATGTGGTTACCGCTCAGTTCTCAAAGGAGGAGAAGATAGCGGTGAAGGAGGGGATGCGGCTGCTTGCCGCGGAGGAAGCTGGTGTGCAGTTGGAGGATGAGGACCAAGGAGCGGATGCTGGTGAGTCTTCCTCTTTTTAGCTTTTTATAACGTGATCGTTTTATTGTTGGTTTAATGGACTCTTTTCCTGAATTGGACAGGTGGGGCCTCTGGTCAACATGCTGGGAGTTCCGACCCTGCAGTTAAGTAGATCCAGAGGGTAGGCAAGATGAAGGCGGAGCCCTGATGCAGTTGACGACTTGACCTGTTCTGCATAGTTTTCGGTTTTCTTGACTTTCCTGTCTATACTTAGTCAAAAACATTAGTGCACTTTCATATTGTAATTATGTCATTGAACGACTCTATGTAATTTTATAACATGAGCTGATTCTGTTATATTTTGAATGCTGCCATCATTTTGATGTGTTATATAAGAAATATAATTATGCATGTGTTTGTGATTTGATTGGGTTTGGTGCTAAGCTCTTGCTTGAAATATAATTTCATGTTTTGCAATGTTAGGAATAGGTTATAGCTACATGTTTATGTACAAGAGAAGAGAGTACCGCCGTTCATGTTTTAGCTGCAGAGGGTAGCTTTGAACGTCTTGTGTAACTGACCATGGATGCGGCTCAGTATGCAGGCTCCGATTCTCATGAGCGAGTGCCTCCTATTTGGTGCCCTGTACTTTATAGTCCGTTATACAGGATAGGAGAAAAGTATTTAAATGGAATGGAAATATAGAAAAAGTAAAACTTCCAGTCACGGAAGGCCGTCGATGTGCTTAAGTTCGTGGCAAACGGGTTTTGTAGTCACTTTCCCTAGCTGTGGATCTTGGAGACATTTGTCACCCATCTTACGCCTCCGCGGGGAGCTTTCTTTTTTACCACAGCCGCACTTAAGACACATCGAAGCCGAGATCGCGCACGGTAACTACTCGGACCATTATGGTCCGTAATCGTGGGTATTATTCGATTTACCGTGGCCGGCTAGCGTGGGTGCCGTTGGCCGTGAACTACCCCTGGCTGGCCACACCTTATGTTGGGGCTTAAAGTAGGTTCACAGTGCCGGCGAGCCGAATGCCGTAATGAGCTGCCATCGGCTATAGTCGGCCTTTGTGATGACTTATAATCGGCTCATTACAGTTGGCTTTGAGGGTAGTCGCAAGCAATGAGTTAACCCGCAGCAGAGGGATGCTGGAGCAAAAGTGTCTCATTGGCGAGTGCATAGAATCGTATAGTACCTGTTAGGTTTTGTCCAGGCGAAGCTGCGCTGTGGTGCGTCTTGAGTGGAAATGCCATAGGATTTTGTTCAACATAAAAGGATAAAGCTTAACAAGCAGCCAAGATATAAAGGAACAAGTTAAAAAGAGACAAGATTTTTAAAGTGGTTTGGCACGAAAATGCCTGCGTCCACTGATTCTCTTTGTTAATTCACTTCATATGGGCAGTACAAGTTAAGAAAAGTATCGACGGAGGTGTCGGATGTTCCATGCCCTCTGGAACACCTCTCCGTCCACTGTTGACAAAATATAAGCTCCGTTGTGGAGATCTTTATGAATTACATATGGTCCGTCCCAGATGGGGTCCAGTGCCCCGGGGCGCGGAAAGATTCGCTTGAGGACAAGATCTCCTTCTTGTAAGCTGCGATGTTTGACTCTGGAGTTGTATAGTGCTGCCACTTTTTGCTTGTGCGCTGCCGCTTTGAGCGCTGCATCATTTCTTCTCTCCTCAATTAGATCCAAAGACATGAGGAGGAGTTCTTCGTTCTCTTCCGGGTTGTAGTGGATCCTACGGTGAGAGGGCACTACAGTTTCAACTGGGAGCATGGCCTCCGATCCGTATGCCAAAGAGAAGGGAGTATGCCCTGTTGATGTTCTGTAAGATGTGCGATAGGCCCAAAGTGCCGTAGGAAGTTTGTCCACCCAAGCGTCTTTCGACTTTTCAAGTTTCTTTTTGATTAGGGTTTTGAGAATTTTGTTGACAGCTTCGACTTGTCCGTTTGCCTGAGGATAAGCTACTGATGAGAAGCTTTTGTGAATTCCATGCTCTTGGCACCAGTCGGCGAATTCTTCGCTGTCAAATTGAAGTCCGTTGTCTGATATGATCTTGAGTGGGACTCCGTACCTGCACAGAATATTTTTGATCAAGAAGTTGATAACTTTTGCTGAAGATATTTTATTTAGAGGTTCCGCTTCCACCCATTTGGTGAAGTAATCGACTGCCACTATAGCATATTTGGCTCCGCCTCGGCCTGTTGGCAGTTCGCCAATCAAGTCAATTCCCCATACAGCAAAGGGCCAAGGGCTGGTCATTTGAGTAATCTCATTTGTGGGTAGTCGAGGAATCTTGGCAAATTTCTGACATCTGTCACATCTCTTGACGAAGTCTAAGGCGTCTTTGTTTAAGGTGGGCCAGTAATATCCATATCGGAGTATCTTTTTTGCTAGAGTCTGCCCTCCAGTGTGATCTCCGCAACTTCCTTGATGAATGTTGAATAAGATTTCCTTGGCTTCCCTTCCAGCGACACATCTTAACAAGGGGCTAGAGAAGCGACGCCGATAGAGGATGCCTTCTTGCATGGTGTAGCGGGAGGCTTTCTTCAAGATTTTTTTGACTTCGTCACGCCTGTCGGGTAGTGTGCCATCTCGTAAATACTTCCGGATAGGAGTCATCCAAGTTTCTTCTTCGATCGCAGTTATCAGATTCACTTGTTCGAAACTTGGGGCTAGCTGTCTTGAGATGGTTGATGCTCCGGAAATGGTGTTGTTCTTCATACTAGCGTGCTTTGCTAGTTCGTCGGCCTCTTGGTTCTCTTCTCGAGGAATGTCTTTGATTAGATAGTGGTCCAATTGATCGAGCAGCAGCTTGGTCTTCTTTAGATATGCTGTGAGTCGTTCTCCTCGGGTCTGGAACTCTCCTAGTACTTGGTTCACGATAAGTTGAGAATCACTATGAAGACATAAAGAACTGACTCCAATTTCTAAGGCGAGTTCCAATCCTGCTATTACTGCCTCATATTCTGCATCGTTGTTGGTGGCAGCGAATTCCAATCTTAATGCATAGTACAGCTTCCTTCCCCTGGGGGTGATTATCACAATACCTGCCCCCGAGCCCTGTTCGTTCGATGCTCCATCTACAAAGAGGTTCCACTTGATATCTTTTGCTATTTCAGACTGATCCTTGCCTTCGTTGTTAGTTAATTCGGCAAGGAAATCGGCCATGGCTTGTCCCTTGATGGCGGTGCGAGGATGGTAAGTGATGTCATATTGGCTTAGTTCAATGCACCATTTGAGAAGTCGCCCAGAAGTGTCGGGACGATGGAGCACCTGTCTTAGCGGTTGATCGGTTAGAACCCTGATGGAGTGAGACTGGAAGTAGTGTCGCAGTTTTCGTGATGTGATTAGTAAACAGTATGCCAATTTCTCAAGTTTGGGATATCTGGCTTCTGCCCCCGTAAACCTCTTGCTTACAAAGTATACCGGGCGTTGCGTGTGGTTGTCTTCCCTTACTAAAGCGGCGCTTAGAGCATGAGATGACACAGCGAGGTATAGGTATAGCTCTTCGCCTTCATTTGGAGTTGAGAGCACTGGTGGTCTCTGGAGGTGTTTGATTAGGTTAAGAAAAGCTGTTAAGCATTCGTCAGTCCATTCGAACTTTCCCTTGTCCTTTTTTAGAGCTTCGAAGAAAGGGACACACTTGTCAGTTGCTTTAGAGATGAATCTGCTTAGGGCGGCCACCTTCCCGTTCAGCCTCTGCATTTCTTTTCGGGTTGAAGGTATCCTTATTTCTTTCAGAGCCCGGACTTGTTCAGGGTTTGCTTCAATTCCTCTGGAATGGACGATGAACCCTAAGAACTTTCCCGATGATACTCCGAAGGAGCATTTTAGGGGATTCAGCTTCATTCCATATTGGCGGAGTACCTGAAACATCTCGCCCAGGTGGCTCACATGATCGTCGGCTTTCCTTGATTTTACTAGCATGTCGTTCACATATACTTCCATAGTCCGTCCTATTAATTCTGCGAACATTTTGTTGACGAGGCGCTGATAAGTAGCTCCGGCGTTTTTGAGTCCAAAAGGCATGACTTTGTAACAGTATAATCCCCGGTCAGTGATGAGACTAGTGTGGTCTTGATCGGGAGCGTGCATAGGAATTTGGTTATATCTGGAGTATGCGTCCATAAAAGATAAGAGCTCGTGCCCGGCTGTACTGTCTACAAGCTGGTCGATTCGGGGGAGCGGGAAGCAGTCTTTCGGGCAAGCGTCATTTAAGTTGGAGAAATCGATGCATGTTCGCCACTTTCCATTAGCTTTCTTTACCAGTACCGGGTTGGCGATCCATTCCGGGTAGATAGCTTCACGTATGAAATCATTGGCAAGTAAGTTCTTTACTTCTTCCTCTAGGGATGCTGATCGTTCTACCCCCATGCTTCTCTTTTTCTGCTTTACTGGCACCTTCGTGGGATCGATGTTCAGTACGTGGCATGCTACATCTGGGGAGATTCCTGTCATGTCGGCATGCGTCCATGCAAATACATTCATGTTGTGGCGAAGAAAATCAATGAGTTGATCCTTTAACTCTCCTTTTAGTTGAGATCCGATTTTTAATAGTCTATTCGAGTCGTGTTTGTCTACAGATACGAATTCCATAGCCTTTGCAGGCTCGGCGGTGGCCTCCTCCTCTTCGTCCCTGGGGTCTAGTTCGTTGAAAGGATCACTGGTATATCGAAGAGGAGGAGCTTTCTTTAGTTGCTATGCTTCCAAGCTTTTCATGCAGAGAGAAGTCTCTGCATCTTTCCCTTTATCCCTTCTGCGGTTATTGCGAAGTTCAGTTACATAGCAGTCTCGAGCAGCGTCTTGATCTCCTTCCACTTCTCCTATTCCATTGTCTGTTGGAAATTTCATCTTTAGGCACCACGGGGCTAGGACAATTTGGAAGTCAGACAAGGCTGGTCTTCCCAAGAAGGCGTTGTAGGCCGAATGGTTCTCTATTAGTACGAACGTTTGTTTTCGCACAGCGGAGCGGGGATGACTGCCTATTTCGACAAAGCGATCCAGTTGCCCGAGGGGTAACTTTGCATCTCCAGTGAAACCATGTAGTGGTTTGTTGCAGGGAGATACATCCTTCATTGACAGCTTCATTTTGTCGATGGCATGCTTGAATAGGATATTTACTGAACTTCCAGTGTCTATTAAAATTCGAAAAACTTTGGCTGGACCGAACCAGGCAGAGATGACCATAGGGTCCATGTGTGGGTACTGCCTTCCCTCTAGATCACGCCTACTGAATGTGATGTCGTCACTCTCTTTTCGCTTTGGGTGGCGTTCTTCTGTAACAGAATTAACGTAGCCTTCATTGTTTCTAAGTGACTTGCCGTATCTTTCCATCTCTGCCCAGCTTCTGTCGGCGATGTGTGGTCCCCCCGAGATGGTATGGACCGCTATGTTCTCTTGACTAGAGCCACTGGTGTTGCGATTTCCTCCTCCTACCCCCCGGGGGGGGGGGAGGGGGGTAGCCCTGGGTTCTCATTGGCAGGAGTTGGAGCCCTGTTCTGGCTTTTTACATAGCGTTCCAGTCTCCTTCTTCTAATGTATTCTTCAATCAAGTCTCGGAGATGGTGGCATTCATTTGTGTTATGCCCATGTGATTCATGGAAGCGGTAGAACTTTCCAGACTTTAGTGCGTTATCTGATTCCTTCTTGTGTGGAGGGCGTTTGTATCTAACTTCGTCTTGAGTGGCTAGGAAGATGTTTTCGATTGTTTCATTCAAAGGGGTGTAAGAGTCAAATCTTGGTCCTGGTCGATATAAGCGCTTTTCTCCCTTCTTGCCCCCGGCATTGTCTCTAAAGTCAGTTCTTCGAACATCTTTTGCTGCAGCGGAAACCCTGTCTGGAGCTGTCTTAGACTGTTGCCCTGATTGCCTCTCAGTGGCAGCGTCTTCAAGCCTCATATACTTTCCAGCTTCATGGAAGAAGTCAGGTAATGTAGCTGGTTTTTCCTTGGTTAGTCTCCTAGCAAATTTAGTATCCGGATGTACACCACTGCAGAGGGCCATCAGGACAAGTTTCTCATCGGCATCTTGAACTGCTGCCGCTGCGGCATTGAACCGGGTTAGGTATTGCTGCAGTGTCTCTCCGGGTTTCTGTTTGACAGTAGATAGGGGGTAAGCATCCTTGGGTTGTTCCACATGAATGCGGAATTGGCTGATAAACTTCTCCTTCAACATTTCCCATGAACTGATGGACCCTTGGGGTAGGTGGCAGAACCAGGAGGTAGCTAGATCTGCCAAGAAAAGCAGGAAACATTTACATAACGCTCCTTCTGTTGCTCTGCTCATGAGCATATGCTGGGTATATCTCTGTAAGTGTACGATGGGGTCAGAGGTTCCCTTGTAAGGTTCCATTGTTGGCATTTTCCATTCCCGGGGGGTGATGGTAGTTTCGATATTGCGGGCGAAGGGGCTGGTTACCCTAGCGCCTATTCCCTGATCCCTTTGCTCTCGTTGGACGCATTCTCTGAACAATCGCGCCATCCTTTCATCAGAACTTGGAGCGGATAGAAATGAGTTTGGTTCTTCCCTGCGGGATCGATCTCGTCCAGATGACCTGTAGGGATGGTATAGTCTATCACTTCTGACGTTATCCAGTGGCTGTCTTTGGTCTTCTGGGGGCATGCTGGGGTCAGCCATAGTTGGCCCTTGCCTTGATCTTCCCCTGCTGGGTTCTGTTCTCAGCACTTCCTCGGGTCCAACATCGGGCTGGACTCTAGCTCGGCCCCTTCTACTGGTGTTCTCATGGTTAGGTAGCATGACAGGCTCAGCTACATCCGTCCCCTGCCTGGCACCTCCCCCGTTAGGTTCGGTTCCAAGTGTCTCCTCGGGTCCGAATTCGGGCTGAGTCCGGGCTCGGCTCCTACCATGGCTGTTTCTGTTGTTAACTTCTTCGAAGAAGAAAGGCCTTTGTCGCCTCCCAGATCCTCCAGATTGGGACTCACCCCATGATTCGGTGTTGCGGTTGGATTCTTCAGCATCCCTTAAGCGTGACATGAGTTGGTCCACCAAGGCTTCCTGTTGAGATGCGAAGCGGTTAGTTACTTCAGCCACAACCCTGTCCAGATCTGCCCTAGTAATTGGTTGTTCCGCGGCGGGGGCTGTTGGGTTTGCCTGATTTTCATCTGGTACTGCTGTTAAAACGGGGTGATTTTCTTGATTTGGGGCCACTGGATCTGGGATATTGCTAGTTGCAACGTTCTTTCCTTTGTTAACATCTCTCCTTTGCCTGGAAGTCATGTTGTCGGAGCAAGGAACGATGCTGTGAGGAAGAAGGTTGAGTAGGAGAAGCTGTAGCTCCTGAGTTCAACTCTCAGTGAAAGCACCAAAAATATTTGCACAAAAAATGGCAAACACCTCCAAGTCGTGCGATTTGGTTGAATTTATGTGATTATTAGTGATTTGGATGAGTTATGCGAATGTGTAAAAAGCGGGGACTAAAATGTAAAAGACACACAGATTTATAGTGGTTCGGCCAGAACGTGCCTACGTCCACTTTATATGTTATTCTCCTTTCACTATTCAGATTACAAGTACAAAGCCTTGATTACAAATATATAAAAGTAGTTTGAAAGTTCCTTCCGTGCTTGAGCTCTCAAACTTGTCTGCCATTGTTGTACCCCTGCCCCTCTATTTATAGAGTGAGGCTGGGGGCAGAGGTCCTGAAAGTATATAACAGCTGGCGGGCCTGGGCTGAAGCAATCTGGCCTGAAAGCGCTCTGGTTCGGTGAGGCTTCATTCGGCATGGAACTTGGACCGGTGATGGAGTGGACCGGTGGTAGGTGGTTTGGAGGTTCATTCGGTAGTGGGTTTTGAGGTGTTGGTTCGGCAATTGGTTGATCCGGTGGTGAGATGGAGGTGAGGTTGGTTTGGTCCGGTGTGGATTTGGTCCGGTGAAGGCGAGGCAAAGGAGTTTGGCTCGGCAGGGAAGCTGATCCGGTATTGGAAGGGGATGGTTCGGTAGTAGGTGATCCGGTAGGAGACGAATGGTCCGGCTAGGATGGTTCGGCAGGAGCTTGGACCTCGGTTCGATTCTGCATGGAGGACGTTTGGTTCGGTGGTGGGAAGGGGCCGGACGAAACACACCCAACAGTGCTAAAAATATCTATTAAAAATATTGTTAGTATGGACTTCTAGTTATCATCGACAAATACCCGAATCTGGGTTTCAGATCATCTAACTTTCAAATTTCAATTGTTAATGCCCAAATCTGGGTCATTAGACTTCTACTACACGATCATTATCGATTTCCTATTGGTTATCACCACAAGTTTGATTTCTAAACATCTATAATTAAATCCTTGGTTGAACCTATGGTTTTCTACCATCAGACTTTTGATAATCTTGCAATATAATTGAAGTTGAATTCTTGGTTATCTCTCATTATTACCAAAGATGGCTTTCAAGACATTTAATCATATTCAATGATGGGATTACATTTTATATGTTAACATGATGGTTTTGTTAATTTTTGCAAATGACACGAATAGACTTCTATATAGATTTCAAGCTAACGATAAGAAATATTGTTTACTTCGTGTTTTTCAGGGAAAGCAGAATAGTAAAAAGGATTAAAAGGTCCAACACATACAAAAACCATGATATAAGTTATCAAAGAGATGATTCAAAAACAACATTACAAGAAAGGGCTACAAACTAAGTGATATTTACAAAATTTTCATAATTTATGAAATTATTTACAAGTATACATAACAAATATATACATTTCATTAATAAAAAATTGTTCGTATGTCTTGAACAACCTTTTTAGATTCTCGGCAATTTAAAGATCCACAATGTGATGAATAGCAATACAAAGAACTTCTTTAAGTTTCTTTTATTTTTTCCTCATCTTGTCTTTGTCATCAATAGCCTCAATGTTGGTCTTCAAAGCATAACTAAAAGCTTTGTTTGCGCCTTTAAGAGTTTTATTCTCCCTTTTCAAATCAACAGTACACTTTTAAAGAAGATACTTCTCGTGTTCAAGTTTTTGAATTTTAGCAGCATACTCATTTATGCGCTGTAAGTATCTCATTTTCTGTTGTTCATCAAAATACTTCACCATCTCAAATTTAACTTTCCTGCACTATTACCCTACTATTTTTTCATCTAAACCTTGAGGAGGGTTAGTCATAGTAGGGAACTTTTGGATGGCAAGGGAAGTAGACCTTGTTAAATGTTGTAGCAGATGGAACAATGGAAGAAGCTGGTGAATCGATGTTTGAAGTATTATTTTCCATAATGAATTCAAGCGATGCATATTGAGTTTGACTATCTTTCAATTTAATTTTCAAATCACTTATTTGCTGGAAAAGTTCGGACATCCTTTGGTCAAAATCGATTGAAGGATTTGATTAGGGCTGTCAATGGATACTTGAAAAATCCGAAATATGTCCATATCCGCATCCGAAAAGCGGATAAATATCCGATATCTGAAAAAAAGGATGCGGATGCGGGTACGAAGACATCCGCATTCAAATATTATCCGTTCAGTTTTTATCAATATATAGTTCAAATTTTGTGTATTTTAGTGTAGTGAAAGATATTCGTTTACTATTTTATTAAGTTAGTAGTTTATATTATATGCACTTAATGTTTATTAACTGTTCGAAACTATTTATTATCATCATATTTGTTAATTTTGAACACTTTTATAATCAATGAGATTGAATTTTTTTCATGTTAAACTAAAATTTTCTTTTTATAATTCTTGATTGATCGGTCGTTAGTGGATAGGATAATTATCCTATATCCATCCGTATCAGTGAATGCAGATATCTAATATCCGAAAATGGTTTTTAATGTGGATGCAGATGCGACCCTATCTACATCCGAAAGCATCCGTTGATAGGCCTGGGTTTGGTTTGATTTGACCCTTTAATGAGGAATTCATTTCGTTTTTGCTCTTAACGTCCGCCTCTAAATTGGCGATCTGATTGTTAAGATTTCTAACAATTGCTTTCTGAAGCAAACATCTCCTATGCCATTTTAGTGCTTCAGTGTTACCCTGAAAACGAGTGGATAAAGGATCATCAAGGGGCTTCCTCTTTCCAAGATCTACTAACAACCTATCTCTAATATCGAAAAAGCGTGATGTCGAATCTAACGAAAGTGGCGTTGTAAATAACTATAGCTCCTATTTAAACAAACAAAGAAAAAGAAAATAAAGTCAAGACTTTAATAATTCATCTCTTTATTATAACAATAGAGGATTACAACTTAAGTAGAACTGAAACAAAAGGTATAATTTCATTTAACACTTGTTTCACATTTAAGGTTGAGAGATGACCTTTTTGGCTTTATTCAAGGAGTTAGCAGAAAGAATAGTTGTTGAGTCAAAAGGAACATTATGTCCTTCCGAAGTATAATCGGAGGATATTTGCTATTCCCCGAGAGGAGGACTATCACGACCACATATTAATTTGGTATGATATGTTCAGATTTCCTTAAGTAGATTTCTTCTTCTTTACCAAGAAAATCAAAATGGAGACGAGGATGTTCCATGCAAAGTTTTAGCAAATCTCTAAGGAAGCAATTTCTGGCTAATTTTAAAGATTTCAAAATTGATGCCTTTTTAAGATAATCTCTTCTTAGTCTAACATATTTGCTTAGATAATCTTTAAAGGCAAAGTTGCTTGAGGGACATTCATTCTATGATAATGTAATAAAATACAACTAAGTATAAAAGAAAACTAAAGAAAAAGTTTGCTAATTAATAATATTACATAATTACGACTGTTCATCCGCTTCATACAAAATCGACTTTGTAAACAATTCTAAAATAAACTTGTCCTTATCATATTTGAGTTTATCAGGAGGCATTTCTTGGGAAATCGATCTAACTTGTGGTAATTTCCAACATGCCCCAAGATGTGGATCATTTCCAAATTCATCCAAATACCTTTTGTGTAAGCACCTAAGTAGACCCCCATTAAAATCACCTAAGTACGAGAAATCTATAGTTGGGTGCCTACAATAGGCTTTGCTTAGAATGTCTACCAGAATTTTTCTCTCTTCAATCAACATCCAAAAGAGCGTAATCAATTCCCGATTCTCTTTTAAAAGACCACCGTATCGAAGGCACGTCCTCCTCAGTCGTGGGGTAGCTTCTTGATTTTTGAAGGATGCTAACACTACCACGCTTATATTAAGTCTATGATATTTATCGAAAAGAATATTATGTTCTTTCAGTTATTTATCTAACTCCCTATACAAACTATTAATTTCCTCTTGTTTTCTTTCAAGCTTGGTTTTATAGGGGTGAACGGGTTTCTCCTTGTTTAAATTTAATGATTTAAACTATTATTATCTTGGAAGCAAAGGCTGTTTAAACAAAGAATTCCATACTTGAGAGAAGGGGATTGATGCTTGAGAGATCTACTTTTTCTCTCTTGATTCTTCCACGTTGATGTAAGTAGGCTCCTCTTGAGGGTTAGATGGCGCAGAGGGTTCAAGTGGGCTTGCTTCATGAATAGATGGATCAGGATTAATCTTTTCAGAAGTCCTAGTGTTTTCATCACCATCTTTTTCAGGAGCATCTGTGTGACCACCCCTATCACCACCTGAACCTTGACCTCCATCTACATTGTCATCGCCATCATCGTCGTCTTCGCCGTTATTGCCCTCTTCCTTGGCAACTTCATCTTCATCTTTGTCACCTTCATCTTCAGCGTCAGAGTCTACTTCGAAGGAAGGGACTTCAAAAGATAGATTTTTAGAGGCATCGATCTCCTCTCTTTCAACAACTTTAACCCCCGCTCCATTCTCTTAATTTTGTACATAACCCTATTGACAAGAGCAAGGTTGAGTGAGGGAAAGTTCAAGTCTGGGAATTTATCGACATTATCAGCGTAAGCAAGCATCATAGCATCTTTAAAAGAATTGACAATGATGTCCTTAAGAGAAGTAGCAAGGAATTGAAACACCCGCTGCTTTGCGTCAAAAATAGTGTCGATAGCCGATTTTAGAGAATCTTTATTCTTCTTCACCTTTTTCTTTAGAGAAGATTGTTTCATTGCCATTCGAGCTTTTTCGTCCTCAAATTCTTTCAGGGCTATTTTCAAAGCCAAGTTTTCGTCGGCAAGGAGTTGATGTTTTTTCTTCTCCTCAGAAATAACAGATTATGATTGAGCAAGAGAAGCTCTCAATCGTTCTAATTCAATAATAGCTTCATTCTTATCTGTGGATAGGGGGAAACTTGCCTGTTTAAGTTTGAAATTTCTCCTCGAAGCTTAAACAATTTAGCGGAGGATTTTAATGTGTTTTCCTACAATGAGAGCCAACTCTTGGAAATATGAAAGAAAAAGTATAACGTGTCAAAAACATAGAGAGAAACGATAACATAAAATTAAGTGATATGAAGCATACCGAGATTTTTTGTTCAACTAGAGATCGATAATGATCTATTGGATCATAAACGGATGAAGGCGGACAGATAGAAGTAAAGGATGAAGAACTCAGAATGGATTGAACCATCTTCTCAAAATCAGTTGGAGGCACAGGTGATGTGGATCTGGGAGTGTGTAACTCCAGAGAGAGGGTCGAAGTCACCAAGTCTTTTTGCATTTGTTGAGTTGCACGAGAAGAGTTTGAAATGACAATGCATGACAACGGATCGACCTATGAGGGAGTCTTCTAGATTGATCAAGAGAAACTTCAATAATTGGACTCTCCAGAGCTTTGTCAATATCAACTAACTCCCCTTCTTCTCGTGGTGGAGAATCGAGAACTTTAACGATCTTAGACTTCTTACGGGATGGTTCCGATCGAGAACTTTCTCATGCCAAAGACTAATTCTCCAGAAAAAGTGGTGGCCACCTCATCAAGATTTGTGGATCGGTACCGATTCATGGCCTTGGATCAATACCAATCCATTAAATGGAAAATGGGATGTTTTGAATGTTTTTTCCAAGACCAACTCATGGTTAGCTTCACGATTCCAATCTTATTTGCACCATTATTAGCTTGTTTTTGAGTCCAAATGACGTAGTTATGGATGAATGGAGTTGCTGACTTTAAGTGCTCATGGAGATCGATAGAGAATTGCATGTGTTGAAATGTGCGTGGAATAATCTACTAGCATCAACACCTATGTATAAGAGAAATTCGGGTTGGATTGGGTGAAATTTGTTGGATTGGTACCGGTCCAACACTTCGGTGGATTTTGAGTTGTGGCTTATTGGGATGGCTTTGCACTTGCGTTGAAATCTTGAAAATGCTTAGTGTCTGGACTCCATGGCTATTTCTTTGGGCTTTTGCCATGATAGCTTGCAAGTTTGACTCATCAAGCTAGTCTGCATACTACTTAGTCAAAAGGATGGATAACATTTTCCCTCCAAAGCGTGCCTTGCAAATGGAAGTTGTGCTTTGCTCAAGAACAAATATTGAAGTCAATGAAGCATTAGTAGTAGAATTTCCTAGTTGACAGCCTATCAAGCAGTTGAAATCATCTTGTTCTTTTGGATTCTTTTGTCGACCATTGGTCGTTCTAGACCTGTTATAGCCTGGGATGCTAGTCTCTACCTAAGTGTGGCCTATACATCATTATCGTTCTGATTTCATTCAAGGTTATTACACCACCTATCAAAATCGCCTGTTGTTCATCTAGGATTTATCGATTTTACTCTAATTATAAGTGTTCAAATCCTTTTATCAAATCTGTATCTATTCTAAGCTTCAATCTTTCCTGGTTGTTCTATATTCTGTTTAATGCACGACCTCTACGGATCATTTATATTTAGTTTAATGTGTGATCTCTCTTGATCATTAGTGAATTCATACCATTTAGGGCCTATAGTTAAATCGACGGTCTCTTTGGACAATTAATCAAATCCATGGCTGTTTGGGGACGATAATCATATCCACGGTCTCTCTGGACCCTTGATCCCAATCGCTCGCTCTCCGACGAGGGGACACAACGATAAGCAAGCCTATCCGCCTCACACTCCGATAAGGTGACGTACTTTTTGCACTCTAGTCCCATCTCTCCGGATAGGACATAAAGCGATCCAAACCTATGGTTTTTCCAAACCCTTGCTAAGCCCACTCCACTCACTCTGCAACGATGGGACTTAGTGACAAGCAAGCCCATCCGCTCACGCTCCGGTGCGGTGACTTACTTTTTGCACTTCGGTTACGTCTCTCTGGATAGGACATAAAGTGATCCAAATCCATGGTCATTCCGGACCCTTACTGATCCCAATATACTTACTCTCCAACAAGGGGACTCTACGACAAGGCAACCCATCCGCTCATGCTCCGACGAGGTGACTTACTTCTTGCACTTCGGTCCCATCACTCCGGACATGACACAAAGCGATCCAAATCCATGGCTCTTCGAACCATTGTTGAGCCCAATCTACTTACTCTTCGATGAGAGGACTCAGTGACAAGCAATCCCATCCGTTGACGCTCTGGCGAGCTGACTTACTTCTTGCACTCCAATCCCTGCTCTTCGGTCGGGAAATTAATGTGATCAATATCAATCATTATGTTCAAGTGGTTTATAAAATTCTAATCAATTCCAGGGGGTCATTAATCTCCGTTGGTCTTACCTAATCAGTTTTGGCCATCATTCACGGAGCCTAAGTTAGGGCATCTAGCAGACATCTAATCCTATCAAATTTACCTTCAGACTTCTAACTAAGAGCATGCTTAGGGACTGATCAGGATCCCGTACATGTGTGAGCGATCTAAGGTCATCATCGTCCTAAATAGTCATCTCAGGAATCCGACTCAAAGCATGCCTAGGGACCATTCGAGATCCTATACACGTGTAAGTGGCATGAGGTTATATTGCATCATCTATCGAGAATAAAAGGCGAGATAAAGATTCGAACCTGACCCTAAGCCGTCTTAAACTTTGGGTTATCATCCAATCGAAGTCTCTGATTCATAACCTCACCCCACACCTCATTTTTATAGGGAAATTCTAGCATATACTCTCTGGTAGCACGGTCATATTTTGACTTAAATTCTGGTGCGTAGCATTGTTTCTTAGACATGCTTCATTTCTGCCAAAACCAAGATTACCCATACCCCAAGTTATTAAGGTTTGGTACCAATCCATGTATGAGGATCGGTACTGATCCGTATGGTTGGTGTGGGGTTTGCTCTAGCTTGTTCTACTCTGCTTCCAGGTATGTGTGCTCCAGCTTCAGGCTCTGATTTTGGTCTGTAGCAACTCCGGCTGTTCCAAGTTGTCCCAGTCTTCTGAAGAAACTCCCCATCATCTCTTCCTAGCATGTTGTCATCCTTTCCTACGTTATATTCATCATGGTTTGCATCTCATCCCTCGTTATGTAGGTGGATGAAGGGTTGGCTCTTGAGGACGCTTCTTGGCCGCCCTCTTGTTGATTTCCTCCAACATTAATCTTCCTAGTTGATTGTCCTGTCACCTTGAATCTTTCTAAGTCTCAAATCAATGAATTTAAGTGTTTCTCAATGAAAGTACAGAAATGTTTGAATCAAAAAGAGCACAAACACCCAATAGATTTAGTGGAGAATAAAAGGTGAAGATAAGTAAATTAAAAAGAGCACGAGAAGAACACGTAGCATTTTTATAGTGGTTCAGCTAATTTTGGCCTATGTCCACTTAACTTTGTTAATGGTTTATAGTGCTATTTACACTTTTGTTCTAGCAGACCGATGTAAATCCATTACGGATCGGTATAAATCCATGACTGATTATAAGAAATTAAAGTAAGAGAATAAGAGAGCTGAAAAAGACTCTATAAAAATGAGCCATGCTTTCCTATTTATATATGTAGGAAGCCTAGAATCTCACCCCCATGATCTCCACATCATTCTTCATGCCAAAGACTAATTCTCCATAAAAAGTAGTGACCACCTAATTAAGGTCCATGGATCGGTATCGATCTATGTATTGGATCGGTACCGATCCATGAAATAGCCAAATGGGATGTTTTGAATGTTTTGTTCTAGCTCAATTCGTGCTTGGCTTCATGATTCCAATCTTGTTTGCACCATTATTAGCTTGTTTCTTAGTCCAAATGACGGATTTATGGATGAATGGAGTTGCTGACTTCAAGTGCTCGTGGAGATTAATAGAGAATTGCATGGGATCGATGAAATGGAACTAGCATCATCCCTTGTGTATAGGAGAATTTGGGGTTGGACTAGGTGAAATTTGCTGGATCGGTACCGATCCATGGTGTTGGATCGGTACTGATCCAAAACTTTGGTGGGTTTTGAGTTATGGTTTCTTAGGATGGCTTTGCACTTGCCTTGCAATCTTGGACATACTTGGTTTCTAGACTCCATGGCTATCCCTTTAGGCTTCCTGCCTTGATCGCTTACAAGTTTGGCTCATCAAGTTATTCTACATATTGCTTGGTCAAAACACTGGGTAATAATGGATAAAAAGCATTTAGTTCCGTAACATCTAGAATTGCCAACATAAAGAATTAATTTCTTTACTATTTCTAACATCCACACATATAGCTATAGTATATATAATATATAATTTAATTTACAACTTAGGCCTTAGGCCGAGATTTAGGCCAAGCCGGTAAAACGCTAACTGATCGACGGTTGATCACTGGAGTGGTCGACTGGCTCCAGTGAATGGTCGACCCGTCGAGGTGTTAATATTTCGGTTAATTTAATTATTGCCTTAAATTACTATTAATTTTCATCGTTTCCAAATTTAAACAGTAACCTACAAAATTCATATTAGAGTAATTACAGTAAACTTTAATTGTAATTTGGCATACAATAACCCTAATTACAGTGAACCCAATTTTATAGATTGATAATTTATAGCCATCCAAATTAGCCTAGGTTTAGCATCAATAAGGGTACCGGTTCATTTTAATTTAACCAAAAGGGTATGTTCAACTTGAATCAATTCTTAATGAACAAATTACGTTAACCAGTTTTGGATTAAAAGAAAGGGGTCATATTCATGTAGGTTTTAATAGGTGTTAAATTTTCAATCAAATTAAACAACATTCCCTTTCAGTTGAACACAATTCTAGATCAAAATAAGGTATAATAAAATTAAGTACATGTAAATCATCTTGCTAATCATGAACCCACTCACCTCAAAAAACTTTCCCCTCCATCTACTATAGATCTTCCATTTTCTTTAATTTAATCTTCCTTAACTTTCTACTTTGACTTTTAATTTAATTTGAAAAAAAATTAATCTGAGGAGAAAGAAAAATTTTGGGTTTCAAGGAGATAGAGCTTGAAGGTACAAGAAGTGAATTAGGGTTTTAGAAATTATCCTAGGGTTATATTTATAGGGATAGAAAGCAATCTCAGCTGCATGATTTAATACAACAAAATTTAGGCCGTTGGCCGCTCGAAATCTTAGTCGTTTTAACATGACCGGCCGACCGCTATAGTTGGGGGCGGTTGACTACTAGGAGTCGACCGGTTCCAATTTAGGTGTCGACCGGTTCCAATATATATGTTATCTCGTCTTTTGGCAAGGCCGTGATATCAAGAACTTGACTAGAGACAGAAGACAGTCCGCTTTGAAAATCAGTTATCTACAGATTCACGATAGATACAGGCAAACTTGGTCCGAGTTCGTAACTAGTCACAGTTAGCATTATATGTCAAGCAGAGCTATGCAAGGCAACATTCCAAATTTCAGGTCACTTGAAGTTTGTGTGCTCGAGTTATGGAACGATCAAGGTCCATGAGAAACACACCCATCTCGTATCCATCATTTCATATCCATCTATCTATATCCATCGGCATCGATACGAAATGAATATAACTTCATTACTCAGTGTCCATCATTCATATCCATATGGTTCAAACATATAACAATGGACTTCGGCACTTCCTAGATCGATCGCGCTTCACTTGGCCAGCAACTGCATTTCTCGTATCGATCACCTACTTGATCGATACGAATAATATAGCTTATAATCGAAACGAAGATGGTGGCAAGGCATTGATATGAGAAGTAAGGTATTGGATGAATACGAAAGAAGCGGTCAAACTAAAAGAAGCAATCCCTATGCACAAAATATGGATCCCCAAAAAGCGCGCAAGCTACATCATCGACACGAAGAGATCGATACGAAGGTATCGATACGAAATTTTCAGCCACTCCATATTTGCAACTTTGATCGATCAATAAGTCCACAGCCACAAATCCAAATATAATGAGATTTTTACAGAAGGTTGCATATCATCTAAGGAACAAGCATGATCGGTCGCAGCTCAATTGGAGGAACTTTCGATCGATATGAAAGCAATGTGGATCGATCCCAAATGGCACCAGATCGATTGTATAGGCCCACCTAAGCTTGTGAAAGGGTATTCCGCGATTCAAGGTAGATATTTTCAGCTTCACACCTATAAATAGCACCCTCATTGCAACTAAGAAAAGGACTTTTATGCTGCTGCTTGTGTGGAACTCCATTGTAATTCAAGTGTTAGCTGTTGTACTGTTGTAACTCAGTTTCTAATCAACAACAAACATCAAAACCTTCAAAGTGGACGTAAGCAATATGCCAAGCCATTATAAATTCTTGTTTTCTTTCTATTACTGCTTCTTTTTCTTGGTGTGATTGTTAGATTAACCTCATTTTATATTTTACTTCTTCATTCTAATCTCTTCAATTACACCCAAAGAATGTTGTGTCCATTTTTGGTACAAACACTTTAGCGCTTTCACTGAGAGAGCGATGCTTTTTCTCTGATTCTGAGGATCCCTTACTGTTGTTGGATTGCTAAAATCTAAGGAGGAGATCCAGATCCATCTTCTAGTGGTTCCTTCTAATCTATTCAAATCATTCCAAATCTAAGAAGAACTATATTCAACATGGTGCCAACTACAAGAACTGCTTCCAACGCTGCTAATCCTAAATGGAGGGATACGCAATGTCCCGTGCAACCGACTACTACAAGACAAACATCAGCTGGAGTTCCAAATCCACCCAGTCTAGTAACTAGAGAGGAATTCTAGACCCTCGTGTATGAGGTTGCTCAAAGCCTTCAAGAGCTCACTAAACAGATCCGTGCCAATAAGAAACTTGTGAACCAGTTGAATGAAGAAAGGCGAGGGAGTTCTAAAAGGGAGCATACCTCTTATTCCCTGTTTGACAGCTTGGCATTATCTGACTTCAATCATAGATCTACATGCCGACGATTAGATGAGAATTACGTGGAAGCCTCCAGACACCTGTATGCTGCAAATCCTGGATAAGTCGGGGTAGGTCCTTCTACAGGGCATCAAGTTGCACCCTCCTCCTAAGGAGGGGATCTTCTATGCAAGACTACTCATGACAACGCTGCTGTTTCTATAGATCTAGATGCCAAGATCTAGAACCAACCAGATCCAACCCCTCATCACCGCATTTGTGCCTACGATCCTCACTTCCATGAAGCACGGGAGCAAGGGAGGCGTTGAACTGACTGTAGATAGCGACTGGACCATCCTAGTGGCATGGAACTCGACCGTGCCTTGGTCCCGAATCTCCAAATGATTGATATTCCAACTATAATATGGCATATGATAAGAGAAAGTCAAGGCCTCACTAATGATGACTGGGGGATTTCTAGAAGTCATACCCCGTTCGCCAATAATATCTTACATGCGGAACCACCCATCGATTTAGGATACCGATCTTGTCGGTGTATGAAGGAAATTTGTACCCCAACTAACATATTCTAAAATATGCATAGCTTATGAATGCTACTCGAGCTGATGATGCGGTTAAGTGTAGAAGCTTCCCTATCTCCTTAGGAGGCATTGTGACTATGTGGTTTACCCGTCTACCACCAAGATCTATTTCATGTTTTGACCAGTTGGCTACTAAGTTTGTGGAGCAGTTTCGTATGCATGCTACAAGACCGAAGGATGTTAACACGTTGTCCAGTGTTACTCAAGCTCCAGGAGAGACTCTAAGGCATTATCTGGAAAGGTTTCACACTGATTACGTCGAAGTCAACAATCCCAACGACAACTTTATTCTGATGGCATTGGCTAAAGGGACTGATCCTGATTTCAAATTTGGTGATTGGTTGGCTGGGAAACCTCCACTTTATTGGGTCGTTTCTTTGCAAAGGCAACCCAGTTTTTGAGGAAAGAAGATGCTAAACAGTTTAGGAAGCAGGACATCATGAGGCCCAGTAGTGAAGGTATCCAGAGTAATGTTATAGTGAAGCAGATCGGGGAGAGCTCCAGTAAAGTACAGTTAAATATTCAGAATAAACAAGGCTAACTGAAGGGTAACGTAGGTCAAGGAAAGAAGAGAGACCCTCATCGAGGGAGACCGAGAGCTCCTATGTTTAATCAATATACTCCCTTGAACACGTCGCTAGAGAATGTTGATCTTCAAAGCTGTAATACAGGGCAGTACAAGAAGCCAGCTCCAAAACTGTCATCAGAGAAGCAGATTTAAACCGAGAAATTATGCAGATTCCACGATTGTTATGGCCTAACACTAATGAATGCCGTCATTTGTAGGATATTATTAAAAGGTTGATTAGAGAGAGAAAGTTAAAGCAGTTTGTCCAGGCTCCGCAGGATACTAGAGTGAACTATCCAACCCCAATCAGGGCCAAGACCAGGCTAGGCCTGAGGACCTTGCACGTACTAGCGGGAGGTTGGTGATTAATACTGTGAGTGATGGCCCTTATTCGGCTGATCGGAGCTGAAAGGAAAGGTAATCATATGCTAGTTCGATTAGGCATGTGGACTTCGAATGTTGTAGTGGTACCGTCGAAGGGGCCCTCGCAAAGCAACAGAGGACGTTGACAGACGACATCGTTTTCAGAAACCGCGATGCCAACAGAGTCGAGTCCCCCACCATTGATCCATTGGTTATTGCTACCCAAATAGGTGCTGCTTGGATGAAGAGGATCTTAGTTGACTGTAAACATACTTTTCAAGCATGCTTATGACCAAATGCTGATGGAAGCGAAGGATCTGAGACCGTGTCAGTCATATATACATGGTTTCAATGGAAGCGCCACCATACCAGTTAGAGTGATAGAGTTACCTGTTGAGTTGGGTGTTGGTGATTGTTGGAGAGTACGAATGTTATAGTTTGTGATGTTGGATATACATTCCCCTTACAATGCTTTTCTGGGCCGACCGACCCTGGTGGACTTCAGGGCAGCGATTGCCTCTTGGTGCTTGACTCTGAAATTCCCCGCTGATAATGGAGTTAGGATGATCCATGGAGATCATGTGGCCGGATGTGCCTGTTATGCTGCGGAACTATGGGATGTGCAATGCAAAGAGTAAGGTAAAGGTGTGGAGGAATCTCTTTGTGTCCATATCTCGAAGAATTGACAACTAACGCTTGAGCCAAGGCTTGGGTGCCACAACTAGTTTTCAAAATATCTTGATCCTAGAGACAACGAAGATAAAGGAAAGCCCAAGAATACCAGGCTTCCCCGGTAGAGTTGATAATTGATGCCCCGATCAACGACGATGACAATCCTAGAGTGGTAAAGATCGGATCTCAGCTCAGCCTCCATATAAGACAAGAACTGGTTGATTTTCTCCAAGAAAACCTCGATGTGTTTGCCAGGACTCATTCAGACATATGTGGGATCTCGCCGAATATCGCAAGCCATGCTATAAACATCGACCCACGGCACGCCCCGGTGAAACAAAAAAGGCGCGGTATGGATTCAAAGAGATATGCTGCCCTGAAGGAAAAGGTGGATAAACTCAAGGTTAATAGGTTTATTCGTGATGCTTTATACCCTTAGTGGGTATCGAATACAATGCTTATCAGAAAGTCGAATAGAAAATGGCAGACATGTGTGGACTATTTAGATTTGAACAAATCCTACCACAAAGACAGTTTCTCGCTTCCCAGAACCGATCAACTAGTGGATTCAACAGCTGGACATGAGCTCTTATCTTTCATGGACGCATACTCCGGTTACAATCAAATCCTGATGCACCTTCCTGACCAGGAGCACACTAGCTTTAATTACCTAGGATTTTATTGTTACAAGGTGATGCCATTTGGACACAAAAATGCAGGAGCAACTTATCAGAGGCTCGTAAACAGAATGTTTGCAAACCGATGTAGGAAGACTATGGAGGTGTACGTAGATAACAAGCTCGTGAAGTTGCAACTATCCAACAACCGTATCGGTGATTTAGTGACGATGTTCAATGTATTCCTAAATCCACTGAAGTGCCATTTTGGAGTCACGTCTGGAAAGTTCCTTGGGTTTATTGTCAATGCCAAAGGAATTGAAGCCAATCATGAAAAGATCTGGGCAATTAGGAATCTCAAAATTTGAAGAACCGTAAAGCAGGTGCAAAGTCTTAATGGAAAGGTGGCAGCCTTAAGCAGGTTCATTTCCATATCCACGGAAAATTGCATTCCCTTTTGGATCTAATTAGAAAAGGAAAACAAAATTTTGAGTGAATAGAGGAGTGCGAGGGCACCTTCCAGGCACTAGTACAACATCTGGCAACATCTCCTATTTTGTCGAAGCCAGTTGATTACGAGAAGTTGTATGTCTATTTGGCGGTTTAAGAAAATGCAATGAGTACCGCATTAGTTCGAGAAGAGGATCAGATCGGATCCAATGACTAGTCTATTATATCAGTAGAAGATTGACGAGGGTGGAAAGAAACTACCCAAAGATAGAGAAGCTGGATTATTGTCTTGCTGTGACCTCGAGAAAGCTCCGCCCATATTTCCAGGCTCATCCGATCACTGTTTACACCGACTAGCCGTTACAATAGATCATGACATGACCTGAGACATCTGGTAGATTGCTCAGGTGGAATATCAAGCTAAGTACATTTGATATCACTTATATGCCAAGGAGATCTATTCAAGGACAAGTTCTGGCGGACTTTATAGCTGAATTCACCATACTGGAGGACTTTCCTGAAACCAATGATCCTCCCAATTATATGTGGAAGGTATACACCGATGTTGCATCACATGACCGGTGCTTAGGCACCAGAGTAGTGCTCGAAACTCCAAAGGGGCGATCCTTATGCCATGCTTTAAAATTTGACTTTTGAGCAACTAATAATGAAGCTGAGTATAAAGCCTTGCTCGTTGGACCGAGGCTGGCCAAGGATTTGGGAGTCGTCGTTGTGGTAATTTGCTACGATTCACAATTGGTGGTGTGCCAGCTTCGAGGAGAGTATCAAGTCAGAGACCAAAGGTTGGCCTCCTATTTTATACAAGTCCAAGAAGTGTTTGTAGGATCATTTTCACCCTAGAGGGGGGGGGGAGGGGGGTGATACCGAAACTAATGCGGAAATAAAACTAAAAATAGAGAGAAATGCAGTAAAGATCGCACATAGATCTACCCAGCTTTGGCCAAAACCTGCTTACGTGCTGCCCCCATGGTTTTTACTAGAAATTAAGTAATCTGACACTTACAAACACACGTAAACTTGCGATACCTGCTAACTTGATTAACCTAACTCTAAGCTCAAAACCCTACCATAACTCAGCCACCGAGTTGTGAATTCTCGAACTACAAAACCGTAGTTCGTAACCTAGTTAATCTAGTGTTTGATTCAGATAATAAACAAAAAAAAAGTACTAATAATTGAGTAAAAACCCTAATTCAATATTTGTCCCAAATAAATAATAAAAGAAGAATAGTGCTGCCCAATCAAATCATAAACTGTGCTCCCTTTTGTTTTGCTTCCTTCTAATTCACGTCGCTTTTTTTCTTCGTGATTCTGGAATTAGGGTTTCTTAAATTGAGGCACCGTTTGGAAATTAGAATCGTATGCTCATTTTCTTTCGTTCCTCAATACGATTGCTGCTTCTTCGTTCGGTGCTATTCGATTAGCTTGTGGTCGCTTCAATTTAGTTGAGATCGAATGATGCTTTGAACTGGCATGTGATTTGCCCCTTTTCGATTTTGATTATGCTCGACTCGATTCGAGTTATGGATTTTTTTGGTTTGTTCTATGTAAGCTCTTCAAAAAATTTCTCAAACTTGAATGAATATTGTCGATGATGATTTTGGGTTTAAATAGGGATAAAATCCCTAAATTTTCAGTTCATAATTTTTTTGGATTAAATTCTACAATTTCTTTGCTCGGCCATTTCACTTTCAATTGAACGATTAAGACGATTTTTGACTAATTAAGTTAATCCTCGGTTGAATATGTTTTCGATATATTTGTAATTATTTAAAAGCATTTGAATTGTTCCGTAGTTTACTCCTACGACCTGTTCATCGCTCGCTTAAGGATTGATACTTTAATTTGAGATAGTGTTGACCTCCTGAAATATGACTTGTTTATCATGTGACCTTTTCTTTGTGACTTTAAACCATTTATAGAATTTTTAGTTGAACACTTCAACAGTGTTTTGTTTGGGCATTTTCAATTCTTTGTTGAAATATGACCTTGTTCAAACTGCTACATTTTCTACTCCTTGATTGGTTCATTGACCGGCGACTGCTTCCTCATATTTTCTATACTATGATTAGCTTCGAGTTAAATTTTTAAAACTAAATTCTGATTGTTATGATAGTCTGGAGTAGTTGTTGTGTGCATTGTTGTTTTGCACTACACATCCACACTGGTCTAGTTGCAGCCCTTGTGTTCACCACCATTTAATTCTGTTTTCACTTCATTCTTGTACCTTTGTTATTTTAGTTTGAGTCATGTTTCATATTGCTTTGTAATTGAAGTCTTGTTGCATTGTGTTGTTCCTGAACATGTTTGAAGCTTTGTTGTCACCTCTGTTGCATATGTATAGAACCGTTGCACCACTTTGTATATGCGTGCATATGGTCCGATTCGGTTTCTATGTTGCATTGTGACTTGCCTTGAGTTAAACTGATCTGGTCTATCTGATTCTTGACTGGACTATTCTGGTTCCATTTGGATGAAGTCTGGTTCACATGTGGACTTGTAATTGAATCTGGTTGCATTTGAAGTCTACACTGTTGTGTTCTGGTCTGCATTATGATTGTATTATTGCACGTATTATATCTTCATGGTTCTTCATAGCTTGATGCTCTTACTTTACTTGTGAGCATTCATGTCGACACTGGTTGAATATAGAGCTGGTCTGCATTGATGTTGTCTTGTTCTTTCCTTTATACATTTGTAGTCTGGTTGAAAGACTGTTGCCTTGTTATCGTGTTCTAGTTTGAATCATTTAAAGTCTGGTGTAGTTGAGATGCTTTTGTACTGCTGTGTCATTTTGGCCTTGTTCCACTTGCATTGCTTCAACCATCCATGCTGGTGTGTCCTTGTTGCCTTTGGTCAAGTTGAGTATGTTTGTGTGATTGTTGTGCTTATGCTCTATCCACTTCAAGTGCTTTCTTCATGACTTTGCTGTATGATATGATTTTCATGTTATTGTAGTCATGCTGACTCATTTGAACTGAGCTTGTGACCATGTCTGAAATGTTGTATGTGTGTTGTTTTGCATTGCACTTGAGTTGAATCCAGTCTAGGCTTGGGTTTGACCTTGTGCTCATCAGTCCTTGCAATTTTAACAAGCAAGTTTATATCGGTATGCACTACCTTGTGACATGTACAGTGATACACTCTACATGTCACAAGTTGTTCATGTAATATGAATTAAAAGAAAATGAACACGAACAACCCAGATAACTGAGGCAAATAATATTTTCGAACACACACTTCATTGTGCACTGCAAAATATTTCATTTTCAATTTTACTACGTCGGTGTTTATGCAGATAGTTCAGATGCTGCATACAAGATGGAAAAGAGTTGAAGATCAAATACGAGTGATGAGTGAATTATATAGTGAGGTGAAATATGTATGTAAAATTGTATAGTGAAAATTGTGTTGTAATTGAAACTATGTAAATGTAGCGAGAGCTTAAATTTGTACTATTCGAATTTGTAATAAAATATTTGTTAAAATAAAATATTTGTGTTATTTATTTTATTCAAAAAAATATTTTTTTAATTATGTGGAACAATAAAATAGTACAATAAAAAATAATTTTAAATGAATATATATATATATATATATATGTTCATTATCATCAAACAAAAATCATACATTAGTATATTCTTTAGTGTTGAACCGGTTTAGCTATTATACTATCCACTGTATACCTCGAGAGTGGAATCAAAAGGCCGGTTCTTGCAAAACTGGCCAGCACTGGCGAAGCACAACAGATGGGACTCATCCCCGTGGAGACGCTTGTTGCTCCAAGTATTGATCGAGTGGAGACAGACTGGGTTCATGAGGTAACCCCTAAGAGGGAGTCATGGATGGATCTAATTAAAAACTATCTTAAACACGGAACGTTACCCGAGCGCAGAGCGAGAAGAGACAGGTCTCGCGAAAGGCTTCACGGTTTGTTATCCAAGATAGAGCCTTGTACAGAAGGGTATTTTCTGTCCCTTTACTCCATTGCATCGTCCGTGATGAAATCAAGCGAGTGTTATAGGAAGTGCATGAAGGAGAATGTGGCAACCACACTTAAGGGCAAGCCCTGGTAAAGAAGACACTCACGTACGGGTACTACTGGCCAACCGTAAACCGAGACGCATCGGATTAAGTTAAGAGATGTGATACGTGCTAGGAACATGCCAGAATTTCAAGAGACCCACCAACCGAGATTACTCAAATGGTCAGTCCGTGGCCGTTTTCCACATGGGGTATTTATATAACAGGGTCCTTGCCTCTAGCTAAAGGTTATGCAAAGTACGCCATCGTTGCAGTTGACTACTTTACTATGTGGGAGGAAGCTGAGCACTTTGCTACTGTCATGACGAAGAAAGTAATCAACTTCGTTGTATGCAACATCACCAGTTGCTTTGGCCTACCATAGATGATATAACTGACAACGGGGCCCAATTTTATAGTGTCGAGTTTTAAGAATTTCTACCAATGCTATCGCATCCAGAAAAATTCTCGGCAGTCGCACACCCTCAAGTGAATGGACAGGTCGAAGCTGTCAACAAAGTCATCAAGTCCATTTTGAAGAAACGACCAGAAAAGGCTGGAGGTAAGTGGGTCGATGAGCTTCCCAGAGCCTTAGGCATATCGAACTACCCACAAGTTCGCGACTGGCCATACTCCATTCATACTTTCTTACCGCTCCGAAGCCGTTATTCCAGTTGACCTAGAAGTGCCTTCTCACCATGTGACTTATTACGATCCAAGGAAAAATCCCATCCTACTTGCAGAATCTCAGGATTTATTAGATGAGAAGCATGAAGAGGCTGATTTTAGGGCAATTGCACATCGCAGCTGAGTCGCCCGATTATACAATGCCAAGGTCTGACCTAGAACCTTTGAAGTCGGTGATCTCATAATTAAGCCAGTCTATTCAGTCCCTTGGCACATGAATCTGACATGAGAAGGACCGTATGTCATCGTACATAGGCTGGGAGATGGCACATTCAAGATATCGACCGTTGATGGTTTCACTCTACTATGAGCATGGAACGGTGAAAGTCTTCGTCGCTATTACATATAACTGGCCTTCATTCATTTAGTTTGCTTTCCTTTTCAAGTTTGTTTATGCAATTCGAGAATTTGTACTTGTATAAGGCAAACGATTTTGCCTTGACTTCATATTTTAGCAATAAAGCGCAGACTCATTAAGCTAAATTAGTGATTCCTAAGTGCATCATGCAACCGCTAAGATGTAAGAAGAGCCGAGTTCCATCTTACGGTGGGGCTCATTCAAATAAAGAGTGATCGTGATCCGATCGGACACTCGTTAGATGAAACCCCGAGCTCGGGAGGCAAAGAATAATCAATTAAAAGAGAATTGAAACATGACAATTCACCAACAAACTCCATCTTCCAAAGTGCGAGCTGAAGTGCAAACTCCCAAATTAGGACATGGATTGACCGTCCAACTCAAGGAGGAAGGATCCGTCCATCCACGACCTCGCCTCTTTCTCGGCTTGAGGATGATGGACCCGCCCATCCACGACCTCATTTCTTTCCAAACTCAAGGAGGATGGATCCGCCTATCCATGACCTTGTTTCTCTCCAAGCTCAAAAAGGGATGGATCCATCCATCTACGAGTTCGCTTACCATATCAAGGAGGATGTGATTTGACCATCCACGACCTTAACCGGCTCCTTATTCCCAGACCGCGAATATTATCCTGATCCTTAAATAGATGTGACCGATCATCCATCAACTAACTCTAGATTCCCGAACTATGGGCTGGAGTATAAACATTAAACAGGTGAGATTGACCACCCATAAAATAAATTACATCCATGGAGTGTGAACGTAATCCTGAACAATAAGCAAGCGTGATTGATCGCCAGCATACAAAGTTTAATCCCCAGAGTGTGGATGCAAATGCCAGTAAATGAGCGAATATGACCTGACCGCTCAAAACTCATGTTACCTTTACTCGATTCCGACTAAGTTAAATCAAAGTTAGTGAAGGCAAATGGCGATTCCCAACTAACTATGTCAATTATCCCCAGAACTAGGGGCATAACTAAAGTACCAGCAGCTGACTGAGAAAATACAATGTTGGAACTCGACTTAACGTTTGATTATGACCCAAAGCCACGATCTTAATATTTAAAGACGGAACTTGAGTTTGACTCAGAGACTAAAAGCTTCATGAGTACATTGAATGGAAAATGTGAATGCTTAAATACGTAAGCAAATAAACACAAAGTCATGGCAGAAAACCGAAAAGGAATTTTAGTTATGCATTCTTCAGAAAAGCCATACAAATCTTTCTAAAGAATTCCTATAAGCAGGGGGCCAAACCCGCATCTATACATGGCCTACAAAAAGCTAGAGAAAAGAAGCTTATTCTAACTATCTACAAAAGAGGAAGTCAAAATGCTAATCTACACCTTCGGTTTCCTATCCTTTTTAACTTTCTTTAGCATAGATCCGCTCGAGCTACTGCCCGAACCTCTTTTGAAACCCTTGCCTCCCCAGCTCACTTAAATTGGCTTATCTCCCGCCTGAGAATCGATGCGGTCTCCCCCTAGGAGCCTACGGAGATTGAAGTATTCTCTGGATGAGGAGATGGTGGAATGGTGGAACTTACGACACTAGAAGGATAAGGCGCGCTAGTCTCAATTATGGTGCCACCTGGAGAGAGCATGAGGATCGGGGTAGGACCAGGGCCCACATACCTCCACCGGCTCTAAGACTTTGCTCAATCTCAGCCTTAATTTCCTCTATTATTTGTTCCTCCCGATCCACATGCTCGCACGTCGGGATATTTCCGGTCGGACCTAAGTAACCCGCAATAATAACATCTTCATCCACGTTAAAGGGCATCTCAATACTCAGGTCGCTTTGGCGACTGAGAAATGCTTCCATCAATTGGTCATCAAATACGAAGCTGCTATCATGTATCTCCTCAGCCGAAGTGGTAACCGTCACAGTTGTGGCCTCTGTTATTTATGCCTCCTTCTCGTGGTGAACTTCTTGAATTATAGAATGTTTGGCCGATGCAGAATCTAAGGCTGAATAAATATAGGGGAATGTGTTAGTAACGTCCTCTAACAATTTCTTGCATTTTGAAGAATAGGAGAAGTGTCCAGCATACCTTCCTCAGATTGGCTCCCAAGTTGAGCCAACATGCCTTCCGAGCTATGCTCGATGACTGGAGAGAGATGTGGCCCATCAGGATCATACTCTGGGACGACTAGGGGATCGACATAAGATGTGGGCGTAGTTTGAGATGTTGGAGGCACTTCAAAAGCAGTGTCATGGTGTTCACCCTTATATCCTTCTCCAGCCTCTGGGTATTTGGCATGCCTTGTATGATTGGAAGGGATAGTCCTTGCCAAGCCAGTTCAAGTTGTGGTTCCTTAGGGAATTTGTATTGTAGGTGACCGGGAGGTCCTCAAATTCGCTTTCCATATTGGCCTCAACGACTTTTATTTCCCTTCTAACCCTGGTGTCAGTTTCTTCGGCCTTTTGATTTGCAATGTCCCTCTCCACTCTAAGCTTCACCACCTTCTTGCATGCTTCCTGGACAGCCTTATTAGCTTCATTTTTCCTTTGCTAGCCTCGGTCAGCTTTTCCTTTAATTCGACAAATTCTTTCAGTGCAACTTCCCTTTCTCGGATAATAACAGTGTTGCAGTGACCCAACTGTTGCACCAAGTCCATATGAGTTTTTCTCATTCCTTCCATGAACTTCCTAGCTTCCTTAACCCTCGGGCCAGCCTCCATCTCAGTTTTTCTTAAGGACTTGAGCTCATTGGTGAGCACCTCTATTATTTTTTCCTTGTGAGAAAGGTCGCCCTCAAGTTTCTCAATCGCCTTGGCTCGTTCGAAGGATACAACCGAGACCCGTTCTGCCATTTTAACCCACTCATGGTATTGGCTATATGCATCATGCATAAAATCTTGCACCAGTTTTTATATATCATTTGAGATCTTCTTTAAGTTGGGAGGAAAGTGGAAACCATCGAAGCATATATTCAGGAAATCTTTCTTTAGTTTAGCAATGCGGATGGCTCCTTCCCTGTTGGCTCTATGACAGTTTGTTCTATGGCAACAGTAGCATATGTTTCAATTCTGCGGTGCTGTTTGCTGATTTTTGGAGTATGGAATAGCACTATTTGGTGCAAGGATTCAGAAGATGGCATACTGAGGCTAGAAGGCTTAAAAGGCCCTTTCGGTGACGAAGATCGTGACCTAGAGCGGCGTCTGCTTTAGTGTGATCACTCTTTTTCCTTATTGTGGCGCTACACTTCTGGCTAAAACGGTAGCAGCGACCATAATCTCTCTCGCTCTCGTAGTGGTATGATTCAGAGTGCGATCCGGACTACCGGCGTGTAGAGCTGAGTTTTCCAAGCATAGAACTTTCCTCACCATTGTATCTGCAAAAAAGAGGAAGGAAATCGATCATCGCCAAATATTGAGAAGCATATGATGGAATATCGTGCATTGCCGTGAAGTGCATGTATGTATATGCAAACCCCCCAACCGATTGGTCATTGCAGCTTTACTTATTGGATTCGGCTCTCCTATATCTATTGAGGTTAAGTCTGCGTTGGTTCTTGATGGGGAGTGGACCCCCTCTAGCCCAACATCAAGGAACAATGGTAACTCCTCCGGGATAGGAATATCCGATAGCCATTTCAGTGAACTTTTGGTCAGCAGAGAAGAGATCTTCGGACCTACAGAAGTAGTAACAAGTTGGGTTTCTTCGGTGCTCTTTTGCCTCTTGATTTTATGGACAGGAGTTTTGCCTTTTCTCTTCAACACAGATGATTGAGGGCCTTGCGGAGGCACGACCGTGGGCTCTTGGCCAACTTTTGTACCCTCAACATTACGAGGTTCGATTATTATTATGTCGGGCACGTCCTGAGCTCCCTCGACAGGGGGAATGACAGGAGCTCGTCTTCTGCCTTGTCTTATTCAGGACACTCTTGTTACTCCAGTGAGCCTTATGCTCTGTCCTTCCTCTAAAAGCCCGACGGCTATTAAATTGTTGCCAGTGAGAATTTCGTCTATTTCTCTTAATTCAACAGGCACTGCCTGAATTGTCCTCACCAGCTCTTTATACTAGGCTCCTTTGGGCCATGGAGTAGCATATGTAAAAGAAACGTAGCAATGAATTCAGCATTAATCTATATTATCCACTCATTCTTAACAACGAAACAAGTAATAGAACTTACGTTTGGCAAGCCACCACTTGGCAAATCCTGGTGGGCACCTCACGTAAAACCACTCTGTTTTAAATTAGCTCATCTTGCCCCATGCATTTGTCATAGCTTGGCAGTTTCTAATAGCTTCCAGGAAGGTGAAGATGGATTATCTGCTTAACTCTTGACATCAAATAAATATCTGATCTCGTCGACAATCGAAGGACGGAAGAGATGTTCTATAAATATAATGTACAAACTTTTGAGTAGCATGTATCCGTTAGGGTGAGTTGAGAAGGTGCGATCCTCAGATAAATAGCAAATCCCTAATGAACTGGTTGAATGGGGGCATTGTTCCAGTCTAGCACTTGAATCTATTGCATGCGGTGAACCCTTCCGGGGGATTGTGTGCTTTATCTTCTATATCTGGTAACCAAACTTCTTCCAAAGACAGTCCGTGTCTAAGGAAAATTCTACCTAGCATTTCTTTTGTAATCTTGGACCAGACGAAATCTTCCAGATTTATTAGGCAGTTCATCTAGAGAAGGATTCACTGTATCTGCCGAGACATCCAGCCTTTCTATTCTAGGGAATGGAGGACTTTGAACATCTTGCTGCTCTGACCTTTCAGTATCCATAGCCATTGAACTGAGTAAAAACCATTATTAGATGGTAAAAAAGACCCGTGTTCCCCCAGTGCAAAGTGAGTATCGTGTTGTGTAATGAAATGCTGCATAGTACTCTAAATTTCTACAAGGTAAAAGATGGTAGTGAGATAAGACTTCGAGATTCGATCAGAGAAACCATCATCGCTAATCGTCTCAACCACGCTATTCCGACTACAGAGAACGATCCATTTTCCAATTTTTATGTTTAACAAGTTATAGTTCCATCAACGAGCTTTGAGGGATAACCACATATGCAATTTTACGGTCGAGTCCAAATATGCAAGGCTAAAGCTCATCGGAGTCGAGTGTTCGAGTATGCAAAGGTCATAACATTCGTATCCATCATAATTCATTTCGGATTGTTCCCATGAAGCAAGCCTACGTATCGATTTCATGTCACTTGTTCGTATCGATCTATGATTCAGATCGATAGCCTCTTTGTATCAATCAAACCTTTGGGTCGATAACTTGTTCATATCGATCACTTCACCCATAGCCTTCATTCGTATTGACGCTCCTCGTATCCATCATTCCATCACTTCGTATCGATCCTTGGAATTTGATTTTAGATTGATCAAATCATATCTTACCCATATCGATACGAGTTGCTCCACCTTGGATCGATCAACAAGCCAATTTTTTCACATCGTTTCTGGACGCTTACTCTTTACCTCGACCTTGACGACTACTTTCCACCATCTCAAAAACTCTATGTATTCTAATCGGTTCCACATCCATCCCCTTGTATCGATATGAGATCATCAACTATGTTAGACAGACTTGGAGTCAGTCGCTCCATGTCCATCGATCCTCTCCAACTACCCTCCTTCAAATCTCCAAATTGCCATTATCCACACTCTTAACCTCACCTCAGTCGCACTCCGGTGCCAACGACACTGGAGATAGCCGTTGCCATGAATAAAATGGCACGAACTCAAGTCTCGTCATTATAAGCATGGTTTTATTGATTATTTACCTAGCTCGAAGGATCTAGGTTAAAGATTAGTAGTTTGGTATTTGGGGATAAGGATCTATTGTTTCTTCTTTTTCTCTGATGGATACAAAATGGCGATAGAAGCAAGGTGGAAAAATATGCTAAGTACAAAAAGTATTTATACTCCTTCATATCCAACATGAAAGACGATTCGTATCCCAGTTTCCTCACCGATCGAATTGGCCAACGTGCCCATCGATACAAAGCACATCTTTCGTATCCATCGATACGAAGTGCATCTTTCGTATCCATCGATATGGAGCACATTTAAACACCAACATCTCGTATCCAATGGAACAAAGCGTTCCCATGCGTTTATGCTCATAACTCTCGTATCCATCAATACGAAATCCACATTGTACAACAATTCAAGCCAAATCATATCCGTCATTATGGAATGTGGAAAATTCATCTCGTATCGATCACCATCGATACGAAATCCACTCTGATGCGCCCCAAATCGATCCAGGAGAGGATCGATATGAAGAAGGACATCAAAACAACCATCAATTGTTGTTGCAACTCGGATTTCATATCGATTCAGGAGAGGATTGATATGAAAATCAATCTAAAAGGAACGATCAATTGATGGCAAGAACTTCTTTTCACCAAAATCGATTTAAAGAAGGAAAAAGAAGAAGCAAGAACTTGATAATAACCTATGGACGTGCAAGCGTAAATAGGAGTCAGGTTAAAATACGTGCATGCATGCTATACTAACGTTTGATTCTCAAAGTTAATAGGAGTTGAATGCTTACTAGGTTATAGCCAGAACAATCAACAACAAATTTCTAGCACTTGACCTTCAACTACAATAAAAATTGCGTGATCATTAGCAGTATACAACGTGATATTTATACAAATGGAAATCAACCGAGGGTTGCATATCTTGATGAAAGGACAACAACTGTTTAGTGAATCTATTGGAGCCTTTTTAGAATGAAGATTGTGGCTTTCTAAAGCACGTCATGTTTACATAGGATGTACTTTCGGGGGGTAAATGCTATCCCCCCTTTTGGCAAGGCCATGATATCAAGGACTTGAATAGAGACAGAAGACAGTCCGTTCCAGAAACCAGTTATCGCAGATTCACGATAGATACATGCAAACTTGGTCCGAGTTTGGATCAAGCCACGGTTAGCATGATACGACAAGCAGAGCCATGCAAGGCGACATTTCAAATTTCAGGTCAATCGGAGTTCGTATACTCGAGTTATAGAACAATCAATGTAACGACTCGGTATTTTCAACCATTCACATCCATTGTAAGTGTATGGGTAGATACTCATGCCGGAATTGAATTGCTCAAAATACCGCGTTGTAAATAAAAATTTGGCAAACCTCAGAATATACAGTAAATAAAAATCACAGATCACAGACACAGAGTATATGATAATGCAGCGGAAGTAAAAGAGGAGATAGTAGTTCATGGAGCTACTATATAAAATGTAAGATACATCAGGGTTAAATAGGATACAATAGAAGAGTAACAAGTTACATCAAGTACAAATCATATACATCACTGAAACACTGGATACTGAAACAAAATAGATGGCTGGATCTTCAAGGAAAGCTCCAACTCCGAAGGTGAATCTTGAATGCTAACTCAATCAATCTGACCCGAGCGTAAAGAAAAACACAAAACCCTCGAGTCAGGACATAAATACTTATAAACTGTAAATCAACTCAAGTGAACAGTAACAAAATGCATTAGTAACTTAAAGGATGCTTGGGACCGCCCATCCTCTAAGGATCCGTTAAACTATTTACTATGTAGTAATAATCGCTATATACGGTAGTATCTAATCGGTAAAGTATAATCATATAGAAAATAGCGTTAAGGGGATGGTGAACCTTAACGCGGTCGGATCTTTGAAACCAAAATCGTAGTGGGCTCGATATAAGGATATGACACGGCACGCGAGGCAATGCCAGGGTGGATACGCCGTTTGCACTCCCGGACCGGTGGTGACGGCAAGCCAGCAGCTTCTGCCCACCTCGAACAATACCCTCGAATCAAAAGTGGCGCCACCGAATCGAATCACAACAGTAATAGAATGGTTTCCGATGGAGCATGCTCGATGAAAGGGTGCGACCCTTTGTGTAGCCCGGTATAGCTCCTGTTTTAGTCATATATGCCAACTCAGGGGAGTTGGGTCCACGTAATATATACCTCGACAACGTCGCCACCATCCTACTTCATTCTGGAATCTCCACCGCGTACACAGTTGTTAAAGTGGCTTTCAGTATTGGCCGGCTATAAGACAATATCCGATCCCGGTCTCTTTAACAACCAATCGTTATTATAACCCGTAGTTATAGCTTTAAAAATATTTTATACTTCAAAATAAAATATCCTTTTCAATCCAAATCTTTATCAAAATAAAGATTAAATCATTTCCAAAACCATTTCAATATATCATCGTAAAGTATCTTTCAATTCAAATATTTATCAAAATAAATATCAAGTCATTTCTAACCATTTCAATATATTAAATTTTCATACCTTTCAACACTACCTTTCAAATCATTTAATATATCAAAATATCATAACCTTTCAAAGCTTCATTTCCAAAATATCATATCTTTCAGAACTTCTTTTAAGTCATGTTAATATCAAAATGTCCTATCTTTCAAACTCCGTGTTTCAAATCATTTAATATCAAAAATATCATATCTTTCAAAACTTCGTTTCAAATCATTTTAATATATCAAAATATCATATCCTTTCAAAACTTCATTTCAAATCATTTTAATATATCAAAATATCGTATCTTTTCAAACTTCATTCATTTCAAATCATTATTCATTTTATTCAATCTAAAATACCATTTCAATTCATATTTTAAAACAGTTTATATTACCAAAATTCTTTTTTATCATTTCAATGATGTTATTATGTTTAATAATTAAATTATTAAATTTTCAAAAATTTCAACTTCCAAAGTTTATTTATTCACTTAAGTTTATCAAAACCATGAAAATTCACTTTTCGCATTATTTAGAAAACTTATACGGAAAGTTACATTCAAAACAGTTCAATTTAACAAAAGACACCATTTTAAAATGTTATACTAGGTTTACTTAAATTTCGGATAACTTAGTTAAATTCAAAAATTATAGCACTTACAACAATTTCTATAACAGTTTTTTTCAATAGCCTTTTTTTTTAGTTCATTATCATCGACTACAGTATTTACAATTGCTGTAATATCATTTACATTGTAATTAATATCATTTCAAAAATGCAGTCAATTAACTTCAAATATTCAATAAAATTTCTCAACCAGTTATATTTTTATTAAAACATTTTTAACTTATAAAGTCATACATTTTCACATTTATAACATCATTTAATTTTCCTCAAGTTCATGATTTTATAGGGTTAAATTTCCATTTAAAAATCAAGATTTAATAATAATTAACTTATTAAAATGCAATGTTCAATTTTAAAATCCATTACATTAAATTTCAACTTAACACTTAAGTTCAAATTCTCAAATATAACTTAGTTTTATTTTTATTTGCTTAACTAAAAGTTCACTTTTACGTCAATTTCATAAATTTCCAATTTTAGTTATATTTCAAAAATTCAACTTACGATATGCATTCATTTCACATTTCAACTTTATTAAAATCATTAATATGATATAAAAATCACTTTAAATTTATTTAAATTCAAATTATCATAAATTTATCATAATTTCATGTTCACTTAAATTTCCAATTATAATTAAATCAAAATTTCCAAAATAACTTACGTTCAAAATTTCTAACTTTTTCATTAATTCATTTCACTTACAATTATTCAGAAAATCAATAATAATTTACAAAAATACTATTTTTATTAAATTTAAAATCAAAATATTATAATAATTAAATTTCTAAAATATTTAAAATTTTAAAAAAACATATTTTAACTACGGGCCTGTATATAATTTTCTACGTTAGGTAAAGTGATACAGGTAATATATCATTTCGACCCGTAATTTACAAAGAAAATCCGGGTTTTATCATTTCAAACCCGCAATCCCAAGTTAAAATAAATTAAATAAAATAAATCAGGCCTATCATTTCAGCCCATAACATTTTTTTTCTAACAGGGAACTTGCAGTGTAATCATATACAGGAATAATATAAACAAGGTCAATATCACAATATATAGTCATATATCAGATGTCAGGTGAAAATTAACAGTTTAAACATGGTAATAACATGGTAATTACATGGCATAGCATATCATATGATCATCATTAATTTGCATAAACATTTTATATTACTAAACACTTGTCATCAATTCACTTTCATAAGTATAAATGTCAGGGTGAGAAAGACTCACTTTTTCAAGCTGAAGACCAAAACAACAAACACAAGTGCGATTCCAAAAGTATGACAAGAACGATACAGCACGACTTTTGATTTGAATGAATGGAGAGCGAATCAAATCTACAACCATTGTGTACAATCCAAAAAAAAAAAAAATCAAAACAACAAAATTCAATACGACTTTAAAATGCAATAACATTGAAATAAAGGAGATACGACTACGCAGTCTTTTGCTTTGCCTTCTCTAATGTTTGGTTGGGGTCTGATGTGGTTCAGATGTGGTCAAGTTTTGGGTCAGGTTTGGGCTAACATAGCTCGGGTTCAAGGCAAGACAAGGTGGAGTTTGTACATGAGGAGGTGATGTGGTTTTGAAGTCAATTAGGTGGTTTTTGGTCAAAACAAGGGCTCGGCCATGGGGATTAGGCTCGGCCTGTGATGTGTCATGACTGGACAGAGGTGGGGAGGGGTGTGTTGTGGTCAGGTCTGGGGAGTGGTGGCGGCTATGGTGGTGGTTTGGGTGGTGGTGGAAGTGGACGAGCATGTAGAGGTCAAATAAGCATGGATCTAGGCATCTAGGTTGTAATTTGAGGGGTTTGACCATCAAAAGGGGTTCGACCATGGTCAGATCTGATGGGGTAGATGGTGGTGATGGTTGGGAAGAGATGGAAGGAGGTGGTGGCCGTGGAATAGGGGAAGAGGCCGATCTTAATCAAGGGAGAAGGCAAGGCAAAATATAAGAAAACAATGGAAAAAAAGAGCAAAAAAAGAAGAGGAAAAGAGGAGCCATTACCAAACCTTTCTAGCCATGAAAAATGAAGTGGAGAGGAATGTTTTCACGTGAAAATGAGGTAAGAAATGCACAGCTACAATAAAGAAAGGAACGGTCAAAGGAAATTAAATCTATTAATTGGAAAAGAAACGGAAGAAGAAACGTTAAAACGGTTACGTTTCTTTGCTTTCAAACCTTTTAAACTTCCTATATATATTCATATACATCTTAAATAACTGAAAACACTTATAAATTTCAGTTAGAATTCGAAAATATAACAGATAAACAAAATATTAATAATTAAATATTAATTAGATATGATTAAAATAAGAAAAATAGCGCAGAAAATGAAAACTTGACTTAAGAATTAGAAATAACTTCAATACACTTTGGAAAAATTTGCTTTAATTTAAATACATGTAAAATGAATAAAAATAAAGGAAAACACAGCAAATAAAAGTGAGTGCAAAAAAATAAATAAAAAATTTTAATTATATAAAATTAAATTAAGAAAATGGCTTAAATTGTAGACTAGGCTTTAAAATTAGAAATAAATTCAAATGAACTTTAGAAAAATTATATTATCATTTTAAAAATACTTAAAAGTAAAAATATACATCATATAACATATTATCACATATTAAAATAAAATATAACAAAGAAGAAGTAATTTATACAATTTAAAATAGTCATTGTTAAATAACCCTATATACGCACAATATTGTAAAGGGTATAACTTTCACAATTTACATCCGATTTCAACGAAACGAAAAGTGGTGTTCTTAGAATTTTATATACTTTCATAATAAAAGAAAAAAATTTAAAATTTTAAAATTTTAAGTTGAAAGTCACCGTTTGACTATTTTGACCAAAATCAGCATTTCAGGCAAATATTCAACTTACACAAGTTTGGAATTATAACTCATATAAAGATCAAGATTATATTTAAATAATAAATTTAATAATTTCAAATAAGTAAAATAAGTTTTTAAATCAAAATCTTACATTAAAAATAATTAAAATATACAATAAAATAATTACAAAATACAGGGTTGTTACACTCTCCCCCACTCAAAACTTTTTGTCCCCGAAAAGGAATGAGGTATGGAAGGGCACAGAAAAGATAGAGTGAAATAGGATTAAGATAAAATGACAAGAAGATTGAAGTTATACCTGATAACTGTTGTTACAGGTAAGTTTTACAAGGTGGAGGTGATCTTTCCAAGATCCTCCAGAATCAAGAACACAAGCACGAAAAAGGTGGATTCAAAATGATTACCAAAGGTCTATCAAAGATTATAGAAAGATTTCTAAACAGAAATATTATAGAAAGATGCCTATACCAGTCTATAGCAAGATAAGGATGATAAGGACAACCAAAAGATAGTTTGAAAAAAAAATAAGGAAATGAATTTGAAAGCATGGAGATTTCAACTTAAACAGAGAATAAATCTTTACACAAGTTAAATAAATCTTAACTATCTCAAATTTCATTATCTTATTATCCAATCATCTTAAATTAACAATTTTTAGAACCATGAGTTTGAAAAATAATCATTTATTACACTCACATTGTACTTAATAAATTTTATTCTTCTTTATTCCTAATTAAACTTAAATTTATTCCTCTCACTATATTTATCACTTATGTTAAATATACTTACACTTATTATAACTGCTTTATTTTATTCTTAGTTCTTCTAACATTGTTTTATTGTAAGTTATTCAATTACCCTTTATTATTCTTTAACTCTGTTAATCGTTTTATAACTTAAAATTTAAGTGTATATCATTTATTATAACCACTCAAATTTTATTTATACATCTTTTTATATTGTATATTATCCAATTACATTTTTAACTTCTGAAATTTGGTAAGTTATATTTGAATGCAATTGTATTATACAAATAAACCTTCCAATTAAATCATTTCATGCTTGATATTCATCCAAAATTTTGATAGATTGATTTTTTTTTTGGAATTATTCTTTAAAATAAAATTTAAGAATTAAATTTTCGATTTCTTCAAACCATTTAGAGATAAGTAATAATATATATACATATATAATATGTCAAATCAAATTTCAATCATATATCTATATATATATATATTATAAATCAAGTCATATTTTAGAAATTCAAATCAATTTAATTTCCCAAAACAAAGCTGTAGCAAAACTACAGAGCAGTCTCCTAACTTCGAAACTCGAAAATGAACGTCGATGATGTCGCGATCATCACCGAAGTTATTTTCCAGGGACAAAGAGAAAAGCACTAATTTTAAACCTTTAAAATTCTTTGAAAACAAATTCTATTCAAAATACTTTAAATAATATAACCTTTTAAAGCATCAAACACAAGGTTTTGAAACCATCGGAAATTAAATTCTCAAATATCTTGTTTTAAATTCATTTCAGTTCCCAAGTCAATTTATAAACAACTATTTATAAATTCATTTATAGAACAATAAATGATAAATCAAGTATTATCATTTCAATTAAGCAATTTAAATCAGTATATTAAGTTTCATAAATATACTTATATATCAAAATTAATTTCATTTACCATTTTTTTTTAAAATATATTGTGTCCGTTTGTTCTGTCAAAGTGTTTTGGAAATCTTATCGATAGCGTTGATCAGACGTATCGATCAGAAACCCAACTCAACATCAACAACTCAAACAACACAATATATAAAACATTTTAATTTTAAATACTAGTTTACAAATACACTATACATGAATAGATTTTCAAAGAAAGATAGAGATTCAAATTTTTTTGATTAACACAAATCAAAGGAAATTATGATTTAAAAATAAGTTGGAAACAAGGATGACAAGATTAAATAACAGAATAGGAAGATGGATAAGCTTATATAAATCACGGGCAACCTTAACCGGGTCAACCGTGACTTAAAGAATAAGATCAATGTTGATTTTTCTAGGGTAAATCTACATTTGATCTCAAGAGTTAGAGTTTGAAATAACAAAAGATATTAACATCTAAACCAAGGATAGATATAAATCTCTGGTAAATCGATGCAAATTGTAAAGGAGTTTTCCCCCTTTTTTTTAATAAATTTGAAATTGGCGTGACCGCCGACTCACTAGAAAGATCATTTGCAGCGGAGTTATGGAATGCTCCAAAGTCAAAAGAAGATGAATAGTGAGGGATACGAATGGATTTTGGAACTGTAGGGAACGTTCCAAAATTCAAAGGAATCGAGTCAAAAGAAAAAGATTCAACTCGAATGAAAGTGATTCTGTAATTACATCTACTCCATATGCCGAGTTTTGCCTAGAGCTACCAAAGCTCTGATACCAACTGTAACGAATCGGTATTTTCAACCATTCGCATCCATTGTAAGTGTATGCGTAGACACTCATGCCGGAATTGAATTGATCAAAATACCGCGTTGTAAATAAAAATTTGGCAAACCTCAGAATATACAGTAAATAAAAATCACAGATCACAGACACAGAGTTTATGATAATGCAGCGGAAGTAAAAGAGGAGATAGTAGTTCATGAAGCTACTATATAAAATATAAGATACATCAGGGTTAAATAGGATACAATAGAAGAGTAACAAGTTACATCAAGTACAAATCATATACATCACTGAAACACTGGATACTGAAACAAAATAGATGGCTGGATCTTCAAGGAAAGCTCCAACTACGAAGGTGAATCTTGAATGCTAACTCAATCAATCTGACCCGAGCGTAAAGAAAAACACAAAACCCTCGAGTCAGGACATAAATACTTATAAACTGTAAATCAACTCAAGTGAACAGTAACAAAATGCATCAGTAACTTAAAGGATGCTTGGGACCGCCCATCCTCTAAGGATTCGTTAAACTGTTTACTATGTAGTAATATACGCTATATACGGTAGTGTCTAATCAGTAAAATATAATCATATAGAAAATAGCGTTAAGGGGATGGTGAACCTTAATGCGGTCGGATCTTTAAAACCAAAATCGTAGTGGGCTCGATATAAGGATATGGCACGACACGCGAGGCAATGCCAGGGTGGATACACCGTTTGCACTCCCGGACCGGTGGTGACGGCAAGCCAGCAGCTTCCGCTCACCTCGAACAATACCCCCGAATCAAAAGTGGCGCCACCGAATCGAATCACAACAGTAATAGAATGATTTCCGATGGAGCATGCTCGATGAAAGGGTGCGACCCTTTGTGTAGCCCGGTATAGCTCCTGTTTTAGTCATATATGCCAACTCACGGGAGTTGGGTCCACGTAATATATACCTCGACAACGTCGCCACCATCCTACTTCATTCTGGAATCTCCACCGCGTACACAGTTGTTAAAGTGGTTTTCGGTATTAGCCGGCTATAAGACAATATCCGATCCCGGTCTCTTTAACAACCAATCGTTATTATAACCCGTAGTTATAGCTTTAAAAATATTTTATACTTCAAAATAAAATATCCTTTTCAATCCAAATCTTTATCAAAATAAAGATTAAATCATTTCCAAAACCATTTCAATATATCATCGTAAAATATCTTTCAATTCAAATATTTATCAAAATAAATATCAAGTCATTTCTAACCATTTCAATATATTAAATTTTCATACCCTTTCAACACTACCTTTCAAATCATTTAATATATCAAAATATCATAACCTTTCAAAGCTTCATTTCCAAAATGTCATATCTTTCAGAACTTCTTTTAAGTCATGTTAATATCAAAATGTCCTATCTTTCAAACTCCGTGTTTCAAATCATTTAATATCAAAAATATCATATCTTTCAAAACTTCGTTTCAAATCATTTTAATATATCAAAATATCATATCCTTTCAAAACTTCATTTCAAATCATTTTAATATATCAAAATATCGTATCTTTTCAAACTTCATTCATTTCAAATCATTATTCATTTTATTCAATCTAAAATACCATTTCAATTCATATTTTAAAACAGTTTATATTCCAAAAATTCTTTTTTATCATTTCAATGAAGTTATTATGTTTAATAATTAAATTATTAAATTTCCAAAAATTTCAACTTCCAAAGTTTATTTATTCACTTAAGTTTATCAAAACCGTGAAAATTCACTTTTCGCATTATTTAGAAAACTTATACGGAAAGTTACATTCAAAACAGTTCAATTTAACAAAAGACAGCATTTTAAAATGTTATACTAGGTTTACTTAAATTTCGAATAACTTAGTTAAATTCAAAAATTATAGCACTTACAACAATTTCTATAATAGTTTTTTTCAATAGCCTTTTTTTTAGTTCATTATCATCGACTACAGTATTTACAATTGCTGTAATATCATTTACATTGTAATTAATATCATTTCAAAAATGCAGTCAATTAACTTCAAATATTCAATAAAATTTCTCAACCAGTTATATTTTTATTAAAACATTTTTAACTTATAAAGTCATACATTTTCACATTTATAACATTATTTAATTTTCCTCAAGTTCATGATTTTACAGGGTTAAATTTCCATTCAAAGATTTAATAATAATCCACTTATTAAAATGCAATGTTCAATTTTAAAATCCGTTACATTAAATTTCAACTTAACACTTAAGTTCAAATTCTCAAATATAACTTAGTTTTATTTTTATTTGCTTAACTAAAAGTTCACTTTTACGTCAATTTCATAAATTTCCAATTTTAGTTATATTTCAAAAATTCAACTTACGATATGCATTCATTTCACATTTCAACTTTATTAAAGTCATTAATATGATATAAAAATCACTTTAAATTCATTTAAATTCAAATTATCATAAATTTATCATAATTTCATATTCAGTTAAATTTCCAATTATAATTAAATCAAAATTTCCAAAATAACTTACGTTCAAAATTTCTAAGTTTTTCATTAATTCATTTCACTTACAATTATTCAGAAAATCAATAATAATTTACAAAAATCCTTTTTTTTATTAAATTTAAAATCAAAATATTATAATAATTAAATTTCTAAAATATTTAAAATTTTAGAAAAACATATTTTAACTACGGGCCTGTATATAATTTTCTACGCTAGGTAAAGTGATACAGGTAATATATCATTTCAACCCGTAATTTACAAGGAAAATCCGGGTTTTATCATTTCAAACCCGCAATCCCAAGTTAAAATAAATTAAATAAAATAAATCAGGCCTATCATTTCAGCCCATAACATTTTTTTTCTAACAGGGAACTTGCAGTGTAATCATATACAGGAATAATATAAACAAGGTCAATATCACAATATACAGTCATATATCAGATGTCAGGTGAAAATTAACAGTTTAAACATGGTAATAACATGACATAGCATATCATATGATCATCATTCATTTGCATAAACATTTTATATTACTAAACACTTGTCATCAATTCACTTTCATAAGTATAAATGTCAGGGTGAGAAAGACTCACTTTTTCAAGCTGAAGACCAAAACAACAAACACAAGTGCGATTCCAAAAGTATGACAAGCATGATACAGCACGACTTTTGATTTAAATGAATGGAGAGCGAATCAAATCTACAACCATTGTGTACAACCCAAAAAAAAAAAAAAATCAAAACAACAAAATTCAATACGACTTTAAAATGCAATAACATTGAAATAAAGGAGATACGACTACGCAGTCTTTTGCTTTGCCTTCTCCAATGTTTGGTATGGCTTTGGGGTCTGATGTGGTTCAGATGTGGTCAAGTTTTGGGTCAGGTTTGGGCTAACATAGCTCGGGTTCAAGGCAAGACAAGGTGGAGTTTGTACATGAGGAGGTGATGTGGTTTTGAAGTCAATTAGGTGGTTTTTGGTCAAAACAAGGGCTCGGCCATGGGGATTGGGCTCGGCCTGTGATGTGTCATGACTGGACAGAGGTGGGGAGGGGTGTGTTGTGGTCAGGTCTGGGGAGTGGTGGCGGCTATGGTGGTGGTTTGGATGGTGGTTGAAGTGGATGAGCATGTAGAGGTCAAATAAGCATGGATCTAGGCATCTAGGTTGTAATTTGAGGGGTTTGACCATCAAAAGGGGTTCGACCATGGTCAGATCTGATGGGGTAGATGGTGGTGATGGTTGGGAAGAGATGGAAGGAGGTGGTGGCCGTGGAATAGGGGAAGAGGCCGATCTTAATCAAGGGAGAAGGCAAGGCAAAATATAAGAAAACAATGGAAAAAAAGAGCAAAAAAAGAAGAGGAAAAGAGGAGCCATTACCAAACCTTTCTAGCCATGAAAAATGAAGTGGAGAGGAATGTTTTCACGTGAAAATGAGGTAAGAAATGCACAGCTACAATAAAGAAAGGAACGGTCAAAGGAAATTAAATCTATTAATTGGAAAAGAAACGGAAGAAGAAACGTTAAAACGGTTTTACGTTCCTTTGCTTTCAAACCTTTTAAACTTCCTATATATATTCATATACATCTTAAATAACTGAAAACACTTATAAATTTCAGTTAGAATTCGAAAATATAACAGATAAACAAAATATTAATAATTAAATATTAATTAGATATGATTAAAATAAGAAAAATAGCGCAGAAAATGAAAACTTGACTTAAGAATTAGAAATAACCTCAATACACTTTGGAAAAAATTTCTTTAATTTAAATACATGTAAAATGAATAAAAATAAAGGAAAACACAGCAAATAAAAGTGAGTGCAAAAAAATAAATAGATAAATTTTAATTATATAAAATTAAATTAAGAAAATGGCTTAAAATTGTAGACTGGGCTTTAAAATTAGAAATAAATTCAAATGAACTTTAGAAAAATTATATTATCATTTTAAAAATACTTAAAAGTAGAAATATACATTATATAACATATTATCACATATTAAAATAAAATACAACAAAGAAGAAGTAATTTATACAATTTAAAATAGTCATTGTTAAATAACCCTATATACGCACAATATTGTAAAGGGTATAACTTTCATAATTTACATCCGATTTCAACGAAACGAAAAGTGGTGTTCTTAGAATTTTATTTACTTTCATAATAGAAGAATTTTTTTTTAAAATTTTAAACTTTTAAAATTTTAAGTTGAAAGTCACCGTTTAACTATTTTGACCAAAATCAGCATTTCAGGCAAATATTCAACTTACACAAGTTTGGAATTATAACTCATATAAAGATCAAGATTATATTTAAATAATAAATTTAATCATTTCAAATAAGTAAAATAAGTTTTTAAATCAAAATCTTACATTAAAAATAATTAAAATATACAATAAAATAATTACAAAATACAGGGTTGTTACAATCAAGATCCATGAGAAACACACCCATCTCGTATCCATCTGCAACGATATGAAATGAATGTAACTCCATCACTCGGCGTCCATTGATGGACTTGGGCACTTCCCAGATCGATCGCGCTTCACTTGGCCAGCAACTGCATTTCTCGTATTGATCACCTACTTAATCGATACGAATAACATAGCTTACAATCGATACAAAGACGGTGGAAAGGCATCAATACGAGAAGCAAGGTATCAGATGGATATGAAAGAAGTGGTCAACCCAAAAGAAGCAGTCCCTATGCACAAAATATGGATCTCCATAAAGCACGCACGCCACGTCATCGACATGAAGAGATCGATACGAAGGTACCAATACGAAGTTTCAGCCACTCCATATTTCCAACTTTGATCGATCAATAACTCCATAACCACAAATTCAAATACAATGAGATTTTCACAGAAGGTTGCATATCATCTTAGGAACATCCATGATCAGTCGCAACTCAATTGGAGCAACTTTCGATTGATACGAAAGCAATGTGGATCAATCAGGGATTGATCCCAAACGGCTCCAGATCGATTGTGTAGGCCCACCTGGGCTTGAGAAAGAGTATTCCAAGATTCAAGGCAGTTATTGCCAGCTTCACACCTATAAATAGCACCTCGTTGCAACTTAAAAGGACTTTTATGCTGCTACTTAAGTGGAACTCCATTGTAATTCCAGTGTTAGCTGTTGTACTATTATAGGTAGTTTCTAATCTGCAATAAACATTAAAACCTTCAAAGTGGACGTTGGCAATAACCCTGAACCACTATAAATTCTTGTTTTCTTTGTGTCACTTCTTAGTTTTCTTGACGTGATTGTTAGACTAGCCTCATTTTACATTTTACTTCTTCATTCTAATCTCTTCAATTACGAACGAAGAGTGTTGTGCCTATTTTTGGTACAAACAATATATAGAAATAATGTTTATTTCTAATTTTGTTTATTTAATTAGTTTAAACTCCAAGTTTCTAAATGTTAATAACTTTTTCATACTAGCCCCGATTTTAAAATGTTATATATGAAAATTTTCTAGAAAATTGCTATGCAGCAATGGTTCAAGTTTTGTATCCAAATTCGAACATTTGTGAAAATTCCATTTTCCCTTATTATATTCAAATTTAATTTTTATTTTAAATTTTAGGTTAAAACTTTAGGATGTTACATTCTCCTCACTTAAAGGATTTCGTCTTCGAATTCTCCCAGGATGAAAAAATGCAACTCATGTATATAGAAATCAATAGCAACCATCGACCTATTCATCAGTCATTGGTAATCATTATCCTTAGTTCAAATTTAATGCAATATGTATATGTAAGCATGGAATGCATATGAACCTATACTAATGCAAATAATTTGGCGACATATTGATCCAATCAACCTTCTAAAAAAAATGAATGTCCATCAGATCTTCGATATCCTACATCTTTGTTTAAGGAATCATCTCATTTCGCAAGGTACGAACTTATGAAGAAACTATTTAACACAAAGACACCGAAGGACATGAAAGTGGACGACTACGTTTTAATAAAGAAAGGCTATATTGATAGACTACCTCAATTAGACGTTATGATAGACAATAAGCTATAAGTGGATTTGATCTTAGGGTTTCTCTTACTCCATAGTTTGAGACATTTATATTAAACTATAAGGTAAACCGGTTGAATGTAAGCCTCGTGGAGCTGCTCAACATGAGGTTAGCCATGCCTACATCAATGGATCAAGGAACAATGCTCGTAGTTAAGGGTAAAGCATTATCTGAGAGTAGTTCAAAGAAGCGGAAATGGATTATTAAGAAGAATAAGAAGGCTGCTTTAGCTAACAAGGTTGAGTGTCATCACCATCACAAGTGATAAAGTTAGGTGTTAGATAAACTTTTCGTCTAACTAACACCTCGAGGTCCTCAAAAGCTTGTTCCGAGAGGATGTGAGAATAGGGTAAACAATGAAACTATGTAGGAAGTAAGTACTAAAGAGCAAAGGGACACAAGGTTATAGTGGTTTGGGACTGAGATCCCTACATTCACTTTGACGATTATGCTTCTTGCTTTATTCACTAACTTATTGTATAAGTATTTTTCTGATCATATCCTCAATTAATGATCTTTTGACTAAAGCTTTCTTAAAAGAGTAGGGAATATTGAATGATTGTATAATGTCAGAAGATATATCTACCAACCCCCTTTCAGTAGCATGTGGTCCTCTATTTATAGCAAATTTAATGTTCTTTCTTTAATGAGGGGCTTTATCTTTGATTGATGAGTTGGCTTTCTATAGGTGGCTCTAATTCAAACACCTATCATTATCTGGTTGAAAGTATTTAACACGGATTGCAGATATGACACTTTTATATATAGGTTCTTTGCTATCTTGACCGTTGATCTCAGTTTGGGTTATTTGAGCCGTTGATTATTGAGATTTTGTTGGAATGCCACTGCATCTAGCTAAGCCTCTTGCTCTCTTTGGACAATGATCTCGGTGTCTATTGTTGCCTTAATTCATATTCTTGGCCTATATGCTCTTAGGTACTAAGTCCAGTGCCTGAGCTCTCGATGGAAGCTAAACAACGGGCCTCGAAACTACAAGCCAAAGAACTCTTTTTTTTGTAATTTGTACCTCATGAAAATTATGGTGTAACACATACCCTCCAAAATTCACCTTTTATTGTTGATATGAGGTGGAATTTGGAAAGGATAGATTTATGTCATATTTAGTACTTGCCTTGTTTGTTCTATTCCTATTATAAAGATGATCTTGAACTTTAGAGCAGAATTGCATTCCGAGAACTCTCCGAAGTATTGATTTACCGAAATGACTTATGAAGATCTTACCTTGTTTCGAAAACAATTTAAAAATCTAACCTCGTCTAGAGGGTTTTGAATTATTTAAAATCTAACATCATCTAGAGGGTTTCAAAAATAACTTGAAATCTAACCTCATTTAGAAGGTTTCAAAAATATTTTAAATCTAAACCTATTTAGAGGGTTTTTTTGGAAATAATTTGAAATGAGTGCCAGAGGCAAAAATACTCCGATACCATGCTCTAGTCATACAAACTTCTCACATAGGTATCAGATTTTAGAAATCTACTAGTAGCAGTATAATGCCTATATTTTGCATGCAGCTAACATGACTCAATATACAACACCATGCATGGTACTTTTGACTATGGCTCTTTCTTTGCATAACACGATTCGACCATGGCTCACTCTTTGCACAATGATATGGTTGTGAATCACTTGGTGCATTTGGCACGGTCGACTTCCCATGACTCACTCTTTACACAATACTATCGGTTGTGGCTCGCTAGTTGCACGACCCCTTTTAGTCAAAACTTTTGAAAATCATGCTTGACACTTAAAGCCACCTAGACTAAGTGACAAGCGAAACTGTTTCGATACCGAGAGGAAAATTTTAGTTTGAGAACATAATAGCAAAACTTTTCAAAATCATGCTTGATACTTGAAGTCATCAAGACTAAGTGACAAGCGAAATTGTTTTGGTACCGAGAGACAAAATCTAATTTGAGACCATGAGGTCAAAACTTTTGAAAATCATGCTTGACACTTGAAGCAATATAGACTAAGTGAAAAGCGAAATTGTTTCGGTTCCAAGAGAAAAAAATCTAATTTGAGACCGTGAGGTCAAAACTTTTGAAAATCATGCTTGACAAGAAGCCCTTTAGACTAAGTGATAAGAGAAACTGTTTCAGTGAGGTAAAGATTAAATTGGATCATAAGGTGGATTCTTTCCTCCCATAGTTCATCTAAAGATTAAATTACATTATGATCAGGAAGATAAACTAAATAACCGCCTAGTGGTGAAATCATTTACCCACTTAGAGGTGAAAGCATGGTTTTGAAATTCATATGACACTACCGGAATGGGGTAGCGTCATGGCAAAAACATTTGGTGCAATATTTGGAAGTTGCATGATATTACTTGATCACGATAATAATCACGACTAAAATGTTTTGATGCGATGTTTGAAAGTTGTGTGACATTATTTGATCATGGCAAAATCATTACCAAAACATTTTGATGTAATGTTTGAAAATTGCATGATATTACTTGATCATGGCAATAATCATGACCAAAACGTTTTGATGCAATGTTTTAAAGTTGCGTGATATTACTTGATCACGGAGATAATTAGAACTAAAATGTTTTTTAATGCAATATTTTAAATGCTTAAAACTTAAGAAAATTGAGGTCTCGTGTGACATACCTGAAGCCATGGCTAAGATATTGGTTATTGTCTCCAACCTACGGAAAAAACTTTTATTCATGTAATAGCTTCGTACAGTGGTAACATCTCAGATGCTCGGCATTCCAAGTCCGAGGTATTATGTTGTCGTCTGGTCTTTTTAATCTATATGTTCTTAGGGGATGATGTTGTGGATTATCAAGGGTCCATCCCAATTTGTACCAAGAGGTTCGTCTGCTGGATCCTTTATATTTGGCATTATCTTACGGAGGATGAGGTCCCGCTTCTCAAATTTTCTAGTTCGAACTCTTTGGTTGTAGTATCATGTCATCTTTCAAATGTATTCTGCCATTCTTAAAGTAGCTTGGTCTCAAAGTTTGGGCAATAGATCCAATGACTCATCTTGGAGCTCTATATTTTGCTCTGTACTATAATAATGCCTTCGGTGGAAGACAAACTCTAATTCAACTGGGAGCATGGTTTCGATTCCATAAGCTAAAGAGAAAGGATTATGTCCCGTTGGAGCCTTGGAGCTCGTCCTATAAGCCCATAGAATGAAAGATCGTTCATTTACCCATTTGTCCTTCGCTTTGTTTAATTTCTTCTACAAACAAGTTTTAATGGTCTTATTGGCTTCTTCTATATCCCCATCAGCTTGTTGTGTGCCACCGAGGAAAAACTCTTGATGATACCATGATCTTAGAATTATTCTACAAACTGTCGGTGTAACGACCCGAAAATTTCGATCCCGAAATTTCCAGATAGTCAGTGAAAAGAAAAAAGAGAAAGAAGAAGAAACAGAAAACTCAAACTCAGAATCTCACATTCGCAGCGGAAAAAATATAATAGCAAATAAAATAAAAGTTTATAAAGAAGAACTCTATCAGTACATTTACATATTTACATCAGAGTTACAACAATTTCACAACACTGGACAGTTTTAAACAACATGTCCTAGATAAATAACAATATATATGACAGCGGATAAACACTCTATACGTTCCTGTCCTTCAGCTCTCCTCCTGAGCTCCAGAACGTTCTTACCTGCAAATCTGTAATACTCGGTCTGACCCGAGCATTACATCAAAGTAACACCCGGGTCAGGCTGGAAACCAGCGTGAGTAAACCCATCTAATATGAAATACAACATAAATGAACCCGGGTAACTTATATCAATTTACAACTTCACAAGTTGTCATAGACATCATATATTTCACACATCAATTTCTATGTGTCAAAATTTAGATTAAAAGGGCCAATTCACTTAAATCATTCCAAACCAGCCTATTGGTTTCACATATCCATCTATAAGGAATCGAAGTGGTTTCGAGTATTAACCAGTACCCGACTCCGGTCTCTTCGAATTCAATATCATTTTAGCCCACGTTATTCAAGTGAAATACAATTCAATTATAAACACAGCATGTAACTGTTTAGCCCATCATAATGTATCACATAGCATCACACACCACATATCAGAGATATCAATTAATCTAAGCATATTATATAATTCAATCATTCATAAGCAACCTTTATCAACCACACCATCTGTAATTAATTTAATTAACCACTAATGAATTAATTACTTCAATTACTTCTAAATCTTGCTTACTAATCGTTAAATGACAAAACAGTTAATTAATGGTCCACAAATTTTTAATCTTAATTAATCATCCTTGATTAATTATACTTTAAAAATTACATTACATTAATCCTTAATTAATGACATTAATCAATCACACTTTAATTACTTATCGTTGATTAATTAATCTTAAATGATCAACCCTTAATTACATCATTAATTATATTAATTAATGCTCCTTAATTTTTTCTTCAAATATTTATTAATCACATTTAATAGTTAACCTTAAAATAATTATTCATTAATCATCCATGATTAATCACCTTAGTAATTAATTACCCCTAATTAATTACATTACTTAATTATCTTGAAATAACTTTATTAATCAATTCCTAAATTAATTAACCAAGTAATTAATTATTAATTACTTGCACCAAGTAATTACCCTTCTATTTAATCACACAAGATAATTAAACCCAAATCATTTCCATTACCATTTCTATTCAATTAATATCCAGTAATTATCCATTAATTACTTTATTAAGTAATTACTCTTTTCCAATTACATTCAGTAATCATACTCTAACAAACCATCATGTGATTATCTTAAATTAACCAAACCAATTAATTAACTTGACTAATCACATTACTTTAATTAACTACAGAGTAATTAACCCCTTAATTACTTAATAAATTAATTGTACTTAAACAATTCCATAAATTGATTAACTCTAATTAATTAATCTAATTAATCACCTTAAATTAATTATATTAATTAATTACCTGAAAATCCTTAGTTAATGATCCTTTATTAACTATTAACAATTCTCAACTATAAATTAATTAATCTTTAAAACTCTACTTATATTTTAAGCTTTATTTTTTTTTCAAACTTCTCGGTCATTTTAAAGTTTTTTTAACAATTCAAGCTTAAAAACTTAATTTATTTAAAACGGAGATTTAAACTAAAATTTAAATTCCAGACTTTAAACTTGGATTTAACAACTTGTTTAAAACTTTGCTTCATTTTAAACTCAATTTTTAATTTTTTTTAAACAGAACATGTTATACTTTAAAACCTGTATCACTAAACACTTTACCTAACCCATACTTCTTTGTTTTTCTTCATCTTTAAACTTCAGTTAGAAAGACTTTATAACAGTTCAGGTTTTAATTCAAAACCCTGTTCAACTACTAAACCCAAACCAGTACAGTTTTGCTTCGAGCAAAAACTATCTAAACTCGAGCATCTCTTCAAGACGAAACCCAAAAAAAACAAGCTTCTTCCCCAAAAAAACCTCAATCATCAGAACACAGATATAAGTGTGTACGGTGCACGGCGAATTCCTCGACGCCGACCACCTGCGTACCCTCCCACACATCAATAATGACTTCGCCAAGCCATTCCATCATCCAGATTCATCTGCTCTTCCTTGAATCGAAAACGACTATTTCAAACCCAACTGGAAACCCAAACTCGAATGAAAAACCACCCACCGCTGACAATAGAGGTGACCGGAACCATCTGCCTCCCTTCCATAGCAGCCTCACTCCATCAAGTCGCGATCACCACCATCGCGATCGAGCCTGCAGTTCCATTGATGCCGAAATCACCACGATTCCCAACTTCACCAAAAACATCCCACGAAACCCTACAACTCTCATCCCAGACCATCCCAATCAGAAAAAAAATCCAATTATATTTTTTCTAATGAATCTCATCACTAAAACTACCACTGACCACAATTCCGAGCTTCATCTTGAAATAGATCATTGGGAATTGACAGAAATGTCGCAAACCATTAACCCATCCTTCCTCATCTATTTCTAATCTAAAAATTTCAATTCCTATCTCTAAATTCACGAATTTCTATCTAGAATAAGATTATAGGCTTGATACATAATTTCTTAACAATTGAATTTTGACAAATTTTTTGCTCAGACCAGGATTTCCACAATTTATAAATAACAGGTCATATTTACCTATGTATTTTATTTTTAAAATTAAGTTTATATGCTTACAAACATCCTCTATTTACAAATTTTAGCCTTTCATCATATATCTGGAAAGATATGATTTTTTTTCAACAAATCCATAAGTCTATAAAACTAACAGAGGAAAATTTTCAAACTTGCAGTTTTATACAGGAAAATGCAACATACATTCTCATGTTTTAACCTATACAAACCATAATATCCTTTCGAAAATTCATCATCAACCTTTAAACATATTCTTAGATTTTCAAATCTGTTTTTAAGTAAGTAATTTCCCAACAAAGTTTAACAGAAATGGTGATCATTCATTCCCAGGCATGCATCAGACATAACAGCACATCATATAAAAACATTCATGCATTCATTCACATAACATCAGCAACCATAGAAGTACCATGTTAAAATCATGGGTTTTAAACTGTTTTTAAACGAAGTTTACTCACCTTTGATATAGTTGAACATAAAATTGCCCTGAACAGAAACTTGCAAATGCCTGAAACCCTTTTAAACTTGAAGACTGGAAAATCACCTTTGATCTGTGACTTAGTTGCTGGAATCTGGCTTAATCGAGTCTGAATTTTATTTTGATTTGTTTTTGTTTGTTTACTGTTTAAAGTTTTTAAATTTCTAGTTTGAAACTGCTGCTTGGTTGAAGATCATGATCAGTTGCTTGATGTTGTTTTTCAGGTTGCATGCTTGAGGAAATTACAGTTTGAGGGTTTTCATGCTTATTGAAACTTTGATTTAAGAATGGTTTCAGATTTGATTCTGGCTTTGGAAGGATGGTTTAACAAAGTGTAGTTTTCTCTCATTCATTTTTTTTATTTTAGCCTTCCTTCTAATATGCTAATTATATTTTTTAAAGAAAAGAAATTGAACAAATGCCACTTGTAGATACAAATCTTACAATTGTCAATGTAAATGCTTATCTTCTTACAAATGTATGAATGCAAGAATTAAATGCTTATAAGTGTTTACATTTGTTAAAATGCATAGTGAATTTATTTATATTTGTAATTAAAGTGTGCCTAATATATTTATGTGTTTTTATATAATATTCTTAATTAAATCTTATTTTACCCAATTCTTATGCATTTATTAATTTCTTAAATCAATATAATATTTTTATGCATACATGGTTTTTTTAACCTTATATTTTTACAGACTATCCTCATTTTGAGTATAACCTTTAAAGAAATTTTATTATATATATACACCTTTATCAAATCTTACTTTATACCTTATAGAAACTATTTTAGTGTTGAATATAGAATTCAACTTTAAATGAATCTTGAAAATCAATAAAAATATAATTTCCAATTAATGTATATACATACCTATATATTATATTATGATTAGAAAATCACTTTTATTAATTTTCGAAAAATAAATTTGTCCAACTAAATAATTAAAAGAAAATTATTAAACTAATATTATCAAACTTTAATACTTTTGTTAGGAAAATAATTGATATAAATATTTATTTAGATCTTTATTTCATATTTTAAATCTTCATTTGTTAATTTTCAATTAACAGACGCCCAAAATTCGGGTTATCACATTCCTCCCCCCTTAGAATTTTTTCGTCCTCGAAAAGGAACGAAGCCAGAATTTATTTAAAAATGCTTATTTTAGAAAAATTATTCTTTGAAACACTTTTAAAATCTACATAATATTTTAAAATGGTTTTATAAAAATACTTTTTATAACTCGATGTTTTAACCAGTCCATCCTTGTTCTCACAGAAATTCGGTCATACGTTGATCAGGCGTACGACTGAAAATCTATAAGTACTTAGTAGACCTGTTTTCATCACCCAGTGAAAATACTTGAAAAAATAATTTTATTGAAAATATAAAAACATTTTTGAAAAAATAGAGGAATATCTTTGGTGAAGATGCTCTGGAAATCATCACCCCCATCCATGGTCACAGTTACATTCCAGGGTTACGTTGCCATCGCAGCAAAAGTCCATGTAACTGCAGGCTCTCAGCGGCCTCCCGATTGCGCCATGGATCCCACACAACAGATCACAGTTACACCCAGGGTTACGTTGCTGTCACATCAAAAGTCCATGTAATTGCAGGCTCTCAGCGGCCTCTGATTTTCGCTGTCGAAATGAAACTTCTCCACTCCAGCATAGGTCGCAGTCTACCGATGTAAAATCAAACGTAGACTGTTGGCTCTCAGCGACACACACGACTTTCGCTATGTTGACCTCTACTCAAGATCTCCTGGAACTAGTTTTGTCCGGACTCCTCACAGGATGAACTTTAGAACCCCCTCTTGGGGCTCAAGGCAGCACCACCTGGTGGTACTCCTGAGAAGTTCATTTCAAGGGGGCGCCTTTTTCCCCAGAGCCATCATCAAAACATTTTATACTATACATATATAGTATCTTTAAATCATACACCTAGTATGATTTCATACAAAGCTCCTTTACACAAAATCGATTATTCCAAAATCGATAATTCTCAAACTAGGCTTTCCAAATTCTCATATTGATTTTACCCAAAAAATCAAAAGCCTTTTCCAAATACAAAGATTCCCAAAACCCTTTTTCCAAAATCCTCTTATGATGCTTTATATATATATATATTCAGATATATAAAATCTTTTAAAACTTTGGATCATTTCAAACTTGTATAAACTCCTTTTATACTTCAAACATTTCCAAAAACCCTTTTCTTCTGGCAAAAGATTCATCAAGGGAGTTTCATTTTATAAAACAAAGATACTTAACTTTGTTTACTCAAAATCAAATATTCAAATTTGATTACTCTTTTCAATATCAATTTCATTCAAATCCGTACGATGTACACATACCATTCGTACGCCATACCAATCTGATCGCTCACTCGATCACACAATTTCACTTCCGAACTAGTATCGTCCACCCGACTTCCTAGTGCAGACACAGATCTGGTTTCTTGATCAGAAACCGTCATTCTCCTTGCATAGTCATAACTATGATAGAGAATATCCAGAACCAATCAACAATCCATATCCAGGTTCGCCGTTGAAAATCGAGTGAAAAATTCCACTCGGATCGATAAAATTATCTCAAAATTCTATGCTCGAATCTGGATCAAATCACTATGCGAATAGAATAACATACGTTCACCCTACATATTTATCTTTATTGGTTATTAGCCAAATCAATTTTATTTCTTTTCACATTCACTTACTCACAATTATTTCAATCCATTTGGATTATCACCTCTATTCTTATCTCGATTGGGTATTTAACCAATAACAGTTTGAACTCCGACCACTTTATTTAGAAAATAGCTTGAAAAAATTTAAAATAGATAAGTAGTTAGAAAATAATTACTAGTTTGTAAAATAGGTTTAAAATGGTTAGAAAATAGCTTGAAATAATTATAGAAATTTTAGATAATTGCAAAATAATAGTAAGATAGTAATTAGTTTTGTAAAATAGTTGAAATATAGTAATTAGTTTATAAAACAGTTGGAAAAATTGTTAAACAGTTCTAAAAATAATTGTAAAACAAATATAAGATAGTTTGTCTTTTAAAAGAAAGGTTATATATATAATGAATAGCTTGGAAAAATAAGTTTATATTAAAAATAGTCCAGAGTCAAAACTGTTCACTTCCCAACTTCCATTCTCATCAATTCAATTTAAATTTTCTCTACCATTTAAATTAACCCAATTCCAATTTAAATAACTTCAATTTCCATTAAAATTGACTCAACCCCAATTCAAGTTGGATTAACCTCGGTTTCTTTCAAAATTTTAACTTTATTCAACCTTGATCTCAAATTTCTACTAATTCCAATAAATTTCAATTGAATTAGTTCCAGTTTTAATTCATTTCTACTACAGTTTGAATTAATTCCAATTTCAAACTCCATTCCAAATCAAGTTGAATTATTCTTGATTTCTTCCCAAATTCAATTCAAATTCCATTTGAATTTAAAACTTATTCAACTTTAATTACAATTCCAAATTATTCAAATCAATTCGGACTAATTTCAAATAGAACCCACTTCAATTTTAAATTGTTTCAAATTAATCCAATTCAAATTTTCCATTTGAACTTTATACTTATACATCTTCAATCACAATTTCAATTAATTCAAATCAAATTCAATTTGAACTAATTTCAATTCAAATTCCAGATTTAAACCATTTCGAATTATATAAATTCGAGTCAATACTTCAAATATTGATTCAATTCCTTTAAATCAATTTATCTTTAATGTTTTAAACAATTCAATTCACAGTTCAGACCTAACATATTATACCACAAATCAAATTAGCCTTTTTTATTAAAAACATCCATCCATTTCCAATTTCGGATTTCAAACCCATTTTGAGACCACTGAAACTTCTTAATTCAAACCAACCATTTAACTTTCCAAGTTAAATCTTAATTTCATCTTGAAATTTCCAAATCAGGTTGATCATTCCAACTTATTTAACTTTATCCCAAGTTAAACTCAATTCACTTAATCCAGTCAACCTTACCCAATTTGAACTTCCATTTAAAATTTTAAACTTAACATAAATAATCTTCCCACTTATTAAGTTCAAAAACTTATCACCTTGGGTATCACATCTTACTCAAAACTCACCATTTAGAGTTTACTTCCAACCACCTTTGATATTATGTATATCCACATGTATACATATTAATTTCTTTTACATACCAAGTTATACTTTAAAATTTTAAACCACCCTTGGTTTTAATTCAAAACCAATTTCTTTTAAATTTTCAAACAACTCTTGTTTGAAATAGGACCGTTTCATTCATATGCATTAAACAATATTATTTATTGTTTCTTTAAATTAATTACGTCATTAATTAATTTCAATTAATCACATTCAGTAATTAACTTATTTCTTAATTACCTTCATTAAGTAATTGTCCCTTAAGTTACTTACCTCTAGGTACTTCATTAAGTAACTTCCTGTTAATTTATCATTTCCAATTATTATCCATTAATTAATCTCATTAAATAAAGTTTAATTAATTACGTAAATTAATTATCCTAAACCCTTTCCCAATTTCAAGATTTAATTTCAGTTTGGTTGTATTTCTATTACTTCTTAATTTAATTCAATAATTTAACAACCAATTCATTTACTATTTGTTAGAAAGATATATTGCTTTATATATCAAAATATAGTCTTATATAAACCACTTAAAATCTTTAGATAAGAAAATAACAAGTACGCTCTCTCATATATATATACACTCAACTCATTCTAGGGTACCACTTACCCTATCCTTAATGAGTAATCCCACCAAAGCCAAGGTTCTCGCTTAACCTTCAGCTCTGATTCCAATTGTAACAACCCGAAAATTTCGATCCCGAAATTTCCAGATAGTTAGTGAAAAGAAGAAAGAGAAAGAAGAAGAAAGAGAAAACTCAAATTCAGAATCTCGCATTCGCAGCGGATAAAATATAATAGCAAATAAAATAATAGTTTATAAAGAAGAATTGTATCAGTACATTTACATTTTTACATCAGAGTTACAACAATTTCACAACACTGGACAGTTTTAAACAACATGTCCTAGATAAATAACAATATATATCACAGCGGATAAACACTCTATACGTTCCTGTCCTTCATCTCTCCTCCTGAGCTCCAGAACGTCCTTACCTGCAAATCTGAAATACTCGGTCTGACCCGAGCATTACATCAAAGTAACACCCGGGTCAGGCTGGAAACCGATGTGAGTAAACCCATCTGATATGAAATACAACATAAATGAACCCGCGTAACTTATATCAATTTACAACTTCACAAGTTGTCATAGACATCATATATTTCACACATCAATTTCTATGTGTCAAAACTTAGATTAAAAGGGCCAATTCACTTAAATCATTCCAAACCAGCCTATTGGTTTCACATATCCATCTATAAGGAATCAAAGTGGTTTCGGGTATTAACCAGTACCCGACTCCGGTCTCTTCAAATTCAATACCATTTTAGGCCACGTTATTCAAGTGAAACAAAATTCAATTATAAACACAGCATGTCACTGTTTAGCCCATCATAATGTATCACATAGCATCACACACCACATATCAGAGATATCAATTAATCTAAGCATATTATATAATTCAATCATTCATAAGCAACCTTTATCAACCACATCATCTGTAATTAATTTAATTAACCACTAATGAATTAATTACTTCAATTACTTCTAAATCTTGCTTACTAATCGTTAATTAATGACAAAACAGTTAATTAATGGTCCACAAATTTTTAATCTTAATTAATCATCCTTGATTAATTATACTTTAAAAATTACATTACGTTAATCCTTAATTAATGACATTAATCAATTACACTTTAATTACTTATTGTTGATTAATTAATCTTAATTGAAACCCTTAATTACATCATTAATTATATTAATTAATGCTCCTTAATTTCTTCTTCAAATATTTATCAATCACATTTAATAGTTAACCTTGAAATAATTATTCATTAATCATCCATGATTAATCACATTAGTAATTAGTTACCCCTAATTAATTACATTACTTAATTATCTTGAAATAACTTTATTAATCAATTCCTAAATTAATTAACCAAGTAATTAATTATTAATTACTTGCACCAAGTAATTACCCTTCTATTTAATCACACAAGATAATTAAACCCAAATCATTTCCATTACCATTTCTATTCAATTAATATCCAGTAATTATCCATTAATTACTTTATTAAGTAATTACTCTTTTCCAATTACATTCAGTAATCATACTCTAACAAACCATCATGTGATTATCTTAAATTAACCAAACCAATTAATTAACTTGACTAATCACATTACTTTAATTAACTACAGAGTAATTAACCCCTTAATTACTTATGAAATTAATTATACTTAAACAATTCCTTAAATTGATTAACTATAATTAATTAATCTAATTAATCACCTTAAATTAATTATATTAATTAATTACCTGAAAATCCTTAGTTAATGATCCTTTATTAACTATTAACAATTCTCAACTATAAATTAATTAATCTTTAAAACTCTACTTATATTTTAAGCTTTATTTTTTTTTCAAACTTCTAGGTCATTTTAAAGTTTTTTTAAAAATTCAAGCTTAAAAACTTAATTTATTTAAAACGGAGATTTAAACTAAAATTTAAATTCCAGACTTTAAACTTGGATTTAACAACTTGTTTAAAACTTTGCTTCATTTTAAACTCAATTTTTAATTTTTTTTAAACAGAACATGTTATACTTTAAAACCTGTATCACTAAACACTTTACCCAACCCATACTTCTTTGCTTTTCTTCATCTTTAAACTTCAGTTAGAAAGACTTTATAACAGTTCAGGTTTTAATTCAAAACCCTGTTCAACTACTAAACCCAAACCAGTACAGTTTTGCTTCGAGCAAAACCTATCTAAACTCGAGCATCTCTTCGAGACGAAACCCTAAAAAAACAAGCTTCTTCCCTAAAAAAACCTCAATCATCAGAACACAGATATAAGTGTGCACGGTGCACAACAAATTCCTCGACGCCGACCACCTGCGTACCCTCCCACACATCCATAACAACTTCGCCAAGCCATTCCATCATCCAGATTCATCTGCTCTTCCTTGAATCGAAAATGACTATCTCAAACCCAACTGGAAACCCAAACTCGAATGAAAAACCACCCACCGCTGACAATAGAGGTGACCGGAACCATCTGCCTCCCTTCCATAGCAGCCTCACCCCATCAAGTCGCGATCACCACCATCGCGATCGAGCCTGCAGTTCCATTGATGCCGAAATCACCACGATTCCCAACTTCACCAAAAACAACCCACAAAACCCTACAACTCTGATCCCAGACCATCCCAATCACAAGAAAAATCCAATTATATTTTTTCTAATGAATCTCATCACTAAAACTACCACTGACCACAATTCCGAGCTTCATCTTGAAATAGATCATTGGGAATTGACAGAAATGTCGCAAACCATTAACCCATCTTTTCTCATCTATTTCTAATCTAAAAATTTCAATTCCTATCTCTAAATTCACGAATTTCTATCTGGAATAAGATTATAGGCTTGATTCATAATTTCTTAACAATTGAATTCTGATAAATTTTTTGCTCAGACTAGGATATTCCACAATTTATAAATAACAGTTCATATTTACCTATGTATTTAATTTTTAAAATTAAGTTTATATGCTTACAAACATCCTCTGTTTACAAATTTTAGCCTTTCATCATATATCTGGAAAGATATGAATTTTTTTCAACAAATCCATAAGTCTATAAAACTAACAGAGGAAAATTTTCAAACTTGCAGTTTTATACAGGAAAATGCCACATACATTCTCATGTTTTAACCTATACAAACCATAATATACTTTCAAAAATTCGTCATCAACCTCTAAACATATTCTCAGATTTTCAAATCTGTTTTTAAGTAAGTAATTTCTCAACAAAGTTTAACAGAAATGGTGATCATTCATTCCCAGGTATGCATCAGACATAATAGCACATCATATAAAAACATTCATGCATTCATTCACATAACATCAGCAACCATATAAGTATCATGTTAAAATCATGGGTTTTAAACTATTTTTAAACGAAGTTTACTCACCTTTGATATAGTTGAACATAAAATTGCCCTGAACAGAAACTTGCAAATGCCTGAAACCCCTTTAAACTTGAAGACTGGAAAATCACCTTTGATCTGTGACTTAGTTGCTAGAATCTTGCTTAATCGAGTTTGAATTTTCTTTTGATTTGTTTTTGTTTGTTTACTGTTTTAAGTTTTGAAATTTCTAGTTTGAAACTGCTGCTTGGTTGAAGATCATGATAAGTTGCTTGATGTTGTTCTTCAGGTTGCATGCTTGAGGAAATTACAGTTTGAGGGTTTTCATGCTTATTGAAACTTTGATTTAAGAATGGTTTCAGATTTGATTCTGGCTTTGGAAGGATGGTTTAACAAAGAGGAGTTTTCTCTCATTCATTTATTTATTTATTTTAGCCTTCGTTCTAATATGCTAATTATATTTTTTAAAGAAAAGAAATTGAACAAATGCCACCTGTAGATACAAATCTTACAATTGTCATTGTAAATGCTTATCTTCTTACAAATGTATGAATGCATGAATTAAATGCTTATAAGTGTTTACATTTGTTAAAATGCATAGTGAATTTATTTATATTTGTAATTAAAGTGTACCTAATATATTTATGTGTTTTTATATAATATTCTTAATTAAATCTTATTTTACCCAAGTCTTATGCATTTATTAATTTCTTAAATCAATATAATATTTTTATGCATACATGGTTTTTTTAACCTTATATTTTTACAGACTATCCTCATTTTGAGTATAACCTTTAAAGAAATTTTATTATATATATACACCTTTATCAAATCTTACTTTATACCTTATAGAAACTATTTTAGTGTTGAATATAGAATTCAACTTTAAATAAATCTTGAAAATCAATAAAAATATAATTTCCAATTCAGTGTATATACATACCTATATATTATATTATGATTAGAAAATCACTTTTATTAATTTTCGAAAAATAAATTTGTCCAACTAAATAATTAAAAGAAAATTATTAAACTAATATTATCAAACTTTAATGTTTTAGTTAGGAAAATCATTGATATAAATATTTATTTAGATCTTTATTTCATATTTTAAATCTTCATTTGTTAATTTTCCATTAATAGACGCCCAAAATTCGGGTTATCACACTTGGCCCTTGAATTGAGTGCCATTATCCGTAATGATCTTATAAGGGAGACCAAATCTGAATACAATATTCTTCAGCACAAACTTAATTACTTGATAAGAGATTATGATAGCTAAGGGTTCGGCTTCGACCCACTTTTTAAATTAGTCAATTGGTACTATGGCATATTTCGCTCCTCTTATTGTAGTAGAAAGGGGTACAATAATATCAATGCCCAATATATAAAATGGTCAAGGACTCATCATTGGAGTAAGCGCAATAGTGGGAGCTCTCGGCACCTTTGCGTAAAATTGGCATTTATCACATGTTCCTGCATAGTCTAATGCATCGTGATACAGTGTTGGCTAATAGAAGCCATGTCTAAATATTTTTTTGCTAGCTTATGTCCACCGTAATAGTCTCCACAAATTTCATCATGAGTTTCTTTTAATAATTGATAACCTTCCGAGGCCGTCACACAACTAGAGCATGAAGTTGAGAATCCCCTTCTATAGAGTATGCCATCTGCCATACTGAATCTTGGATCATTATAGTTGATTTGCCTTGCCTCAGTGGCATCCGAGGCTAGAATATCTTCAGTTAGATACCAGATATATTGCGACATCAGTTTTCTTCAGATATTATTGTTGTGGTGGCTTTATCTCGGGTAGCTTGAGCTCATGTTATAACTAATATTTTCTGTGGTACTTGTATGTTGGGTTTTTCCAAGATCTCGACTGGAATGAAATTAAAACCTCTTACATCTCTCAAGGTTGTTTATTTTGCTAAGGCATCAGTCCTAGCATTTCAATCCCTTATAATGCTTTCAATGTGATAGCTCCCAAAAGCTTCAAGTAATTCACCTGTTTAACATAGAGAGCTAACCTCGAATCTTGGGCCTGGTAGCAGGCAAGAACTTGATTAACAACTATCTGAAAGTCACTGTATATTTGAATTTCCAATATCTTGATGGAAATAGCCATTTGTAACCCCGTAACTAAGGATTTGTATTTGGCTACATTGATGATTACTGAGAAAGTGAGCTTGATTGCACAATAAATCTAATGATTATACGGGGTTACCAAGATAGAGCCAATACCGGCCCTTTGTTCATTTGAGGCTCCATCTACATAAAGTTGCCAAGAGAGCCATTTATCCTTGCCGTTTTCGTTTTCTATTTTGGCCTTGAAACCCATGCATTAGGTGACGAAGCCAGCTAGTGCTTGACCTTTGATTGTTGTTATAGGTTCTTAAGATATCTCATACTGACTGTGTTTTATTTCCTATTTAATTAACCTTCCCATAATCTTTGGTTTTCTGAAAACTTGTTGAAGTGGTTGATCCGTAAGGACCTTAATAGGGTGGGCATGAAAATACATTCGAAGCTTCTTAGCTGTGAACACTAAGCTATAAGTGAGTTTCTTAATCATTAGGTAGTGTTTCTCGGTTGGATCGAACCTTTTGCTTACAATATTTCTGGTCTTTGGATCCCATTATCATTTCTTACTAAGGCTAAACTTATGGCTTGCTCCGAAGCAGTCAAGTAGAGGAATAAGATTTCTCCATCTATTAGTTTGGACAATACTGGAGGAGAGCTTAAATGATTTTGTAGGTCCTTGAAGACCTTTTTCCATTCTTCTATCCGTTATAAGGTAACATGTTTCTTTAAGAGGTTGAAGAAAGGAACAAATTTGTTAGTTGATCGACTTATGAACCTATTCAAGGTAATAATCTTTCCATTAAGCTCATTAACTCCTTCCCATTAATCGGAGCCTTCATTTTTTGTTATGGCTTTATCTGATCTGGGTTTATTTCTATCCTTCTACACTTAATATGAAACTTAGGAATTTTCCGAATTGTATTCCGAAGGTACATTTCTGAGGGTTCAGTTTCATTTGATATTTTTGAAGGACTTCAAATGTCTCGGCCAGATTCGAAACATGACTTTTTGATCGCTTTGATTTGACTAATAGTCATCAACATATACTTCCCCGTTTTGACATATCTGTTTGGTGAATATTTGGTTGACTAACCTTTAATATGTTGCCCTTGCATTCTTAAGATTGAAGGGCATTACCTTGTAGCAGCATGGGCCCATATTGATGGTGAAACTTGCACGCACTTCTTCAGGTTTAAGCACTGGGATTTGATTATACCTCAAATAAGCATCCATAAATATGAGTAACCGATACCCACCGATGCATCAACTAATTGGTCAATTATTGGCAAATGGAAGCAATCCTTTGGGCAAGCTTTGTTTAGATCAGTGAAGTCAATGTAAGTCCTCCACTTCCATTTGGTTTCTGTACTAGTGCCGGATTAGGGATCCACTTTGAATAATGTACATTTCAGATGAAGTTTGTTTTTAGTAGCCTCTCAACCTTTTCTTGTAGAGCCACGCATCATTCTATATCTAAGGCCTCCCTTTTTGCCTTATGAAAGTAAACTTTGGATCTTTATTTAAGCAATGGGAAATGACCGAGGGATCGATTCCCACTATATCATCATGAGTCCATGTGAATGCATCTTGGTTGCATTAGAGAAAGGAAATTAGAAATTCTCGGATAAAGGTATGGAAAAAAGCCCTTATTTTGATTGTTTTAGATTTGTCATTTTCATCGAGGCATATCGCTTCGAGAGTCTCTACTGCTGAAGCAATCTTAGTCCTTTGTCTTGGATCGAGATCGTGCATAATTTCCTCTTCTTTTGGAATTTCTTGTACTACAGTATGAATAAACTTTCTCTTTCTTCTTTCTGCCCCTGTTCTATCTCTTTAAATCTTCCGGGATAGCTCGATACATACATTAATTCCCAAATCATGAGATCTTTCCATCTTGGGAAAATTCTTAATGATTTCCTTATGCTTTTCCCAGGTTTAGAACTCATGGAATTGTTTGTCTCCGAAACTTTAAGAGGTGTAGATTGGTTAACTTTAACATCATTCTCATAAGATGAAGTATTTCCTTTATTAATTGTGTTGAGGCTTACATAATACAATTGTCTGGAAATCCGCTCATCTCCTATTACAACCCCTTCTCCTATTTCGGTAGGAAATTTCATAAGTAAATGCTTAGATGAAAAATACCCATCCATGGCATCGAGAACTAGTCTTCCAAAGAAATCATTGTATACGGATGGTGTAACCATGATGACAAAGGTGGTCTCGAAAATTCTGCAGTGAGGATTATTTCCAATTTTGACCGTCGGCTTACACTCTCCAAGAGGCATTGTTCCTTTATCATTGAATCCATATATGGAGATTTGATTAAGCTTGAGTACGCTTTCGGGTAATTCCGTCTTGTCGAATGCATTCTTGAAGATTACGTTGATAGCATCTCCTTTGTATACCATTATCTTTGCTACGTTCGAAAGTCCAATCTAGGCCTTAATCACAAGGGGGTCATTGTTTATCAGAATCGCCAAATATGATTACTGGCCCCACCTTCTATTTTTTCTCCAATCTGTTTGTCTCATACACCAAAATGTCACCTGCTTGTGTCTTATTGATGTAACTCTCGCAACTACCATTGCTTCCCCAAACAATATGCAGTCCTTTTAGAATGATGCCTAAAAAATTCCAAGGGGCTGGTAGAGAACTTAGAGCTAGTGCTTGAGGTTGTGTGTTTTCATTTCCTATTGGGGTGATGGTTCCTTTAGTATTTTTATTCTTTAAGAATTCATCCAAATTTCCTTCCCTAGTCGGTTTGTTGATGGAGGACTTCAAACATCTACATTCTTCAATGTTATGGCCATTTTGCCAATGGTAGTTGTAGTATTTTCCTCCTTGGTTAATTTTTGGCTCTCTTCCTCTCCTCGAAGGGTATGGGATTCATTCTTGAGTCCTCGCATAGTTTTGAGCATGTGAATGGGTTAAGGGGTAGGCTTTCGAAACTTGAAATTCCTTCTTGAATCTCTTGGCCGAGTAAACCTTTTATTGTCACTAGTATAGTCGTGATTCTCTCTATCGACTTCCTTTGATTCTTAAGTTCAGATTTCTCCTCGTGCCCGGAGAAAGAACTCATTAAGGGACTTACACTTTTGTTTCAGTAGATTGTCCCAAAATGGGGTATTCCTCCATAAATCCAAGGTAATTGCAACCAACTTAGTTTCGTCCCTCGTTCCCTTGCATCAGGCAGCTACAACTATAAATCTCTTATAGTGGTCCTTCAAGGATTATCCTCTTCCCTGTCCGAAGTCAGCAAGCAAACTTAATCCTGTTCTGGTGTCATTCGAGGTGAAAAATTGAGTCAAAAACTCCATACTCAACTTTTCCTAAGAGTAAATAAATTTTAGTGGGTAGCTCTAGAACAACTTCATGGCAGGTCCACTGAAAGTTGCATATAGAAATCTATATTTGATTTCATCCGAAGCTCGGGTCGCTTGCATCTGGATCTCATATAGAGCAATATGATCTTCGAGGTCAGTTTTTCCATCATAAGAGAGCTTTGGGATCTTGAATCCTAGAGGCATGAGGGCCCTTATAATTTCTTTAGAGAAAGGTTGGTCCTTTCAAAGCTTTATCTTAGAAGGAAGGCTGGATCGGTCTTCTTGTAACTTTTGTACCTATTCCGATAATTTTATCAGTAGGGTTTCCGTCTTCCGATTCCTACCAAGCTTTAGAGTTTTGGCTTCATACCTTTAGTCTCTAGTCCGTGTGGCTGCCTTCCCTTGAATTTATCTTTTTTGGGTTAGACTTAAGGGCCTTTCATAAGGTTCCGCACTAGCCACTTTTACGGTCTCAGTTTTCTTTGCTGCTTCCTTGGCCATTAGAGGCTCTGCTTCCATGTCTTTATTAGTCAGTTTTTCGAGATTTCGTTCGATAATGAGAGGATTCTTATCCTCCTCAAGTTTTTTCGAGGCTTTCTTTTCTGATTCAACAAAAGTCTTCTTGACTTAAGTCTAGTAGTTGTCCAATCATTGGCTGTATCAGAAACAAACTTTAGCATTATCTGGCAAAATTCACTTTTGGAAAGGATAAGGACGGTGATTTGTTTAGTAGTAGGTTGATTAACTTGGTTTTCCTTATTCTTATCGTTCACCGGTAGTTCTTCAACTTCCTTATCCTAGGTAGGGGAGCAAGGAGTCTTTCGAGAGGACAACTTCAACTTTATGTACGGTTGAAAGGTTGGAACTTGGTATTGGAGAAAGATGAAGGTTTGGGCCCTCCTTCTAGAACCAAAAATGTTAGACAGAATTTTTCGCCTAACTGACACCCTGAAGTTCTCAGAAGCTCATTCCTAGGGGATGTGAGAAAAAAGGATAAACAATGACTTTGAAGATTCTACTTTCAGCTTTATTCCCTAATTTGTTGTACGAGTATCTTTTTGATCATATACGCCGTTAATGATCTTTTTACAAAAGCTTTCTTAAAATAGTAAGGAATATTGAATGATTTTAATTGTCAGAAGATCTATCTGTCGGCTCTTTTTTAGTAGCATGTGGTCCTCTGTTTATAGAAAATATAAGGTTCTTTCATTGGTGCAAGGGCTTTAACTCGGGTTGATGATCTAATTTACCAAAAGCGGTTCTGATTCAGACACCTTTCTTCATCTGGTTGAAAGTATTTTGACACAGATAGCTAATGTGGTGCTTTTATATATATCTTCTTTGATTTCTTTTGCATATCTTAACCATTAATCTCGATTTAGGCTATTTGAGCCATTGATTATTGAGATTTGTTGGAATGCTGCTACTCCTAGTTAAGCCTCTTGCTCTCTTTGGACAATTATCTCGGTCTTTGTTGTTGCCTTAATTCATGTTCTTAGTCGATATGCCCTCGGGTACTGAGTCCAATGACTGAGCTCTCGATGGAAGCTAAATGAAGGGTCTCGAAACCATACGCTAGGGGGCTCTCTTTTCATAATTTCTACTTTGTCGAAATTATGGTGTAACAACAATGGTATGTCCTAGGGGCAATTATGTAACTGTTACTTATATCTAACTCAATAACTAATTTTGTTCAAATAAAATGTATTTTCTTTCTATTATATATTTAATATAACGTGTTATATATTAATTAATTAATCAACTAAAGTATACTTAACAGAAAATCCATAAATGGCACGTTTTGAGATAGTAGTTACAATGCATGACAACTGTGAGTGATTTATCACAATAAAATAAGCATACCATTTTAAATATTCCTAGTCAAGATGCATCAAGGTTGGATATTGATGCATTATGTGACAGCCCACACATCCCGACATACTAATCCAAAGCTTAAGTTGAGTTTTGGACTCGCATCAGTGCTAAGAAGTATGAGCTATCGAATTATTAAACATTTCAGAGACTAACACTATAAGGATAAAATCTAAGATATTCTACACTTTCACATCTCACAACGAAAAGAAGAAAATATAAGTGCTGAAAATAGTCACCTTAGAAGATAACCAAAAAAATAACATAGTCTCAAACATTACATAGTCAAGTCTATAAAATACAGAAATACATTAAATAGTTTGGTAAATACTAAATATAATAAGTAGTTAAATGGAGAGTGAGAGAAAATATAAAAGCAACTCTGATGCCAAGCTCATTTCTCCATGTAATATTACTGGGCCTATCAATTGCTGCTCTGTTCTCCTATGGTGGGAAAAAAGGAAAGGGTGGGTCATGCAAAAGTTTGCTGAAAGAATGACATCATTAATATATGGTGATCACGTACAATTGACTTTAATCATACTATGTGTGACCTAGGATGTCCTATAAGTGTCCATGAATTAGTTGTTTTATGTGTCTAAGGGTTACAATCTTAAACACATCTACACTAATAACTTTTGAAGACTTATACTTAGAGTCGAATAACTAATTGAACCTCTGAACAACTAATGATCGACTAATAGCTATTGAAACTATTCCAACTTAGGAATACCCTTCAATTTCAACCATGGGACCTTATTTCCCGCAATATGACTACATGTATGATATTTACACACTGAGTGGGAGCCCGCAATGCCAACTCACCTAAAATGTTAAGATCTGCCGCATCCGTGTCCACCTACTAGTTGTAACCTAAAGCCTCTCATCACACTGCATCGGGATCCATCAACAATATAATACCAAGCCACACTCGCGAATAATGAGGAAATCCTGTTAGTGCATATCCACACACTCCATCAGGTATCATCATCAGTATCGCAAATCCACTATAGAACCTCATTTCAGTGCAATTTGTGATAGAATCACTTCAGTCAAACATCGACCCTGCTGTATGAATGACATTTATCCAATTTTGTAATAATCTAGAATCACCAACATAGGGAACTAACTTCCCTACTATTTCTAACATCCATATATACAACAATAGTTTATATACTATGTAATTTAATTTACAACTTGGGCCTTAGGCTGAGGTTCAGGCCATGCCCAGAAAACACTAATCGGTCGACGGTTAACCACTGGAGCGGTTGACTGCTTGCTGTTGACTGACCCTAGTGAATGATCAACCGCTTGCTATCAAATGGCTCTAGGTAACAGTCGACCAGTCGGGGTGTTAATTTTTGGGTTAATTTAATTGTCATCTTCAATTGTTATTAATTATCATTATTCCTAAATTCTGAATAGTAAACCTGCAAATTTCATATTAAAGTAAATATAGTAAACTTTAATTTTCAATTGGCATAAGGTAACCCAAATTACAACGAACCTAGTTCCATAGGTTTATAATTTATAATCGTCCAAGTTAACCTAGGTTTACCATCAACGGGGCTGCCAATTCATTTTATTTTAACCAAAAGATTATGTTCAACTTAAATCAATTCTTAGTTAACAAATTTGCATTAACCAGGTCCAAATTAAAAGAAGGGGTCATCTTCATGAAGGTTTTAATAACTGTTAAATTTTCGATCTAATCAAATAATGCTTTCATTTCAATTTAACACAATTCTAGATCAAAATAAAGTATAATAAAATTCATTACAGGTAAATTATCTTACCAACCATGAAGCCACTCACCTTGAAAAGCTCTCCACTGCATTTGCTATAGATCTTCCCTTAACTTGCTTTGATTTAGTCTTCTTCAACTTTTCTACTTTGACTTTAATTTAATTTGACAATTTTAGTTTAAGGAGAAGGTAAATTTTTAGGATTCAGGGAGATAGAGTTTGTAGATACAAGAAGTGAATTAGGGTTCTGACAACAAGTCTAGGGTTATATTTATAGGGTTTGAAAGAAATCTCAACAGCATGATTTAATATCATAAAATCTAGGCCGTTGGCCATTCGACACCCTAACTGATTTAACATGATTAGTCTATCGCTATATATGCGGGCGGTCGACCGCTATGGGTCGACCAGTTCCAATTTAGGCGTTGATTGGTTTCCTTATATATAAAAATAACATCTGTTTCCTATTTTGTTCATTTAATTATTTTTAACTCCAAATTTTCGAACGTTAATAAAATTTCCATACTAGCTCCGATTTCAAAAGGTTATATATGAAAATTGTCCAGAAAATCGCTATGAATGCAATTAGTTCAAGTTTTGTAGCCAAATTGGAACGTTTGTGAAAATTTCATTTTTTTCCTTATTTTATTTTAATTTAATTCTTGGTTAATATTTCAGGGTGTTACATTCTCCCCTCTTGAAGGTTTTTGACTCTGATATCCCTAAGGAAGGAAAAAATATAACTCGTTTGTAAAGAAATCAATACCAACCATCTACTCATCCATCGATCACTGGAAATCATTATCCTTAATTTAATTTCTGATGCAATATTTACATGTAAGCATGTAATGCATGTGAATTTATACCAATGCAAAAGAAATACGCAATCCCTTGGTCCAGTCGACCTCCTTAAATGTAAACGCTTATGCCATGTGTCCAAAATGTATGCAACAACCTACATAACTATATTGGCAGTTTTACTTGTATGCACAACAATTCAAATCCTTATGCAACAACCATATGCATATATCTGAATGAAATAAAAAAAGTGATGATATGTGTGCATACTAACTCAAGAATTTATTTTCCTTGAAGTGCACAAATCAATTTGATAAATACACCCATTAACCATCAACCAAAACATGTCCAATTGACACAGTCACAATCATTCCTAACATCCAATTGTCCCTAGCTAGCTATAGGGTATACAAAGCTAGAACCTAAAAACGTAATTGGTTTATACTTATTTAACCAAAATGGAAATATACGAGAAAAGAGTTCTAGACGGGTAGCTCGGATCCTCTCCTCGGGCTCCTATGTACTTTTAGTTGGATCGTCTCCCTACCGGACCTTAACAAGTTTGATAGCCTAATTACGGATTCGCTTAGTACTATGCTCAATGGTACTATGGGTGCCTTATGAACAAGTGACTCCCTTTCTTCTTTCACTTCCTCTAGCTAAATGGGCTCGACTACGACGGCTATATCATGTAGACACTTTCACAAGTGTGAAACAAGGAAAATGTCTTATGCTCCTACATGCTTCTTAAGAAGTTTCGCCTTACAAGATAACTTCCCAACAATCCTAATGATCGAAAAAATGCCCTACAAACCTTGATGCTAACTTTCCAAACTACCAAATCTCATAACATGCCTGAGTGGTAAGACATTCACAAAAACCATGTCACCCACTAGAACTCCAACTCCTTGCATCATCTGTCAGCATATGACTTCTGTCTATCCTGTATGGTTTTCATCCTTCTACAGATCAAGTCTACCTTCTATAATGTCTCCTTTATCATATCCGGTCCAAGATTAATCCTATCCGTAGTGTTTAACCAACATGATAGTGATCTAATAGGCATCCCGTATAATGCATCGAACGGTACCATCCCAATACCTACCCGATAACTATTATTATAGGTAAATTCTACCACTGGCTAGTGATCTTCCCAAGAGCCGCTAAAATCTAAGATGCACATCCAAAGAAAGTCATCCAGCACTCGGTTCACCCTCTTCATCTGTCTGTCCATCTATAGATGATAAGCGACACTCAAACTCAACTCAGTGCCCAAAGCCTCTTATTGACTCTTGCAAAACTCGATGGTGAAAAGTGGATGTCGATTAATAACAATTCTAGAAGGAACTCCTTGTAAACTAACTATCTCCCCCATGTATAATGTCTCCAAAGACACACATGTGCTTATACTCCTAATTAGAATAAAATGAACGCACTTGATTAGTTGGTCGACTATGATCCAAATACTTTCATTCCCCTCCTACTCCTTGGTAGTCCATCTATAAAGTCCATATAAACACTCTCCTACTTCCCTTATGAAGTATCCAATGGTTTTAACAATCCTTCCAGTTTCTTCTGATATGTCTCTACCCTTCGGCAAATAACACATCATGCCACATAATTTGCCATTTGCTTCTTCATACCAGGACAATAAAAGACTCTCTTCATATTATGGTATATTTTGTCTCTATTGGAATGAATGGTCATCCAAGAATGATAAGATCTAGCTAGTACCATGCCAATCAAATCCATAATAAGAGAAACACATAATCTACCATCGCTTCATAACCACCCCTTCGAGTAAATGGTATAACACCTCAAATAACTCGACTGCTCTCCTTTACTAAGCTTTTCAAAAATATCCAATAGTCCCTTGTCTTGCTTCTAACTTACCCCAGTGCAGTCCATAGGTGTAGGCTGCACATCCAAAGCTGCCAACAATCTCAAAGTGACATCTGACGATGGTCGAAAATCAATTGTAGAAATGAACTCCAAGTACATCCACATTAAGAACATATGATTTCTATTTTAGGCATCGATTACTAAATTGCTTTCGCTTGGAGTATAGAAGACATCGAAGTAATATGATGCTAAAAACTCCATCCACATCCTGCCTTAAATTTAAATCCTTTTGGGAGAATAAATACTTCAGAGACTTATGATCCGTATATAGCTTAAACCGCTCTTTTAATAGATAACGTCTCCTTGATTTGAGTGCAAAGACAATGACCACTAATTAAAGATCATAGGTAGGATAGTTTCTCTCGTGGAATTTTATCTGTTAACTGGCATAGCTCACCAGTTTCTCTTCCTACATCAAAACCACACCCGATCCTATACCGCAAACATCAGTATACATTGTGGATGCCTTTGTACCATCAGGTAATATTGGAATAAGTGCATTGGTCAATGCCTCCTTCAACTTGATGAAAGCATCCTCACACTTTGAGTCCTATGAGAAGAAAAAATTCTTCTTAGTAATATGGATTAGAGGGGTAGAAAACTTCAAGATGTCCTTAATGAACTTCCTATAGTAGTCCATCAAACCAAGGAAAATCCTCACTTCCATAGCAAACTTCGGGATATGCCAATCCTGTGCTACAACAACTTACTAGGATCGACTGCCAGTCCACTTTCAAGGATAACATGGCCGAAAAGCGTACCTTTTCATGCCAAAAATGACACTTGGAAAACCTTACTTCAAATTGTGCTCGGAGTGTATTGATCAAATCAATAAAGTAGGCAGGTGCATTGGTTTGTCCATAGAGCATGAAGAACCTTTCATACAGTCCGTCGGGTGTACGAAAAGAAATCTTCTAACTATTTTCAACCACACACAGCTGATGAAACCCGATAGCCAAGTCAAGTTGAGAGAATACCTATGCTCCAACCAACTGACCGAAGAGATCATCTTTGTGGAGCAACAAATAACGATTACTATTTGTCAGTTTATTCAACTCTTGATAATCGGCGCAAAGCCTCAAAGAACCGTATGCCTTAATGGAAAAGAAAAGTGGTGGTCCTTACTCTGAAATACTCCTCCTAGCGAAGCCCTTCTCCAATAGCTCATTCACTTGCTTGTTTAGCTTGCTTCTCTCCTTATGAGCCATATGCCTCAAGTTTAAGCCAACAGGTTTGGTGTTCTCCATGAGATAAATCCGAAGCTCGGTCTCTCCCTAAAGCAGAAGACCGTTAACATAGGAAAAAACATCTAATTAGTTTTTTTTACTACAAGCACTAAATCTTACTCATCATGTGAAATGTTTATTAATTATAGGTATCTCAAAATAATTGAGCCTCTCCAATTGCAATAAACCTCTAGATAGCGTCCACTACGAGTGCCCAACCTAACATCCTTCCTATCACAATCTAGAATTGCCTCATCCATCATCATCCAATTCATGCCCAAAATCAAACCAAAACCAAAAAACCTAAGAAAAAAGCATTTCAATCTAATTCGACCACTAAAATAAACAATTTGAAACCACTATATACCATAAAAAATAAGTTGAACTTTCTTTAAGGTTTTTTCAACTACGTGGTCTATAACTATGCTACTGTCTAAGTGCAATGCATCCACAAGTCTACTCAAGATAAAAGAGTTGATGCCTCTGTGCCAAATAATGTATGGATAGGTAAATAAAATAGAGTTAACACACCTTCAATCACGACCTTCTTCCCCTTATCTACAACTGGAGGCGCATTCGACCTAGGAACGACATCTAGTGTGTAAGCTAAAACCACCTGGGTTGAGGTCTGCTGAGGCGTTTGACAATCTCGCCTCATGTGCTTATATTGATTGTAGTTGTAACACTAGATCTTTGAGTTGTTCATCTTGCATTCCTTAGCAAAATGATCCTTTTTGCCACATCTCCTACGTTGCACCTTTTGCTTATTAATCTTCCCTTTTGGTCTCATTCCGCCCATGCATTGATTTCATTGTAGTGTCTTTCCTTCTAACTTCTTGGACTCACTCTTCACATCCTCCTTAGAGATAGTATTAAACAAGGTCATTTCCACCAATCCCTCGAAAGTCGCACTTATGAGAATATGACTAAGGTATAAATCTTAAAGAGGTTTGTTAGCACCAGAATTGGTCATTATCACCCTTGAGAAAGATTATATAGAGAGATTAATGAAGAAAGTAAATTAAAACAGAGAATTGTATGCGAAATTAAATGCAAAAACAAGAACATCGGATTTATAGTGGTTCAGCGTAACTGCCTACGTCAACTTTGAGTTTTGATCTTTATTGCTTTCACAAATGATTGAATACAGATACAATCCGTACTATAATGACTCGAATACAAGTGCTAAGTAAAATAGAATAAATCTTAAATGCAGCAGAGTCTCCCTAGTGTTCTCCCAAAAAGGTCCCTTTCATTGTGCCCCTGCCCTTCTATTTATAGACGAAGATGGGTCGGACTTCCCTCATGGGCCTAGGAATAAAGTATCTCGGCCCGTGTTAACTTCAGTGCACCGAGCCGTAGATGCTGAACAACAATTGTTGAACGAGGTTGGTTGAACCAGAGAATGCCGAGCGAGGCCTCAGTGCCTAGCGGCACTCGTATGCCGAGCCACATACCCAAGCCGAACGACATTCGTATGCCGAGCGAGGGATGTGCGTTGAATTGCACTCATATGCCGAACGAGGTGAAATGCCGGACGACCTTTCTATGACAAGCGAGGGAAGATGCCGAACGACCCCTCAATGCCGAACGAGGTGAGATGCCGAATGACCTTTCTATGACGAGCGAGGGAAGATGTCGAACGAGGCAAGATGCCGAGCGACCTTTCCATTCCAAACGAGGCCCTGTGCCGAGCGACCTGTCTATGCCGTACGAGGCCATGCGTTGATCGGCACATCTATGCCGAACGATGCTTTATGCCAGCGAGGGGAGGTGTGATGAATGAGGCTTGTGCCGAGCCTCTTGTTACATGGTCAAACAACCGGGTAACATTTGCCCTCCAAAGTGTATCATGTGGATGAACATGATGCACTTTGAACCATGAGTACTCTATGTTTTTCTTTAAGCCCTCACTCTGTTTTCTCGATAGCATTTTATTATGACCTCCTGAATGCCAAACGAGGCATTGATGCCGAATGAGGCCTTGATGCCGAACGAGGTCTCGATGCCGAACGAAACCTTGATGCCGAACGAGGCTTTGATGCCGAACGACCCCTCAATGCCGAACGACATATTGATGCCGAACGACCGAGGTGCCTTGACCGGTTCTATCGGTCACTGTCTCTTCAGCTTCTTTCCTTCCTACTATAAAAGTCAATACTTCTCTCCTTCTTCCCTTTTTATCTTTTACCTCCGCTGTAACATCCTTACGAACTTGTCTCCTTCTAGACTTTTGCCAACACCTCAACCTCTTTTTAGATTCTCGAGTCTTACACGTTACTTCTCGACTGCCCTCAACAACAAATCTTAGAGGATTCCACTTCTAAATCGAGCACCTCATTAGACTTCATCCCCTTCTACTAGGTATGAACCTTTCACCTGCTCGACTTTCTCCAATTAGGGATTATGGACAAAATTTGAATTTACGACCTTCCCCTAACCCATGAATAATGGAAACCGCGTATATAAGGAAGGTGGATCCGAGGTTTAAACGAGCCTTAGGATTAAATGGAGAGGAGGATGGAAGAGGGTTTTGGCCCAGTAGGAATCAGTGAGGGTTGAGATGATTGGTTAAAGGTGGCGTGCGAATTGGAGTGGTGATCGACTGGCCACTTAGGAGGGTATCTAGTTTGTTCGAAGAAATGAGTTGGAGGAGGATGTATGGCTGTGGCTCGGCATGAATTCCGCATGCCGAACGATGTGAGGGAGTGTAGGAGTGAAGATGAAGTTAGGTTTAGTGTGCCGAGCAATGTGGCTTGGTATGACCACGGCTCGGCATAACCCCCTTATGCCGAATGAGGTAAGAGGGAGTGCAGGAGAAAAGTAGGAGATGGGTAAAGTGCCGAGCGATGCATCTCGGCATGGCTTGCCGAAGGACTCATCTATGCTGAGCGGTAGAGATGGAGGGTAGGAATGAAGTTGGAGTTGGTTTATGGTGCCGAACGAGGCTCGGCATGGCCGTGTCTCGGCATGACTTGCCAAATGTCGAACGGAGGAGAGGGAGTGTAGGAGAGTGGTGTACAACAATACTAGTCGAGTCTCTACAGCACCGTTCGACATTAATTTTGATAGTAGGCTATAACAGTCAGAACCATCTCAACTCGAACACAATGCATTGTTGACTTAACTTACTTTTTATGCCCGAACATACACAGTAAAAAAGGACAAGGACTTAAGCAATTAAGCATATCGGACAATCCAAACCGATAACTCCCCTGTTTTGACAACTATAAATCTGAACTTAACTTATTTAAAATAGATAATAACCTTCCACATACAGTGTTGATACCGAGTTCAAAATAGAAACCATCATACGACAAGTTCTCGTAGATTGTTAGCAATGACGGTCTTCGAAGATGATAGTCTAAAGCCTAACTTTATTTCATCAACTCTGTGACTTTTAATTCCTTTGGCACTTATACTTGAACAATTGCACTAGTTCATACATCACACGGGGGGAGTATTTTTATTGTTAAGTCTAATGTCGATTATTTTTCAAGTATAGTTCAAACAGGTGTTTCGTCAGATCCAACACTCACCACAGATGTCTAGGAAATCTAGTTGTGCCACGATCTCAAACAGACCCGGGCCATCTTCTCAACAGGAAATGGTTGGAACCTCAAATCCATCGACAGTTCCCGTACATGTATTCCAAGCCCCACGACTGCATCCGTCGACTTGGCTCCCGATGCCTTGGATGCAGCTATCTTTTTAGATGATCCGATCGATTCTCAAGCTTCGAGAATTAACGAAAGCGCGCTTCTTCGTATATGCTCGTACACGAGATTCCTTTCGACGATGTGTTGGTTCCATCAGGACAGGATCGTCCTCACTTGCCCTCAGTCAGATCTACGGCCTGCAACAAATTTATGTGTTGGGTCGGTAGCATGCCACTGTTCAATTCCTTCCTCCGCGACCTGTTACAGTGTACTGAGATCGCCCCATCGCAATTACATCCCAACAATCCGCGTTCATATACAGCACATGCATCCTCTTCGTGAGTGTCCTTTTCAAGCTCCCAACTTCTTGCGATATCTGCTATATCTATCGTTTCTAGAGATGATTAGACAACCCATCTTTTGTATTTCTCGTTCCATATAGCTAGTGTCAAATTATGACCGGGCTATGGAGCAAATTCGCCCAGTATAAGCAGGAGTGGTTCTACGTGCGCTGTCCTTCAGGCTTTGTAAGGAGATGGGTGGAAGGGAGTAAGTCTTTTTTTTGGATCAATACTCGCATTTGGCAAAAATTTCACCTTTTCTAACTCTTTCTCTACTTTTACAGGTACCAACCCACGTCCCGAAGGCTCCGGGTATTCTGAAGTTGTTGAAGCTATCCGAGCTATTCTCGTAGGAGACCGGGACATTTGATCTCTCATTTCAAATGAATCGCTCTCGAAATTTGGGCTGCTGGTGGAAGGTCGTCGAAAAAGCCTTCCTCAAGACATCACTATAACCAAGCTTGCTTTGGGCAAAGGAAAAAAGCAGGCTGGGCCTTCAGCACGTAATGCCCCTGACACACCAGAGGAGGGGGAGATTAGAGAAGCCAAAACGCTCAAAGTACCGGGTGAAAATGTTAGTCCCGCTCGGGACCCGATGGTCGAGGTTCACGATATCGAAACGATGCCTTCCCCTTTGAAGGAAAAGAAGAATTGACCTACAAATTAAGGAAGAAGACAGTGGGTGGAACCTCTAAGGTCACCCTTATTCCAGTGGAGAGAGAGCCTTCTCCCCAACACTTAGAGAGTTCTTTGAAAGGCCCGTCGAACCTTACTATTCCTGATGGTCTGCTTAACTATGGCTTCGATGATCTGGAATCCCTTAAGCTTCATTCGCCTATTAGAGGCGATACAAGTGCTCAAGCCCAAAACCAAGGAGAAAAAACTCCTATTAGTAAAGATAAAGAAGCTGGTCCATCGGGGGAAACACTAGAACACACACAAACACATGCACTTCACCTTGCACCTAAATTCTGCCATCGCTCTACGCTTTGCTAACTTTTCATTATTTAAATTCTATGTAGGTGATATGGGACGTACACACAGACTTAATCATCTTCGCGGGTCATCTATCTTTCACCACTTTGGATGGGATTCGGGCTCCGAAAGATGTCGGGATAGAGATGATGATGGTGACAGGGATTATCATTCCTGGGATTCATCATCTCGAAAGAAAACTTATCATCAGCCTCCATAACATTATAATCCTCCTTCTCACTCGGAGCAAGCCAGAGAGAAATACGACCACAAGGGGTCCCAATCCGATGCCCCCCGTGATCAACACTCTGGTTCATCCAGCACACGACAATCCCGGGAACCCCATAAGAAAACTGAACTCTCAAAACCATATCCCCTGTTCCCGTAACAGATCCGACAATATCGGAGAGGCTAGCCGAGGTTAAGGCTAAGTTTCCCAAAATATGCTTCGATGGTCTGAAGTTTCTCTTGACAATCCATCACATTGCAGGACACGTCAAACAGAGCACCATTGCTTGTAACAACGATGCTTATGTTCAACATGATGCGTTTTTCCATTTAGTTGAAAAAGTCTCGGAAGTCTCTGTTGAGCGTCAACACGAAATTGATCGCCTGAAACTAGAAGCCATTCACGATAAAGGCATTATCGAAGCTCAAGATGAAGAGCTCTCTTCATACAAGTCTTAGCTTGATGCCGCCCAACAAAGTGCTAAAAATACTACAGAGGCTGTCAATCGCCTGGAGACGACACATAAGAAGGAAATTGACGAAGTGGTCCAACGCTGCAGGGCCTTGGCTTTAGAGAAGGATTCTGTTCAAAAGGAAAGGGATGCATTCACCCTGCGATTCAAAGAGTTGGAAGATCTACTTCACAAAAAGAGAGAGGAAAAAGCTGCTGTCTAGGAAGAGTCGCAATGATATTGCAATGAGACTGTTGCTACGTGACTCCTGAAGGCAAAGCTCGACGACGAGCTCTCTAAGGTCGGGATGCTAAAGGATGAAGCCCGTGAAGAGGGCAAGAGAATATCATCCGCAGAGATTAACTCTCGCCTTGAGGTGGTTACAGAAGCTAGCAGGGAGGAGATCAAGTGCTTGTTCGACCTGCTTAAAGCAGAATATAGCACCCGTGTCCGTATGCATCGGGACTTAACTTTTCTTAGCAAGGCTATCCCGAATCCCTAGCCAAGGCATGGGAAACTTTGATAAAGATCAGATAGGTCGAGTCAGGCACCGAGGAGGTTGACGAGGAGGCTTTAGTAAAAGAATTCCTTAGGGGGAACGAGCCTTCAGACTTGTCTACAGCGAAGGCCCTCTACTGCAAAGGTTCCTCCACATCAAAAGGAAAAGATATCATTGCCGGTCCATCTGGAACCAAGTCTCCAGCTTCTCCTCCTACTCAATCGACTAATCGGCCAGTACTTGATCCATTCGAGCAACACGTTGGTTATGACCCAGAAGACCCTGGCCTCGACGTTTATGTTCTATCTCCCATTCCATAAGGTGAGACTCCTTGGACGGTTGAGAGCCAGAAAGAAGCCGGTATATAACCATTCTTCTTAAAGTCCAAAGAGCCGTCGTTTTCGAAGAGAGGTTATTGTATTTTAACGTTTGTCTCTTGTGACTTTGGGCAGGCCGTTCTGATCCTAAACCAACTCCAAGGATCAATGACGCCAAGGAGGAGAAGGTGAAAACGAGCGAGGCTACTCACGCGGGAGAGACTCCTGGTCCAGATGCTCAAGTGATCGAGCCGCTTGACTAGGACAAGTCTGAGACTTCGTCTCCCATCGAATAAAGTTATGCAACTGAGATCACAGGCGCCTCTGGACACAGATCAAAAATGAGCATGAAGGAGCAACTCGCAGAGGAAAAGAAAAGGACAGCTGAAATCAAAGTCTAGCCTCGAGTTGTGGATCTAGATGATCCTTTGAGCAGGACTTTGAAGGTCATCCTTCCTAGTAGGTCTAAGCCATTAGAAGTCCCTCGTTCTTCCTCGGATGTTACCCCCCATCCAGCAAAGTGTCCAAGCGAAAACACGTAGGGGGAGTAGTCGTTAGATAAACGAAGGAGGAAAAGAAACCGAAGAACCCCAAAAAGTAGTAGCTACACTCGTTCAACGAGAGTTAGCTTAGATTATATATTTATTTTAATTTATTTTCATAGTCAATGTAGATAGACTATTGACTCCGGGTTTTGGAGGAGTTGTAGTAGGACCCCATTTTGGATTGATAAATAAAATTTAATTTCTTTGTCTTTCAAATGACTTTTATTACTCAGCTTATTGTATAACTGTGGTCGAAACCCAAGCTCTTGCGAGTTATGTAAACTCCTAATTCATTTTCATATTACTCGGAGGTTCTTTGGAACTGCACATCCTCTATCTCTCGCTTTAAGTATTTAGTATATTTTTTAGTCCACTCCTTAGGAACTTAGAGTTCTCCAGTCTGCACTCTAGGGACTTGGAGATTTTAGGTTGTTTATGCTCTAATCTGCACTATGGGGACATAGAGTAGTCCAGTCCGCACTTTGTGGACTTGGAGACTTCAAGTCATTTGTACTCTAGTCTGCACTCCTGGGACATTTAGTACTCCAGTCTGCACTCTGGGGACTTGGGGATTTCGAGTCGTTATACTCTAGTCCACACTCTAGGGACTCAAAGTACTCCAGTCCACACTTTGAGGACTTGGAGGTTTTGAGTCATTTATACTCTAATCTGCACTCTAGGGATTCAGAGTACTCCAATCTGCACTTTGGGGACTTGGAGGTTTTGAGTTGTTTATACTCTAGCCTGCCCTCTGTGGACTTAGAGTATTCCAGTCCGCACTCTGGGGACTTGGAGATTTTGAGTCGTTTATGCTATAGTCCGCACTCTGGGAACTCAGAGTACTCCAGTCCGCACTCTGGGGAATTGGAGGTTTTGAATCGTTTATGATCTAGTTCACACTCTGAGGACTCAGAGTACTCCAGTCCGCACTCTGGGGATTCGGGGATTTTAAGTCGTTTATACTGTAGCCCGCACTCTAGGGACTTGGAGATTTTTGAGTATTCGCGTGCGTTCGTACGTCAGATAGAATAATGTAACTCTAATTGTTTGCCATAGAATTATCATACACAGAAACATCAATAATTCATGGAAATGATGGCTTCAGGCCTTTATTAATGAAAACAAAGCTAAATTGTCTTATTACATGCCGAAAACTAAGAAGCAACGAAATAAAAATATGCTGGAAATAATTGCAACTAAAATATGAAAGAAATAGACTAAGTATAATAATGCCACAGATGCTCGCTATTCCATGCTCGGGGGAGTGTCGCACCCTCAATGGTCGCTATCTTGAAAGTTCCTTCTCCAAGCTCCCGTTCAATGATGTATGGACCTTCCCATGTGGGATTCATATACGACGAGACGAGGAAAACTCATTTCAAAATGAGGTCACCCATATCAAAGATTCTTGGCCGGATCTTTTCATTATAATATCAAGCGACTCGGTGTCTATATGCAGCCGCTCTTAAATCAGCTTCTTCACGTTTTTCATCAATGAAGTCTAGTGATTCCAACAAAAGATACTGATTCGTCTTAGGGTCGTAATGAGTTACCCGATGTGATGGAACTTCAAGTTCTACGGGTATAACAGCTTCCATGCCATATGCCAATGCGAATAGAGTGTGGCCAGTCACAAACTTATGGGCGGTTCTATAAGCCCAAAGTTCCGTTGGAAGTTCATCCATCCACTTGCCTCTAGCATTTTTCAAAATCTTTTTCAATATGGACTTAATTATTTTGTTCACGGCTTCTACTTGTCAATTGGCTTTTGGATGAGCAACGGCTGCAAACCACTTTTTAATGCCATACTTTTGACAAAATTCTTTGAACTCTCTACTTTCGAATTGAGTTCCTTTGTCTGTAATGATAGTCCGTGGGAGGCCAAAATGGCATATAATGTTTCATAAAAGGAAATTAATAACCTTCTTGGTGGTGATCGTGGCTAATTGCTCTGCTTCTGCCCACTAGGTAAAGTAATCAACCGTAATATTGCGTATTTCGCACCACCTTTGGATATGGGTAAAGAACCGATTATGTCGATCCCCCACATTGCAAATGGCCAGAGACTAACCATTTTATGAGTTCCGTTGGCAGAGCTCTTGGGATTTTTGCATACTTCTAACATTTGTCACATCTCCTTACTTAGTCTACAGCAACCCGATTTACAATTGGCCAATAATATCCATAGCGGAGGTTCTTCTTTGCTAACGTCTGCCCCCCAGTATGGTCACCACACTCTCCTTCATGGACTTCCTTTAGGACTTGTTTTATCTCATTGTGGGAAATGCACCGGAGTAAGGGGGCTGAGAATCCCCTTCGGTACATTATTCTGTTCTGCATTACATATCGCGAAGCCTTACGAATGACTTGTCGTCTTTCGCTCTTTCTTTTGGGCAATACCCATGTAGCTAGTATTGCTTGAATGGGGTCATCCATGATTCCTTCGCGATTTCTGTTTCTAGCACAAAATCTATCTCCATCTTATTTATACTCGGAGTAGTAAGGCTTCGATGGGAACCAATCCCATTTGCTATGCATCACCAGTACTTGCAAATTTCGCCAATAAGTCGGCTTCTCTATTTTGTTCACGCGGAACATGCAAAATGTCATAATATTCTAGGTTTGCTAGCAGCTCTTGAACCCGTGCAAGGTATGAGGCAAGTCTCTGTTCCTTCGCTTGATAGCCCCCCCGCACCTGGTATACCACCAGTTGTGAATCACAAAAGATTTCAACCGATTTTACCCCCAGTTCTCTGATAAGTTTCAAGCCAGCAATCAATGCTTCATACTCGGCTTCGTTATTTGTCGTGGGTAATCTGAGCTTCAAACGTAACAAATTGATCAGCTTTCAGGAGTCACAAGAACTATACCAGCTCCTGAGCAACGGTCGTTAGATGCCCCGCTGGTGTACAGCTTCCATCGAACGGGAGGTATGACATTGTGACCACTTGATTCGTCTAACACGGTGAATTCGACGATGAAGTCCGCTAGCGCTTGCCCTTGTATGACCCTTCACGGCAGGTAGGTAATATCAAACTGATTCAACTTGGTATTCCATTTTAACATTCTTCTAGAGGTTTCCGGTCGTTGGAGTACCTGTCGTAAGGGTTGATCGGTATAAACACTAATTGAGTGTGCCTGAAAGTACGGACGAAGCTTGCGTGAAGCAATCACCAAGCAATAGGCTAGTTTCTCAATCTTAGGTTAATTTCTTTCTACCCCCTTCAAACGTTCACTGACATAGTACACTGGCTTTTGAACTCAATCCTTCTTGTGAACCAAAGCCGTACTGATAGCATGCTGAGATACAACCAAGTACACATACAACATTTCATGGTCAACTGGTTTCGACAGCACCGGGGGACTCTCTAAATGCCTTACCAGAGCTTGGAATGCTTCCTCACAGTCAGATGTCCATTCGAAATTTCTCTTTCCTTTCTTTATTACATCAAAGAAAGGAATACACTTATCTATGGCTCTGGATATGAATCGACTCAGCACGGCAACCTTTCCATTCAAGCTTTGTACCTATTTTATAGTTCTGGGCACTTGTATGTCTCGAATAGCTTGAATCTTCTCCGGGTTAGCTTCGATTCTCCGTGCATTTACAATAAAATCCAAAAACTTCCCTGATGTTACACCAAAAGAACACTTCAAAGGATTGATTTTCATTCCATAATGTATGAGTATATCAAACATTTCCACTAAGTCTCGAATGTGGTCGTTTGACTGCCGTGAGTTCACGAGCATGTCATCCATATAGTTTTCCATTGTTCTACCAATCTGGTCTTTACACATTCGATTCACCAGACACTGATAAGTTTCTCCCGCGTTTTTCAATCCGAAAGGCATCACCACACAGCAATATAGCCCAACATATATGACAAAACTGTTGTGTTCTTGGTCTGGAGTGCATCGGGATCTGATTATATTCTCAGTATGCATCCATAAATGACAGTAACTCATGTTCGGGCGTTGAGTCGACCAACTGGTCGATTCTAGGTAAAGGAAAACTATCCTTCGGTCATGCTTTGTTTAAATTAGAGTAATCTGCGCAAGTTCTCCACTTCCCATTTGCTTTCCTTACAAGCACAGGATTAGACACCCATTCAGGGTATAGGGCGTCGTGGACGAACCCATTGGCTTTGAGTTTGTCCACCTTCTCTTTGAGAGCAGCGGACCTCTCCAGGTCCATGCCTCTCCTTTTCTGTTTTACAGGAACGTACTTCGGGCCTATGTTTAACATATGACTCGCAATAGCCGCACATATCGGAATGTGTCCAAGCGAAAACATCCAGATTCACTCGGAGGAAATCAATGACATCTTCAGCCACTGAGGGGTCGAGTTGTGATCCAATCTTAAGGACTCGTGATGGGTCATCTTGGCTGACTGGAATGTCAATCGTCAGTTCAGCTGGTGCTGCATTCGCTTCCCCGGGTTCCCCATCATTGTCTCTCGGATCTATGTCTCTATAGATCCGAGAATGTCTCCCGAGCCAGGGCTCAGGCATTCCTTGTCAATCGTCAATATTCCGAATGCGGACAGAGCTGTCCGTAACCTTTCCTTTCTCTCTCCGCTGGGCCTCACTTAGCTCAGCCACACAACATGTGCGACCGGTCGCCTGATCGCCATGCACCACACCAACTCCTTTTTCTGTTAGGAATTTTAAAGTCAAACACCATGGGGCCAAAGCTGCCCTGAACTCTGCCAGGGCCAGTCGACTCAGAAACACATTATATGGAGAATCAATATCCAACACTATGAAAGGTAGGATTCGCAGTCTCCTACGTTCACCTTGTCCCAGTTCAACTGGCAATTCAACATACCCCACTACATCAGTCGTTGCACCATTAAAGCCATGGATACGGGCTTTAGATGGCTTTAAGTCCTTCGCCTCCATCTTCATTTGGTCATATGCTTTTTTGAAGATGATATTGATAGAACTTCCATAATTAATCAAAATTATCTTCTCACATGCTGGCCCGATTGTCGCAAAAATGATCATCGGATCAACGGTAGGAGCCTCCACATGGTCAATATCTCTGCTCCTGAAAACTATGTCGTCCGTCATTGTCCGCTGCTGCTTAGCTGGGGACCTGTCCTCAGTATTTGAACAACGCTCAAAATCCGCATGTCTTAGGGAGTTAGCATACCGCTCCATTTCCTGCCAATTCTTATCTGCAGGGTGAGGTCCACCAACTATCGTGTTTATGACCAATCTACCCACGGTTCGAGCAGGTTCCTCTGGTTGGCGTGGAGCGGGCCCACGTCTGGGGTCTAACGTTCCTTGCCTACCTTCCTGTGGGTTCTTGACAAACTCCTACAAATTTTTCTGTCAAATCAATCGTGGAGGTGTTTACACTCTTTTGTATTGTGCTCGTAAGTCTCATGGAAGCGATAGTACTTCCCCGTCCTCTTTTGTTCCTCTGTTGACTCCTTTGGGCACGACTTTCTGTATTGAAAAGTATTACAAGTTGATAGGTAAATATTCTCAAGAGATGCATTTAGTGGGATGTATTCATTGTAGGTTGGAATCCTTGGCTTCCATTTCCCTGCTTCTCTTTTCTTTCCGGAATTTCCTCCTCCGGACCCTTTATATTGCCCAGGCTTGTTCTGGACATTGACCTGAACCTTCCCCGAATTGTCACCAGATTGTTTCAAAGCAATATTGCTCTTCACGGTCTCCTGAACAGGCCCTGGTGCCTTATCTCACCTTGTCCACCTGGCTTCCTCCTTTCTTATGAATTGATGAGCCTTTGAGTAAAAACGCTCTAGCGTAGTTGGGGGTTTTCCTGCCAACCAATCTCCAAACTCTGAATCCAGATCCACTCCTCACATTACAGCCATCAAAATTGCATGGTCATTAGGGTTGCTAACTTCGGTAGCCACAACATGAAATCTCTATAGATACTCCTTCAACGACACCCTTGGAGCCTAGATTACACTTGATAGGGACATCACATCATTAGGACGAGTGGCATGTATCCTAAACTGTTCAAAAAAATTCATCGTCAATTCGTCAAATCTAGATATAGACCGTGGTGGAAGTCGAGTTAACCACATGGTTGCAATTTCGAATAAGGTTATTGGAAAGCATCTACACTTGGTCACATCATTTTCTTTAGCCAAATCCATCATCCATTCATACCTCATCACGTGCTTCCTGGGATCTGCCTTCCCTTCTTAGACCAGGATAGTTGGCATGCTAAACTTCTTGGGGTACTCAGCCCGTAGAATAGTATCTACGAAGGGTGTATGACTCCTGGATATTCCCTAATCTTCATTTGTCAGGCCTTGGTTCTCTCTCATCAACTATCTAACCATAGCCGATAGATCTGGGGTTTGTGTGGAAGATGGCGGGTTGAAATCTGTTCTACGAGATCATTCGGGTTGATGTCTCCTCTGTTGGAGATCTACCAAACGTGCATCTTGGGGACAAGCTTCATTAGGGCCTCGGTGAGTCGGGTATCCAACTTCCACTTGCGCTCCAGATCCTAAGTTTCCTGCTCCAGCCTGGGTATGATTACCTTGATGTAACTGAGGTGCCATGGCTCCAGGTAAGGAACCTGGACCATCCCTGGTTAATCAATATGTGACACCTGCTTGTGTTGCTTCATTTTTGCAGCGTCTACGCCTGGGAGGTTCATCGAACGAAGTCGAGCTTTCACATGAGGAGTAAGGAGCGGGGCTACCTCCAGCATTCTGATGTTTTTGTTGAGTAAGCTGAGTCATAAGGTTGACAGTAGCTTGAATCTATTTGCTAAGTTGTCTCCTGCTTTCCATGAGTTCTCTCATCAAGTCGTTGATCTATGTTCTGGTGACAACTTCCATTTGATTTTCGGTGGTGGTCCCTGCACCTAGATTTGCTAGTTAGTTGCTAGGTCCTATTTGTTGTACGCTAACAGTCTCATTGACGTCCGCGTTATGAGAGGTTGATCGGGTACGTAGTCTTCCTATAGTAGAGTTATTGATAGGAACTCTGAGTAGAATCAACGGACGTCTTGTGAATGACTTGGATCTCCTTCAGGGGATTTATTCAATCTAGTAGCTACAAAGCAGATCCTAGTGGCCTCAGAATTCGACCTCTCAACGAAAGCACCAAAATGTTAGCACTAGAATTGGTCACTAACACCCTTGAGAAAGATTATACAGAGAGATTAATGAAGAAAGTAAACTAAAACAAAGAAATGTATGCTAAATTAAATGCAAAAACAAGAACACTGGATTTATAGTGGTCCAGCGTAACTGCCAACATCCACTTTGAGTTTTGATCTTTATTGCTTTCAAAAATGATTGAATAAATACAATTCGTACTATAATGACTCGAATACAAGTGCTAAGTAAAATAGAATAAGTCTTAAATCCAGCAGAATCTCCCCAGTGTTCTCCCAAAAAGGTCCCTTTCACTGTGCACATGCCCTTCTATTTATGGACGAAGATGTATCGGACTTCCCTCATGGGCCTAGGAATAAAGTATCTCGGCCCATGTTAACTTCTGCGCACCGAGCCATAGATGCCGAATGGAAATTGCCGAACGAGGTTGGTTGAACCAGAGAATGTCGAGCAAGGCCTCAATGCCGAGCGACACTCGTATGCCGAGCCACACACCCAGGCCGAACGTAATTCGTATGCCGAGCGAGGGATGTGCGTTGAACCGCACTCGTATGCCGAACGAGGTGAAATTCCAAATGACTTTTCTATTACGAGCAAGGGAAGATGCCAAACGACTCCTCAATGCCGAATGAGGTGAGATGCTGAATGACCTTTCCATGACGAGCGAGGAAAGATGCCGAACGAGGCAAGATGCCGAGCGACCTTTCCATGCCGAGCGAGGCCCTGTGCCGAGCGACCTATCTATGTCGAATGAGGCCTTGTGCCGATCGGCACATCTATGACGAACGATGCTCCATGCCAAGCGAGGGGACGTGTGTCAAACGAGGCATGTGCCGAGCCTCTTGTTACATGGTCAAACAACCGGGTAACAAGGTTGATCTAGCCCTTTTGTAAAAATTCAGAGCTTTCATACGGGGGGTGTTTATCAGCTCTATCCCAAACCTAGCCAAATCATTGAATGATTCACGTACTCCTTTACCGACATCTCTCTTTGCTATAGATGTATAAAATTCTTCAATTATACTCCCTCCTCTGCTCTAGAAAGCAATTTCGTCTCAAATCATCTCCTAATCTCTCCCTAAGTAACCCCTCCCACGTCAGTCTCTGCCACTACTACATCCCACCAACTTAGATCCTCTCTCTATAAATGCCAGGTAGCAAGTTATCCCCTAACATCATCCCTGAGACCCATCAATCCAAAAATCCTCTCATATATACGGATCTATGCCTTCAAGTCTATATATGATTTGATCCCTATATACAGCTTTTCTCCTAAGATGGTAAAGTTCTTACATAATTTGGTAAAACTAAAGGCAGGTGGGTGGGCTGGAACTGCACCTGGCGCATGCTTTATAGTTCCCTTATTAGGGCTAATCTTAGCTTGTCTTCTTGCCTGCAGATAACAACGAAACAGAAGTGGGATGCTCATATCTGAAATCTCAACTGCATTGCCTGAACGGTAACCTATAGGATCGCTCATCCCTTCTATTTATGGTTTGGGAATTTATTGATTACTTTTCCACATATATTATTAGAAAGAATAAGGAAAAGCGTTGTTCATATTATATATATATATATATATAAATTCTTCGAAAAGCATTTATCTATAGACACGCATACACTTTGGAAGCCCATTTTTGAAAACCTTTTTAAAAACCTTTTTGGAAAACTTTTGAATTTTTTTCTAAAATCTTTTCAAGTATGTTCTCTCAAACACCTCTAATCCCCAAGAAATTTTAAACCTATGCTTTGATACTAAATGTGACAACCTGTATCTCTGGACACATCGATCCTAAGCCTATGATGACTTTTGCACTCGCGTTAGTGCCAAGAAGTTTGGCTATCGAGTTATTAAACGTTTCAGAGATAAAAATATATAGACAAAATCTATGACATTTTACGCTTTCGCATCTTATAATGGAAGGAAAAAAATATAAGTACTGAAAATAGCCATCTCAAAAAATATCCAAAAAAATAACAAAATAACACACTGCCAAACAGTCGATTATCAAGTCCATAGTATATTAAAATACATCAAATAATTTGATAGATGTTGAATACGATAAATAGATACTTGGAGAGTGAGAGAAAACATAAAAGAAACTCTTATGCCAAGCTCATCTCTCCACGTACTATTACTAGGCCTATCACTTGCTGACCTATCCTCCTATAGGGGGAAAAAAGGAACGGGTGGGTCAGACAAATGTTTTGAGAATGAGTTACATCATTAATATATGGACATCACATGTAATTGACTTTAGTTATACTCTATGTGACCTAGAGTAAAACCTCGTAAAAATTAATAAGAAATAAAAAATGGATAAACTAATTAAGCAAGATAGGGCTAAAAATTGAAATTTTGCAATGTCAGAATTTGACTATGGAAGTTATGCCATTGCATTCGCTGCAAAATTCTAATCAATTTTCATATCTAACGTTCCAAAAACCAGGCTCAAACGAAAAAGTTATGGAAATTTGAATATTTTAGATTTAAATAGAATTCAAATTCGAATAATTAAATAATTCTTAAATTTAAAATTTTAAAGTTAACAGTGATTAGACTTGGGGATAAAGTAAACGTTAAAACTAACGTTAATGTTAAACAATAATTAAGGAAGAAAATAAATTAAAAAGTAATGGCACACAGTCTTGCAAAAATGGCGCATATAGGTCGACTGCTCCCCTTAGATCGGTCAACCATTGGCGGTCGACCAGTGGATAGCGACAGTCGACCTATGCTGTTCAGTGTCAGCTATGGTTTTTAGATATTTAACATACCCGATTCAATTATTTTTAACCGACCTTAATACAATGGTTCTATTGCATTTTAACCACTATAAGTAGGAGTCTAGCCCTCTCATTTTTATTCACAAAATATTTTGGGACACTAGCGAAGCTGCATCGGTTCGTCTCTTTATAGATTCAAGAAAACTCCATTTGGGTTTCAAGTAAGAAATCCTATGTATTTATTTTGTTTTCTATTAATTCTACAAAACTATTCTTCTCCAATTTTCTAAATTTAACGTATATATACAATCCCTAGATGTATGTATGTTTATATAAATGTCAAAAAGAAGAGATTCGGTAAAGATTATTAAGGGCATGTCAAATCTAAAGGAGGCAAAGGTAAGGATATACTGTGAGGGGAAATCTTAGCTTTCTATTTTAGTAATTGATTAGTAAGTTTGAGTTTGAAATGCATTAGAGAGTTTTGGTTTGCAAAAGCATCATATTATAACATTCAAAAATCCTTCAATGCAAAATGTTAATTCTATGTTGGAATCTCGATTATTTATGTAAAAACCCGCATATTTACGATTAAATATTTAAATGTTTCATTTAAATATAGCATCTTTAGTTGAATTAAAGTCCAAAATGTGACTTTTTGTAAATAGTCGAATCCGGACTCGAGATTACTTCCATTGAGTTCAAAATGACGTTTACAACTTGTTTAAGTATAAACATCGATATGTTTGGAGTTGATTAGGATTTTGGTATTTTGTTTGGACTTTGGGTTGTGTTCTAGCCCACAAACCCAATAAGAGAACCCAAACCTTCTACCAAATACCTCCCTCTCCACTCCTCTTCATTCATTCCTTTTAGAATTTCCTAACACTCTCAAGCAAAAGGAAAAATGGGGGAAAATAAAGGAAATTAAAATTCCTAAGCCCTAGCTTTTCTTAGGAAGTTCAAATTTAAGTTCCAAAATCAAGGAGAAGCTTAGGTAAGCATTCTCTTCATCTTCTCCATCTCAATTCCTCTTCAATTCTTGATTTGCCTATAGCCTAACTAGGAAAAACTTTGCATTTGATCATAGATTGAAGGTTCTTGAAGTGAAGTTGAAGAGGGATTGATCTTGCTTTATTTCCGAGCTTCTCATTCCTTTTTTTTTTTAATTTAAAGGTGAGTTCTCAAACTCACATCTATGCCTACAGTTTTCATTTATTGTTAGGTATGAATTCCTAACATCTACTTCATGTTCAATTGCTTTCGAATTGGATTGGTTTGGTGAATTTTCCAGTTTTGGTATTTTGAAGTCAAAATCTATGATAATCCTACTATAGATGTTTGGACATGTTGTTTGGAGTGTATTGAAGAGCCTATAGGGCTGGGTTGTTGCTTAGAACAAATCCCTAGCCACCATCGCCTATTCGATCACTTTCGAGTTGATTTGTCCATCAATGGCTTAGGCAAATTTTACCATGAGCTTCAGCTTAGACGTCTGGGAAAACTCTCAGACGTCTGATGCAAAGGAATAAAAATTCCAAACCTAATGCTTAGACATCTGAAGTTATTCCCAGATCTCTGGGCGATCTGGAAGAAAATTTCCAGACCTTCTGCTCAGACATTTAGCAAAACCACCAGATGTCTGGAGCTAATAAATTCAGCCAATTTGTTTATTTTTATGTGGGTTTCTGTTTTATCGAATTTTGTTGATCCGGTTAGTTGTTGTCCTTTGTTATCGACTTTGATGACTTCTTTTCTATATTTTTGGGATTTGGTGGATTTTATATCGATTTTTATGGTTTAATTCACGTCGTCGAATGTGGAATTTTGGTGATAGATTGTTTTTACAGTCGTTTCTATGATTTGTCACTTTAAAATACAAAGGTTTCTATACTAGTAGTAAATACTCAAACTCATTCACGAAAATGATTTCAACATTACTTTTAATACAAAGCTTGTTTTTAAAAGCGTTTTCTAGTCTATTAGTATATACAAACATTTACCTCATTCGTATGAGAAATCCAATTAAATGACTTAGCTAAACAAGTAGTATGAAATGCTTGAGTTTACATTGTCGGTTAATTCTTAAACTTGTTCGATTGAAATATTATGAAAATTTTCGAATGGAAATCTACAATTTGTTCGTAAATATTTAAGTTAAGCCAGTGGTTATGGGACATGAAACAAAACTCATTTATTTACTAGCTTGGTGTGATTTACACTTATTGATCTATGATGATCACTTTGTGGTTTAGACTAGCGATATGCGATCTCTCTTTGTCCGGATGAGGGACTATACCCCGTTCTATGGAGCTTCGTCTCATTTTATGGGCCAGCAACCCATGGTGTTTTAACCATTTTATGGAGTTTGGTTCATCGGGCGTACCGTTGTACTATGTCGTTGCACCGGCTCTATGGATTAGTGACCCGTTTATGATACAAGTGTTGGTGAGTTTTCATGCTCCCGTTTTGTGATAGGCCTTCCCCGTTTTATGTTTTCTGGATTTTCAATTATGGATTTATGGAATTTATGTTTCACCAATTTTTGCGATTTGCATTGGTATGTTTTGTCAATATTAATGGTTTGGTGAGTAAGCTAAAGAATATGATATTCTTTTTGGGTATTTGAGGAAACTTAAGATATTATATGATTTTCATTATTATCAAATATATACTTGTTGCAGTATGGCATAATTATTATCATATATTTTTGTCATATCTCTTATCTTGTCTCAACTTACATGATAATTATAGCTAGAATGATCCGCTTATTATTTTTCTTTTTAAATAATACTCGGGTCAAACCGAGGTGTTTCAGATGCTTCCACTTGACTTCTTAGTAGGGACTACCTTCTGACTATTGGCTAACTACTTTAGCTTAGTAGTTTTTATCTTTCATATATACGAGATGGAGACTCTTTGATGTATACTTATTCTTTTGTGTAGTACACTTACCTATTCTTTTGGCTTGTAGTGGATCTTGTATGACCACTACTATGATGCTCATTTCTATGTGTTATATTCATGTCTGTTTCCGCCTTAGTGACATGAATATCTATGACTGATTTTGTGTTGTGCTTATTTTATATTGATTTCGAAGGCCACTTAGTCACTATGTAGTAGATTTGAGTTTGGATTGGATATGTTGGATTTCCTCTTGAAATGAAATGCATGACATATTATCTGACATATTGGTTCTCGCTCAAATCAATTATACAGCTGATCGCTCCTCAACAGCCTTATTCTTCGTACTAATCGATGGCATTACCCAATAGTGTTCTTGGATAGTGTGCATATAGAATTTTGACGTCATAACTTGGTATTAGAGCCAAACTTCGAAGAAATATAGAATATTATAACAAGAATCATCATCCTAAATCTCTCTTAGGAATCATGCCTTAGGATTTAATCCGAGTCTCAGGACCCACTCTACCCTATTTTCTTTTATGATGCTTTATTTTACCAATCAAGCTTATTTGAATTCATTCCGAGAATAACCTTTTTCCTCTTCTTTCTTTCTTTCTTAAAGAATAAGAGATGGTTAGACCTGGCAGTCCTAGTGCTGGTTAATCAAGTGGTCCTCCTCTAGATGGTGTATTCATGTCTGCCCAACAACTTTTGGACCTTGTAAAGAATCAAAGGTTTATCCGCGCTTTGAATAAGAACCCTAAAAAGGTTTTACCTATGAAATTAGAAGTGCCTTTCACCAGCTTGTAAATATCACTCTTCGACTTAAAGAGGCCGATAAAGGAAGTGATAGTGATGTTGGAGGTGCCAAGAAGAGCCTCAATAACAACAAGAAGAGGTATATTAAGTTCAAAAGCCCTAATCCCAACAAGAAAGGGAAGAAAGCAACTTCGGTATCAAAGACTCCTACCCCTGATTGAGGAGTATGCTACAATTGTAGTTCTAAGGACCACTATGTAAATAAGTGTCCAAGGTCTCATGCTTATTGCTATTGCAAAAGTTTAAGGACCACTATGTAAATAAGTGTCCAAGGTCTCATGCTTATTGCTATTAAGTTCAGGTCATCGTATACCTTAAGTCCCAAACTTCAAAGTAAGAAAGAGGGAAAGCTGAATGGTGGGCAAGCCCCTAGTAACACTTCTCTAGGTCAAGGTATTTCTCATTCAGTCCTTAATGGCGTTATTTTGTTTCATGATTATCCTCTTCGAATTCTTTTTGATACAGTGCATCTCATTCTTCTATATCAAAAGAACTTGTTGACACTTTTTCTTTAAATATTATGGGCTTGATGACTTCACTGAGAATTGCGAAATCCGGTTGGTGGATCCGCAACACTCAGTTTACTTTGTAAAAATGTCAAGATTATTTAATGTTATTATTCTTTCCAATTCGATTTGCATGTTATGCGCTACTTAGGTTTCAGAATTGGTTTTGGGAAAGGATTGGCCTAATCGTTATGAAGCCCATATCCTATATCCCGAGAGGACTATCCATCTTCGACATTCTCAATCTATTAAACAGATTCTTATTGTTCTTAATGATTTCAATTAAAATTCAATGGCATCATTTTATTCTTTAAACCCATATGATGAGGAAGATGTTATTTTCCTCATTCAAGTAGTTCGTGAATTTTCCAATATATTTGAGCCTGTCTTAGGATTACCACCTAAGAAATCAATTGAGTGGTGCTAAGGTCTTTTCAGCTCGACCTTGCCACCGATTTTCATCGGCTACGAATTGCAGAGGGTGGTGTTCCATTTACCGCATTCCGCACTCGTTAGGATTCTTACGAGTGGCTCGTTATGTCATTTAGTTTGATGAACCCTCCAAATTATTTCATCCATCTTATGAATCGAGTACTCTGTGAATATCTCGATGAGTTTGTCCTTGTATTCATTGATTATAGGTGAAACAACAATATAAAATTGTAAATCTTTCTAATAAAATATATTTTGTTCTTAAAAAAAGCAAAGAACATTCGTAAATTTTTAAGAGACATGTTTATAATATAGAAGATGATTTTGTGTTGTATTGCCCATTAGGTGTTTTAATAATTTTGGTCGTTGAGCCTAATTAACATTATCAATAGGAGTCTCCTAAATACTATGATGAGAAAATCAGACACAGTAAATTGACTTGTAATAAGTAAATTTTTCTAAAAAGATGATTGCATAAAGTTAATTATAATTTTGAATGTCTTAGCTTTTTGGGAAAGTGGATCATAAAAATAATTGATTTAGCATAGAAGCTGCTTTTCAAAAATTAAAAGAACTCCTTTCCGATGCTCCTATTCTTATGATTCCCAAAGGGAACCAAGACTTCACTGTTTGTACCGATGCTAGTCGTATTGGTTCGGGTGTCGTTCTCATGCAAGAAGGGAGCATGTTATCGCTTATGCTTCTAGACAAATAAAGCCCGCCGAGATTAGATATGCCACTCATGATCTAGAGCCTGTGACCATTGTTTTCTCTCTTAGAATTTGGCATCATTATCTTTTTCCAAAGAAATTTTTTCTCTACACCGATCATAAATCTTTGAAGTATTTATTTTCTCAAAAGAAACTTAACAATGTTGGATCGAATTCCTTGCATCTTATGATCTTGATATTCTTTATACTCCTTGAAAGGGAAATCGTGTTGCCGATGCCATTAGTCGAAAGCAACTAGCGGTTATTTCCATGATGATATCCAAGTGGAATGATCTCGAGACTTTGTCCGCTTGTGAGATTCAGATCGTGAATCAGATTCATGTCCATCTCTTGTTTTATGTGGCCTTTAGGCTTATCTCTTTTGGATGCATTCTTGAAGCTCAAAAGCATGGTCCCGAATTGGCTCATCTAAGCTAAAGTTGTAGGGATAGAAGTATTGATGGTGTGAAAGACTTTGAAATCGATGCTCGTGGAGGCATTCGAACATTTGGTAGACTTATTACGCCAAATATTAGCGATCTTCGTAAAGACATTTTAGAAGATTCTCATCGTTCTAAATTTATCATTCATTCCGGTAGTAGTATAATGTATGAGGACATGAAATGACTTTATTATTGGGATGGAATGAAATCCGACATTGCTAACTTTATTAAACGTTGCATGACTTGCCAACTTGTAAAGGCCGAGCATCAAAGGCCCGGTGAGTTATTGCAACCTTTGGATGGAAGTGGGATCAATTCTCCATGGACATTATTGACGGTCTTCCCCGTTCTCATTCGAGTCATGACATTTTATGGGTGATAGTAGATATACTTACAAAATCCACCCATTTTCTTCCCATTTGGTCCAATCGGACCGTACCTCTTTTGGTCAAACTCTATGTTAAAGAAATTGTTAAACTGCATGAAGTTTCTACTTCTATTGTTAGTGTTCATGATCCATTATTTACCAGTTGGTTTTTGGAAAGGCCTTCAAAAAAATTTGGGAACAAAGCTTAATTTTAGCACTGCTTATCATCCTTTGTCCAATGGATAAATAGAACGTGTGAATCAAATTCTTGAATATCTTCTTCGTGCATGTGTTCTTTATTTTTGGTCGAAGTTGGGAAGATCATATTTCCTATGTTATGTTTTCGTACAATAATAGCTACCAATCTAGTATTGGTACGGCACCTTTTGAGGCACTCTACAGAAGGCCATGCCGATCTCCTACGTGTTGGCTTGAAGCTGGTGAAAAGCTGGTTTTAGGTCCAGGTTTTATTCGTGATTCCATAGAAAAGATTGACCTTATATGTCCTAGGATGAAAGAAGACCAAAGTAGTCAAAAATCCTGTGCTGATAATCGAAGGAGGAAATTAGAATTTTCAGTGGGAGATTTGGTATTTATTCGAGTTTCACCTATGAAGGGTGTTGTGCATTTCAGTCGTTCGAGAAAATTAGCACCTCGATATATTAGCCCATTTCCCATCACCGAACGCATTGGTTCCGTAGCTTATCACCTTTTATTATTAGCTCAATTTTCTTCTATTCATGACGTATTCCATTTTTCTCAACTATGAAAATGCCTTAGATATTCTGATTCTATTCTTGAGCCCGGTGATATTGAAGAAATTGAAGTTTCACCTAATTTTACTTATGAGCAACATCCTATTCGTATCATTGCTACGGAGGTTAAACACCTTCGAAATAAAGATGTTCCTCTTATGGAAGTTCAGTGGTCTTCAAATCCTAAGGATTGTTCTTGGGAATCCAGAGAATTCATCGAGCGAACACACCCAGACTTACTTTCTCGTGCTCCTTAAGATGAACTTCTCATTTCAATTTTTTTCTTTGGTGTTATTATGCCTTAGAGTGGTTGCTACTCTTTATTTTCTTCGTAAATATTACGAGGACACATTTTCTTTAAGGAGGGGAGTCTGTAACAACCCACATATTTTATGATTAAATATTTAAATGTTTTATTTAAATATAACATCGTTAGTTGAATTAAAGTTCGAAATGTGATTTTTTTGTAAACAGTCAAATTCGGACTCGAGACCACTTCCATTGAGTTCAAAACGACATTTACAACTTGTTTATAGTATAAACATCGATATGTTGGAGTTAATTAGGATTTTGGTATTTAGTTTGGGCTTTGGGTTGTGTTCTAGCCCACTAACCCAATAAGAGAACCCAAAACTTCTACCAAATACCTCCCACTCCACTCCACTTCATTCTTTTCATAATTTCCTAACACTATCAAGCAAAAGGAAAAATAGGGGAAAAGAAAGGAAATTAAAATTCCTAAGCCCTAGCTTTTCTTAGGAAATTCAAATTCAAGTTCCAAAATTAAGGAGAATCTTACATAAGCATGCTCTTCATCTTCTCCATCTCAATTCCTCTTCAATTATTGATTTTTCCTAAAACCTAACTTAAGATAAACTTTGTATTTGATCATAAATTGAAGTTCTTGAAGTGAGCTGAAGAGAGATTGATCTTGCTTTGTTTTAGAGCTTCTCTTCCTTGTTTTTAAATTTAAAGGTGAGTTCTTGAACTCACATCTATGTTTATAGCTTTCATTTGTTGTTAGGTATGAATTGCTAACATCTATTTCATGTTCAATTGCTTTTGAATTGAATTGGTTTGGTGAATTTTTCGATTTTGGTATTTTAAAGTCAAAATCCATGAAAATCCTGCTATGGATGTTTGGACATATTGTTTGGAGTGTATTGAAGAGCATATAGGGCTGGGTTGTCACTTGGCACAAGTCCGTACCTACCATCGCTCATTCGACCACTTCCGAGTTGATTTGGCCATCAATGGCCTAGGCAAATTTTGCCCTGAGCTTCAGCTCAAACGTCTGGGAAAACACTCAGACGTCTGATGCAAAGGAATAAAAATTCTAGACCTACTGCTCAGACGTATGAGGTTATTCCCAGACATTTGTTCGATCTGGAAGAAAATTTCCAGACCTTCTGCATAGACGTCTGGGAAAACCACCAAACGTCTGGCGCTATTAAATTCAACCAATTTGCCTATTTTTACGTGGGTTTTCGTTTAATCGATTTTTGTTGATCCGGTTAGTTGTTGTCATTTATTATCAACTTTGATGACTTCTATTCTGGATTTTTTGGAATATCCGTTTGATGGATTTGATATCAATTTTTATGGTATTAATTCACGTTGTCGAATATGGATTTTTGGTGATAGATTGCTTTTACAATCGTTTCTATGATTTGTCACTTTAAAATACAAAGGTTTCTATATTAGTAGTAAATACTCAAACTCTTTTACAGAAATGATTTCAACATTACTTTTAATACAAAGCCTGTTTTGAAAACCGTTTTCCAATCTATTAGTATATACAAACCTTTACCTCATTCATATGAGAAATCTAATTAAACTACTTATAAAAACAAGTAGTATGAAACGCTTGAGTTTACTTCGTCGGTTAATTCTTAGGCTTGTTCGATCGAAATCTTGTGACAATTTTCGAGTGGAAATCTACAATTTGTTCGTAAATATTTAAGTTAAACCAGTGGTTATGGGACATGAAGCTAAACTCATTTATCTACTAGCTTGGTGTAATTTATACTTATTGATCTATGATGAACATTTTGTGGTTTAGACTAGCAATATGCGATGTCTCTTTGTCTGCGTAAGGGACTATACCCCGTTCTATGGAGCTTCGTCTCATTTTTATGGGCTAGCGACCCATGGTCTTTTAACCATTTTGTGGAGTCCGGTTCATCGGGCATACCGTTGTACTACATTGTTGTTCCAGCTTATTTGAGTTTCAGGTTCCTCGAGCATACCGTTGTACTACGTCGTTAAACCGGCTCTATGGGTTAGCGACCCTTTTTTGATACACGTTTTGGTGAGTTTTTGTGCTCTCGTTTATGTTATGCCTTCCCCATTTTTTGTTTCCTGGATTTTCAATTATGGATTTTTGGAATTTATGTTTCACTAATATTTGCAATTTGCATTGATATGTTTTGTTAATGTTTGTGGTTTGGTGAATAAGCTAAAGAATATGATATTCTTTTTGGATATTTTAGGAGACTTGAGATATCGTATGATTTTCATTATTATCAGATATATACTTGTCACAGTATGGCATTATTGTTATCATATATTTTTGTCACATCTCTTATCCTATCTCATCTGACATGATAATTATAGCTAGACCGATTCGTTTACTATTTTTCTTCTTAAATAATACTTGGGTCAGACCGAGGTGTTTTCGGTGCTTCCACTTGACTTCTTAGAAGTGACTATCTTTTAACTTTTGGCTAACTACTTTAGCTTAGTGGATTTTTCCTTTCATATATACGAGATAGAGACTCTTTGATGTATACTTGTTCTTTTATGTAGTAATGTACCTATTCTTTTAGCTTGTAGTGATCTTGTACGACTACTACTATGTTGTTCATTTCTATGTGTTAGATTCATATCTGTTTCTGCCTTAGTGATATGAGTATCTGTGATTGATTTTGTGTTGTGCTTATTTTATATTAATTTCAAAGGTCACTTAGCCACTGTGAGTAGATTTGAGTTTAGATTGGATATGTTGGATTTCCTCTTGAAATGAAATGCATGACATACTATCTGACATATCGGTTCTCGCTCAAATCAATTATACAGTTGGTCACTCCTCAACAGCCTTATTCTTCATACTAATCGATGGCATTAGGCATTACCCAGTAGTATCCTTGGTTGGTGTGAGTATAGAGGTGGAGCGTCAAAATTTATGTCAAAATAATGGAAATTGTGCAAATTTGCAGTTTTGATAATTTTACCTTCTATTCCACTTCTAATTCTTCTTCTTTGAATTCAATCAAAGGGTTTTGGTTATGGAATAGAATGTATGGTACAAATTTTATTCGTACTTTGCACCGCTTATTCCCATGAATTAAATAGAAATTCCTCCACTTGTTTTTATGTGAAAAAGAAGTTCAGTAAAGCATAAAATTGGAATTGTAAGTTTTTATTATCAATATATGCTCTTATTTTGATGTAATAAGTTGAGTTTAAATTTTTATTGTATAGAAATCTATTGATTGAAATTTTTGGATATTAAAGTTGGAACATTGGTGTTGTTGATAATATGAGATAATACTTGTTTAATTGTTGAAAGAGTTAACATTTAAACGTTAGTATAAGGCGTAAATTATGCATGCTTACAAATTACTATATGCGCATACATATTCACACATATACACATATGCATAATTAATGTATAATTATAACGTATAATTACTTAATTAAATAAGTTATTAATTTTATTAAATGCCCTTTAGGAAAGTAAATAATGTTAAAAGCGAAATAAGAAAGATTTCTTATAAGGCCTTGATTGTGAAAACAGTGATATGCGTGGTAATATATTTTGAGAGTGTTATAGACTATGACCAAGTTATAGGGATACGAGGTCAGTCAAAAGCATACAAAGTCTACCCAACTAATCTGGATACCAATAGTGTAACTTTGGGACTGGTGTGAGACATCGTCTATAATAAGTAACTGTGATGACATGAGGTTAGTCCCAAATTCAATAGGATAATTTTGTCCAGCTAATCAGGCTACCGGTACCTATAAATAGTTGGGCTAATGTGAGACGTCACTGTGGATATGGGTCATAATACGAAGGGCCTGCTTCTGAGATTGAAGGTAATAAGTGGTTGTGTGAGGGCCTGCCTCTTCTCTATGTATGAAGTAATAAATGGTCAGGATTATGGGTTAAGCATGGTAGATGATATCTTAGGAGAGGGCCCACTTCAATAGGAAGTATTAAGGGGCTGAAGAGATTCTATGCAATGTCAGCTAGATAGTTACCGGTGAGGAGTCCGCCTTGGGATTATAGGTAGTAAATGACGTGGATCTACCTTAATAAGGTATTAAATGGTCGGAGTCTATGTTATTCCCATTAAAGGTATTAAGTGACTTGAGTACTATCTTTTAATTTGATAGGACATTATGGCCGATAGATATAGGTTATTGAGTTGATAGAAAATTGGTTATAGGCTTATATTTAGGAAGCCTTTAGTTATTGAGAAAATCCCTCGGGCTTGTATTTGAAAATATTTTAGGTTGAAAACGTAAGACGTATTTCTATTTAAATTATACTGCCTAAGTAGTAATATAGTAAGGCTCAAGGTTTTTATTCACAAGCCATATATTGTTCTGACTCTCTCCTCATTATAAAATTGGTTAGGAAAGATGATGTCATTAAAGGGGAAGGCATGGAGTACTCTTATGATAGTCTATCTATTTATCTTCTAATGTTATTTTAAGATGTACCTATTGGAAAATTTATATTTTCAAAATGATGTACCATGGATATGTAACGGTTATAATTGGTTTTTACAACATTTGAATTTTAAACTGAAATGGGTATTGTTTCTATTAAAAATATTTTATCCTTCTATTGGGAGTTGTAAATGTGTAAATAAATAGCTCTGTATTGTTCTTTATACCAACCAACAACCTGCTTTAGAATGGGTCTAAGGTTCGATAGGCTTTTTCTGGGTTGGAATTTATGATCGTTTCAGACTGAGTTGTTACATTTAGTATCAGAGCCAACATTACTAGATCAACTAGGATAGCTATATTTATGAGAGGCATACTTGTTTTTTTAGAAATGTTTTTCAAAGATCCTATTATATATTATACTTATTTTAAAATTACATAAAACATTAGGCAAATCTTTACTTCAACATATAATACTATCTTAGTAATGTAGAAGTAAAAGATTTCAACTCCAAAGCTAATAAGGCAATAAATATGTAATAAATAAGGAGTTATAAGAATTTAATAAGGATATGAATGAACTAATTGAAAATATTATTAAGGTAATTATGAAAATGTAAGGACGACATAGTAGGAACAAAATTGATTGAATAAATAAATGTCTTCAAAAATTGTCCGTTAGGAAAATAATCATTTATTATCGACAGTTGCCATTTACAGAAATAGCAAATAAACATGTTAGGTGGTAATTAAATATTATAAGGTAATATATTGTAAGCATTTGGAAGTAAGATGTGAAGGAGTGTTATTAGCTTCCATAAGAAGGTATACATTAATCACCATAAGAAGATAACCGGATTTTAATGAAGATTTAGAAAGGAAGAAGGAAGGTCCAATAGAAATGATAATTAAAGTCAATTTTTAAATCCAACTACATTGGAAAGAATTTGTTAAAAAGTTTTTGGAAAATTCCTTGTAATGTTTTGAATAAGTTTTTCAAAGTATTTATTGGAAATTGGTTGTTTTAAAAAAAAATAAGGAAATTTGGAAATTTAAAATTTAAAATTTTGTTGAGTCAAAAATTTCTGATTAAAAGGGATTTTTCATTTATGAAATTCTAGTTTAAAATTGGTTGAATCAAAAAGTTTTTGATTTTTAGAGAAACATATTCTTCGTTTTTAAAATAAATGTAAACTAGCGTGCAGATTAGACTTGATGATTTTTCTTCTATTTCATTAATTCGAAAGTTCTTTTTTTTAAAAATTCTTTCTAAAAAGGGGAATAAATGGAAATGGATCTTAATTAAATTAAGAAATAGAGAATAGAAAGATAAAAATAACTAGGATAGGAGGAACATTTCCGTATAAGGAAAATACGAAGATTAATGGCTGATATAGGACCCAACTAGTTAAGAGAAAAATAAATAAAGGCAATATTAGGAGATTCAGATAGAAACATCATTAGAAATTTATATAAAATAAGATCAGCAATCTAGTTAGAAATTAATAGGATAGAAGTTATCCTTGTCTGCTCCACTTTTCATTGTTTATGGTCGTAGAAGATGTTTCGAATTTTTTTTGTAACTAGATAGAATTAAATGATGATAATTAATAAACGAGTTAGGATAATTTTGTTTATGTTATAAGGAAAAGCATTTATGTAAGGATAAGAATTTTAATTAGTCATTTTTCTATTTAGAATTTGTTTAAATAAGAATAAAATATTATTGAATTTAGAATGGCAATGAAAAAGAAACATATTAGGATTGGTAAAGATTATAGGAGTTTAAATAGGATTTAAACAAAGTTATAAAAAGTATATAGTTAAGTGATAGTATATTTTGAGTAATATAACACTAGGTGTTAATGTAATAATATAACAAGTTGAAATTAAAAAGTAGCATGCATGTGAATAGATTGTGGTTTGAAGTCTACTAAAATAATTGCCTTGTAAGTAGAAATATCTTTGAAACAATGAATTTTTCATAAGTATAGGCCATAATTTCATGGAGTAGTAAGTGTTGATTTCAAATTTAATGAAGTAAGTTTATTTGTATAAAAACAAATATTTGAAAATTATTTTGTATATTGTAGAAGGTTTCTGAGTAGTGAAATTATTTTATCCCTTCATGGAATTAAGCAATTTTTAATTTTTGATGTAATAATAGTTTGGTTCAATAATTGAGTTTAAAATGTTTTGAATTAAAATTCAAACTTAAAAAAAATCTCTGTTGCAGAAAGTCCTTAAAAAGGAGAAGTTGGCTAGAAAAAGAAATTTCTTTCATGGTTCCTTTTGGAAACTATGCAATTTTTGAAAATTGACAAAAAAATGGTTTCAAATTTTGTATTTTCTTTAAAGATAAAGATACAGTACTTTATAATTGTGAAATTTTAATTTCAAGAATGGTAAGGACTAAACCAAATATTTTTTAATGAAGTAGTTAGGTATCACTATCTAGGTGTGACAGGGCAAAGGTTTTAGGATATGAATAAAAGAAAAACAGTATGTACAACCTGATCTGAAAATTTTAAATTAGTCCTCGATATTTAATTATAAAATATTGGTAAAAGTTGTGAAAATATTCCAAATTTATTATTGGGTTGTAAGTTAGGTTGCCTATTATTGACTTGGAATATGAATTTCTATGTTTTAATTTATTCGGAGCACGTTCTATGTAAATTCCTTAAATATTCAACTCCAAAATATGTATAAAAGAGTGTCGTTTGAATTAACAGAAGATATACCAAAAAGAAAAGAGATACGTAACATACAGATATTTTTTCCACTATTTACACTGTTTATTTTGTTTAAACAAATTCCTTGTAATTTCAAATGAAGCAAAGATCTCACTTTGGTTGATTTAGGAAAAATTATAACAGTAATCCTATTTAGAATGATAGCTTCGATAAATTAAAAAGTGGAAAGGAATGTTCTAGTTTAGAAATTAATATATAGACACACGTATAGCCACGCTTAATTTATAAAAATTGAAACATATAAATTTCGTAATTTACGACTATATAAGTAATAATTAGTAATTAACGAATTATGATTTAGGGATATTAATTACAAATTTAACGGGTAATGAATTTGTATTAATGGGAGTTAAAAACAATTGTAGAGGACTAATTAAGGAATTTAATATGGCATTAATGGAGGATTTGAATCGGTAAATGATTTTTGAAACTGGTAAAATGATTAAAGTAATTTAAATGAGGATTGATTAGAGATGGTCCAACTTTGACGGTATTGGTCAGTTATTAAGGGTATTTTAATTGAAGTAATGAATGGACCACTTTTATTAGAAATCAAGAAGGAAAATTAAGGAAGATAGGTGATAGTAGAATGACGTACTAAAAGTGTCCATCTTAACTGAGTAAGAAGTGTTAGAACCGCAATATTATTTACACCAGTTAATGATAAATGTCAACTTCTAGTAGAATTTTCTTTTAGAGTTTTTGAGATTGTTATCGCTAGTTGTCTCCCTTAGGTTATAGAAAAATCGTATGATATGGTATAAGATATGTTTCATGTTTTATCATTGTGTTGATATTATGGATGAGAATAGACCACTCGATAAATATATACATACTGAAAAACAACATAAACAAGGAAAGTTCATAAGGATACTTGACTAGTAATAAACTGTAGGTAAGACTAGTAGTTAATGAGGAAGTTAGATTAGTAACTAGGAATAAAGGATGCTTTAATCCTAAAATTTTAGGATTCTGGGTAAATTAAAATTTAGCTTGTGAAATGATACCATTCAAGACTAACCCTTCACCCCGGAGGGGATAATACGAACAAGAACACGAAGAGAATTTTCTATTGGATAAGGATGAAGAAGAAGGTGGTAGAATTTTCCACTAGATGTTTTACATGCTAAACAAAAGAGATAGAATTGATTAGGCAGCGAATGAACGTTGCACAAGATCGCCAGAAGCCCTACGTAGACAAGCGAAGAAAAAAGTTAGAGTTTAAAGTAGGGGATTTGGTGTTTATCAAAAGTTTCCCACTTAGAAAGATCGCGAGATTTGAAAAGTCGGGAGAGTTGGCACCAAAGGTTTGTTGGATCTTTCCTAATTTTATAAAGAATAGCAAAACATTCTTATCACGTAGAGCTACCAGATAAGTTGGTAGGAGCCCATGACATTTTTCAAATTTCGCAATTGAGAAAATACCTTTATGGCATAATCATTATGGTAGAGCCTAATTAGTTAGGGGATATTACGATGGAGCCAATAGCATCCTGTGCCACCACAAGCAATGCGCATCATGGAAATGCAAAACTCCGCAACAAAGAAATTAGGCTAGTTCGATTGCAATGAGGGGTCTAGCGGAAAGCATGAGGACTTCTCAACCTAAGTTTTTCACTAGTAAACATTTCTCTCCAAAATTAGGTTTTGGCTGCATCGTCGTCGCTAGATTGGATGGTAGGAGATGGTTGCTACACTTTTACTACTACTTTTGCACTCATATTTTTTTTTTTGCATGTTTAGGATGTTTGCATACATGTTCATATGTCACAACACTTGCATTCATGCTAAGATTGAGCTCACATATAGTATTTCGGCATACATAATGACAGTGCACTTTGGTTGAGTAGATGCTTGTTTAGATAATTAGGTTATATAATATATCTGTTTATTGCATATTATGCTATTCGCCTCTTGGAAAGATTTAGAGGACGAAATCCTTTAAGGGGGAGAATATAACATTCCATAAAAACTAACAAGAAATAAATAAAATGAGATTAAATAAGATAAGACCAAAAATAATTTTTTTGCAAAAGTCAGAATTTGACCACGAAAGTTATGTCGTTGTGTTCATGGTAAAATTTCGATCAGTTTCCATATATAGTGTTTTGAAATCGAAACTCAGATAAAAAAGTTACGTACGCTTGAAGTTTTCATATTTAAATTAATTTAAATAGAATTCAAGTTCAGATAATTAATAATTTTTAAATATGAAATTTGAAAGTTAATAGAGATTAGAATTAGGGGCTAAGTAAACGTTTAAAATGATCTTAATGTTAAATAATAATTAAGGAAGAAAATAAATTAAAAAGCAAAGACATAGAATCTTCCCAAAATAGCACATATGGGTCGACCGCTCCCCTTGGACCAGTCGAACATCGATGGTCAATTGGGTGCGACAGTCACCTGTGCTATTGAGTGGTGGCCAGGGTTTTTGGATATTTAACATCCGAATTCTTTTATTTCTAACCGACCTTAATCCAACGGTTGTGGTACATATAAACTGATTTAAATAGGAGCATAACACCCTCACTTTTATTCATAAAATATTTTGGGACTCCAGCGAAGTTCCATCAGTTTGTCTCTTCATAGATTCAGAAAAACCCCATTAGGGTTTCAGGTAGGAAATCCTATATATCTATATTGTTTTCTTTTAATTTTCCCAACCTATTCTTCACTAATTTTCTAAATCAAACGTGTATATATACAACTACCTTGCAATACATACATACATACGTATATATATATATATATCTATATCTATATATATATCTATGTGTGTATGTACGTACCAATAGGAAGAGATCTGGCAGAGATCAGGGCGTGTCAAATTCAAAGGAGGCAAAGCTAAGGATATACTGTGAGTGGAAATCTTAGCATTTCTATTTAGTAATGGATTCATACAATTTGGGTTTGAATATACCTTAAGGAGTTTTGGTTTGCAAAAACATAATATTATAAACCTCCAAAACTCCTTTAATGCAAAATGTTAGTTCTACGTTGGAATCTTGATTTTTATGTCAAAATAGTAGAAATCGTGTAGATTTGCAGTTTTGATAATTTTACCTTATATTTAACTTCTTATTCTTTCTTTGAAGTTGGTTGAAGGGTTTTGAATATGGAGTTGTATGTAAGGTATGAATTTTATTCGTAGTTTGCACCACTTATTCCCATGAATTAAATAGAAATTCCTTTGTTTGTTTTTATGTGAAAAAGATGTTAAATAGAGTGTAAATTGAAATTGTAAGTTTTTATTATCAATATATTCCATTATTTTGATATAATAAGTTGGGTTTATATTTTTATTATATACAAGTCTATTGATTAGAATTCTGGATATGAATATTGGAATTTTGGTATTGTTGATAATATGGGATAAGACTTGTATAACCGTTGAAAGAGTTGACATTTAAACGCTAGTTTAGGGTGTAACTACTAAACGTTTAGAGAGTACTACATGTAAAACTATATATATTTGCGTAATTAATGTATAATTATAATGTATAGTTGCATAGCTAAATAGGTTATTAGTTTTATTAAATACCCTTAGGCAAGTAATAAATGTTAAAGGAAAAATAAGGAAGATTTCTCATAAACCCTTGATTATGAAAATGGTGAGATGTATGATAATATATATATATATATATATATATATATATATATATAGAGAGTGTTATAGATTATGACCAAGTTATAGGGATGCAAGGTCAATCAAAAGCACATGGAGGTATGCCCAGCTAATCTGGCTACTTAGAGTGTGAATTTATGACTGATGTGACACATCGCCTATAGTAAGTAACTACGATGATGCGAAGTTAGTCCCAAATTCTTTAGGACAAATCCGCCCAGCTAATCTGGCTATCGGTACCTACGAATAGCCAGGCTAATATGAGACGTCATCGTGGATATATGTCACAATACAAAGGACCTGCTTAAGAGATCGAAGGTAATAAGTGGTTGTGCGAGGGCCTGCCTCATCTCTATGTAGGAAGTAGTAAATGGTCGGGATTATGTGTTAGGCATGGTAAAGGATATCTTTGGAAAGGGCCTGCTTCAATAGGAAGTATTAAGTAGCTGAAGAGATTCCATGCAATGTCAGCTAGATGGTTACAAGTAAGGAGTCCGTCTTGGGATTATAGGTAGTAAATGACGTGGATCTGCCTTATACAAGGTATTAAATGGTCAAAGTCTGCCTAATTACCATTAAAATGTGTTAAGTGACTTGAGTACTACCTCTTACATCGATAGGATATTATGGACGTAGATATGGGTTATCTGGTTAATAGAAAATTGGTTATAGGCTTATATTTTGTAGGCCTTTTATTTTTGAGAAAAGCCTTTGAGAATATATTTGAAAATACTTATAATGTAGGTAGAAAAAATAATACGTATTCCTATTTAAATTATACTACCCAAGTACTAATATGGTAAGGCTTAATATTTTTATTCACTATACATATGTTGTTCTGACTCCCTCCTCATTACAACATAGGTTAGGAAAGATGATGATGTTGAAGGTGAAGATATGGAGTAAGCTTGTGGCGGTCTATCTATTTGTCTATTCATGTTATTTTCGGATGTACTCATTGAAAACCATTGTATTTTAAAATGATGTACCATGGATATGTAATGGTTATTATTAGTGTTTATGACATTTATATTTTAAATTAAATGGGTATTGTTTCTTCTATTATATTTCATCCTTTCGCTATGAGTTTTGAATGTGTAAATAAATAGCTTTGTATTATTCTTTATACCAAACAATAGCTAGCATTGGGATGTGTCTAAATTTGGATGGGTATTTGGTGGGTTAGAATTTAAGTCTGTTTTAGAGTGGGTCGTTACCCCTAGGATGTCCTACATGTTTCCATGCATTACTTGTTTCATTTATCTAAGCGGGTATAGCCTTAAACACACCTACACTAATAACTTGTGGAAGCTTATACTTAGAGTCGAAAACTAATCGAACTTCCAAACAACTAATGATTGGCTAATAGCAATTGGAACTATTCCAACATAGGATTACCCTACAATTTGAACCATAAGGCTACATTTTCTACATTATGAATAGAATCATAATATTAACGCACTAAGGGGGAGCTTGCAATGTTGACTCACCCAAAATGTCAAGGTCTACCGCATCCGTATCCACCACTCTATGGTAATGTAACGCCTCTTATCGCAACGTATTAGGATCCATCAACAACATAGTACTATGTTGCACCTATGAATAGCAAGGAAGCCCCGTTAGTTCCAAACCACACACTCCATCAGACATCATCTTCAGTGTACCGCATCCATCGTAGAACCTCCTATGAGTGCAATTTGCGATATAATTGTCCTAGTCGATTATTGACCCTAATAGCTTTTATCTAGTATTGCAATGTCCTAGAATCGCCAACATATAGAACTAACTTCCCTTCTATTTCGACCATCCATAGATATAACTATAGTATATATATTATATAATTTAATTTACAACTTGGGCCTTAGGCTGAGTTTCAGGCCACGCCCAAAAAATGCTAATTGATCGACCGTTGATCACTTGAGAATAAATGGTATGTTAGAGATAAAAAGTGTTTTCTTTCTATTATATACTTTATATAATGTGTTCTATATTTATTAATCAAAAGTATGTATAATGGAAAGTCCATATGGTATGTTTTGCGATAGTAGTTAAAATGCATTGTAGCCATGCGTGACTTATCATAATAAAATAAACATACCGTTTTAAATATTCCTAGTCAAGATGCATCAAGATTGGATATTATGCATCCATTGTGACTAGAGTACGTAACGCTCTCCAAATGTTAAGCAGTGTATTACTCATGGCTGTTGGGGCACCAAGGGTTATATACTGATAGTTATTGCATAACATGGAATGACTCAATCGATAGTTTTTTGTTGGTTAATATAACTAAGGTCAAATAGGAAGTATCGATGTGACAGAGTTACACAATTATCTTGATTTGAGAATAATATTGATCTTTAATACGAAACCTCTGCTTTAAATATAGTTAAATTGTGGCATAGTGTCCACCAAACGACTATTGTTAGGTTGAGTGGAAGTATTGGAAGCGAAACACTATATTAGAGAGGATTTGTCTCCTCATTTATATGAGGTTAGTATCACAGCCAGCTGAAGTCAACTCAACATCTAAGTCACTAGCTAGAGCATTTCGGTTAATAATAATTGACATTACTAAACCATGGACTTTGTTTTTGGACTATAGAGTTGAATATGGATATTATTAAAAGTTTGACCGTTACCGAATCCTATAAGTCTAAAGTTACATAGTTTTGACGAACAGAATTGATGTAAATAATCATCACTACCTGGTAACGCTTAATAAAGTAAAATTAGACTTTACCAAAACTAAGTAAGCAATAAATTTGGCTAAAATGTCACACCATCTGCTAAGTGATGTGTGAACGTTAATAATCAAATAGCTTGATATTAATCCCAAATTTACACCTAAAGAGTTACACAACCGAAATGTTGTATACTCCTTTGATGTGATTTAATTAATTTGTAATTGTTATAAACTAATAAAATTAATTAATACTTATGAAATATTAGTTATAATTTTATTATTTGATATTGTTGGACAATAGTAATAAATATGTTTATAGTAGTTATAAATATATTAATCGATATGCAATATCGAAATTGGATTTAAATGCAATAAATATCGATGAGGCTAAAAAATGGATTTGAAGCCTACATGGGGCAAGGAAATTTCAGCCATTATATGTTAGGTATGGGAAGGCCAAATAATGATTATAGGCTTGGGTTTAGATGTGACTAGATATTTAAATGATAGAGAAAGAGTAAGAGAAAAAAGGGGGATCTTGATCCTACTTTATATATCTAACCCTCTATATAAAGATCATTACCCTCACCTTTAAACTACTTTTTTGGGCCTCCATTCACCCCATTGCTAGCAAGAATTCATCCCCCTCCTCTCAACCATTTCCAAACTCAAATCAATAAATCTAAAGTTATTCGATAGTCGGTTGTCAACAACTCGAAGCTAGCACCTTCAGGATTGGAATATGATTCAAAGGAGTTCGTGTGTTTGTTTCAACATGTATTCAATAGGCCTTGGTGAAGGAATGTCTCTAATATAAAAATATAATCAATATTATATGATCTTTAAATCGATCAGTGATGAATCTAGTATATCAATGCTCTGTTATATATTGGATGGTTGAATATATATATATATATTTGTGCATTTATATATATGATTATATATATATACAAACATTTGTAAGCTTGCCGGCATTAAAGCCCGAGGCCAAAAAATAAAAGAAAACATTTTTTAATTAAGTAATACATATGTTAATCAATTATATCATAAAGATTAAAATCATATGATAAACATTTAAAATTTATAAAAATTTGGTTTTACATAACAATAATTTGAAAGCATGAAAAAATTTATTTTAATATATATATTTTGATTTGTTACATATTTAAATATTACTACAACTATTTTCTTAACTAGAAACTGATTATATAAATAAGTGAAATACATAAAAAAATTGTAATACGAAATTAAGTATAAATTTTATGCAATAACATTAAATAAATTTCAGGTTTTGAAAATGATTTCTTTAGTAATTTTATTAATTATTCAAATTGGTTTTTAACTTCATTTTATAATTGTTTACATGAAATTAATTTTAAGTTATAGAAAAATCAACTTTTTTATGCAATTAGTTTTCAGTATGCATGCACTAGCTTTATTCAATTTATTATTTATATATTTATATATATATATATATATATTAAATTATTTTATAATTATTTATTTAAAATAATTTGTAAATAAAACATTTAATATTTTTTATATTTCCGTGAGCTTTCAGTATTCGTGCACTAATGTTATAGCATTTATTATATATATGTTTATTTATGTATATAAACAAGTATTTGTGTATTTATAAAAAATTAATTTTTTTTAATTTTCTCCCTTAAAATTTCGGTTTCGCAATAGCAAACCAAAATATGTTTAAATTATTTTATATTAATTGTTAAGTGACTTTGTAATTTAGTATAAACAAATATCTATACAAATATATTTTTAAATATTTTATATAAATTACTATAATTATTATTTCTGCAAGTATATACATATATGATTAAATTTTACATATGCAAAATTATACATATATATTATATGTTATATGAGCATATATATATATATATTCATTTAGATAACGCACAGAATACTAGTGGAGTTAACATGTCCGTTGTGATGTGAATCCTAACACTTATATACAGGCATGTCAAACCTTACACGGATTGGTATGTTGCAAATGCCTACACGCATATATGTGTATATGATACACACACCTATATAATATAATGATAACATAATGTTAAAATAAAACTATATTTTTAAATTTAAATAAAATAATGATTTTATTTAAAAGATACTGAGAAATGTTTTAAATGAATTAGACTTCATAGGCCCAATAAAATCCAAAATGGTAAAAAATTTGAAATTCACGAATTTGTTTCACTATAGGCTGGCCTAGTTCCAACAACAAGAAGGGTTATTGGGAATGGAACTGTCTAGAGCACTTAAATTTGTCAAAGGGAAGAAATAGAAAAATTTTGCTGCTTATACGGGTATATTGATTCTATTTGCACAAAAAATAGGCGACACCTCCAATCGAATTTTCATAGTTGACGAAATGAAGAATACAAAGCAGAAAAAGCAAAGTACACTGGGGTTCATAGTGGTTTAGCCATAATGGGCTTACGTCCTATCTTTTCTTTTATTCCTTTCTCTTATACCTTTGATATGACAAGTTATTGATGAAGAGTACAATGATTTATAACATAAAATTATGATTCGAATGCTTTGCATAATTGAATTTATAGCTTGGCGTCTTTTAGGTCCCAGAAAGTTTTTGTTCGGATGCCAAATGCTTGAGTATATATTGGGGTCAAGAGGTGGTGTCGTTAATTAGGATATTTCCTTGTATATCTCATATAGAAGGAATATTCTTGAGAATCTGGAATATTCTCAAATAGTTCCAAATATATGTGGATTTCCTTTCATATATACATTGCTAGATCTGGTTAAGAGCTTGGTTCGAGAGGTGTTGGTTCAGCCAAAATGCATGCGAACATGTTGTTGGTCAAGTTTATATGCCTTTCAATTTGGCTCGACCCCTTTGTGGTTCATTGGACTCCTTCAAGTTTGGTTCGGTGTGCCATCAAGGCACACAGCTTAGTAGGTCCAATGGTAATTTGGTTTGGTGTGAGTATACTTTACTGGGTTCCGGAGGATCCAAGGTCTCTTGGTTCAGTGGGGTCCTAACCACCGAACATAAATTTATGCTCGGTGGCTAGGATATTAATTGGATTCTCTGTTCAGTACCCTAGTACCTAACAAAAATCTCTGTTCGGTGCCAAGACCACCAAGCAAAGGAGGAGAAGCTTACTATTTCCTTCCCCTATTGAGTTTCCTTCCTTGACTTGCTTCTCATGTCCTGAGACTTGCACTCTTAGTCGCCTTCATTCACTCCATTCCTAGGCTCTCTTATGCATCAGGTATGGTGAGTGAAATTGCCCATAACATCTGGCCCCCCAAAGTTTATCTCGTTGATTATGAGGTCGGCTTTGATGAATCACTCGTTGAATATCTTAGCAGATATACCTCTCTCTCTTTCTCCAGCTTAGTTCGGTGGCTAAGGTTAGTTTGGTGTGCATTTTTCTCGATCACATGCTTGGTTCAATAATATATCGGTCCGGCTTTTGGCAGGTCACTTCCCCCATATAAGCTGAAGCTCTCCATCCTACCGAGCATGCTTATTCACTTTACATCCTTCCACAAAACATGTGAATCTTTGTCTCCTTGAGCCTCAATTGCCATGCTTCCTTTCTCAAGCATCCAACCCATTTCCTATCTTCAATCCCAGGCTGTTCCATGATTCAATAAGCTCTTAAAACTTCTGCCCCTCTGGACCTTGCTTAAATGGGATGCTGCTCCAACCAACCTAGCTCTGCTTACACTCTCATTAACGGATATAGACCATTAGAGCTGTTAATAATCCCCATCGATTTTGAGGCTTCATTCTGACAGCCAAGTGGCTTGATCTTATTGTGGCTACTCACAGTATCCCCAAGAAAGACCTTCTTCTACCTACTTTGGAACAACATGCTCATGCTCTCCTTGAGAAATATATGGCAAACTCTATCTGTCACTGCACAGTTGGAGCTCCGCCTCCCCTTCCTCAGTGGATTGCTGGGTTCTTGGTATATCTAAAAATTTCTCTGTTTTAATTGCATCCGAATGGATACACCATCCTTACCGGCCTATATGTCATCTTTATAAAGGAGTTTCAGGTACCCCCAACTCATCACCAGTTAGGTTTTTGTATGCTGTAAAGAGTAAGATGGAGGGTACTCCTTCCATTTATCTCAAGACAAGGAGAAAGTTTAAACTGGTTGAGAACTTGTACTCTGAGTACAACATGTTCAAGCGGAAGTAGTTTTTTATTCGGGATAATTCCCTATGCTTTCACCAATGAATGTATTTTTTCTTCTTGTTCGTCACATCTCGTTGTCTGGTGAAATCACAATTTAGAGGTTAACTCTTCTGTCACTGAGTTCTCTTCCAAGAGTAGTGAAAGAAGCCACTGAGAAGGATTTAGACGACTTGCTGCATATGCTCTAGTAGATTCCTAAAGAACTTTGGAAGGTCCCCCATCTTGTCACTGATGACAATTTAAGGTAGCTCAACCTACTGGCTATAGATCACTCGTTTAGAAGTGGCATGCAATCTTCCACTTAAAAAACCCGCTAAGGCTAAAAAATAGTAAGACTCGACTACCGGTGAGACAGGTGAGGCACTATCTTCCCAACCTTTTATTTCTTGTGTTGCTTTGACTATTAACTTGTCTACAGTTGTCCATAACATAGTAATTGGCTCATAGGATTTGGATCTAGTGCATTCAAGATAATTCCCAGTAAAGTGGTCGATTGAGGACCTTAAGAGAGTGGGGTACTCACACTAGGACGAAGGAAGGTGCGGGCTCTCATTCTTATGACAATGTTTGTGCCGCTTCGGATCACGATGAATCCCACTCTTTCGAGGGCTTTGGTTCAGCTACCTCGCCTAACCCAGAGGTGGATAAAAACATATATCTTGTTTTTAGTTCCGAGGAGGAGGAGGGAGTGGCTTTGTTCCTGGAGATAATACCGTTTCTAATTACCATTTAGATTCGGACCTTGGGATCATCCATAGGGACTCTGCATCCATCGCTGAGATTTAGTGGCAGTTAGAGACTCATGAGGACCCTAAGGGTTCATGTCGTAGTTATGTGCTCTTTCATTTACACTTACACCACTACACGTTCTTGTCATGGTCATGCATTTCCTTAGGTGATTGAATGATTCTATATCGTTGTCCTTTATAATTGTAGGAACTGTGAGCTCAAGGAAGGAGAAAATAACATCCAAGATAGAACATTTGGCTTCCCTATAAGATGTGAAGAAGGCAGTATCTCTCTTCGGGCTGAGTGGGAATATCGAGCAACCGCTGGTAGAATTGAAAATGGGACAACTTGTCAGTTATCGTCTAGCTAGAGAATCAGGCGATAAGGACCCCAAAAATGGCTCGTAGAAGAGATCCTGCTCTCCTGGCAGTAAATCAGGGTCCAAAATCCATCCCAGCATTACAAGTCCTCTCGGCTCTCTCATTTTCCAGCAATCTATTCTGATGTCTCAAAGCAGCTCTGAAGTCTCAAAGCAGCAAGAGTATGTCGAAAAAAGAGGAGCTACTGTACTTGCCCCTAAGCAGAATGATAAGGGGAAAGGGCTAGAAGAAGCAAACGTCATCACCGATCCTCAAATCCACACTTTGATGAATTCCAGCAGCCTACCAGCCAAGAGATCCTTTGGCTCGCCTGTGTTGAATATGTGAGTATATGATTTTTGTTTGATGATAATAAACATATATATATATATATTCATTTAAATGTATTTGATAATATACTATTTTATTTTCATAGATTAAGTAAATATTTGATGAATAAAATAAATAACACAGAATTTGAATTCAAATAAAATTTTTATTCAAACAAATATTTATTACAATTTTTGAATAATACAAATTTCAAGCTCTCACTATATATATATACACAACTTCAATTACAATACAATTTTTATTACATCACAATTTCTAATTTACATTTGACCTCACTACATATCACTCATTCACTCAACTCGTATTTATCTTCAATTTCATTCCAATGTGAATCCAACATCTGAGCAATCTGCAAAAAATACATTGACGCAGTAAAATTGAAAATAAAATATTTTTGCAGTATAAAATAAAATGTGAATTTTGAAAATAATATTTGCCTCAGTTATCTGGGTTGTTCGTCATCATATAAATTTGAATTCATCATACACGAACAACTTATGACATACACAGTGTATCACTGGATATGCCACAAGGCCGTGCACACCAATATATACACTTGATAAAATTACAGGGACAGGTGAGCATAGGTCAAACCCAAACGCTGGGTTTAACTCAAGTGCAACAAAAATAATGTCACAATATCAACACAAGGTCAGACCCGAGCTTTAAGCTGGATTCAACTCAGGTGCAATACAAAATTGTCAAGTACATGTGACCAAAGTTCAAGTCATGCACATGAAAACAACTCAAATGAACAAAGTGCAAACCCATACCAACATACCCAATGAAGAATTGAACAAAGGCAATACTCGAGTACAAATAATGAACATATACAGGAATGCACAGTGCACAACAACCCAAATCAAACTACAATGAACCAGGTAAAAGAAACTTGAGCTCCAAAAGATACAACAAAATGCACCAGTGAACAAGTAAATGAAACTGGATAGTGCAAGCTCAAATAGAAACAATAGACAGAACAAGTGCAGCCTCTACATGAAGTATACAAGCTACTGAACTCCAAGCAAAACTCAAAGGCAAGTATGCAACAAAGATGAACACAAGCTTCAGACTAATGTACACATGAATGCCATCAAATGTACAAGTAAATGTACAAAGACTCCAAGCCTGCAAGCATCTCAAACTTGAAGACAACATGAAACTGCACCAAAGTGACTTCAACAAGTTGATATGCAAACATGTATACAGTGATAATGTACATGAAACCCAAAACTGCATAATCAAACTGCAAATGTCACAAAGGCTCGAGGCTATCAAATACACAGTGCAAAAGATGAATGCATACACCTGTGCTGACACACCTATACACACACATAACTGTGTGTATGTACACATGCGGAAATCAACGCGAACAAGTAAATCCAGAAATGATGACTGGAAACACATAACACAATACAACAGAGGGTGCAACTCAATACAACAAGTTTCAGCATAAGACAAATACTCAAAGCAACTCGAAGTCAGTGATACCAAATCACAATGTGCACAGAGCTGGAATCAGATGAATCAAAACTATGACACAAGACCGCAAATCCAAACCAAGTTCAACAGTCAAAGCATCATCAACAAAGTAATACAACAGTTTAGTGAACAAGTGAAGCATCTTTGTTTATATGTGTAAATATATGTATAGCAAGTTCAAGCTGCAGGTCAAAGACATAATGGCCGAAGTAAGTCATAAAGAAAATAGTCTCAGCAAAAATATACAGCGCATAAATATCATGAACCAGACTTCGAATCAAGAAATGCAGACAACGTGGGCTTGAACACACATGTACAAAGTCAATTCAAGTCAAATGCCAAAGTCATGCAACAGCAGGTACAAGTTAAATATGATACAGCTTGTTCGACAAATGACCAAAGGAAATAAACACAAATGGCCAGAGTCGAGAAATAAACACTACCAAAAGCAAAGTCATAAATTCACACAGAAGAATCAAAGTGGCCGAAGTCAACCACGACAACAGTCAAAAATTCAACTGGTCAAAGCAAATGTCAGAGCCGTGATGAACAAGGTGTCAAACAAAGGAACAAATCAAACAAGCTGTGGTGGCCAAGAAATTAATCAACACCGTGTCAATCAAGTATCAAATTATATGAAATTGATAAAGTCAGATAAATCATCAACATTAAAACATAATCAAGTGGCCGATACGACGTCAAGCAAACAATCAGTCGAACGAAATTGTAGGGAATCAAACCCTATATAAACCCATTCATCATCGGCTACGAAATCATCGAGTTCAAGAAAGCAAATCAGAAGAAGCAAAAGAAAAATTTACATACCAAATCAAAGTCGAATTCGATCAAGGAGGAGGAGCCGTGAACGAATCAATTGAAGCAAGCAATCGGAGCACCAACCATCAATTTAAGCGGCGACTTCTCAAAGCCCTAATTTCGAGCAAAGAAAAAGAGGAACCAGGCCGACATTTTTTACAGAGCAAAATAGATAAAGGAGATAACGGGGCCGCATTTTTTTAGTGATAATATTTTGGGCCGAGTTATATTAATAAGGCTTTAGTTTAAATTAGGGCTTTGATTTATTATTGCTTCAATTTTGTGTTTTTTCCTTTAAACCATTGTAATTACTAGTCGTGTGACTAGGGGACAAACTACGTGGCGTAGTTTGAGAATTCGCAACTCAGTGGCTGAGTTGTGGCAGGGTTTTGAGTATAGAGTTAAGGCTAGTCGATAGCGGGTGTCGCGAGTTTACGTGTGTAAGCGTCTGACTGCTTAATTTCTAGTAGAAACCTTGGGGGCAGCACGTAGGCAGAGTTTTGCCGAAGCTGGATAAATTCTGTGTCGTTCTATTTCTGCATTTATTATTCTGCGATTATCTTTGCTGCTATAATTTTGATATATCTGTGTTAAAATAATTTATAAGCTTCCACAATAATTTTTATAATTAACATCATCACCCTATTCACCCCCTCTAGGGTGAAATCGATCCTACAAGTGGTATCAGAGCTAGGAATAGAAGTCAACTTTTGTTTTTAAATTTTTTTTTCAAAAGTCAATTTTTATTTTAAAAAGGTTGAATTTTTAAAATGGCTTATTTTAATAATGCTTTTGCTGAGGGTTAGTCCATAGTTAGACCACCAATGTTCAATGGTGAATACGCCTACTAGAAAAATAGAATGAAATTTTTTCTGAAAACCATTGACGCTTGGAATATTGTTAAGACAGGTTATAGAGCACCAACTATAATTGTAGATAATCAGGAAATAGATAAACCGATGGATCGATGGACAGAGCTAGAAAATAAACTACAAAATGATAATGCTAAAGCTATGAATTCTATTATCTGTTCATTGGATCAATTGGAATTTAATCATGTCTCACATTGTTTAACTGCATAGGAAATATAAAACACACTCGAAGTGACTTATGAAGGAACGTCGCAAGTCAAAGAATCTCGCCTTGCCATGCTAAGCAGCGAATACAAGAATTTCACAATGGCGAAGGAAGAAAATGTCAAAGAGATGTATGAACCACTTTCCAATATCGTATACAAATCAAAAGCTCTTGGAAAATCATACACAGAGTTGGAGATAGTTCGAAAAATCCTCAGAGTCCTTCCACAAAGTTTTGAAGCAAAAGTGACTGCCATTCAAGAATCGAAAGATTTAAAACAAATGAAAGTTGAAGAACTCATCGAAAATCTCACCACTTATGAGCTAGAAATGAAATTCAAGGAAGAGCATGAAGGAGGAGATACTCGAAAGAAATCAATAGCTTTCAAAGGAACAACTGAAAGTGTGATGATGACGATGATGATGGAGCAGCTGAGTTGGCATTAATAATGAAGAAATTCAAAAGATGGAACCGCAAATATAGAAATCCATCTCTAAATCAGAAATTGAAAAGCAGAATAGACAAAATACTAGACAATCCAGAAGAACGGGAGATCATCTGTCATAAGTGCAACCAACCCGGACACATCAAGCCCAGTTGTCCTCAAAATTGACACGACTTTGAAAAGAAATAAAAAAGGAGAAGTTCTGCAGCCACGTGGAATACAAGTGATGAAGACAATCAAAGTACTAGCAGTGAGAAAGCAGATATGTGCCTTCAAGGTAATATAACTGATAGCGACGATGACGAGCCAAGCGAGGTATTAAAACTTACTCATTCAGAATTACTTATATATTTCCACGAAGTAAATGGCTGTTTTGAACGACTTAGGGAGAAATATGCTAAAATTGAATCACAAAGAGATACTTTGAAAGATTTAAATAAACAACTTGACCAATTAGTTAAAACCTATCAAAGTAGGATCCCTTAGTGTGATAAGTGTCCAACATTCGAAGAAGAAATTAAAAAATCAGAAATCAAAATTAAATCGCTTGAAAATGAAATTTTGATTCTGAAAGAGAGTGAAAATACTAGAAGAGAAAATTCTATTAAAAGTGCACACAATTATTAAACGAAAATGAATCTCTCAAAACACAAGTCCAACAATTTTCAACGACCTTAGATACATTTTCCAAAAGTGAAAAATCGTTAAATATGCTCTTAGGGAAACAAACTATTAATACAGTCAGACAAGGACTTGGATATAATCAATCTGAACATGTAAAAAGAAAAATTAATCAAGTCAATTCAATGTGCACAATTTGTAGAAAATTTGGACACAATCAAAATAATTGTTGATATAAACCCAAACACGTAAAAATTATTCCAATTTGGGTTCCAAAAGGCACAAATATAAAATCTCTCAAAGTTAAACAAATCTGGGTGCCAAAAGGAACATATATAAATAATTTTGGGTCTCCACAAAATTATTTTTCAAAATATTCTGCCACTAACAATCATGGACCTATAAAAACAAATAGGTCACAAAAATCTTTCATCGTGTAGGTGTGGTGGCAGGCTAGGGAACAACAATAGTGTTACTTGGATTCTGGCTGTTCCAAGGACACAACGAGCGTCAAAACAAAGTTCCTTAGCCTACTATAAAGGTGAAAGAATCACAATGGACAATAACGAAAAATATCATACAGGTAAAACAGGTAATGGTATATTTCGAACGATATATTAAATGTGATAATCTGCACCATAGTCTGAAATCAACCAATAATGTGATGATGAAATAAATGATGATTTTTATTCTGACTTATTCAAAATTGTTGGCCAATTATATTCTTATGCCAAGAACACTATAAAAATATCTAGAGTCTTTGAATTACTTCATATATATTAGTTCTGATTAATAATGGTGCTTTATTGGATGATAATACATTTGGTTATTTTACGGCTGACTCTATATTCACGGTTTTTGATTATTTACACGGTTTCAATTCAAATTCAAATGAATGTCATTTAAAAAGCTGTTAATATTGATTTTAAGATATTTTATGGCCTGGTCTATAAAATTCAATTAATGATAATTTTGAGTGAAAGAAAAATTCAGATGCAGATTACACTGGTAATCTAGTTGATAGAAAAATAACTAGTGAAACGTGATTTATGTTGAGACATTTAGTAACTGCATCGTTTTTCGAAGAAAATATCTGCATATTTTTCATTTCATATAATTTTCAAATAGCAGAAAATTTTCTCATAAAACCCCTTCTAGAAAATCATTTTTGACCTTGTTTTCAGTTTGGTCATTTTTAGAAAAATTGATTTTATAATTATTCTTGAATTTAATTTTTAAATTTTAACATTGACTAATCTGACTCCCTACTAATTATCAAAAGGATAAATAGTGATTGAAAAAGTGATGAGTGTTGATATTTATCATATATTATGACTCGAGACGGTATAACTAGTAAATTTCTTTAGAAATTTAAACAAGAGTTATAAACTTTTTGTTGGTTACATGACCATCTCTATTTCTATCATATTTCTAACGACCATCACTCATCAACATTCTATATAGTTTGTCGATATGTGGTACCTTAAACAGGAATCATTCATTTTTAATTTTACATTTTTTAATAAATAATAATAATAATAATAATAATAAAAAAAAAAAATCCAAAGTATTCACTCTCATTTAAAAGTCCTCACGGTTATGCATGGGTGAATTACTTGGAATTTGTTATGTGCTTCCATGCTCACTTAAAAGTCCTCACGGTTATGCATATATGGAACGCATATCAAAATTGATTTTTTAAATAAACAAGTTGATTTTAATCCCATTTAAAAGTCCTCACGGTTATGCGTGGTTAGAGGATACTTGAATTCTTTTTAAAAAAAAAATTGGAATACTACTAATCTCATTTAAAAGTCCTAACGGTTGTGCATGGTTGGTAGTAATTCAAATTCTTGATATAAATGTACCACAAATAGACACAACTATATGGTTTTGTATGATGATATCATTTCCATCATTCTAAAAGTGGAATATGCGCCTAACAAAGTATTTATGATTTTTGTTTGATTTTTTATTGATATTTAATATTTATATTTGATTGAGTTTTAATGTTGTATTAATATCGATCACTTTATCTCTATTTTTTCTAACACTATTACTCTTTTGCTGATAACAAAAGTGGAGATTAAAGTTAAGATTTTGTCAAATAAAATCAAGCAAAGGTCAAATATTTTCTATTTGCATCTATGCTCATTTGCATATTTTTAATTGTATGCATATATGAAGGGGGAGCTTTGTGTAGAGAGGAAGCATTCAAATAGGGGGAGCAAATTGAATGATCAAATACATTTAACAATTTCAAAATCCTAAATATAGGGGGAGCAAATTGAATGATCAAATACATTTAACAAATTCAAAATCTTAAATCTATGTTTGTTATCATCAAAAGGGAGGATTGTTGAATATGCGAGTATATGATTTTTGTTTGATGATAATAAACATATATATATATATATATTCATTTAAATGTATTTGTTAATATACTATTTTATTTTCATAGATTAAATAAATATTTGATGAATAAAATAATAACACAGAATTTGAATTCAAATAGAAATTTTATGCAAACAAATATTTATTACAATTTTTGAATATTACAAATTTCAAGCTCTCACTATATATATATACACACAACTTCAATTACAATACAATTTTGTTAATATCACTCATTCACTCCACTCGTATTTATCTTCAACTTCATTCCAATGTGAATCCAGCATCCGAGCAATCTGCAAAAATATACATTGACACAGTAAAATTGAAAATAAAATATTTTTGCAGTATAAAATAAAATGTGAATTTTGAAAATAATATTTGCCTCAATTATTTGGGTTGTTCGTCATCATTTAAATTTGAATGCATCATACACGAACAGCTTGTGACATACACATTGTATCACTGGATATGCTACAAGGTCGTGCACACCAATATATACACTTGATAAAATTACAGGGACAGGTGAGCACAGGTCAAACCCAAAACGCCAGGTTCAACTCAAGTGCAATAAAAATATTGTCACAATATCAGCACAAGGTCAAACCCGAGCTTTAAGTTGGATTCAACTTAGGTGCAATACAAAATTGTCAAGTATAAGTGACCAAAGTTCAAGTCATGCACATGAAAACAACTCAAATGAACAAAGTGCAAACCCAGACCAACATACCCAATGAAGACTTGAATAAAGGCAATACTCGAGTGCAAATAATGAACATATAAAGGAATGCACATTGCACAACAACCCAATTCAAACTACAATGAACCAGGTAAAAGCAACTTGAGGTCCAAAAGATACAACATAATGCACTAGTGAACAACTAAATGAAACTGGACAGTGCAAGCTCAAATAGAAATAGTGGATAGAACAAGTGCAGCCTCTACATGAAGTATACAAGCTACTGAACTCCAAGCAAAACTCAAAGGAAGGTATGCAACAAAGATGAACCCAAGCTTCAGACTAATGTACACATGAATGCCATCAAATCTACAAGTAAATGCACAAACACTTCAATCCTGCAAGCATTTCAAACTTGAAGACAACATGAAACTGCACCAAAGTGACTTCAACAAGTTTATATGCAAACATGTATGCAGTGATAATGTACATGAAACCCAAAACTGCATAATCAAACTGCAAATGTCACAAAGGCTCGAGGCTATCAAATACACATTGCAAAAGATGAATGCATACACCTATGCTGACACATCTATATACACACATAACTGTATGTATGTATACAAGTGGAAATCAACGCGAACTACTAAATCCAAAAGTGATGACTGGAAATATAGGACACAAAACAACAGAGGGTGCAACTCAATACAACAAGTTACAGCATAACACAAATACTCAAAGCAACTCGAAGTCAGTGATACCAGATCACAATGTGCACAGAACTTTAATCAGATGAACCAAAACTATGACACAAGACCACAAATCCAAACCAAGTTCAACAGCTAAAGCATCAACAACAAAGTAATACAACAGTTCAGTGAACAAGTGAAGCATCTTTGTTTATATGTGTAAATATATGTATAGCGAGTTCAAGCTGCAGGTCAACGACATAATGGCTGAAGTAAGTCATAAAGAAAATAGTCTCATCAAAAACATGCAGCGCACAAATATCATGAACCAAACTTTGAATCAAGCAATGCAGACAACAGGGGCTTGAACACACATGTACAAAGTCAATTGAAGTCAAATGCCGAAGTCATGCAACAGTAGGTAAAAGTTAAATATGATACAGCTAGTTTGAACAAATGACCAGAGGAAATAAACACAAATGGCCAGAGTCGAGGAATAAACACTGCCAAAAGCAAAGTCATAAATTCACACAAAAGAATCAAAGTGGCCGAAGTCAACCACGACAACAGTCAAAAATTCAACTGGTCAAAGCAAATGTCAGAGTCGTGATGAACAAGCTGTCGAACAAAGGAACAAATCAAACAAGCCGTGGTGGCCAAGAAATTAATCAACACCATGTCAATCAAGTATCAAATTATACGAAATTGACAAAGTCAGATAAATCATCAACATCAAAACATAATCAAGTGGCTGAGGCGAAGTCAAGCAAACAATCAGTCGAACGAAATTGTAGGGAATCAAACCCTATATAAACCCATTCATCATCGGTTACGAAATCATCGAGTTCAAGAAAGCAAATCAAAAGAAGCAAAAGAAAATTTTACATACCAAATCAAAGTCGAACTCGATCAAGGAGGAGGAGCCGCGGACGAATCAATTGAAGTAAGCAATCGAAGCAACAATCATCAATTTAAGCGGCGACTTCTCAAAGCCCTAATTTCGAGCAAAGAAAAAGAGGAACCAGGCCGACATTTTTTACAGAGCAAAATAGATAAAGAAGATAACGGGGCCGCATTTTTTTAGTGATAATATTTTGGGCCGAGTTATATTAATAAGGCTTTAGTTTAAATTAGGGCTTTGATTTATTATTGCTTCAATTTTGTATTTCACCTTTAAACCATTGTAATTACCAGTAGTGTGACTAGGGGACAAACTACGTGGCATAGTTTGAGAATTCGCAACTCATTGGCTGAGTTGTGGTAGGGTTTTGAGCGTAGAGTTAAGGCTAGTCGATAGCGGGTATCACAAGTTTACGTGTGTAAGCGCCTGACTGCTTAATTTCTAGTAGAAACCTTGGGGGCAGCACGTAGGCAAGGTTTTGCCGAAGTTGGGTAAATTCTGTGTCGTTCTATTTCTGCATTTATTATTCTGCGATTATCTGTGCTGCTATAATTTTGATATATCTGTGTTAAAATAATTTTATAAGCTTCCGCAATAATTTTTATAATTAACAGCATCACCCTATTCACCCCTCCCTCTAGGGTGAAATCGATCCTACAGCCTGCTCATGAACGTCCTTGTTTCTTTTGCTGGATCGATAGAACTTATCACAGATGGTCTGGCGAAAGTGAAAGCAATTTCAAAATTACACTCTAGCGTTATTAAGATGTGGTAGGAGACCAGCAAGCAAAGCATGGAGAAGAGCACCATGATCTTCGATCTCAGAAAGCAATTATATTAAAGGACCTAGAATAGGTGGTGGATGCTATGGAAAGGTCCTAAACTGATGAAATCCAAAAACTTAAGATGCCCCATATCGAGGAGTTGGAGCAGATTAAATAGGAGTGCTCCATGAATTTCAAGGCTGCCAAGAAAATATTCAATGGAAAATCCAAGAGATTCTTTGATGACTATAAGAATGTTAAGGACTAATTAACCAAGAGGCTGGATAAGATCAAAGTAGTAGCTGAGAAGGAGGAGCTCAGTGTTGCTGACTTAAAAAAGAAAGAAAAGAGTTGCTGAAGTTAAGGCCTTAATTATGGGCAAAGCTTTTAAAAAATCATCGACAGGAAAGCTACACGCTGACTATGATGAAACGAATAGCTAGCTAGATCAGGTGCATGACTCGTGGATGAAATCTATTATAAAATGTTCAAGAAAAGAGTCCGACGTGGATGGATGATTACCAGGAAGTCATGGTCTGCATCCATAAGAGATTGATTAAGGGGGCAAAAACTGCCTGTGAACAAGATGGTCCGCCATTTAGTCTTGAAGCTGTTGATGCCCACTTGTCAACAGAGGAGATGGAGGCTGTCCACTTGGATTATATCAAATTAGCTAAATCCAAGAAGGCCCAAGAGGAAGAGGCGGAGAAGAAGAAGAATGGTGGCTCGAAATTCGAAATGGCAATAAAAATTACGACTCTTAAATCAATGATTTACGCCCTTATGCATGATGTTCCACTAACTTGTTTCAAGGTTTCTTCAAATCCGCCCATTAGAAGCCAGCCCTTAGAAGTTTCTCGTCCTTTGACTCATACTCAGGTCCTTGTCGGTACCCTTGGGTTCTCTAAGGGAGGTAGGATTTTTCTTTATAGTCTGTGTGGTAATGTTCAATATGTTCAAGCTTATTTAAGGGACCTACACCTGACATTTCCCTTCACTTCCGTGTAGGTTATGTGCATAAAACAGACTCTGCTAACGTTGCAACTATTCCTAACACCCAACCATTAAGCACCGTGCTTCCAGGTCCCCGCAATCCTCCAGCTGGTAAGGCACATTATGAGATGATTGGTGCCCTCTAGGAGGATACTGATATTGAAGTTATGGGCTCTTCTAACCTTGTTGAGGAGTTTGATAGAAAAGAAACCTTAAGAAAGTAGTCTTGGCAAACATCCCTGTAGATATGATGAGGGGAAGATCAAGGCCATGGAGGACTTGAAGCGCATTAAGAAAAAGCAAGCTAAGCTTCTGTCGCCGTCGCCGCCAAAAGGATAGAAGAGAAAAAGGATAAGAAGTAGGGCGAGCATAAGGGCTTACATGAGCACAAGAGCTCGAGTCATTATTCCAAGCAATCTGTTTCCATGTCCAGGTCAACCAAATTCGGGTCGAAGTAATGACCATATCTGCTTCTCATATACGCTTTAGTTTTTGTTAGTGTCAAACCTACTGTGCATACAGAATTCATCATTTTTCATTTTTTGTATTAAACATTCCTATTTGTGCATGACTAATTTTGATGTGTTTATTAAGGTCAAGCACGTAGTGTTTCCTGATACTTTTTGAATTTTGCTTTATAAACACTTGTATGTCAGACAATATGTCCATACTGCAGTTTGATTGTCCCAGAGAACTTTGTTTTGCCATTTATTGAATATGATGCAAATTTTAATATGCCTTAGATAGATTTTCATTATTTACGACTATCTATTGTTACTGATCTTATCTGCATACTAGGGGAGAACTAACCGGGCAGTTTCATGTCCTAACGGCCGATAGATCGGGTTTCCTACTCCTTTCAATGAATTCGAAGTCATTTAACAACGATGAACTCCTGATTAGTTTTACTCCGACTTTCCATTGTCAAAGGGAAATTATAGGCTGATCATTAGCTGTGGACACCCGAATAGAGATCACCCCAGTTTACCATTGCTTGCTGAGTAGTTTGTGCCGATCGTCAATGACGAGCACTCATTTCACCATAGGCTGATCTAGCTCGCTATTATAGGGAAAGATGTTTGGGCCAATCATCAACGATGAGCATCCACTTGGTAGTAATGTCCTGACTATGGGCTGATTGGTCTCACTTTTGCTGGCAAAGAGGTTTGGGCTGATCGTTAACGACGAGCACCCATTTGGTGGTCATGTCCTAACCATGGGCTGATCGGGCTCGCCGTTGCCAACAAAATGTTTGGGTTGATCACCAACGACGAACACCCATTTGGCAGTCATGTCCTGACCATGGGCTGATCGGGATTGCCATTATTGGAAAAGAGGTTTGGGCTAATCATTAACGATGAGCACCCATTTGGCCGTCATGTATTGACCATGGGCTGATCGGGCTCACAGTTTGCTGGCAAAGAAGCTTGGGACGATCATCAACAATAAGCACCCACATGGGCTAATTGGGCTCGCTGTTAATGGCCAAGAGGTTTTGAGGGAAGATAACACAATGATTGAGCTTAGTTCCTAAGTCAAGGAGTTAGGTCTTTAGCATATGCGATATCCCCTCAAAGCGTTTATGTTATTCCAATGCATTCAATTGATAGCATAAGATTATGTTTCATGTTGATTATCTATTGAGACAAATTTTCATGGAAAGCATACTTTTTTAAAATCTATTTTATAATGATTTTAATTACAAAGCTTTAATACAATGAACATAACAAAAGATCAAGAAAAATAATGACGGGGATGGTGTATGTTCCAAGCCTTTCTAGATATGGCTCCATTTACAGTATTGACGATGAAAGCTCAGTTTTCAAAATCCTTGTGAATAACATACGGTCCTTTCTAGACTGGATCCAGCGCCCTTGGTCTAGGTCATATTCATTTAAGCACCAGGTCCCCTTCCTTGAGTGGGTGGTGTTTCACCTTAGCATTATATTGGGCGGCTATCCTTCGATTGTGTGCTTCTACCTTTAGAGGGAATTCCTCGCGTCTTTCATCAACCAAGTCAAGCGACATGTTCAGTAACTCCATACTCTTGCTTAGGTCATAGTAAATATTTTGGTGTGATGGTACTTTTATCTCTGTCGGCAACATTGCTTCTAATTCGTAAGCCAACGAGAAAGGAGTATGACCTGTTGCTATTTTAAAAGAAGTAAGATAGGCCCATAACGCTAAAGGAAGCTCGTCCACCCATGCTTTTTTCACTTTCTCCAACCAATTCTTTATGAGAGTTCTCAAAACCTTGTTGACCGCTTCTACCTGCCCGTTAACTTGTGGGTATGCTTCAGCTGAAAAATTATTCTTTATCTCATGCTGCTGGAAGAAGTTAGTGAACTCCTTATTATCGAAATGCAATCCATTATCCAAGATAATCTAAAGGGGAACTTTGTACCTACATATCACATTCTCGATTAAGAAGTTTATGACCTTGGCCATCGATAATTTAGTATGGAGATCCGCTTCCAACCACTAAGTAAAGTAGTCAACCGCCACTATGGGATACTTAGCTCCGCCTTATGCAATTGGAAGCTTCTCGATCAGGTCTATTCCTCAGATTGTAAAGGGCTAAGGGCTGACCATATGAGTTAGTCCATTTAGGGGAAGCCTGGGATCTTAGCAAACCGCTGGCACTTATCACACCTCTTTGCATACTTCATTGAATCATGATTCAATGCCGGCCAAAAGTATCCATACTGCAACAAATTCTTTGCCAATGTCCACCACCTATATAGTCTCCGCAGCTCCCTTGATGTATGTCTCCTAGTACCTGTTCGGCCTCCTGCCCAATGACACATCTAATGCAGGTCGAAATTCCTCTTCGATATAGTAGTCCATCCTAGATAACAAAGCCGGTGCTTTCCGTAGGATCTTCCTAGCGTCGTTATGCTGTCAAGAAGATTTACTTCACCCATGTACATTACCAACAAGGTCACCTAGGTTTCCTACCCCAACATTTGCAACCTCATTTACTTTCTTGAAATTGGGTCTATGTAGTGTCGTAAAAGGTACCGATCCTAACTGAGACTCATCTCTCGAACTTGCTAACTTTGCCAGCTCGTCCAGTCTTATTTCTCCTCCCATGGAATGTGCTTAACCATATAATGCTCTATTTTGGTAAGCAAGTCCTTCACCTTTTCCAAGTAAGATTTTAAGCATTCTCCTTTGGCCTGGAATTGTCTAAGCACCTGATTCACCGCCAACTGAGAGTCATTATGAGCACATAATGACCTGATCCCTAGCACTTTTGCTAACTCCAATTCGGCTATCAAAGCCTCGTACTTCGCCTTGTTGTTTATTTCTTTGAATCCCACTCTAATCGCATAACTCAACTTTCTTCCTTCGAGGGTCAGAAATACTATCGCCCACTAGAGTTGTGATCATTAGATGCTCCATCAACATAAAATCACCACTTGAGGGCTTCCTCCTTCTGGGGCTTTACTTCTTCGTCTCGAATAGTAAATTCAACAAGAAAAACCACCATTGCTTGCCCGTTGATTGTAGTCTACGGGTGATAGATTATCTCATACTGAATTAACTCGATGCTTCACTTGGTAAGCCTTCCTGAAGTGTCTGGCCTATGTAGAACCTGCCTCAAGGGGTGGTCCATGAGCAACTAGATAAGGTGTGACTAGAAGTAATGCCTCAGTTTCTTGGATGCAATCAACAAATATTATGCCAAATTCTCCAGCTTTGGATACCAAGACTTTAGCTCGGTAAAGCATTTTCTTCAATAGTACATAGGACGCTATACCTAGTCTTCCATCCTGACCAAAGCCGCGGCCAAAGCATGATGTGACACTACTATGTAGATGTAAAGATCTTCCCCTTCAACTGGTGTAGACAAGATCATTGGCTTCTTTAAGTGCTCCAATAGATTTAAGAATGCAGCCAAACATTCATCTGTCCACATAAACACGCCTTTTTCCTTTTTGAGTAGTTCAAAGAACGGGATGCACTTATCTGTGGCTTTGGATACAAACCTACTCGAAGCTGCTACCATCCCATTTAAACTTAGAATTTCCTTTAGATTTTTGGGATTTTTGATGTCTCGGTTCTCGAGCCTATTCTAGATTAGGCACTTTCCCCTTGCATGCATGATTAAATCCAAGAACTTTTTAGACGCCACTTTGAAAGAACATTTAAGTAGGTTTAGCTTTGTCCCATACTTCCATAGAATTTGAAACATTTCTTCCAAATACAAGATGTGGTCTTTGGCCCTCTTTGACTTCACCAACTTGTCCTTAACGTATACCTCCATGTTTTTGCCAATCTGTTTTGCTAACATTTTTTTACTAGACATTGGTATGTCTCTCCCATATTTTTAAGTTCCAATGGAATAACCTTTTAGCAGTAGAGCCTCAAGTCAGTGATAAATCTTGTGTGCTCCTAGTCAGCGATGTGCATTGCGATCTGGTTATACCCTGAGTAAGTATCCATAAAGGACAAAAGCTCACGCCCAGCAGTTCCGTCTCTTGACTGTTCAATCCTTGGGAGCGGAAAGTAGTCTTTGAAACATGTTTTGTTCAAGTTAGAATAGTCTATACAAGTACGTTATTTTCCATTTGACTTCTAATGAGGACCGTGTTTGCTATCCATTTTGGATATAACAATTCTCGAACAAAGCCATTTGCCAATAAGGTTTTCACTTCTTCGTTCAGTGTCACCGGTTGATTCGGGCCCATACTCCTTTTCTTCTACTTTACAAGAGGTTTCCTTTGGTAGATATTTTGGACATAACAAGCAATTGAGGGAGAAATCCCACACATGTCTGTATAAGACTAGATGAACACGTCCTGGTTATCATGTTAGAAACTAATCAATTGTATCTTTAGATCCTGTTCTAAACCAGATCCAATTTTCATAAGTTTTGTAGGAGCACTATCATCAACTTCCACAAACTCCTAAGCCTCTTTAAGTCCAGTTGCGATGCCCTCTCCTCAGTCTCTCGAGTCAAGCTCCTTAGGAGGATCACTTGTAAACTCGAGATGGGGACTTCCTTTAACTGCTATGCGAGGGAGTTCTTGGCGTAGAAGGCAACTTCTACCCCCTTCCCTTTCTCTCCCCGTTTGTTCTCCGGAAGCTCTACAACATAACATTCCCGGCAGTGTCTTGGTTTCCTTCCACCACTCCTATCCCATTGGGTATTGGGAACTTCATCATCAAACACCATGAGGGCTACTATTGCATGAAAATTAGATTAAGTTAGAGATCCTAGGAAGGCGGTTTAAGTTGAGAATCCATCAACCAGTAAGACAGTTTGCTTTCGCATGCTGATCGGGGCCGGGTTCCTATCTCAATAAACAAATTCAACCTCCCTAGCGGCATGGTACCTTCTCCTCTAAATCATGTTATCATTGATTATAGGACATAACATATTGACAAACCCATCTTGTGAAATGCATCTTTAAACAGAATGTTTATTGAACTTCCATTATGTATCAAAATTCTATGCACTTCTACTAGGCCAAGCATGGCCATAATCACTATTAGATCTATATATGGGTACTGCTTTCCTTATAAGTTATGTTATCAAATGCTATCACCTCTTGCTCCCATCGACGATTTTTAGCTCTTTATTCCTCACCTATTATGAATATGTAAGCATCTCCATATTTTAAAGACTTCGCATACCTCTTCATCTCACCCCAGCTTTTGTTTTCTACTTAAGGTCCCCCTGTTATGGTATTAATTTCTAGCCTCCCGTCTTGTCTGTGGTTGGCACTAGATCCTTGACCTTCATTTCCCAATAGGGGCTATCTTAGGCCCTACTTCACGAGATTAGGAAGTGCCTCCGAGCTCTTAATATACCATTCTAGCTTCTTCTTCCTGATGTATTCCTCAATTAAGTCCCATAAATGGCGATACTCGTTGGTGTTATGTCCATAGGACTCATTGAACCTACAGTACTTCCCTATAGTTTCTTTCAACGTCTATTACTTTTTTTTGTTCAGACTTATTGTTGCTTGAGTAGCCAAGTAGATGTTTTTTAAAGTATCATTCAGGTTCGTATAGATGTCAAATCTTATGCCAGACTTGAATCTCCTTCAATCTATTTTCTTCCCATTGGAATTGACAGTGTTATTATTTTTCTTTTTTCTCTATACCATTACCTTCATCGTTCTTGACCATGGCATTCACACTATTAGAAACTTTTGATGGTTAGACAGTCATTCTAGCTTCCACCCTGCTGCAGCTTCCTCCAATCACATATACTTTGTAGCTTCATAGTAGAAGTCCTGAAGAGTAGACGACTTCTCCTTAGTTAATCTCTGAGCTATCATTGTGTCCGGGTGAACACCATTACATAAAGCCATAAGAGTTAGTCGTTTATTAGCATTCTGGACGCTGGCGACCTCAACATTGAAATGAGTCAAGTAGTGTCGTAGAGTCACGTCCTCCTTTTGTTTCACATTCGCCAAAGAATACGGATCCTTAGATTACTCTATGTGAACTTAAAATTGGCTGATGTACTTATCCTTCAACATTTCCCTTGAGTGGATCATGCGACGGGGAAGACAGCAGAACCACATTGCTGCTAAATCCGATAAAAAAAGGGGAAAACACTTTCACATAGCTTCTTATGCTACCCCGCTCATTAGCATAGCTTGTGTATATCACTGTAGATGCACTATATGATCAGTCAAGCCTGCGTAAGCATCCATAGTTGGCATCTTAATGCTCCTAAGATTTTGAGCAGTCTCCATCTCTACAGAAAATGAGTTGCCAACTCTTGCATCGACTCCACATTCAACTTACTCGTGATGGACACATCCCCTGATAAGCCATGCCATATGATCCTTCGGTTCATGGGATGAGCGAAGCTGGGATGACCTCCTCTATCGGGGTAAGAGGCTTCTTTCATAACTCCTGCGATGGCTCGTCCTATGAACCTGGCTTTGTTCCCTGCTTTGGGATTGTTCACAGTGACGGGCTCCCCTTCCATCAGTGGTTTCCTCCATTAAGACTAAAGAGTGCTGCCTAGGTCAGAGAGGTTCAGTAGTGGTCGATCCTGGTTCATTACCTCCACTACTTGGCTCAATTCCGAACCAATCCTCGGTTGCAGCGAGCGATTGAACCCTTGTTCGACCTGCTTCCTCGATGTTAGCTTGTCCAGCTCCTCAATTCACTTGATATGAATGCCACTAGAGTAAGACGTCCTATGTTTCCTGGGCCCCCCAGGACTGGGTCCTCCTTCTAGTTCCAATATAGTGCATGGTTGGCTACGTCTGCCCCAAGCATGTCATGATTTGATCTAAATGGCTTGCTGTTGGACAGAGAAGCAAGTATCGAGATCCACCACAACTATGTCGAAGTTGCCTCTAGTGATGGTATCTAGAGCTAGAGTACTGGAAGAATGGTTATTTTACTATGTAAAAACGCGGTTGATTCCCCTACGGGTACCAATGACCCTTCTCTTAGATTTAGGAAGCATATTGAAAATGTTTATCTTTTTTTCAATGAAAATACTAAAAATATTTGCATAAAAAATGGGCAAATAGCTCCAATCAATTTTTCATAGTTAACTAAATGAAGAATACAAAACAGAAAAAGAAAGTACATGCAGGCTTATAGTGCTTCAACCATAATGGGATTACGTCCACTATTTTCTTTTATTCCTTTTTCTTGTGCTTTTGATATAAAAGTAATTAATGACGAGTACAGTGATTATAATGGAAAATTGTGATCCAGATGCTCTGGTCAATTGAATCTTTAGCTTGGAATATTTTAGATTACAAAAGGTTGTCATTTAAATGCCAAATGCTTGATTTTTTATATGGGTCAAGAGGTGGTGTCATTAATTAGGATATTCTTTGTATATCTCACCAAGAGGGAATATTCTTGAGAATTTGGAATATTGTTGATTATTTCCAAATATATGCAGATTTCCTTCCATACATACATTGCTTGGTCCAGCTACGAGCTCGGTTCGGGGGTGTTGGTTCGACCCAAATGCATGTGGACAGGTTGTTGGCCAAGTTTATATGCCTTTCTATTTGGCATGACCCTCTTTTGGTTCGATGGACTCCTCCATACTTGCTTTGATATGCCATCAAGGCACGTGGCTCTGTAGGTCTAGTATTATCTTGGTTTGACATGAGTACTTGGGTTTGATGGGATCTAATTTATCTTGGTTTAGTGGGGTCCGAACCGCTGAACAGAAATTCCTATTTGCTGGCTAGGGTATCGAACATGATTCTCTGTTCGGTACCCTAAGTACTGAACATAAATCTTTGTTTGGTTCTAAGGCCATCGAACATAGGAGGGAAAGCCTGCTATTTCCTTTCTCTATCGAGCTTCCTTCCTTGGCTTGCTTCCTCTGTCCCGAGACTTGCACTTCTAGTTGCCTTCATTTAGTCCCTTCCTAGGCTCTCTTATACATCGACTATAATTAGGGAAATTGCCTATAATAAATTAAATTTTTTTTGCAATCAATAAATTATCTTGGTTTTTAGATGCTGGATTTGGAACTCGCATCTATAACTCATTACAAGGACTTAAGAACAAGTGTCATGTGGCAAAGAAGAAATTAGTCTCAAAATTACCAATGGATCTCTGATGGATGCAACTGCAAATGGATATTATAATTCTGCTTTGCCAAATGGATTAGTTTCAATTTTAAATAATTACTATTATGCGAAAATCTTTATAAATGGAACAATTTCAGTGTTTAGATTGTCCGTGATTGGATATTTTTTGTAACGAATTGGAATTTTTGACCCTCCCTCGATTACCACAAATCAATTTACATTTTCAATTTCACAACTATTTCAAAATTCCAAAATAGGGTCCACTATTTCTTTCTAAACCGGTTTCCATATTTCATTTTAAATTCACACTGTGAATTTATATTTCCAATTTATTAAATGATAGCCATTCCACTTTATCTATAAACATTGTTTATAACTCTGTAAACTCGTTTCTAGTTTATAACCAATTTATATTACTAAAATCCATTTACAAATCGATTTCTATTTAAAATTACATTTGGGAATCTATTTCTCAATAAATCCAATTATAAGTCCAAATCTATTCAAAACTCGATTTCAACTTCCATTTATAATTTACGTCATATTGTTAATATCCGTTATTCCAAATTCCTTGTATAAATTAATTTCAAAAATATTTATCTGAACCACTATACAAAATAGTTAAGTGAATTCCAAATCAAATCTTTTATTTAATCCAAACCCATTTCTTATTCAATATTCCAATATCCATATAAATATTTTTATTTCAAAAAAAGCCACCTTTGCATTTCTTTCTAAAATTCAAATATATTATTTATGGTATAAAGTACCAAAATTTTGGCCAGTGCTACTATAGCATCCAATAAATCAAATCATAGAACCATCTATAACAAATTATTCAATCACATCATATATCGTTATATATGAAAAAACATTCAATATATTTTTAGGAATCCAGTTGGATATCTTGAACCTGTTTCCCTGCATCCACAGATGTTATATAACATAAAATACCAATCCCGCTTCGAGGCTGGATATCGCGGTAATATAGGGTCATCCGCTATTATGAGGGGCGCATAGTGTCTCACCCGCTCCAATCGGTGGGAAATATATCCGACTACTGATATATATACTCACACACATATATATATATATATATATAATATAACATTCAACTGATAATAATATATCAATTCAACTAGTCATCCAATAATTAATTTTAATTATTATAAATTAAACCTAATAATCCAAATGAGTGAGATTTACTCATCATGATTTTAATTTGCCGATCGTTCCAATTTTAAATTAAATCGAACGACGTTCGATTTTATCTAAAAATTCCTACTAACATTGATCGATTCCAAATCGATTCTAGATTATATATTTCACACCTACGAATCCAATGTGACAAATTCCGTGATTTTTGGACCTCGTATGAATTTAACATGGAGTAATAAACTCCGAAATAAATTAATTGATAATTAACTTAAATTTATAATTGTTTTTTTGAATAACTTACCCTCCTTCTCTACCTCGCCGCGACACCCTCCGTCTCTAGGCGTTGCGTCGTCACGTGCGAACGAATCCAAATTTCCTCGGCCTACAGCCCTCTAGATCACGACCGCACGTCACTTGTATGCATCTTTTCCACTAACATCGACCGTACCCACCTTAGCATTCCCAGACCTTGGCTGAACCCCATGATACCAAAGCCGCCTGCCCTCATAAGCTCATGCATTGATCCATGCCCCCAAAAGCTAAGCCTAATCTGTTGTTCGAGCCGCCCCACCTCCAAGCACGGCGTCGCCTCTTCTCATGGCGTGTTCCCTACCAATTCGTGACTCGATCGCGTTTTGTTGTTTTTTCTCTCTATGATTTGTTCTATTTGACATTGAGGAATAAGAAAAGGAAAGGCTGCATTTTTAAATAGTACAAGGCGGTTGAATCGTATGGTAGGGTGGCGCGTGTTCAATCATAGGGTGGCTAGGTTTATGTGGCTGCGATTAAAAACATATTTTTATATTCAAAAATATCTCATTTACGTACCTCGAAATCCTGAACCCTTATCAAGACATGCCACCTAGCATTACTAATGTTATATCCATATTTCGAACGTAATGGAACAAGTATCGGGACCTAATTCGATCGTATGTGAAAGATAGCTTTTCGAATCCAATTATTTTATTAAATTTTCAATATTAATTTAAATGCATTTCTATCCCTTACGACTAAATGGCAATTCCAAACGCTATAAAATTTGAAATCCAATAATAATGCACCATTACGGATCTAATGGAACTGGTTTCGTCGAATTTCGAGACTGTGCCCTGTATCGCTATTCTAACGTGTCGATTAAATCGACGATTTCAAAATTGGCGAAATCACTTGAAATTCCAGTTTTAAAAACTTGAAATATCGAATTCAGTTATAATCCATGCTACCAAAATTTCAATCCATTTCTATTTTATTCGACAACATTCAAAAATATATTTATTTTGCTTACATATAAGTCGAATTCCATTTTAACTCAAGTCTCACATTCAAATTCAATCCATAATCCATTTTTCTCAACCAAGTTAAGTTCCTCTTTTTTTTTAAACTAACTTATTCGGTTTGACTTGAGTTCTGTTCCATTTAACTCATTTGAAGTTAAATCTTCTTTACAAGGTTAAATTTCCAATCATATTCAATTTATTGATTTATCTCAAATCAAATTCAGTTTCATTTAACTAACTTAAGTTAAATTACACGTCATAACTCAATTCCATATTTTGTTTGCTTCACACAAATGTGTAACAATTTATCTAATTTGGTTTGCTTTCCATCTGTTCAATTTATAAGTTATACAACTTATTTACTTCAAATTCATAAATCTTACTCAAGTACATTCACAGTTTAATGATTTCCATTTTTTTAATTTACTTTCAAGTGATTCGTATACCACTTATTTAATTTCAATTGATTCACATTCAATTCGTTTGTATTTAATTCATATGTCACCCATTTTATATTATTAGTTTATTAAATCTATTCATCTTGATTCACCACCAATATCATTTTCATTAACACATTCAAAACATATTCAGTTACTAGCCACTTAAGTCGAATTCTATGTATGACTGAAGTCAACATCTATTCCTTTTCATTCATTACAAATAAATTCAATTTCCTTCGAATTCCTTATTTTACTTATCTTAAGTAAATTTCAGTAACCAAGGTTAAATTTTAAAATTCAATCCACTAATTAGATAATTGGTTCATTACCAATTTTCAAAATTCAAAACCCATTTTATTTCAAAAACCATTTTGAAACCATTTATACACACATAACTCCTTTGTATACCAAATCACAAAACAACTTCCATAGCAAATCAATCTTTTGGTAGCAATCCGTCACTTAGAAACTCGAAAATGAGTATCGATGATGTTGCGATCATCATTAGAATTATTTTCCAATGAATGAAGTGAGTTCATTTCTTTCTATCACTTTTAAAATTCATTTTGTCCCATTTCTATTCAAGAATACTTCCAAAATAATACTACAATTATTTCCCACAATACTTTGAAAGACAGTTTCCATAATTGTCGGAATTTAAATACTCAAATTCTCAATTCAAATCCTCAAATTCTCAATTCAAATCCATTTTCAATTTATAAACCAATTCTTATACAAATTCACTTTGGGTTACCTTATTTAGATTAAAATTTATACTTAGGTTATAATAACCAAACATCCATATGTAACTATAACAAATTTAGGAAATTATTTCTTTTATGTCAAAATATAATTTTGGTAAAATTATTTCATTTACCCACTTTAAAAGAATGCTATGCGATTTAACTTGTTTAGAGTTTAGAAACTCCTATTGATATAGTTTTCTAGACCGTACCGACCATAATTCATAAACACACAGTCAATAAGTTAGCATAATATAAAACAATTTATATTCACTAACAGATACGCGCTCATATCTATAATACACTTAGACTCATTCTACGGTACTACTGACCCTATCTCTAATGAGTAATCCATACCAAAGCCAAGGTACTCGCTTAAGCTTGCGCAACCAAGCGCTCTGATACCACTATAACGAATAGGAGTTTTCGACACTCGAAAATCGACATCAATACATTCACTGTATAACATGCCAAATATTTAAGTGCTGGAAATACAGATTGCTAAGGGTGGAGAAGAAAAAGAGATAGAAGAAAGTAGAAACCAAAACACATAGAGTCTCACAAATCGCAGCGGAACAATATATAATATATAATAACTGATTTTTATACAAAAAGAAACTGTAATGACTAATATTCATACAATCATTAGAGTACAACAGCCAATAGTATCAATCCGGACTGTTATAATAACTTATCCTCACAAGTGTTGAATATACAGTATAACACACATACAGTGGAATATAATCAAGTACGTGGAATATGCTTGAAATCCTCCATATCGTCTCCTGAGCTCCATGGCATCCTAACCTGAATGTGTAATACTCGGTCTGACCCGAGCATTATAATAAAAAAAATACTCGAGTCAGTATGGAAAACCAGCGTGAGAAAACACACTCAATTTGATTTTTTACCGTTATCAAAATCCTTTTTGAAAAACAAATGTATCTCATAAGACCACACCACACATAAATATGACGGGTTTTTAGCTTACGATATCCATAACATTTTATATCAAAATCATCTGATAGTGTAATAATGTCTATAGAACTAAACAATAAAATAGATGAAATGCTTGCATCTCATGTTTCAGCATAGTTGGGCACATCTAAAACCGTACAAGCTCGTAGTGGATATTGAATTCCATACAATGATAGAGCTACTGGGATACCGTCCGTCACAGGACACCTCTAGAAAAATGTACCGAGATCGAACCTATTGATCCCTGCCAACATAGGATCGGCCTATCCCTTGCTGGATAGTATCGAATATGTTATCACCCCAAGTGTTCCCACCCTATCGAGCGCTCTCTTTTCCATGCACAACAATATCCATAATTATAATACATTCGAGGGTATCGAGAAAAGTGATAACATACCCTACTTGGGTGCGACCCACTTAGCCTTGCAGCATCACCTCTGTTTTAGTCATTCCTGCTTGATGAGGCTTGAGACTATGTGTTACCTTAGATTTACCATTCATACCTGGAACGCTAACACTACTTTCCAGGCAACGATGCAATGATAGCATTCATCCATACAACTTGTTCTGGGTCTGAACAAACCGAATCTCCAGAGACTCTGTCTTCACTCATCTTCAAGGTATCACAATTCGTAACGCACAAATCGGATTGAAGTGGTTTTCGGATAATTAAATCCAATCTTGGTCTCTTCGAAATGATTAACGAAATTGGCCCGATTTGATAGTCGGTTATTTAACTATCTAATTACACACATAAGCAATCATTAGGCCAATATTATACTTTTTCCATTTATTTTAAAATATCTTTACAGAGATATATATTCAAATCTCTTCCTATAATTCAATATTTTGAAAATAATTCCAAATACTTATATCCATAACAGTATACATTCAAACCATATCAACACTTAGAAATATTCCAAATTCAAATTATAATTCATTTCTTAGGAAACATTTCCAGATAAATCATTTCATTGTTAAAAGTATTTTCAAAACCTTTCATTTCAATACTTAGGAAATATTATAAGAAAAATTTCCAAAACCCATTTATAATATCAATACTTAGGAAATTTCATAACTTATATCGATTGTATGAGTATAATTTCAAAACAAAGAAAGATTTCATTTTTACCCACTTAATAAGACATTTCCAAATTCATGCGAAATTTCTCAACCCATTATAGCTCATTTTATAAATTTTCTGGAATCAATTTTCAATTCTCTTTACAATTTCCAAAAAACGACTATACTTATTTATAATCTCATTTGATAATCGATAATTTCTTTTATGAATTTAATTCATTTTCCAAGTTTCTGTATCTGACCATTTTGGAAATTTCTTAATTTTCTAGAATTCCATTATAAGATTTCTCTTATAAAATCTTATTCATTAAATAAAACCCGATTTACAAATCTCGAGAGTATTTGTAAATAACTTCAACCAATTTCCAAAACTTAATATAAATAAAATAAGTCTTTTAAAGAATAATAATAAATTTTCAAACACATTAAGTAACTATTTAAAATATCAAACCCCTTTTTAAATAAACAATGATAACTAATTTTCTATTCATTCATAAATAATACTAATCGATTTACAAAGCTTGTTTATAAAGCTTAGAATTCATTTCAACAAATTTTAAATAGTTGATAACTAACTTTCCAAAATACTTTAATATAAAAAATAATTTTTAAACTACATAGTTTAATAAATAAAAATCCTATTCTGAAACAAATATATCTTCATGGAAAAACTATTTTTAAAATTCAACATAGCCAATTTTATACTTATAAATCTCTCTCGATTTATCACAAATCAATATACATTTCCAATTTCACAACTATTTCCCAATTCCAAAAGAGAATCCACTATTTCTTTCTAAACCAATTTCCATATTTCATTTTAAATTCACATTGTGAATTTATATTTCCAATTTACCAAATGATAATCATTCCACTTTATTTATAAACTTTATTTACAACTTTATAAACTCATTTCTAGTTTATAACCAATTTATATTACTAAAATCCATTTACAAATCGATTTCTATTTACAATTCTATTTGGAAATCTATTTCTCAATAAATCCAATTATATTTCCAAATCTATTCAAAACTTGATTTCAACTTCCACTTATAATTTACAACATATTATTAAAATCCATTATTCCAAATTCCTTGTATAAATTTATTTCAAAAATATTTATCTGAACCACTTTACAAAATAGTTACGTGAATTCCAAATCAAATCTTTTATTTAATCCAAACCCATTTCTTATTCAATATTCCAATTTCCAAATAAATATTTTTATTTTAAAAAAATCACCTTTGAATTTCTTTCTAAAATTCAAAAATATTATTTATGGTATTTAAAATACCAAAATTTAGGCTAGTGCTACTATAGCATCCAATAAATTAAATCACACAACCATCCATAACAGATTATTCAATCACATCATATATCACTATATATGCAAAAAATGATCAATATATTTTTGACAAATCTAGTTGGATCCCTCCAACCTATTTCCTCGTATCCACAGATGTTATATGACATAAAATACCAATCCCGCTTCGAGGTGGGATATCGCGGTAATATAGAGTCATCCGCTATTATGCGGGGCGCATAGTGTCTCATCCGCTCCAACCAGCGGAAAATATATCCAACTACTAATATATATACTCATTTATATATAATGTAGCATTCAACTAATAATAATATATCAATTCAACCAATCATCCAATAGTTAATTTTAATTATTATAAATTAAACCCAGTAATCCAAATGAGTGAGATTTACTCACCTTGATTTTTAATTTGCTAATCGTTCCAATTTTAAATTGAATCGAACAATGTTCGATTTAATCTAAAAATTCCAGCTAACATCGATCAAGTCCACATCGATTCCAGACTATATATTTCGCGGCTACGAATCCAACGTGACAGATTTCATGAATTTTGGACCTCGTATGAATGTAATATGGATTATTGAACTTAAAAATAAATTAATTGATAATTAACTTAAATTTATAATTATTTTTTTAATAAATTACCCTCCTTCTCTACCTCGCCGCGACACCCTCCGTCTCCAGGCGCTGCCTTGTCACGCGCGAATGAGCCCAAATTGCCCGGGCCTACATCCCACCGGAGCATTGCTGCATGCCGCTTGTATCAACCTCCGCCACTAACATCGACCGTACCCACCGGAGCATTCCCAGACCTCAACCAAACCCTACGACACCAACGCCGCCTGCCCTCGTCAACGCATGTATAAATCCATGCCCCAAAACACCCAAGCATAATCTGTCGTTCGAGCCTCCCCACCTCCAAGCGGCGTGCCGCCCCTCCTCATGGCGCACCTCCCTACGAATTCACGACTCGATCGCGTTCTGTTGTTTTTTCTATCTTCAATTTGTTCAGTTCGACATAGAGGAATAAGGAAAGGAAATATCGTGTTTTTACATAGAACGAGGTAGTAGAATCATATGGTAGGGTGGCGCATGTTCAATCATAGGGTGGCTAGGTTTAGACAGCTGCGATTAAAATTTTATATTTTTATATTCAAAAATATTTCGTTTACGTACCTTGAAATCCTGAACCACTATCGAGGCATGCCATCTGGTGTTTCTATGTTATACCCCTATTCCTAACGCAATGAAACAAGTTTTGGGACCTAATTCGATCGTGTGTGAAAGATAGCTTTTTGAATACAATTATTTTATTAAATTTTCAATATTAATTTCAACGAGTTTCTATCCCGTACGACCAAACGGTAAATCCAAATGCTACGAAATTTGAAATCCGATAATAATATACTATTATAGATCTAATGGAACTGGTTTTGCCAAATTCTGAGACTGTGCCCTATATTGCTATTATAACGCGTCGATTAAATCGACGATTTCAAAAATTAGCGAAATCACTTGAAATTCTAGTTTTAAAAACTTACTAACTCAATTCTAATTCAAATAGAATTTATATCAACATTAGAAACCATTTTGATTCATATTCAACTCAAATTTCAAATTATTCACCGTTCCCGTATTACAATAAATCGCTATATTTGAAATTTAAATACATTCCTCGATTCAACCAATTAATTCCACATTCAAAATAAATTATATTTAGAATTCAACATTTAAAACAATTTAAATATTCAAAATCAAATGACTAAAAAATCCGGGTCATTACAATATTTTTCATTTTGTTGATAATGTTATGAACAATATGTTAAATGGAAATAAAGTCTGCAATTATATTTGAATACTGACATTTATGTTATTAATGCTAATTATGTTTGTGCTGTGAATAACTCTTCCAATGTTGGCATTAATAATTTCTCTCTCTGGCATTGTAAATTATGTCATATAAGTGAGAAACAACTACACATAGAAAACTAAGGTTCTTCTACCAATATTTAATTTGAAATTATTTGATACATGTGGGTTGTGTCTTAAAGTAAAAATGACCAAGAACCCATTTAGTTATAGCAATGAAAGATTTAATAAACTCTTGGTTCTTATACATACCGAAGTATGTCGTGCGATGCATATGGCTACCAATGATAACTATTCTTATTTTGTTACTTTTATCGATGATTTCTTAAGATTAGATGTTTATCTTATGAAGAAGAAAAATATGATGTCCATGAGAAATTTTTTGAAGATAGAAATAAAGTGGAAATAAGATGAACCATAAGATTAAAATACTTCAATCTAGTCGAGGAGGTGAGTGTGTTGGACAAGAGCTCCAACAATACTTAAAGATAATAGGATTACCTCTCTTGTTACTCTACAATATAATGGTGTTTCTGAGTGAAAGAGTCAAACCTTATTAGATATAGTTCATTCCATAATGAGTGCAGCTTAGTTACCTCTTTTTTATTAGGGATATGCACTAGAAACTAGAACATATATGTTGAATTTGATGCATACTAAATTTGTGCATAAGAAATCATATGAAATGTGGTATGGAAAGAAATCCCACCTCAAATATTTGAATGTGTGAGGTTGACTAGCCTACATTAAGAATGTTGGATCGAATAAACTGGAGGCAAAATGACATTGTGTGAATTTATAGGATATCCAAAGAGCTCACTGGGAGGATTTTCTACAATAACAAGAAATGAAAAGTTATTATTTCTTGACATGATTACTTTTTTGGAAAAGGAATTTCCATCAAAAAAAATTTAATAATTAAGTTGTTGACTTGAATCATATCTAAGGAATTTATACAGAAGCCAAACCAATAGAAGAATCGAATTCATCAGTATACAAAAATACGCAACCTATTATAAGGTCTAATGTGGAATCTTGTGCATCAAAGAGATACCACAGTTTTCTCGTGGATGATGAGAAAGAGGACTGCACCTTAAATGATGACACTCCCCTCTCATTCCAATAAACACTGCAAAGTAAAGACTTTGCACTATAGCTTGGAGCTATGAAATCCAAAATGGATTTCATGTACAAAGTTAAAGTATGGCTTTGGCTGACACGTCTGAAGGGATAAAACCCATCGACTGCAAATGAATGTAAAAGCTAAATACAAAAGGACAAGTGGAGACTTACAAAAACAAGGCTAGTTACGAAAGCATTTCGTCAAATTCAAGGTGATATTATGATGAAACGTTTTGAATCATAGCAATGCCTAAGTCAACCTAGATAATGCTAGCTATTATTACATTATACAAGTACAAAATATGGCAAACAGACTAAATAGTGATTTAGAAGAGACCATCTATATGTTGCAGCTAGTGGGTTTTGATTTTAGTAGGAGTGAGGGCAAGGCTTGCAAGTTGTTAAGATCCATTTATGGACTTAAATAGGCTTCAAGGAGTTTTGATAAGTAATCATAAAGTTTGGTTTTTTTTAGAACATGGAGGAAGCATGCATATATTGGAAAGAACATGGTAGTGCTATGGTGTTCTTAGCATTATAGTTCGATGACTTATTATTGAATTGCAATGACGTTCCATTATTGCAACCAGTGAAAGCTTGGCTTTCCAAGAATTTCTCCATGAAGGATTATTGAGAAGCGGCCTATATACTTGGTATAAAGAACTATAGAGATAGATCTAAGATGCTGTTGAGATTACTTTAATCTTTTTACATAGATACCATATTAAAAAGGTTGAGTATAGATAATTCTAAGCACGAAAACATTTCGATGCAATATGAAATCATCATTTCTAAGAAGGACACTTCTCAAAATGATAAAGAGAAAGAGCATATGAAGAGGATACCGTATGCATCAGCAATTGGTTTCATAGTGTATGCTATGCTATATATTGGACCAGATGTGGCTTACGCATTAGGATGTGTAAGATTATAATAGTCTAATTTTGGAGAAAAAGATTAGACTTCAATAAATGTGTACTTAAGTATTTAAGGAATATCAAGGAATTATACCTTATGTATAGAATGGGGTCCATCTTATGAAGGTGTATATATATGCTAGCTTTCAAAATGACAGTAATAATAGTAAGTCAACATCAGGTTACATGTTTACTATAAATGGTTAGGCCATTAGTTGGAAAAGTTCCAAGTACAAAATGGTAGCTCATTCCACAATAGATGCCGAGTACATTGCCTTCAACGAAGCAGCTAAGGAAGAAGTTTGGATGTGCAACTTTATGAGCGAGTTAGGTGTGAATCCTCAGGTAGAGAATCTAACGATATTGTTTTGTGACAACAATGCAGCGATGTAGAGCGCAAAGGAGCCTAGTGCACATAGGAAATCAAGATATTTTCTTTGAAAGTTCCACTTAATTAGAGAATTTGTCGAGAAAAAAGAGTGGATACAAAGGACAACATAGCAGATCCATCTACAAGGGGACTAGCTTAGTCTGTTTTTGCCGAACATATCGAAGGGATGAGATTCATAATTGGTCTTATGTGCAAGTGAGAGATTGATAGAGTTAGAGGTATGCCTTATGGACAATTCTGCAATTTATTGTAAATTAATAACTCTGTAATACAAACCCTTTCAAAATAAATGGTGTTTTTTCTTTCTGTTATATACATATACTATGTTATATTATTAATGTAATTCAATTAAAGTATTTAATAGAAGAATATGTAAACGGTTTGTGATAGTAGTTACAATGTGTTATAATCATGAGAAATTTATCAAAATGAAAATAAACATATCATTTTATATTTTCCAAGTGAAGATGTATCATGAATGGATATCGATACATCCGTTGAGACTAGAGTATGTAATGGTCTCCAAATGTTGGGCAGTGTATTACTCATAGCTACTAAGGGTACCAAGGGGTTTCGTACTAATAGTAATCAGATATCCAAAGAATGACTCACTCGATAGTTTTCTGTTGATAAATATAACTAAGGTCAGACTGAGAATATTGAGGTGAAATATTACATAGAACTCTCAACCTAAAAATACCGTTGATCTTTAATGTGGACGCTCCAGTTAGACTATACTTAAATTATGGCATAGGGTCCATCAAATGACTATAATTGGGTCATAGTTGGAATATTGAAAGTGAAACATTATTCAATAGAGAATTTGTCTTCTTAATTATGTGGGGTTCGTACCATGATCAACTATAGTTGTTAAGTAGGTTTTTAATCAAACAGAAGTTAGTGGAAGTTAGAACAACAAGATGAAGATGAAACTACTTTAAACCCTGGAGGTACACTTAGTTGAAGCATAGAAAGAGCTTAGAGAAGTTTCAGCCAAAAACAACCTAAGAAAATGGATCAATGCCGAGTAATAATAGGTCGGTACCAAGTTATTTTCATCCTCCAGATCTCCTCTCCAACTTCATATGAGTTATTATCTCCCTCTTTCATTTATGACCAAGTGATTTTTAAGAGTTTTGGACGACCAATCCCAAGAGTTGAAGAGATGATAGGTGAAATGGCATAATAAACCAAGTTATGAAGGAGCTATCATCAAACTCAACCAACAGTCAATTGAAACAACGTATGACACACCAACATGAAGTAAGAAGATTGGTGCAAGAGAGGATGTGTTGTTTCCAATTAAATTAACAACACGATAATGAGTTATTTAACTCGGCACTGACCTATTTTGACAATTTTGTGGACCTCTTGACTTACTTTGTGATCTTGGGTCGATGTGTGGACTCTGCTACAATTCTACTTCTGACCCAACACATTTGTTTTCGCAATAACTACAAACCATACGGCAACCAAAATAGTATCTTCTGCACTATCTTCTTCACTCTGGATCTGAGAACTCCGTTGCTCTTCAACTTCTTCCACCCTCATAATAATCACTAAAGCAGCTACTCTTGGAAGTTTTAGGACATAGAACTTATCAAACTTCTATACCAGTGACTTATTCCCTCTAACCTTCTATAATCTCATACAAACTCTATCAAATCTACAATCAACAAAGCTATAAAGCGGATGTTGTCCAAAGATTGTCGAACCACTATAAAAATCTTATTTCTCTCTACTTTATTTATGTTATTCTCAATATTATATGCTAGACCCAGGTCTCACACATTCTATATAGCCTATTCTTGGCTGTTGATCCATTTTTGGCATTAGCAATTTAGTGCTTTCACTGAGAAAAATAAAATCTAGGCTTAGATCTAGCCCTCTACTTTGGATTGGATAGATCCAAAACTTAGGTCCAAAAAACTTGCTTGAAGAACTTAAAGAGTTGATAACAAAAGTCATGGCACCAAGAAGATCCAATAGACCCTTAGGAGCTGTGGCCAGTGTTAATAAAGGGAATGCTCAACAAACAAAAGTTAATAATGGAAATCCAATACTTGGATCCTAAATTCAATAGGAAGTTGTCATTAAAGGAGAGGTTAATCAGGTAATCAATGAACTTAACCGGAAATTTATGGATAGTCGAATAGCCCGTGGAGAAGATGGATCCATTACCAACTTTGCAGCCACCAGTAACAAGAAGAATTGAAGATAAGCTTCTTTTATAATAAAGCAAGAGAATTTTTTAATCTCTAGCTTAAAAAAAAGAGACGAAAAGCAAAACTAGAAGGAGGTGACCGCGGGAGTTGTAGGAAATGCACCAGGAGGAAGTAGAAGTACTTACCATATAAGAAAACAACTCAGTACTAAGTGCAAATAGCCTGGTTTCGACCCAAATGTCCCGCTAGATGATGTTTAGGAGGGAGATGCATTGTTGATTTTTGACTCTGATGATGATATGCAGCAAGATAATGGCGATGATGGGTGGAACATTGGTGCTAATTGAAAGAATAATGGAGATAGAGCTCAAACTGCCATGGCAAGACCAACTAGACGCCAATGGAACTCTACAGGAGTGGTTCTCCTGGAGAATGGAGAATTTGGCTTCAGTAGGCAAGTCGAGATCATTTATGGAGTTGAACATTCAGTGCAGCCCCTAATAGTCGACCTATAGATTTCCGTGCTAGTAAGGGGTACATTGCCGACATAATCAAATGGTTGGTAGAGAATAGTAGAGGTGGTAAAAATGATGACTAGTGCCCCGCACCTAGCCGAACTCAATTTACTAAAAATGTTCTGATAGAAGAATATCCTCGGAAGTTTACCATGCCGACCATGCCTTCCGATAATGGCACTTGATCCCAAACAACACATAATCAAATACAAATGGCATATGGATGGAGCACGAGCCATGGATTTTTGTTGTTGTAGATATTTCCCTATCTACTTAGAAGGAGTTGCTTCCATACAGTTTACCGGACTTGCACCGAATTTTATTTCCGCTTTTTATGAATTGGTAAAAAAAAAATTGGAACAGTTCAGAATCCATGTTGCATGATCGAAGGATGACGCATCTCTATTTGGCTTTTCTCAAGGGCCTAAGGATTCACTGAAAGCCTTCCTAAACCAATTTAACATTTCTGTAGCAGAAGCTAGTAACCAACTACCATGGAGGAATTCCACTGAATGGAAAATCAGTTTCTGAGACTAGAAGAAGAAAATATGATTGAAGGCAAGCCCATCGATGAGCAACCGAAGGATGTAATTCAAAGTAACGTTGTGGTTAAATAGGACGACAATAGTTTGGGAGCTACTGTAGTAAATGTAGGAAAATCTGCAAATTAGAAAAAGATAAATTAGAATTCTGGTAGGCATGATGGGAACATAAAAGGACTAAGAAATATGAGACCAAGGGACTATATGCCGTTGTTTGACAGTTTAGAGAACATCTACCTTGCCGCATAGGGAAGTTAGCGATATAACTAACCGCCTAAGAAGGCAGCGACCAAGCAACAAAAGAGATCGGGAAGTCCTGCCGCTTCCATAAGACTTACAGACATAACACAAATTAGTTTTGACATATGAAGGACTTGATTGAAGAATTGATGAGAAACAATAGGCTCCAGTAGTTTGTGAAGAAACCGCAAAATCCTAATCAAACTACTTGACCCCAAGCGTCAAATGCTCAAGGAAATCAGAATGGAGCGAATAGAGATGGCTCAAGTGAAATGATGAAAGATTGGTTATAAATACCATTACTGGAGGACCTTACCTAATGTAGAAGAGTAAGGGCAAGAGGGAACAATATGCTAGTTCTTTGAAGCATGCACCATAGGTGAGTTGAAATGCCCTCGAAGATGGAGCTCCGGCGAAGCAATAAACGATGATTTACCGATGACATAATTTTCTGAAATCAAGATACTGAAGGCGTAAAAGCACCTACTCTTGTCCCAGGTTGATAATAATTGGGATTGGGCAACCAGTTGTGCATTGAGTTTTGATTGACAATGGAAGTTCAATCAACATCCTATTCAAGTAAACATTTGATCAGATGAAGATTAGCATAAAGGATGTGACCGCCTGTAGAATAAAGATTCAGGAATTTATGGGTAAATCTAAACAGTCAATTGGAATGATCGACCTGCCTATAGAACTCGGTAAAGGAGAATGGAGGGTGGTTCTCATCCAAACCTCCGTGATCGTCGATGAGTATTCTGCTTATAATGCGTTCTTGAAGTCGATAGTCCTTTTCTAATTTTAGAATTTCTTTGGCTCCATGATGTCTGACGATGAAGTTCCCAATGGAAAATGGGATAGGGGTGGTAAAAAGAGACAAAAGTGCTTCAAGGGAATGCTATGTTGCTGAATTATGTAAAGCTAAACGTCGTGAAAAGAGAAAGAATGTGAGGAAGAATCTCCACATTCAAAAACCACAAGTATAGCAATTACAGAAATGCCCCTGGCTTGGAGATTATAGTCGCTTCGACAAGGCCATGGACCCTAGGAAGAAGAGTTTAGGGGAAGTACGGGCTACACCGATGGAGATTATGGTGGCTGTCCCTATTGACATGGATGACCCAACTCGAGTCCTGAAAGTAGGTTCATAATTTGGAATCAAAATGCTAAAGGAATTGATAAATTTTCTTCGGGCCAATCTAAAGTGTTCCCATGGACACATTTTGATATGCATGGGATATCGCCGGAGTTAGCATGTCACGCACTTAGCATTGATCCAAATTTTTGCCAGCAAGGTAGAAGAGACGTATTGTGGGCCTAGAGCGATTTGTTGCACTGAACGAAGAAGTGGTTAAGCTATTAGCCAACGGCTTTCTTCCGCAATGCAACAGACCCTAAGTGGGTGTCAGACCCTTTGTTGGTCCAAATATCAAATGGGAAGTTGCAAACTTGCATTGATTACTCGGATTTGAACAAAGCCTACCCGAAGGATAGCTTTTCTTATCAAGAATCGAACAACTTGTTAATGGAACTGCAGGGCATTAACAGCTTTCCTTTATGTGTAACGATCCCGGTTTTGAGTCAAATTTAGTTTGATAATTAATATAAAATTTTGAATTTAGTTATGAATTAATTTGATATTTTCCAAATTAAATAAGATATGTGCCTGTTTATTTATATAAATATATTGTCATTTGAATTTGAATTTTCCAAAATGAATAATATTTGTTTATTTATTTATATATATATGTATATAAATTGATTTTTAATTGAAATGTGGGTTGGAAATTCGAGAATAAATATCTTATAAACTCAATTGGATTTAAAACTTTATAATTAAAGAAACTAATATATATTTATATATATGAGTATATGATTACTTGTAGTGTATAATTAAGTTTAAATCAAATTCTTTAAAAAGTTATATAAATATAAATATAGAAAATGTATGAATAAAATATAAAGACATATATACATATCTAAAGTTGAGTTGTAAATATATAAATGAGATTTAATTAAAGATTTAAAATGCATAACACATATGTAAATAATATATAAGTAATTTATAAACAAGGGGTTTAAACATAATTTATAAAATGAAAGGGTTTAAAACAAAATTTAGAAATTAAATAAAGTAAGGATTTAAACACAAAATGCTTATCTTTTAACAAGTGTTAAGGTTTTAAATTATGTAAAGACAAGTGTCATGCTTGTTTTTAATTTCTTTTAATTTTGAAATTAATGAATAAAAGATAAGTAAACAATATACATATGCATCTATCTCCTTCTTTCTTCATTGTTCTTTCATATATTTAAAAATCTAAAATCTGAAAACAAATAATCAAAACATGAGATTAAAACAAAGCAAAGATCAAGTTCACATATGAAGCATGCAAATACAATCAAGTTATATAATTAAAGTAAAGCAAGCAAACTCAGAAAAAAGCAAAGAAAATTCAAACTCAAGAATCAAATGCCATCAATCTTCAACCTGATTCAACCTAAAGCTTAATCAAGCAAACAACACCTCAGCTAAATCATGCATCAGATCAAGGTTGCAATTCAAACAGATCAGATCATCTCAAACTTTTTCAATTTGAAGTTCAAGCCTGTCTCTCTCTGTTCTCTATCTTCCAAATAGGTGAGCAAACTTCTAGCTCAAAATCTTAGATCGGTTAAAATATATAATGCATTTGATCATTTTTAGAAATATGATGTGAGATCTGCTTGCATATATATAGATGTATATATGAAGATATATGTATGCCTGTCTGTAGTTTTATTCTGTCTGAAGTTACAGGTTTTAGAACCAATTCAAGAAAAAAAAATCAAAATCTCTTGTTTCTTTCAAGTTATGATTTTCGAAAGGAAAATGTTTACAATAAGGTAGAGTCATTTTTGAAAATTAAATCAGGTAAAAATATTAAATTAAAATTTTGAAGATGATTTTCCAGTTTAAACTTTAAAAGGGTATAAATTGTGCATATTTGATCGGATTTTCTCGAAATGAAAACTCTTTGTTTTCAAATGATAATGGCTTTCATATAACGAAAGAAATTCTAGTTTTAAAAGATTTCAAGTTTTGAAATGGAAATTGTTTTGAAAGCTATGAATGAATCTTTGTTAAAGATTGGTGAACTTTGTTTTCAAATTGAAGAGGATCTTAAAGGTGTATCTTTTGTATAAAAGATTTGGAATCGACATAGTTTTGAAAGCTATGAATAAATTTTTGTGAGAGATGGTGAACTTTATTTTCAAATTAAAAGTGATCTGAAAAGGTGAATCTTTTATTTAAAAGATTAAAATGGTAATTTGTTTAAACCATTTGAAAGAAAGGTTTTGGGTAATAAGTTGTAACTTAACTAAGATCCCACTATATCCATATGCTTTTTAAAAATTAAGCGCTCATTATTCGGTTTAGCCGAGGGAGGACTGTGTCATAAAACCCATTTCGAATAATGATACAACGAAATGGATAGCATTTGAAGACTGGTGGTGAAGACCGGGTATTTTCGAAAGCGAAAGGATTACCTGTCGAATGTCTCTGCACCGAATAGCCATGGTATAGAGATTTGATCACCCTTTGTGACGGGGAGTCCGAATGTGATTAGGGATTACCTGGATTGCTAGGGCTTCTTTGGAAGTTCCTTTGGTTCTGTTCGAACCCGAGAATATACTTGTATGGATGTATGTCTGACGTTACACTTTAAGATGTAAAGCTAGTTTCTATCAAATACTTTTCTGATTGGTGATGAAGATTTTATTCTCTTAGCTTAAAACCCTTCTCTGAGACGTACGAGCTTATTGGTTATGTAGTTGATGGTTATTAGTGATACATTCCCAATTTGTTAATGTGGCATATGAAGTGCTGCTAATCATTTGTTGATCAAAGCATGACTTTTGTGAAAAGCGTAGCTTTATGGACGAGACCTCATCAGGACCTCACAAACCGGAATGGTCGAAATAGGAAGGATGCGGCAAGGTTATTATGGGTAGCACCCCTTAGGTATGTCCATTTCCTTCTGGATAAAAAGTGGTATCATGGTATGGAGCACAGATACTTAACTTATGTGGTTGCTGCAAATCTATTGCTTTGTGGTTGTTGGTGTAGAGGTACCTCGGATAAAGGTCGGTGACGACCGAGGGATGTATACTCGTGTTAGTAGTTAGCTAGCTACAGAGGTAACTCAGCCTTGTGTTGGCAGAGATCCGGTTAGGTTCTCGGGGCATTCCTCCAGAGGCATACCCATGTGGCCCAGGAAGTTCCTTAGCCTGACCATTTGTTGGAAATCCAATCACCAATACATGCCTTGTACGGTTTTATTCGTATAACTTGCCATTTACTTATGGTGGTGACCTGCCGTTTAAGTAGTAGCTATAGTAGGTATACAATAATGGTTGTATGCTGGCTAAGATTAATATTATATTTTCGAAATGTTTTCTGCACTATGCACTAATAATAATATCAAATGGACTTTTGCATATCAAGCATGTTTGACTATCATAAGGAGAAATCTCCTCCAATTGTGCATTTGCATTGTATGTGTGGCGGGAGGCCTTATAGTAGTTTCATTTTCCAAAAAGCATTGCGGATTTCTTTTATTTCCCTTTGTTTTCTTTTGTTAAAGATTAACTGTTTTTTTATTTGCTTACAACCGTCCCATGGCCGACCTGTAGTTTATTTTTCCCTTTCTAAACTCTGAGTACCCATAATTTACCATACGGGAAGCCTAGTGTCAGATTTTTAGATAGTCAACTAGTAGGTGTAGCAATTGGAAATCTTCTTCAGTCTTTGGTCATTGAAGCCTTTAGATTTGGCGATCACATTTGTTTCACTTCAATATAGTTATCTAGTTTTCTTCATTACAACTTGATGGTGGTTCGACCTTATTGGATTGAAGATCTTGGGAACTATGGCATTGAAGATGTTGTTTTACGCTGCTATCGATGGTGTTTGTTGCTGTTGTTTGTTTATGCTATTGTATATTGTCTCTGATATTGATATTCATTTGTATCAGAATGTTGTATCAATTGTGTATCAATAAAGTTATTCGCTTTATTTCCGCTGTGCTATTATTTACTTAATGTGTTATAAGCTCTGACAATTCGGATTTCAACGTTTGTATCTGCGGCACTCGAATACGGGTGAAGTATGGATGTCAATTTTCGAACGCTGAATTCCGGGTCGTCACATTTACTATCAAAGCTGAAGGTTGAGTAAGAACTTTAGCTCAGGAGTATAACACATTAGGTGACTCATTAGAGATAGGGTTATATATTCCCTAGAATGAGTATATCCCTAAGATATCTTGTCCGTATGCCTCAGTAAATTCTCTTACTATTCATTGATAGTGAGTATGAGTGCAAGAAGAGGATGATGTAGGGGACAGGGAAGTACCACTAGAAATGGTCGATGCCCTATAACAACAAGGGAACAACTCTTCTCAATCTCCTTTAATCCAGTTTCAAATTCTCTGATGTCTTCCTGGCAGCTATAAGAAGAAGCTTCGGTATAATGATGGCCCTACGAGTCTTTGTTTACATGATAGGAAAGGTTCCTAATTCGTATTCTCTTTATCAGTTCTTATCAATCTTTCCATTTTAATTTTAATAAATTTGAAATTTTGAATTGAAATAAATTGATTAGAAAAGTATGAGACTAAATTGAATTGTATCCATTTATCGATTCTTTGGGGTCCAGACATATTCTATGAATGGTTAATTATCCTTCGAACTAACCAATGCACTGCATATTTCGTAGACTGTATGACCCGAGTATTTCGTGAAGTGTTGAACAATTTGTTCTCGTATCTATTGATGATATTCTGATTTGGTAAGCCAAATGTAGAATAGATATTCAGTTCGATCTGGTAAAACATTCTCCATCTATTCTTTGGTTGTCTCCCTGTCTAGCAAATTTTGAGGACAAAATTTTCTTAATGGGGGAACTTGTAACGATCCCAGTTTTGAGTCAAATTTAATTTGATAATCAATATAAAATTTTGAATTTAATTGTGAATTAATTTTATATTTTCCAAATTAAATAAGATATGTGCCTGTTTATTTATATAAATAAATTGTCATTTGAAATTTGAATTCGAATTTTCCAAAATAAATAATATTTGTTTATATATATATGTATATAAATTGATTTTTAATTGAATTGTGGGTTGGAAATTCAAGAATAAATATTTTATAAAATTAATTGGATTTAAAACTTTATAATTAAGAAACTAATATATACTTATATATATATATATATATATATATATATATATGAGTATATCATTATTTGTAGTGTATAATTAAGTTTAAATCATTTTTTTTAAAAATTTATATAACTATAAATATAGAAAATATATGAATAAAATATAAAGACATATATACATATCTAAAGTAGGGTTGTAAAAATATAAATGAAATTTAAAATACACAACACATATGTAAATAATATATAAGTAATTTATAAACAAGGGGTTTAAACATAATTTATAACATGAAAGGGTTTAAAACAAAATTTAGAAATTAAATAAAGCAAGGATTTAAACACAAAATGCTTATCTTTTAACAAGTGTTAAGGTTTTGAATTATGTAAAGACAAGTGTCATGCTTGTTTTTAATTTCTTTTTATTTTGAAATTAATGAATAAAAGATAAGTGAACAATATACATATGCATCTATTTCCTTCTTTCTTCATTGTTCTTTCATATATTTAAAAATCTAAAATCTGAAAACAAATAATCAAAACCCGAGATTAAAACAAAGCAAAGATCAAGTTCAAATATGAAGCATGCAAATAAAGTCAAGTTATAGAATTAAAGAAAAGTAAGCAAACTCAGATAAAAGCAAAGAAAATTCAAACTCGAGAATCAAATGCCATCAATCTTCAACCTGATTCAACCTGAAGCTTAATCAAGCAAAGCAAAGTTTCAAAGCAAACAACACCTCAGCTAAATCATGCATTAGATCAAGGTTGCAATTCAAACAGATCAGATCATCTCAAGCTTTTTCCAGTTTCAAGTTCAAGCCTGTCTCTCTCTGTTCTCTATCTTCCAAACAGGTGAGCAAACTTATGGCTTAAAATCTTAGATCAATTAGAACATATAATGCATGTGATCACTTTTAGAAATATGATGTGAGATCTGCTTGCATATATATAGATGTATATGAAGATATATGTGTGTGTGTATGTAGTTTTATTCTGTCTCAAGTTACAGGTTTTAAAACCAATTCAAGAAAAAAATATAAATCTCTTATTTCAATCCCTTTCAAGTTATGATTTTCAAAAGGAAAATGTTTACAATAAGGTAGAGTCATTTCTAAAAATAAAATCAGGTAAAAATATTAACTAAATTTTGAAAAATACAAATTACAGTAAAATCATCATAACTCAGGAAAATCGAGCATTTCAATTTTATGATCTGATTTCATAATCAAGTTCACATTACAAAACGGTGATTTTAGATGATGATCTCCTGATTTTTAAGATATTAAATTGTGTGTATTCGTGAGTTGATCGGAATTGATATTTTTATCAATTTCCGACGATTTTCTATAATAGGTTCATTGTGACTGAAACTGGAGATGATCGAAGGTCTAAGGATCATCAAAAAAATAGTTGTTGGAATTATAAATGAGCAAGGAGATGATACGATGTGGATTTAGGGCTTCTTACCTAGTTTTGTTCAATGAAGTAGATGCGATGATTTCGTCGTCGACGTTGCATCGGGTTGCATCACACTGGTGGGAATGGTTTTATGAGTCATCAGAGTAGCTGTGGTCGGGATTTCATGGTCGCTGGTGGTCGATGGCGGTGTATCGAGGTAAAATTTGATGATCAGCTTTGTTCCAGGTTGAAGCCTGTTTGTGTAATTTTGATTTCGAGTGAATTTTGACGATCTGGGTGGTTAGGGGTGTCAGGCAGGTCGACGATGATGTGTTGAAGGTAGCAGGGTTGATCAGCGACGATCTGATCGATCATACATGTGCACCACGTATCAGTGGTATCAGGTTTGGTTTGGGGAAGACGAAGGTTGCTCGGGTTTGATCGTGGAAAATTACGTGATTGCCTCTAAGCAAAGAGGAAGAAGTAGGAACTCGGGGTAGGGCTTGGGGGAAAACAAGCTTGGGCTTGGGTTTTGTGTTGTTAACCTGTTTTTGAAATTTAAGAAAAAAGAGAAATATGTTTTCAGGTTTTAAAATTTTGAAAATTAAATCTATACCAGGTTTAAAGATTTAAAACAAATATTATACCAAGGTTTACAACAAAGGATATGAACAAGTTTTCAAGAAAAAAATGTTAAGGTTAAATGTTTTTAAATTGTTTTGAAAGTTTATTGATTTTGAAATAATTTGTATGATGATAATTGAGTAATGATTAAAGGTTAATTAATCAAGTAATTAAAAGGATAATTACTTAGCGTAATTAAATTAAAGGTTGACTAATTAATGTAAGTATTTAAGAGTAAAATATTACTTAATGATAATTAATAAATGAAATTAATTAAGTATAATTGCTTAAGATAATTATTTAATAAAAAAAGTAATTAATAATTAAAGTTGATTAATCAAGTGATTAAAGGATAATTACTCAATGAAATTAATTTGTGATTTATTTATATAAGTGATTAGGGATAATCACTTATTAAGGATAATTAATTAAATGGTAACTAATTAAGGGCTAATTAATTAATTAATTAATTAATTAATTAATGTAGTTAATTAAGGATAATTAATTAAATGGCAATAAATTAAGGGTTTATTAATTAAGGTCATCAAGAATAATTAATCAAAGAATAATTAAATGATTAAAGGTTAATTATTCAATAATTAAATGTTGTTTGATTTATTAATTAAGGATGGTTAATTAATAATTAAAGGTTAACTAATTTATTTTTAAAATTAATAAATGATTAATAATTAATTCAAATGGTTTGTAATTAAGTAATGTTAATTAACCAGGATTAGTAATTTATTCATAAGTAATTAATCTGGTTTAAATTAATCAGGTGATTAATTGATCTTACTTATGGATGTTTGTATTGTATTGAATGCTTTGAATTATTTATATCCCTGATGTGTGATGTTCTGTGATATGATTGAGCTGTGAACTATGATTTATTTATCTGTGGTGAATTTATATTGTTTATCTGTGAATCTGTGAATAAAGATAAGCATTATAGATTATACCGCTTATCGATATTGTTGTGCATGGATTTGTGATGATTGATGATATTGTATTGCTGTGTGTAAAACCCCTGGACTACACCACACACACACATATATGGATTTCACGAGGAATCGGTTAAGTCAAGGTTTTTTGAATTTAAAATGATTTAAAAGTTGAATTTTGAATCCAAATGATTTTGGAAATGGAATTGGGTTGAATATAAAAAGCTTTCGAAAGGAAGTTTTAAAATTGAAATTTAGTTTAAATATAATATATCTTATTTAAGATTTGAAATTATGTTGGATAATATGGTTTGAAAGGATTATACAAGTTATACAATATATTTATGGATTTTAAACCATTTTTGTAGTATATTAAATAAACTATTTTGGGATATTAAATGGAACTTGCCGAGCATACAGCAGTTCGCTGATTTTCCAGTTTAAACTTTAAAAGAGTATAACTTGTGCATATTTGATCGGATTTTCCTGATACAAAAACTCTTTGTTTCAAATGATAATGGCTTTCATATAAAGAAAGAACTTCCAGTTTTTAAAGATTTCAAGTTTTGAAATGGAAATTGTTTTGAAAGCTATGAATGAATCTTTGTTAAAGATTGGTGAACTTTGTTTTCAAATTGAAGAGGATCTTAAAGGTGTATCTTTTGTATAAAAGATTTGGAATTGAAATAGTTTTGAAAGCTATGAATAAATCTTTGTGAAACATGGTAAACTTTGTTTTCGAATTGAAAGTGATCTTAAAAGGTGAATCTTTTATTTAAAAGATTAAAATGGTAATTTGATTAAACCATTTGAAAGAAAGGTTTTGGGTAATAAGTTGTGACTTAACTAAGATCCCACTATATCGATATGCTTTTTAGAAACTAAGCGCTCGTTATTCGGTTTAGCCGGGGGAGGACTTTGTGTCATAATATCCATTCCGAATAACGATACGACGAAATGGATAGCATTTGAAGACCGGTGGTGAAGACCGGGTATTTTCGAAAGCGAAAGGATTACCTGTCGAATGTATCTACACCGAATGGCCCGGTATTGAGATTTGATCATCCTTTGTGATGGGGAGTTCGGACGTGATTAGGGATTACCAGGATTGCAAGGGCTTCTTTGGAAGTGCCTTTGGTTCTGTTTGAACCCGGAACAGACTTTATGGATGTATGTATGACGTTACACTTTGAGATGTAAAGCTGTTTTATTAAATATATTTCTGTTTGGTGGCCGAGAATTCATTCTCTTAGCTTAACACCCTTCTCTGAGACGTACGAGCTCAGAGGTTATGTAGTTGATGGTTCCCAATTTGGTAATGTGGCATACGAAGTACTGCTGATTATTTGTTGATCAAAGCATGGCTTTTGAGAAAAGCGTAGCTTTGTGGACGAGACCTCATCGGGACCGCACAAATTGGAATGGTCGAAACAGGAAGGATGCAGCAAGGTTATTGGGGGTAGCGCCCCTTAGGGTATGTCCATTTCCTTCTGGATAAAAAGTGGTATAATGGTGTGGAGCCCAGATACTTAACTTATGTGGTTGCTGCAAATCTATTGCTTTGTGGTTGTTGGTGTAGAGGTACCTCGGATAAAGGTCGATGACGACCAAGGGATGGCATACTCGTGTTAGTAGTTACCTAGTTATAGAGGTAACCAGGCCTTGTGTTGGCAGAGATCCGGTTAGGTTCTCGGGGCGTTCCTCCAGAGGCGTACCCATGTGGCCCAAGAAGTTCCTTAGCCTGACCATTTGTTGGAAATCCAATCACCAATACACGCCTTGTACGGTTTTATTTGTATAACCTGCCATTTACTTATTGTGGTGACCCGCCGTTTAAGTGGTAGCTATAGTAGGTATACAATAATGGTTGTATGCCGGCGAAGATTAATATTATACTTTCGAAATGTTTTCTGCACTATGCACTAATAATAATATCAAAAGGATTTACACGTATCAGGCATGTTTGACTATCATAAGGAAAAATCTCCTCCAATTATGCGTTTGCATTATGTGTGTGGTGGGAGGCCTTATGGTAGTTTCATTTTACAAAAAGCATTGCGGATTTCTTTTATTTCCCTTTGTTTCCTTTTGATAAAGATAAAATGTTTTTTTTCTTTGCTCACACTAGTCCCATGACTGACCTGGAGTTTATTGTTCCCTTTCTAAACTCTGGGTGCCCACAATTTTCCATACGGGCAACCAAGAGTCATATTTTCTGATAGTAAGCTAGTAGGTGTAGCAATTGGAAATCTTCTTCAGTCTTTGGTCTTTCAAGTCCTTAGATTTGGCGATCACATTTGTTTCACTTCAACATAGTTACCTAGATCGCTTCATTACAATTTAATGGTGGGTCGAGCTTATTGCATTGGGGAACTTTGGCATTGAAGATGTTGTTTTCCGCTGCTACCGATGGTGTTTGTTGCTATTGTTTGTTTTCGCTGTTGTATATTGTCTCTGATATTGATATTCATTTGTATCAGAATGTTGTAAAAATTGTGTATCTGATGTGCATGTAAATGTGCATATTTTAACCACCACATTTATTCTTTTTAAATTAAATAAATGATCATATTGGGTATTTTAACTTGTTTAAACCAAAATTCATATTATTTGAAATTGTCACATATTCATCCTCATCCAGGGGCAAAATGGTCATTTTTGTGCATTTATTAATTTGTGAACATTTAATTGGAAATTTTTATATTATTTTGTAGGAAATTACACTCAATTACAAGTGGGTTCATGAACGAATATGCATGCACAAAATGAATACAAAGGAATGAAGATGGAAATAATTCAAAGTGAAGAACATGGAGGACCCCACCTACCCACTACCTAATGTACAAATTAAAGGCTAATGCACATGCTAAAAGACATTTAAAGCTTCATGTACATTTAAGTGGGGGATTATTAAAGCTAATGATAACTTGGCCACCACACTTCCTCCAAGGGCATTTTGGGTACTCCCCAAAAATATGCATTAGGGTTTCTAACTTATATAAATACCCTTTATGTTTCATGTAGCTATCTCTTCTCTTAGTTAGTTAGTTTTAGTTTAGAAAATAAATCAAATCTCTCTTTCTTTCCATGGCTACTTAGCCATTTCTTCTCTTATGTAATTCTTTTCTTTTATGCAATGTTAATTATTGTTTCTTTTTAATTACATGTTCATTTCCTTTTATGCAAGTAGTGTAGATTTTCCTTTATGCAATTAGAATAGTTTTTCATTTCACTTTGCTCTCTTTTCCTTTTCTTTTTCTCTCATGTTGCAAGCTACATTTGTTCATATGATAACAAATATGAGAGGCTAAACCCCTTTAATTTAGGGGTAATGAAGCTCTCTAATCATGTAGCTTCAACTTAATTTGATGTTTATGCTCTCTTTTTATGCTTAATGAGAATGATTGAAGTGGTTTAATGATGTCGTTTAGCTTTGAATTTGATAGTCTATGTTGTTTATAACAAATAGGCTATGCTTAAACAAACAAAACACAAATTGCCTCTTCATCTACATATGATTATGGCAAAGAAGTGATTGTTGAAATTAAAATTTGATGGCTTATATTTCTAATTAATAGTTAATAGGTCATGCTTAAAATAAATTTTGCTTTCAACTTTATTGTCATATTTTATGAGATTTAAAAGTGTATTGGTGGTTGTGTTGTAGTTTGATGGTTTACATTGAGCTAATTAATAGCAAAAAATATACCATACTTATGATAAGCACATCAACTAATTCACTAATGACAAGAAAAGAGAGATCATAACTTCATTTTGTTGATTTATGTGATCTAGAGAGTGGAAATTGCCTCTAAATTGTCTTAACACTCTCAAAAACTTGTTCATCGACGGAAATTCTATCGGTTTAGAAAACCGTCGAACGAATTTTGAAAAAAAATTTATACCGCAAGCGCACGGTGTACGAATGTAGCACGCGGCGAATACGGGTCGATCCACAGGGAATTGATGATTTTAAAATTCTATTCAATCAAATTATACCGAAGTCGAGAGTGAATAGCTAGAAATGTAAAAACTAACAAAAACTAGCAAAAGAAAATGATAAAAATATGAGAGTTAAAAGAATAATTTAGAGATAAATCCACTCTCTAGATCATATAAATCAACAAAATGAAGTTATGATCTCTCTTTTCTTGTCATTAGTGAATTAGTTGATGTGCTTGTCATAAGTATGGTATATTTGTGCTATTAATTAGCTCAATATAAACCATCAAACTATAACACAACCACTAATACACATTTAACTCTCATGAAATATGACAACAAAGTTGAAATAAAAATCTATTTTAAGCATAGCCTATTAACTATTGTTTAGAAATATAGGCTATCAAATTTCAATTTCAACATTCACTTCTTTGCCATAATCATATTTAGATGAAGAGGCAATTTGTGTTATGTTTGTTTAAGCATAGCCTATTTGTTATGAACAACATCATTAAACCACTTCAAGTGTTTCCATTAAAGCACAAAAAGAGAGTACAAACATCAAATTAAGTTGAAGCTGCATGATTAGAGAGCTTCATTAACCCTAAATTGAAGGGGTTTAGCCTCTCATATTTGTTATCATATGAACAAATGTAGCTTGCAACATGAGAGAAAAAGAAAAGGAAAAGAGAGCAAAGTGAAATGGAAAACTATTCTAATTGCATAAAGGAAAATCTACACTACTTGCATAAAAGGAAATGAACATGTAATTAAAAAGAAACAATAATTAACATTGCATAAAAGAAAAGAATTACATAAGAGAAGAAATGGCTAAGTAGCCATGGAAAGAAAGAGAGATTTGATTTATTTTCTAAACTAAAACTAACTAACTAAGAGAAGAGATAGCTACATGAAACATAAGGGGTATTTATATAAGTTAGAAACCCTAATGCATATTTTTGGGGAGTACCCAAAATGCCCTTGGAGGAAGTGTGGTGGCCAAGTTATCATTAGCTTTAATAATCCCCCACTTAAATGTACATGAAGCTTTAAATGTCTTTTAGCATGTGCATTAGCCTTTAATTTGTACATTAGGTAGTGGGTAGGTGGGGTCCTCCATGTTCTTCACTTTGAATTATTTCCATCTTCATTCCTTTGTGTTCATTTTGTGCATGCATATTCCTTCATGAACCCACTTGTAATTGAGTGTAATTTCCTACAAAATAATATAAAAATTTCCAATTAAATGTTCACAAATTAATATATGCACAAAAATGACCATTTTGCCCCTGGATGAAGATGAATATGTAACAATTTCAAATAATATGAATTTTGGTTTAAACAAGTTAAAATACCCAATATGATCATTTATTTAATTTAAAAAGAATAAATATGGTGGTTAAAATATGCACATTTACATGCACATCAAATACCCCCACACCTATCTTTTTATTCGTCCTCGAATAAACTAAAACTAAGGTAAATTCGTTTTCGTAGGGAGCACGATTGCATTGAGCGTATGCAACAAGCCTTTAAACCTCTGGGTGTCCCCAGTAGGATGAATGTTGTCTCGTGAGGGTTTTCAGCAGATACTACCCACAAAATCCAAATGCATGATGAAAATATTTACAAAATGCAAGATTTATTTACAAAGAGATGAATGCAAATTTTTGAAAATATTTACAAATGAAGGATTTATTTTTAAATTGACACAAATAAGTTAAATATAGATTTTGGTTATTATCTTGAAAATTTATGTCATTTACTCGTCAAAATTTTCAACAAAAATCAAGTTATCATAACAAATAGACAATAGTTTAATTTGTTGTCTCAGTTGATAACAAAGTGTAATTATAAAATGGATCCTTAGTTGATTATCAAATTTTATCAAAGTGGTATTTTCATTTCTTTTCAATAACAAATCAAATCAAATAAGTAAAAATAGTGCTAGGATTTCAATTGCTTGTTCTCTCATTATTTGCAAGAAAAATTTCACACCTAGCTTAGTATCAATAAAGTTATTCGTTCTGTTTCCACTATATTGTTATTTACTTAATGTGTTATAAGCTCCAACAATTCAGATTTCGATGTTTGAATCTGCGACATTCGAATACGTGTGAAGTATAGATGTCGATTTTCGAATCCTGAAATCCGGGTCATCACATTATGGATGCCTACTCAGGGTATAATCAAATCATGATGCATGAACTAGATTAGAAGAGTACCTACTTCATCATAGACCTGATTCTATAATACTATCATGTAATGCCATTTGACTTGAAGAATGCTGGAACTACTTACTAGAGATTGGTGAACACAATCTTCAAGAATCAAATCAGACGAACAATGGAAGTGTATGTGATGACATGCCAGTGAAGTCGTGAGTGTTTGGTAATCACTAGATGATCTTTTGGTGATTGAGATCCTTCAGAAGTACAAAATGAAGTTAAATCCACTTAAGTGTTCCTTTGGTGTCGCTTTTGAAAAATTTGTTGGTTTTATTTTAGATTCAAGGGGCATCAAGGCAAACCTGGAGCAGATTACTGCCTTGCGGAATATTAAAACCCAGACAATAAAGAAAGCAGTACAAATCTTGAATGGAAAGATCATAGTATTGAGCCGATTCATCTTTAGAGTAATAGATCGGTGTATACCATTCTCTGATGCACTAAAAAAGTGTAAAAAGACTTTGAGTGGAATAAGGACCACCAAACTGCTTTTGAGGAACTGCTATGACTCATGGAGGCTCTACAGGTTCTATCCAAGCTAGTGGATGGAGAAGACTTATTTGTTTACCTGGTAGTGTCTACACACGCACTAAGTGCAGCACTTGTACGTGAGGAAGCTAAGGTGCAATGACACGCTTACTACATTAGCAAGCAATTCACAAGAGTCGAATGGAACTACCCAAAGTTAGAAAAGCTATTATAGGACCAGCTAATATCATCAAGAAAACTACGACCATATTTCCAGGTTCATCTGATCAAGGTGTTGATAGACTAACCCTTGAAACACGTGCTTTTTCATCCTGGTACTTTGGGATGACTTCTAATGTGGAATATCAAGCTATGCTAATATGATATGACTTATCATCCCTAGAGGGCGATTAATGGACATACCTGGTTGATTTCATCGCCGAGTTCACTATACGGGATGACAAGGAGGAGGGCACAACAGTTATAGTATCTCAATGGAAATTGTTAGTTGATGGTGCGTAAAATGAATTCAGCTCTGGAGTGGGAGTTGTGCTTCAAACTCCCAAAGGATGATCAATTTGCAACACTATAAGGCTAGAATTTCTTGTTACTAATAACGAGGCGGAGTATGAGGCGTTAATAGCAGGATTGAAGATTGCGAAGGAGTTAGGAAAAAGACTCTACATATCTACAACAACTCCCAACTAGTCATTTGCCAGGTCAGAAGGGAATGTCAAGCTAAAGGCATGACACTTGCCCCTTGTTTGTTAAAATCTTGGGAACTACTTGATGAAGTCAAGCACTATACGATATCTCACATTTCCAGAGAGGAGAATATGAAGGTCGATTCTTTAGCCAAGATATCCAGTTCCGGAGAAGCATACCTCATGGGATTGTTTCCATTATAAGTGTTGAATGATCCGAGCATAGATTACATAGATGTCGAATGGGTTTTGAGATGACAAAAGAGGAAGAGTCATGGGTGAAGCCGATAAAAGACAACTCGCTCAAGGGAATACTCCTCAAAGACCAGAATGAACAAAAGAAGCTTCTTCGAAAGGCACCACGATTCATAATATAGAATGGAGTGTTATACATGACAGGATTCTCCTCATCATTTCTCAGGTGTGTATCCAAAGATGAATTTAGGAAGATCCTCATGGAAATTCACGAAGGCAGCCACGACGACCACACTTAGGGAAAATACTGGCAAAGAAGACGCTATGATATATATATTTTTGACCAACAATAAACTGAGATGCAGTAGACTATGCCAAATAGTGCGATCGATGCCAAAGGTTTGTGAAGATTCTAGGAGCTCCTTCTTCAGGGCTTATGCAAATGGTCAGTCCTAAGCCAATTGTGATCTAAGGAATCGATATAATTGGCATACTACCAATAACAAAAGGAGGAGAAAAATACGCTATCATTGCAGTTGATTACTTCACAAAAAGGACTGAAGCAAAATTCTTGCCATGATTACTACTAAGAAATTAATTAATTTTGTAAGGAAAAATACTATTTGTAGGTTTGGAGTACTGTAGAAAATTATCACGGACAACGGGACTCGGTTTGAGAGCATTGAGTTTAAGGATTGTTGTGAGCATTAGCGGATCGAGAGGAGCTTTTCTACGATAGTGCATCCACAGGCAAACAAGCAAGCAAAACCAATGAACAAAATCATCAAATCCACCATAAAGAAGCAACTGACGAAAGCTGAAGCCAATTGGGTTGATGAGCTTCCACTAGAACTATGGCCTTACAGAACAACACACAAATTTATGACCTAGCAGTCTCCGTTCTTCCTAGCATATGGTTCGGAATCTAAGATCCTGGTGGAACTAGAAGTCGCTTATCATCATAGAAGACACTTCAATCGGAGAGAAAAAGGGTAGTTGCTGCTCAAATCACTTGACCAAATCGATGAAAAGCGGAAGGAAGCCGAACTGAGGGTTGTTGCTAACCAGAAAAGAGTGGCGCGTCACTTCAACGACAAAGTTCATAACCATACTTTTGAAATGGTGGTCCTCATCCTAAAATGAGTCTTCTCGAGGACAAAAGCGCTTGGCCTGAACTATGAAGGACCTTACGTAATTGACCAAAAGCTTGGAGACAGAGCATTCAAGCTGGCGATCGTCTACAGAATTCCGGTTCCATGTGCTTGGAACAACGACTTATTGCAGCACTACTACACTTGATATCTATCTATATATTTCCTATTTTCACAAATAAGCCATCTAGGGGCATTGAGTGCATTGTAAATAGGTAGGACTTGCCTTTCCTTTCATTTCATCAATAACGCTATCTTACTGAACCAATGGAAAAGTGTTCTCGAAGTTAACTTGTCGGATCGATGAGGAAAATTGATCCTAACCTTTTGAGAACCGGTGTTGCTCCAGCACTGTCAAGAAGATTCTAAATCGCTGAGTTGATGCAAAAAATTGACAAAACCATCAGGTCCACGAGGAAAATCGATCCAGATCTTCTAAGAACTAGCGTTGCTTCAGCAATGTTGGGAAGGTTCAAAACCATTGAGTCAATGGGGAAAATGACTCAAACTATCAAATCGACTTGGAAAGTCGATTCAAACCTTCTAAGAACTGGATTTGCTCAAGCAACTTCGAGAAGGTTCAAAACCACCGATTCAATAAGGGAAATCGACTTAAAAACTCAGATCGATGGAGAAAATCGATGCTAACCTTTTGAGAATCGACGTTGTTCTGGCAATGTCAGGATGATTTAAAATCGCTAAGTAAACGGTGAAAATCGACTTAAACAGTTGGATCGATGCGTAAAACAATCCAAACCTTCTGAGAACCGACACTGCTTTGACAACATCGAGAAGGTTCAAAACTGCTGAGTCGGCAAGGAAAATCGACCCAACCACGGATTGACGATGAAACTCCATCCCCACCTTTTGAGTATCGATGTTTCCCCAGCAACATTATGAAACTGCAAACCAATGAGTTGACTGGAAAATTGACTCATACTTCATGGAACTTGACATCCCCTACGGATAGGCGATGACAAAAAGAATTAACCAAAGCCTAGAGTTATATAACATTAGAGGAAAATCCAAGGAGTTGGGCTGTTTATGTACAAGTTTTCGGAGATAGAAACTGGTGCACAGTCGGGATCTCAACACTGAACTTGAAAGAATTTTCATCAAAAAGATCACGATAGCGTACCTTTCCATTACAAACATCTGGGTTGACATTGGCTAAGGATGTGAACTTGGAAGAATCCTATCGTAAGAAAGAATTAATAGCATCAAGAACTAAACGCTTGGATCAAGCAGCAAAGTCATTAGTTCCTAGAGAAAGGAATTATTGTGCGAATCGAACTAGGGGTAGTTGAAAGAGTTGCCTTTTGGGAACCAGCGTTATACCTATATCCACGATAACAATACATGCTCGGATTCAACATTCAAAGAAATCATCCCTGCGAACTAGGGAACATGCACCAATTCATGGTTGAAGCAAACTTAACCAAGTCTGGATGGGAACAACCGTAGAGTTGGCTAAACCGAGTCATACTATAGTTCTATGAAGCCGAACATAGTGTTTTGGCAGTCAAAACAGAGCTAAGTATCAGAACACACTAAAATAACTGTAGGAATCTTATTTACATGCACACAGTTGCAGTAAATAAACACATCATATAAAAACAGAAGTATATAATACAGGAAATTACAATGCAGGCAATCATATTATATACACTAGCAGTTATACGTAGACAGATACAGTACATAAAATGCAAGAAAAGTATGCAGGAGAGATTACAAAGGCAAAGTTGATCTTTCATTACTACTAAAATCTTTTATGTACATGATAAACAATGGGGGATGGACCCACACAATCATAGACCATTTAAATAAAAAAGAAAAAGCAAAATACGGACACATCCAACACAACAACAAAACACAAAAAACCAAAAGCTCAATCAGCAAATGATTGAGATCTTACTTCTTGCCGTCAAGGCTGCCTTTTCCAGTCTTTCCCAAGCGGGTCTTCATCTTCCCTCTCCCTTGGGAGTCCTGCCTTTAGAATGTGCGGACACTCCTTTAGATCCACCATTTGGCACCTCTCTGCAATTTGGCTTGCTTGTCTTGACTATGAACGGGGCTATCCTGGACTTGGTAGCTGCAGCCTCTTTCTTTATGTTAAGATTTGTTACTCCTTCTTTAGTCTCTTCACCATCGTCTCTTACTCTGTGGGATTCGAAGTGCCGATGATGTGAGCACCCTCCTCTCAAGAGATGGAAATATCCTCAAAGCTCTCCAAAGTAGCGATATTTTGGAATCGGGACTCGGATCGGAGTTGGAAATAGAAATGGATGTAGAGTTTACAAACAGAGTGGTAGAGTTTAGAAATAGAACCCGCTGATAACTGAAGCTTCTTATATGCTGGAGAGACAAGAGATATACTTATGCCCACACTCTTTCTCCCAAATGACCACTTCAAACTCCTCATCCTCTGTGATGTGCTCTTTATCGGCTCTGAATACTATGAATTGACCTTCTATAGGAGGAACATAAGGGTGGTGCGAAGTACTTGCGAAAGATGTGGGAATCATATGCACAGTCTTAGAACAAATGCTGGTGGATATAGCAATAATGGTCGCCTACTCTTGAGACTTCGAAGCAGATTTTTCACCTTGACCCAAATAGCTCGGATCATTAAGAGCTTTAGAGGCGGCTTCAGAAGCAGCTTGTTAGGCCTTTACAGCCAGAATAGCCCTTCTAAAACTAAGGTCTTCAACATCCAGAGGTTAAGATATACCTCCATCAATTTAGCCTCGGAGTGCGTGTCACAAGCCTATGCACATCTGTTCCAAACTCCTTCCAAATGCTGAGAAAAGACACAAGTTAGTCGTCCATCCATCTTAAATTTTTATACATCAACATTTTGGCATAAAATAACGGTAGGTCCTTGTTGATATTCTCACACACTCTAGTCCTTTCATTCCGGAGCCTCTTAACTTCATCCTATAAAAGCGCAAACCAGAGCTCGCTGGCAAGCTGTGCAGTGGATAGATTTTCAACCTCTTTCGAGAGCTTCTTCTTTTCTTCTGTCAACTTTCGAACTTCTTCACAAAGTGGGGTGAGGTCAGCAATAATCAAATCCTAAGCCTGGATAGCCTTATCTTTTCTTTGAGGAGTTAGTCCTTCTCATTGATCTATGCCCTCAACTTGAAGTTTTCTTCATGTGCGTCCTTGAGTTGGTCCTTCATGGTATTCTAGGTGGCAGTGTGAGCTCGAGATGTCTTTAACATCTTCTTATCTACATTAGCTTTAGACTCAAACGAAGCATCTCTCTCTTTGATTTCTTTAGCTAAGTCAACATCCCTCTCATGCATCATTCGATCATAATTAGCCTTCTCCAATTCGAAAGATTGGATGTTATTGTGATTAATTTTGTTAACTTCGAAGAGGGCCTCACATAACTTCTTTTACTTGTTGCCATCGTCAATGCTCATCTCAACATTCTTTAGGAGATATCTTGGTCGAACTTGACACTATGTAAGAATAAATGGGGGAAAGTAACTTATAAGCGAGGGGGACCAGGAAGTAAAAGTAAACGAAGGAGCATAGACTCCTTTGGAAGTAGGTGAGATAATATCAGTTATTGTATGAGAAGAAGTAGCTTGTTAGGGAGAAACAACTAGAACAACACTAATGAAGGAACAATGCTGGAAGTAGGGCCAATGCGTTCAAAGGAGTTTTTTGAGCACTTGGTGGAATCACAACCTGACTCAGTTCTGGACTTTCTTTTTCTCATCTCTTGTTCCCTTTCACTCTTTCTATTTCTACCCCTCTCATTCTTGCAAGACTCATCAACCTTACAATTCTTTCTTCTTCATATCTCTTCTCGGTTTCATAATGGCAAGGAGGTAAAGGAATTGGAGTTTGGGCTCTTAATCTATTAGCCTGCCATGAAAGCTTATCATAGAAATTGCATCCTATTGAGCTTGAAACAAAAGGATGAGTTAGAACCGGGACTTTTGAATGGGTCACAATGCAAGAAAGAGTATCCATGGCTCTAAGTTTAGTTATAACCCCCCATATTTTTGATAGCATTACTTAGAATATTTAACTAGTTAAATTAAATAAAATAATGTGTTAATTAGGGGATTGAGATTTGATTTTAATTAAGGGGTAGTCATGCCATGTAACAAACGAACTAAAGAAGAGTTAAAATGAAACAGAAGGAGGGGCAAAATAGGAAAGAGACCATTCCAATATCTATAACCCATGGCCATGTAAATTTTACACATTTATTTCATTCTCAAATTTTAAAAGTTAAGGCTGACCACCATTAATAAGAGCAGGAGGAAGAAAAGCTAGGAAGAAGCTAATTCAAATCAAATCTATTCGCATCTCAATCTCTTTATTCTCTAAAACTAAGGTGAATAATGTTTACATCTCATTTTTGATTGTATTTTCAGTTTTTAGATGAATCTCAAATATTTTACATTGGTTTTCTATGATTTTGAATGATGAAATGGTTATATATACATGTTGATGATTTATGTATGTTCATATTGATTTTATGATATGTTTTAAGGTGAAAACCCTATAAAATGACATCCAAATGCCTTGAGAATTTTTATGCAGATCATAAATAATATTTTAGTAATGAGTTTCAATTTCGAAATTTTATGAATTTATATGAATTTTCTAGTAAAGAAAATATTTATTTGGGTTAATAATTATATTCAATTAAATAAAAAGATTTGGGTCTAAAAATTTTATACGTTGGAAAACATATTACAAGAGATTTTCAAGAATTTTTGTAGATTTTTCTAATGTTTTAATGGATATATAAAATTATTTAAGGTATGGGACTTAATTTTTTTATATAATTAAGAGAGGAGAAGGAGATTTTTGCAAAATAATTTAAAATTGTTAACCCTGAAAAGTTGGCAACACTTTTGAAAAATTGCAATACTTTTTATTGGTAAAGAAAGAGGCACTAATCACAATTAGACACGTAAGGCAAGTTAGGTGGAAAGAACTATTTGCTACATGTTTTTCACTATTTCGACACCGTCGGCACCAGATTCCACCTCCTCATCTTTGCTTCTGACACAGTCAAAATCAATGCATATGGTATCAGGGAACTGTTATGTAGTGAATTGGATGAAGGCGAAAGGTAGGGATTTGAAACTGGGGGTTCCAAAGGGGTTGAGGCAATCCTTTGTTTTTAAGTTGACGTAATATGTCTGTTTGCTTTCGACTAAATGACTTTCGACAAAGTAGCTTTCGAACAAGTCAAATGATTTAAGGAAATGGTCTCGATTGGGTTGTGCCTCTGTTTTTAAATAATTGCTTTCAAGTAACTCGAAACCTTTTTCTACCGCATTTTTACCTTTCATCCCAGATGGCTTCAAAAGGGTTGTTTTGTTTTCTAAATACCTAGCTACTTCACCAAAGCTTTCGAAAGGGATGGTTTTGACAACATCACTTCTTTAGCTAGGAAATGGTTTCGAAGTAGATGCTTTTAACTTAAATGTTTTTGAGACCTTATTCTATACTTGAAGTAAAACCCAAATTGGTTTCAAAAGTGATAATTTTAAATGGTTTTGAAACAGATGCTTTCGACTTTAATGGATTTTTGATACTTTTTCTCTACTTCAAGGAAGAATCCAAATGGTTTCAACCGAGACGTTTTTCAAAGGTTTCGAAGGGGCAACTATTGAATGGTTTCAAAAGGTTTCCACATGTTTTAAATTGAACCTAAACTGCTTTTGAAAGGACTAAGTTTCAACTTTTTCGAAAGGTTTGAATGAATGGTTTTGAAAGGGGTGGTTCCCCAGGTTTTCGAAAAAGTTGAAAGGAAGGATTTTTCCTACGTTTTCGAAAGGCTACATTTAAAAGGTTTTAAAAGGAAAATTTCTAATGTTTTGAAGCTTTAGAAGAAAAGAAAGAAAAGGTTTTTCCAATGTTTTTGAAAGGCAATGTTTAATGGTTTCGAAGGGGTTACCTTCAATGGTTTCGAAAGGGTTGTTTAAAGGTTTTAAAGAAAGGGTTCGAGTGAATTAAATAGGCAATATAGCCTAAATATTTTCAAGTTAAAAAGGGTTTTAACTTGTTTTGGAAGGATAGCTAATCCTCATTAAATCTCATCAACATTATTTTGAGTAAAGTATATATACCATGGCTAAATAGCTTAGAGTAAAGCTAAGAATATGTTTTCTTGTATAAGTATGATTTAAAAGGTTAAATCATTATGAAAAAGGTTTTCAAGGAAAAAGATAAAGGGTAAACCCTAAGAAAATAATTCAGATAGTTAGTCCATTTTGATTCTGATAGTTAGTCCCGTTTGTGGTCAATCAGCCCAGTTGTATGGACAGATAGTCCATTTGTAGCATAACAGACCTAGCTATTATTTTGTGGCTAGATAGTCTACTTATTACCTATTTTTGGACAAATAGTCCATTTATTAGAATAAAGGATATTGCTATTTTGATAAAATCAATTTGGTTGCAGGACGGGATTTGCAAAACATATGTTTTAAATAAAATATTAGTGAGGGAGAACCATTCTGCTAAGCGGTGTGGTCTCACTCAATATTAGTAAACCAAGATGTAACAGAATTATTCACGCCAGGCTTTATGTCTGACTCGAAGTTTTTATTTCCGTTAGACTCTTGGGTGCTCAAAATTGATTTGAGTAGGCTGAGGGTTGAGGTTTTCGGGTCTTAGTCTTTTGGCGAATAAAAGCTTCCGAAGATGAGCAGGTGGCTGACGGATAGCAAATTAGGAGTTTCCTATTGTTTTGTTCCGCTGTGTATTAAATCGAATATGATTATATTGCTTCGATCAACCAAGGGGGCATCGTCATATGTTGCTATTGATGTATTTTTGTAATGATTATGATTAATCTTTACCTGGGAAATGATACGAGACTATGTAAGTTGGATATGAATTTGTTTGAAATGTAATCAGTAAAATGTTGTTTTTGAAAATCTGTGATTTTGTTCATATTTAAGTGCTTTTGATATTATGGATATCATTACCATTACCCTATTTTGTCAGTAGAAGATAATAATATGGATGACTGCAGCATCTGTAGGGCTTAACTTTTGACCTCTAGATACGGGATGTTACAACTTGGTATCAAAGCACGGTTTATGAATTTTTTTAAAATGAAAATGGTTTTTAAAACATAATCCTAAAATATTATAGTAATATTGGGGCATAGGATAACGATATAGTAAGGTACTCGTATTTGTTATTTATAAATATATGCTTTAACTCTAATCTCCTATCCTTGTTAGGTTATCTTTTTGTATCTTATAAAGTTTGAATACAGATATGAAAGATAGAAGAGGAAGAGTTAACCCAGGAGGGGTGGGCACCGAAGGAAATATTCGACCTAGTACAAGGAGGATCCAAGGTCAGACACAAGCAGAGAATGTAGGTATTGGAGTCCTGCAAGTGGACATGGGAGCTATGTATCAGTTTTTTGTGAATATGATGCAAGATGGAGTTACACCTAGAATGGTAGGAGGTGATGCTGCAGGGTAGGAGTTTCGGAAGTTCTGGTGGTTAACCATTATGCAAAGCTGAGTGGAGATTATACTAAGCTCAGAGGGAAGCCTTTTTCGGGGATAGAGGATAGAAGTGGGAAATTGGTTATTGCACTACAAAAGGATTTTTGTAGACTTGGGGCTCAATGATAAGCAGAAGAGGGGGTTGGCATCCAAATAGCTTTAGGGAGCCGCATTGTTTTGGGGGAACATTGTGGCGACTGGTGTGGACAAGGAAACTTTGTCATAGGAAAATTTCAAGGGAAGGTTCCAGGAGACATTTAGGTCTACAGTGGCAAAATTAGCTCTAATTAGGAAGTTTGCTAAGTTAGAGCAGGGGGATGTCTGTTCTGGAGTATGCTAAAAAGTTCGAGGAGTTGACCCGATATGGGTATGCTTCAATGGATACAATCATAAAGAGGAATGAGAAGTTTATCAAGGGGTTGATGCCCGAGTTAGCTAGGGCTACATTACCTCATATTACAGATCCTTTTGATTTTGTGGTGGAGATGGCCTTAAGGCATGAGGAGATTCTTGATTCTTTAAAGAAGAGTAAATCTATAGAAGTCCAGGTTGGGCAGAATCGGAAGTTCTTTTCTAAGAAAGGTGCTCAGAAGGGTGGAGCAGCTAAAAAGGGAGGAGATAGTCTGTTTCAAGTGCGACAAGAAGGGGCACTTTTCTAATGAGTGTCATGCTGGTAAAGTAAGAAGGTGGCTGGAATGAAGAATGTCACGTGCTTCAACTGTGACCAGATTGGCCATTATAAGAGCCAGTGCAAGGAGCCTGCTAAGGATAGAAAGGGCAAGGTGTTTGCATTGGAACCTGCTGCTTCTAAGCCTACATCCCAGAAGAAAGGAACCATAGTTTTGGGAGGTACGCTTTAGATTCATGGTATGCCTGTTAGCATTCTATTTGATACTGGTGCATCGCATTCTTTTATATCTAGATCTTTGATAGATAAGCTTAACCTAGAACCCACATATTTAGTTACTTCCTTACGAGTTGCGAATCTAGTATGAGGGTATGCAATCCTAGGGTTCAGATATGACCAGTTAGAGTTTGACATGTTTGGTCATAATTTTGTTTGCAGTTTGCATGTATTTGATTTTGTGGGATTTGAGATTATTCTTTGTAAGGATTGGTTAAGTGAGTATGATGCTAGGATATTTTTCCAAGATAGGAAAATATCTTTTAGATGCCCTAAATGTAGTGATCGAATAGTTTATGCCGTGAAGGTTCTTGCCGTGAGGTGTATGCTTTGTTGGGTGCTACCGAATTGGATGATGAGTTGAGTCGGGTTTTCGTGGTTAGAGAATTCGATGTTTTTGAGCTTGTTGTTGGATTATCGTCGAAATGAGCCATTGAGTTTTGGATAGATTTGGTTTCATAAGCAGAACCAGTGAGTAGACCACCAAGCAAGATGACCACTACAGAGATGAGGGAGTTAAAGGTGCAGTTAGTGGATTTAGAAGGTAAGAGTTTTATCAGGCCGACTAATTTGCCTTGGGGAGCAGCCATAGTGTCCCTAAGAAGCCGGATGGATTATTGAGGCTATGTATCAATTATCGTAAGTTGAGTGAGAGGATGATAAAGAATCGATATCCATTGCCGGGGATTAACGATTTATTCGACCATTTAAGCGGAGACAAGGTATTCTCGTAGTTGGATTTAGCGACAGGTTACCATCAGCTCAGGGTAGCATGGGATAATATACCTTTGAGGGCGTTTAGGACCAGATATTGGTCGTACAAATGGTTAGTTACGCCATTCGGACTGACTAATGCGCCAACTTTCTTTGTGGATTTGATGAATCGGGTTTTTCGAGAACACTTGGATAGGTTCATATTGGTTTTCATAGATGGTATCCTGATATACTCTAAGGATGAAAGAGAGCATGGAGTTTATATTAGATTGCTGCTTGAGACGCCGAGGCAGCATCAACTGAAGGTGAAGTTTTCGATGTGTCATTTCTAGAAGAAGGAAGAGAAGTTTCTAGGTCATGTAGTCTCAAAGGAAGGGTGTCAGCAGATCCGACAAAGATTGAAGCAGTGAATAGTTGGAAGAGACCCGAGCGAGTGATAGAGATAAAGAGTTTCCTTGAGTTGGCTGGTTATTATCGAAAGTTCATTAACGATTTTGCATGGATAGTGGCATCGATGACCAAGCTGACATGAAAGGATGTGAAGTTTATATGGACCGATAAGTAGGAGGAAGCATTCTAGAGTTTAAAATACATATTCACCCATTCACCTATTTTGGTTGTTTCGAAAAGGAATTGGGATTTGGTGGTTTACACGGTGCATGTGGCACAGGAATAGGAGCTGTGCTGATGCAGAGAGGTAAATTGATTGCCGATGCTTCTAGACAGCTTAGACTGCATGAGGTCAGATATTCAACACATGATTTGGAATTGGCTATAGTGATTTTTGTGTTAAAGGTGTGGAAACATTACCTTTTGGAAGAAAGGTTTGAGTTATATACAGATCATAAGTCGTTGAAGCATTTGTTTTCTCAGAAGGAGTTGAAAATAAGACAACAGAGGTGGTTAGAGTTTATCGCTGCTTATGATTTTGAGATTGAGTACACACTAGGGAAAGGAAACAAAAATACAGATGCACTTAGCAGGAAACATCAGAATGCAGTGATGACAATGATTGCTGAGTGGAAGGATTTAGAAGCATTAGCATATTGCAGAGTGCAGTGGAGATTCAAGGCTGGGTCTAGTGGAGATACAGTTGTATTATCTTATTTGGTAGTTAGACTAGTAATGATTGAAAGGATCGCTTCTAAGCAGGAAGAGGATCCAGTGTTAGCTGAATGGATCAGGAAGTTAAAAGCAGCAACCGAGAGCGATGATTTGAAAATTTTCAGTCATGACCAAAAAGGGTGGTTAAGAAAGTAAGGAAGATTATGTGTTCCGAGTGTAGGAAACATAAGGAAAGAAGTCTTAGAGGAATGCCATCATTCAAAGTTCTCTATTCACCCATGAGGTACTAAGATGTATCAAGATATGAAGAGGAGTTTCTCCTGGGAAGATATGGAGTGGGATATTGGGTTGTGTGTGAAGAAGTCCATGATTTTCCAGCAGGCAAAGGCCGAACACCAGAAACCAAGTGGGTTCTTCAGCCATTAGATATTTCAGTATGGAAGTGGGATTCTATCTCCATGGATTTTATCGGCGGATTTCAAAGGTTGAACAGGGGAAACGGTAGTATGGGTCATAGTGGATAGGTTAACCAGGAGTGCCCATTTCATTCTAGTTAAGCTAACCAGAATGAAACATATTTTGGCAAAGTTGCTTATGAAGAATGTGGTTAGAGTGCATGGATTTTCTTGTAGTATAGTTAGTGATAGAGATCCTTTATTCACTAGTGAGTTTTGGTAGAGTCTGCAGGAAGTTTTAGAAACTAAAGTCAGGATGAGTATGGCTTACCTTCTACAGACAGATAGGAAACGGAAAGAGTTAACAAAATCTTGGAAGACTTTTTGAGAGCTTGTGTATTATATTTCGAGGGATCATGGGAAGACCATCTGCATTTAGTTGAGTTTTCGTAAAACAACGGCTATCAGACTATTATTGGGACGACACCGTTTGAAGCTTTGTATGGAAGGCCATGCAAATCTCCTGTATTTTGGCTAGAGATTGGGGATAGGTTGGTTCTTTGCCAGATTTAGTCAGAGAAGCTGCGGAAAAGATTGAGGTCATTCGGGCTAGAATGAAGGAGGCTCAATCTAGGTCGAAGAGTTGTGCAGATAAAAGACAGAAAGATCTAGAGTTCTCAATTGGAGACTGCGTTTTTGTCAATGTATTACCGATGAAGGGTGTGATTAGGTTGGAAAATTGAGGAAGTTAGCATCGAGATTCGTTGGAGCTTTTTCTGTTGTTGAGAGGATTGAGAAACTCGCATAAAGAGTTGAGTTACCGAATAGTTTGGCAGGAGTCCTCGATGTTTTTCATGTTTGTTACCTCAGAAAGTGTGTTAGAGATCCAAAGATTACTATTGCACCGACTGTGCTAGATGATTTAGTAGTAGAACTGGATTTGACCATAGTGAGGAAGCCAGTTCGCTTAGTTGCAAGAGATGAGAAGAGGCTAAGAACCAAGATGGTCAGATTAGTCAAAGTTCAGTGGAGCGACGATGACAAGGACTGTACTTGGGAGATCGAGAGCAGGATAGGAGATACTTATCCTGACTTATTTGATGGTATGTTTTACCTTTTTGTTTGATTTATTGTGTAACTTATTGTAATTTTGAGGACGAAATTCTTTAAAATGGGGAGTCTATAACACTCCAAATTTTTGGTAACATTACTTAGAATATTTAATTAGTTAAACAAAATAAAATAAATGTGTTGATAAGGGAATTGAGATTTGATTTTAATTAATGGGTAGTCGTGCCATGTAACAAATGAACAAAAGAAGAGTTAAAATGAAATTGGAGGAGGTATAAAATAGGAAAGAGACCAATCTATAACCCATGACCATGTAAATTTTACACGTTCATTTCATTCCCAAATTTTAAAAGTTAAGGTCGCCACCATTAATAAGAGCTAGAGGAAGAAAAGCTAGGAAGAAGCTAATTCAAATCAAATCTATTCACAACTCAATCTCTTTAATCTCTAAAGCTAAGGTTAATATTGTTTACATCTCATTTTTGATTGTATTTTTGGTTTTTAGATGAATTCCGAATGTTTTGCATTGATTTGCCATGATTTTGAATGATGGAATGGTTATATATACTTGTTGGTGATTTTTGTATGTTCATATTGATTTTATGATATGTTTTAAGGTGAAACCCTATAAAATGACATCCATATGCCTTGAGAATTTTTATGAAGATCATAAATAATATTTTAGAGATGGATTTCATTTTTTGAATTTTTTTGAAATTACGCAGAATTTATATGAATTTTCTAGTAAAGAAAATGTTTATTTGGGTTAATAATTATTTTCGGTTAAATAACAAAAGATTTGGGTCACAAATTTTTGTATGTTGAAAAACATATTAAAAGAGATTTTCTGGAATTTTTGTAGATTTTTCCTAAGTGTTTTACTGGTTATATAAAATTAATTAAAGTATGGAACTTAAATGTTTTATGTAATTATGAGAGGAGAAGGGGCTTTCTGCAAAATAATTTAAATTTGTTAAACCTAGAAAGTTGGCAGCACTTTTGAAAAATCGTAGTACTTTTTGTTAGTAAAGAAGAGGAAACCAATTACAATTAGACACGTAAGGCGGGTTAGGTGGAAAGAACTATTGGCTATAGTTTTCACTGTTTCGACACTGTCGGCACCAGGATCCGCCTCCTCATCTTCACTTTCGACACAGTCGAAACCAATGCACATCGTATCAAGGAACTGGTATGCAGTGAATTGGATGAAGGCGTAAGTTAGGGAGTCAAAACCAAGGTTTCCAAAGAGGTTGAGGCAGTCCTTTGTTTTTAAATTAAAGAAATACGCCTGCTTGCTTTCGACTAAATGGCATTCGGTAAAGTAGCTTTCGACCAGGTAAAACGATTGAAAGGAAATGGTCTCGATTGGGTTGCGCCTCTGTTTTTAAATAATTGCTTTTGACTAAGACAAATTTTTTTTGCTACTGCCTTTTTACCCTTTGACCCAAATGGCTTCAAAGGGTTGTTTTGTTTTCTAAAAATCTGGCCACTTCTCTAAAGCTTTCGAAAGGGATGATTTCGACACCATCACTTCTTTAGTTAAGAAATGGTTTCGAAGTAGATGCTTTCGACTTAAATGTTTTTAAGACCCTTTTTCTATAACCTAACTAAAACCTAAATTGGTTTCGAAAGAGATAGTTTTAAATGGTTTCGAAACAGATGTTTTGGACTTTAATGGGTTTTTGATCCTTTTACTCTACTTGAAGACATAATTCAAATGGTTTCGACCGAGACGTTTTTCAAAGGTTTCAAAGGGGTAAATTATTTAATGATTTCTAAAGGTTTCCACATGTTATAAATTGAACCCAAAGCGCTTTCGAAGGATTGAGTTTTGACTGTTTCGAATGGTTTAAATTAAAGGATTCGAAAGGTGTGGTTCCCTAGGGTTTTGAAAGGGTGAAAGGAAGGGTTTTTCCTATGTTTTCGAATGGAAACATTTGAGAGGTTTTAAAAGGAGGATGTCTGATGTTTTGAAGCTTTCGGAGAAAAGAAAGGAAATGTTTTTCCAATGTTTTCGTAAGGCAATGTTTAGTGGTTTCAAAAGGTTTTTTCATTGTTTCGAAGAGGTTATCTTCAAAGGTTTCGAAAGGGTTGTTTAAAGGTTTTTAATGAATTAAATAGGAAGTATAGACTAAATATTTTCAAGTTAAAAATGGTTTTAACTAGTTTTGGAGGGATAGCTAATCCCTATTAAATCTCATCAACATTATTTTGAGTAAAGTATATGTCGTTGCAAAATAGCTTAGAGTAAAGCTAAGAATATGTTTTCCTTGTATCAGTATAATTTAAAAGGTTAAATCCTTATGAAAAAAGTTTTCAAGAAAAAAGATAAAGGGTAGTTAACCCTAAGAAAATAATTTGGACAGTTAGTCCATTTTGATTCGGATGGTTATTCTAGTTTGCGGGCAGTCAACCCAGTTGTATGGATAAATATTCCATTTGTAGCATAGTAGACCTTGCTATTATGTTGCGGATAAATGTCTTCTTATTACCTGTTTTTGGACAGATAGTCCATTTATTAGCATAAAGGATATTGCTATTTTGATAAAGTCTGTTTGATTAACTAGTTTGGTTGCAGAAAAGGATTTGTAAAATATATCTTTTAAAGAGTATATTAGTGAGGGGAAATCCGTTCAGTTAAGCGATGTGGTCTCACTTAATACCAGTAAATCGAGATGCAACAGAATTATTCATAGCAGGTTTAATGTCTGACTTGAAGTTATGTTCCCCATAAACTCTCGGTACTCAAAATTGATTTGAGTAGGCTGAGGGTTGAGGTTTTCATGTTTTAGTCTTTTGGCGAACAAAAGCTTCAGAAGACGAGTAGGTGGTTGATGGATAACTAATTAAGAGTTGCTTATTGTTTTGTTCCGCTGTGTATTAAGTCAGATATGACAATATTGCTCCGATCAACCATGGGGGCATCGTCATATGCCACTCTTGGCGTATTTTTGTAATGATTATAATTAATCTTTACCAGGGAAACAATATGGGATTATGTAAATTGGATATGAATTTGTTTTGAAATGTAATCAATAAATTGTTGTTTTTGAAAATCCATGATTTTGTTCATATTCAAGTGCTTCTGATATTATGGATACCATTATCATTACCGTATTTTTTCACCAGAAATTAATACCATCGATGACTGCAGCATCCATAGCGCTTAGCTTTTGGTCTTCAGATATGGGATGTTACAGTAGTGTAGTGCCAATGAGCCCCTTAGTACTCTACCGACCATGTTGGCAAGGAACTAAAGCTTGTTTTTCCAACGTCGCTTGCGAGCCCCTCTGGCGAAAGGGTGATATTTGGAACAGCATCTCCGAAGATGTCATTAACTGTAAAATTGATCTCGCTAAAGTTGCCGAAGTTGATAAAATCATCGCTAAGATGGCGAGATTGGGTCGTGTTCTCATCAGAAGTCACCACTACTTCGTCAATAACTGCCTTAGAGTTTTCAATAACTATTTGTTTCAGAGAAGGTGAGTTGAGGAGAACATGACTCATGCCAAATGATTCACCAAACAATTCGTCTCCCTTTTCGCTGACGTGGTAGTCACTACCGTCATTGCCATTATCGCCTACCTCATCAACCGCTGGCTCTTTTCCCTTTCTCCTTATGAATCCTACATCCTCCTCTACAGAGGGCATTCTAACATCTTCATGCCTAATCATGGGAGCATCGGCTGTCTCGGGCTCATTAGTTTCTCATTCAGCAACAGCCTCTGGGTACTCTTCAACTGATGGACCTTTTGCTTTCCCTTGAGCATATTCGTCATAGCTTTAAGTGAGGGAGTAGAATGGGTATGAACTCTAGAACTTCTTGGTGCTAGAGACTCAGCAACGATAACTCTTCTAGAGTGAAGCAGTCTAAGTTCTCATTTTTCAAGAGGAATTCGATGGTGCACTGACTGGCTTTGATTACATTCAGAACTTCTTATGTTCTCTCATGTTGCTCACTGTCGTTCGAGTCAAGATGCTTACAAAGGAACATATTGTAGGTTAGAAACTTAAAAATTCCAGCATATGAAAGACAACGTAAAATAATCTAACATCCAGATATTTAGAGATGATTGAATCTTCCAAACATGCAGGAAGAAATATTTGTTCTTGAAGGAAGAACTCTTATTGTCTAGCTTCTTGATTACTTTATAGCCCTTTCAGGCTTCTACTATTATGTAGAATGGGTAGTCTTGCCTTCTCTTTAATTTTAAAAGATAGATAAGCTCATTGAATCTCAAATGCTAGCCAAGTCTGCGCATGAAGAAGATGTACAACGAACTCAACAAAGCATAGCCATTTGGGTGAACTTGGAACAAAGCTAGTCCAAGCTCTTATAACACCTTCATTAGAAAATGATTGAACGGTAGGATGGCACAACCTAAGCACATATAGTGGTTGCATGTTGTGAAGTCTGACGGGGGGCGGTGCATAAAATCAACTCCCGTCGACAAACAAACATCGCCCTCTAAGATAACGTGCTGTAGACATATGTTTTTGAGAGACTTGGTGGATAAGACAAACCCTACTCTAGCAGGTAATGCAAGATCCTCAATCGTAGAGGTAGCTGACCAACAGTGAGTGCAATATGAACTATTGGCCTTGGTATTCAGGAGTCATAGTTTGGTTCGTCCATATAGGAATGGATGGCGAGATCAGGGTTGTGGAAGATGAAACTTTAGATGGAGTAGATGATCCTTTGACAGGCATGAGACGGGGGAATGGCGAGTAATTCAAGACAACGAATAAAACCTAGCATTTAACATGGTTAGGTATGTTTTACTTTGAATAATGTCCCCTATGACCAACGTCCATAATCCAAGGGAAGTCGACGTGTGTTGAACGGTCGAATTTTGAGCGTTGATCGGGGAACATGCAGCGTGTTATCTACGTAATATAAGTTCAATGTCCCAAACACCATAAATAGATCATCTTGTGTGGACAACACATTCGAGCTATAAAAATAGACCACATAGTACATTGAGATTATCTTTATTGGGACTTACCCATTATTGATGAGAATCGATAATGGCTCCACTATTTGAAACGACGTGGGAAGCTTTTTTTAAGGACGTTGGAAGTGTAGACGTAGAAAGCCCCTGCGATGGGATCATCAGATACCCCAATTTTGAAGCAAATCGTCGTTTCAGAATCTATTCGACAATTGGGATTTAGCTAAAGTCTCGAAGAAAAATAGTTGAAGACAGTGAACATAACTTTACTCCGAAGTAACTTGAATTCAACCTGGGCAAAATCTAACTTCACTGTCGACCAAACCCTCTATAATGCCCCTGAATTTTTGTTAACATTATTTAGGATATTTAATTGGATAAATCAAATAGAATAATGTGAATAATTAGGTAGATGAGATTAATAAATCCAATGGCCGTGTCTTAATGAATGAACTAAAATAAGATTTAACTAAATTAAGAAGGGGGAATTTCCTAAGTGGTAAACTTAGAAATGGGGCTAAATTTCTTAGTATAAAACTCCTCCTCCACCTTAATAAAATTTTATTTTCTCATTCATAACTCCTTACATATATTTCGATGGGCCATTAAAAGCTCCAAGAAGAGTAACAAATTGAAGATAAAGCTAAGGAATTAAAGTTAAAAAATTATCTCATTCTCTAATTAACTAATCAAAGTGAATAATTATGTTTATCATCTCATTTTTTGTTTGGATCGGTTATAGGTTATACCTCATTCTTTTTTGTGATTTTGTTTAGGATATAAACCTTTTAAACCTTTGTTTGGATAAGACATAGGTGTTTTTAAATGTTAATGGGCTATTTAATATAGTTTATTTCGGTTTTGGTTAAATTCTGAATTATATTGATCTTTATAGGCTTTGAAATTTTAATATGTTAAAGTATATGGTTTAAAGGATTTTTGGTGATTTTTCCTTAGTGGTTTACTAAGGTAATTAAACTATTTATGCCCAAGGGCGAAAGTGAAAAATGCCTTCTGAATTGGTTAAATTTAGAGGGAAATTGCTTTCAAAAATTAAATGGGGAAGAAGAATAATGTTTTAAGAAAAAGGTTGACTATTTAGTAGTTTTTACTATTCGAAAGTATAGGAGGAAGCCTCTTGACCAACCAGATATAGACAAGCAAGAGGAATCATCACTTCTATTGGCCCAGAACTTACTTCCGGCTACATAACCCGCTTTCACCCTTTTGACTAAGTCGAAAGGTACCTTTTGTCTAAGTCGAAAGGTAAGCATTTACCTTTCTCCTAAGTCGAATGGTAGGAATGATGTTGGACAAAGAGAGGCGAAGGGATGGATGTTGCTTCCTTGGCTTTCGAATGGAAATATAAATGCTTCTGAATTAATAGGTTTTGAATGGGGATCCTTCGTCTCCATCATTTTTATAAAGACAAAATTTTTATACTCAAGAAAGGGTTTCAAAGGGGATCTTCGAGTGTTTAAACCTTCAAGAGAATTGTTTTAAATGGTTTCCAAAAATATATTTTAGAACCTTTCGACTAAGTCGAAAGGTAGGAGAGGAAAAGGTAGGGGTTACTTCTGAACCTTCCCATTGTTTTTAAAAGTTAAGTTTTTAGTGCCTTCGAAAGCAATGATTTTGAAGGAGTTACTTTCAACTAAGTTAGAACGAAGGGATGGAATTTGAAATGGGCTACTTTTGATCCTACTCTTCTATTTTTAAAATCCAACTTTTTAATGCCTTCGAAAGCAATGCTTTCAAAGGAGATGTTTGTTTTCGAAGGAGATGTTTACTTTCGAAGGGATGAAGTCAAAGGGGTGCTTTCGATTAAGAACTTCGAAAGGAACGAAGTCGAAGGGGAGCTTCCAACTTCGTTCCGCTTTATGTTTTATATACCTTCAAATGGGATATTTGAAGGAAGTGTTAAGTTGCCAGCTTATACCTTTCGACTAAGTGGAAAGGTGAGCCCTCACCCTTCTGACTAAGTCAAAGGATAGGGATGTTTTTAAAATGCGGAAGGCTTCCAAAAGGGCTATCTTTGGATGTTTTTAATGCTTTTGAAAGGGTACTTTAAATCTTTTACTATGCTTTGGAATGAGGCTTCATTCGAAGGGGTTTTCTTTAAACCAAGGTTTTAAGATCATTTTTGATTTGCTTCCGAATGGCATATTCGAAAAGGCTATTTTAGCCACTTTTCCTAATTAAAACATTGCTAATCTGAAGGGGTTACTTTGAAGGGTTATAACGTAAAATACTTATCTTTGTTTGAATATGTAAGGGGAATCCTTATATAAAATGAATGTTAATAAACCTTGGGGATACCAGGGTGGGTTTAATGTTTTCGATACATAGTTTGGGGTTACAAGCAAACATATGCTTCGAAAATATACATAGGGGCTATCAATGTGTTTTTATTTAATTTAACCTAATTGGGGAGACAAATGAGAATATGTTAAACAAATGGTATACTTTGGAAAAATAAGTAATCATGGGGATCACGAATTTTAATAAATAATCATGGGGATCATGATATTTTCAATTGGCCAAGTGTTAGGTTCTTGGTTAACCAAGGAAAAACATGGAATGTGCGATGGATAGCCCACATCAAATTTCTAAAGAAAAAATGTTTTGTAGAGGTGGTTAGCCTTGGGATTTGGGACCCAAGGGTTCGTAATCATCCTAGGAAAACTATGGAGTGTACAGATGATAGCCCACATCAAGTTTATAAAACAATGTACACAGGATAATTTGCATTTATTTTAAATGGATTTGGTACGGATAGTTCTATTAAATTATGATGGATAGTCATTTTAAAGGTTTTAGAGGGGAACTCTAATAAATTAATTTTAGATGGGAAATCCAATAAATTGCTTTTAGATGGGATAATCTAATGAATGGGTGGACGAGATATCCAATTTATATAATTTATGGCTTTATTTCATATTATTTTAAGACTAATCATTTTGGTGAAGGAGCATAGTAAATGATTTGCATGTTTTGTTTTGGATACTAGTGAGGGGACAACTCGTTCCGCTAAGCGACATGGTCTCAGTAGATAATTATTTATGATAAAGATGATAGGGGATTATTCATACCAGACTTATTGTTTGACTCAAAGTTTGTGTTTCTCCACAAACTCTTGGGTACTCAAAATTAATGTTAATAGTCTGAGAGTGGGAGACTTTTAGGTTTTTGGATGAATAATCTTCCAAAGACGTGCAGAAGGCAGTGCCAGCCATATAGGAGCTGATTTGTGTATTCCGATGTGATGTACTAAGAATTGTAAAGTTCATATTTATTAGTTCTTTGATCATCATATGGGGACATCTTCATTTGTCGCTCTTATCGTATTTTGTACATGTATATGTGATCTGAACATGGTTATTGTTTGGGATTATGTCGTTAAATCTAAATCTTATTTATAGGAAATGAGAAATTCTATTTTTTTGAAGTTTAAAATTTTTATTCTTGTGTTTCAGTGTTGCCAATAGTTTCAAGATTTCGATTTCGGTCACTCAAAAATAACAGCTATGGATGACTGCAGCATCCATAGTTGTTAGTTTTGGGCCTTTGGAAGCGGGATGTTACAAGTTGGTATCAAAGCATGTTTGTGTACTTAAAAGGAATTTAAACTTTAAAGGATTTTTAAAGCATAATCTAATGAATCTAAAATATGGTTGGGCTTGGGTAAGCGTTACAGTATCATATGCATACTTTACTATAAAACCTAAGTAAGTATTCCCCACTCTCTTAGACCATTCTTTTGTATCTTACCAAGATTGGATTTCAGGTAACGGGGAAGTAAGATATGGAGGTAGGAAATGCAAACCTAGATGCAAATGCCAATGAAAATGTTCAATCCAATACAACGAGCAACCAGGGTCGGTAGGCAAATGCAAACCTAGATGCAAATGCCAATGATGGTGCTGAGATTCCACTGGTTGATATGGGGATAATGTATCAGTTCTTCGTAAATATGAAGCAAGCTGGAGAAGCGATTGGAGTGGCTGTAGGGAATGCTGAAGGAGCTAATCTAGTTGCCCAGTTGGCAATAATTATGCCAAGTCGAGCAGTGATTACGCTATTCTTGGAAGGAAGCCTTTATTAGGAACTGAGGATGTGGTAGGAGTGGAAATTTGGCTATTGCATTATGAAAGGATATTTGCAGATCTCGGCTTGATGGATATGTAGAAGAGAAGATTTTCTTCAAGGCAACTGAAGGGAGCAACATTGTTTTGGCTGAATGGAATTATCGTAGGAGAGCTAGAGAAAAGCCTGACTTGGGCTGAATTTCAAAGAAGGTTCGAAGAAAGATTCCTATTAGAGGTTGCCTAGTCAGCATTGCTCGAGAATTTTGCAGATTTAGTCTAGGAGGATAGATCGGTGATTGAGTATGCTACGAAGTTTGATGAGCTGTCCCGTTATGGATATGCTACTATGGATATTGTCATTCGGAGGACTGATAAGTTTATTAGGGGGTTGAATCTTGAGATCTCTAGAGCAACCATGCCAAAACTCTAGGATCCGTGTCATATTGTTGTTGAGATGGCTATTTGGAATGAAGAGATGCTTTTAACTTTTGGAAAAGGGAAACCAGTTGAGGTTCAGAATTTTCAAGGTAAGAAGCAAAAGTTCTTCAAGAAGAAAGGTACCCAACCGGGGGTAGCAGCTAAGAAGAGCAAGGCTGATATTGTTTGTTAAAAGTGTGACAAGAATGAGGAACTATGCTAATGAGTGTCGCTCGGGTGATGGAAGAGTGCAGTGAGGCCGAATGTGAGGTGCTACAACTGTGGCCAGATATGGAATTACCAAGACAAGTGTCCTGAGGCTGCTAAGGCTGGAAAGGAAAGGTCCTTGCGTTGGAACCATCATCCTCTAGACTAACAGCTACTAAGAAAGGAAAAGGGATGATGGAAGGTATGCTTATGACTCATAGTACTCTGGTTAGGATACTATTTGATACCGATGCATCGCACTCATTTAAATCTCAGTATTTTGTAGATTGCTTATGTTTGGAACCTTTATACCTTACTACTCCTCTAAAGGTTGTGAATCCTATAGGAAGGTATGCAACTCTGGGAATGAGATATAGCCAGTTATAACTTGATTTGTTAGGTTATATGTTTGGATGCAGTTTATATGTTTTTGATCTTGTGGGTTTCAGGATCATATTGGGTATGGATTGGTTAGATAGATATAATGCTAGGATATTTTGCCAAGAAGGGGAAATATCATTGAAACAACCTAATAGCCACAACCAAGTCATTTACTCAGTAAGGAGTTCGAAAGGAAATGCTTATGCGTTATTGGGTGATATGGGAATGGAAGCAGAGTTGAAGTAGGTTTATGTTGCAAGTGAGTTTGCGGATGTGTTTGAACCAGTTTCGGGCTTACCGTCGAAGAGAGCAATCTAGTTTCAGATAGATTTCGTACCGGGTGCTGAACCCGTAAGTAGATCACCTAATAGAATGTCACCAACCTAGATGAAGAAATTGAAGGTGCAGCTAGTGGAATTGGAAGGAAAGAATTTCACCGGCCAAGAAGTTTGCCTTAGGGAACGGCCGTGGTATTCGTGAAGAAGCTAGATGGGTCGTTAGGGATGTGTATCGACTATCGTATATTGAACGAGAGGACGATCCAGAATAGGTATCCTTTGCCAAGGATCGACGACTTATTCGATCAGTTGAGTGGAGCCAGAGTGTTTTCCTAGCTGGATTTGGCTACAAGTTTCCATCAGCTAAAAGTGGCAGAGGGGAATATTCTTTAATGGCGTTTAGGACAAGATATGGGTCTTACGAATGGTTGTTTATGCAATTCGGGCTTACTAATGCGCCAGCTTTCTTCACGGATTTGATGAACCGAATTTTCCGAGAGCACTTGGTTAGGTTCGTGTTGGTTTTTATTGATGAAATTTTGGTATATTCTATGAATGAGAAGGATCATGCACATCATCTTAGAATAGTGTTGGAGATGCTAAGGCAACATCAGTTGAAGGCGAAGTTCTCCAAATGTCATTTTTGGAAGCAGGAAACGAAGTTCCTAAGTCATGTAGTTTTCTTGAAAGGGTTAGCAATTGATCCAGATAAGATCGAAGCTGTTAACAATTGAAAAACACCGCAGATGGTAAGTGAGATTTGAACTTTTCTTGGACTTGCAGGATATTACCACAGGTTCATTAAGGATTTCTCGTAGATAACGACATCCTTGACTATGCTAGCCAGGAAGGACGTGAAGTTTGCTTGGTCTGACAAATGAGGAGGCATTCCTTAAGTTGAAACATTTGTTAACCAATGCGCCCATGTTAGTAATTCCCGAGGGGAATTAGGGGTTGGTAGTTTACACCGATGCATGTGGTACTGGGTTAGGTGCTGTGCTAATGCAGAATGGAAAGGTTATTGCATATGCTTCTAGACGGCTTAGACTGCACAAAGTGAGATACCAGACTCATGATTTGAGTTGGCAGCAGTAATCTTCGCATTGAAGGTGTGGAGACATTATCTTTTGGAAGAGAGATTTGAACTATTTACGGATCATAAGTCTCTACAGTATTTATTCTCTCAGAAGAAGCTGAACATGAGATAGCAGATATGGCTGGAGTTGTTGCGGCTTATGATCATAGCATCGAGTATACACCGGAAAAAGGAAATCAGGTGGATGCTTAGAGAAAAAACATCAGAATGTGGTGTTAGCTATGTTGGGAGAATTGAAAGACTTGGAAACACTGGCTGCTTGTAGTGTGTAGTTGAGGTCGACTACTGGATCTAGTCGGAATATTGCCATGATGATTTGTTTGGAAGTTCGACCAGTTCTGAACGAACGAATCTCTTATAGAAAGAAAGAGGATCCAGTGTTATTCGAGAGGATTAAAATGTTAGAAGTTGGAACCTAGATTGATGACTTAAAGAATTTAATTCTTGACCGTAGGGGTTGGTTAAGGAAGAAGGAACGGTTATGTGTTCCGGATGTTGGGAACCTTAGGAAGGAAGTCCTGAAGGAATGTCATCGTTCGAAGTTTATGATTCATCCTAGGGGAACCAAGATGTATCAGGATATGAAGAGAAGTTTCTTCTTGGAAGGAATAAAGGGGGATGTTGGCTTATGGGTAAAATAGTGTTTGAACTATCAGTAAGTAAAAGCCAAGCATTAGAAGCCAAGTGGTTTGCCTTTGGATGTTCCAGTTTGGAAGTGGGACTCGATATCCATGGATTTTATTGACGGGTTGCCAAGGTCAAACGGGGGTAACGAAAGTGTATGGGTCATAGTGGATAGATTGACCAAGAGTGGCAATTTCATTCCAGTTATATCAACCGGGATGACACCTGTTTTAGCTAAGTTGTTCGTGAAGAACATCATAACACTGCATGGAATTCCTGGTATCATCGGTGATAGAGATGTTTTGTTTACTAGTGATTTCTAGAAGAACCTACAGAGTTTGTTAGGCACTAAGCTTAAGATGAGTACCGCTTATTATCCTCAGATGGATGGGCAGACAAAGAGAGTCCACAAGGTACTGGAAAATCCGTTGAGGGCTTGTGTGCTGGATATCAGTGGTTCTTGGGAAGATCACTTGCACTTAGTGGAGTTTTCCTATAATAATAGTTGTCATACTACTATAGGAATGGCACCTTTTGAAGTTTTGCATGGAAGGCCATGAAAATCACAATACGTTGGTTAGAAACCAGAGACAGATTGATCCTTGGTCTAGATTTCGTAAGGGAGGCAACGGAAAAGATCGAGTCGATACGAGAAAGAATAAAGGAAGCTTAGTTTAGGCAGAAGAGTTACGCTGACAAGAGGCATAATAACCTAGAGTTCTCAGTTAGAGATAGAGTTTTCATAAGGGTATCGCCAATGAAAGGTGTGGTTCAGTTTGGGAAGACAGGGAAGCTAGCAGCGAGATATGTTGGACCATTTCCTATATCAGAGAGGATTGGGAGACTGTCATACCGACTAGATTTGCCAAGCAGTTTGAATGGGTCCACATTGTGTTTCATTTTTCTCATCTTAGGAAGTGTGTTCATGATCCCGAAACTACTATCGCTCCAATGGCACTGGTGGACTTAGTAGTGGAACTGGATATGACTTTTGTGAGGCAACCAGTTCGTGTTGTGGCAAAAGATGAGAAGAGGTTAATAAGCAAGACATTAAGGTTGGTAAAGTTCAGTGGAGCGACAACCTGAAAGACTATACTTGGGAGAAAGAAGACAGGATTATGGCTATTTTTCTAGGCTATTTTAGATGGTATGTTCTATATACGGTTTATATGGAACTTGGCTGGTAGATTATACTAGCTTTACTTGCATGGGCTATATGCTTGTTGTGTGTCCTTACTGAAATTTCGAGGACGAAATTATTTAATGGATGGAGCCTCTAATGCCACTTAATTTTAATTAACATTATTCAGGATATTTAATTGGATAAATTGAATAGAATAATGTGAATAATTAGGGAGATGAGATTAATAAACCCAGTTGCCATGTCTTAATGAATGAATAGAATAAGACTTAACTAAATTAAGAAGGAGGATTTTCCTAAAGTGTAAACTTGGAAATGGGGCTACATTTCTTAGTATAAATCTCTTCCACCACCTCAATAAACTTTTACTTTATCATTCATAACCCCTCGCGTATATTTCGACTAGCCATTAAAAGCTTGAGGAAGAGCAATAAATTGAAGATAAAGCTGAGGAATTAAAGCTAGGATATTATTTCATTCTCCAATTAACTAATCAAGGTCAATTATCATGTTTATCATCTCATTTTTTGTTTGGATCGGTTATGGGTTATACCCAATTCTTGTTTGTGATTTTGGTAAGGATATAACCATTTAAACCTTTGTTTGGATAAGACATAGGTATTTTTAAATGTTAATGGGCTAATTAACATAGTTTATTTCGGTTTTGGTTAAATTTCGAATTCTATTAATCTTTATGGGCTTTGAAATTATAATATGTTAAAGTATATGATTTAAATAATTTTTGGTGATTTTTGGGGGTTTTTTCTTAGCGGTTTATTAAGGTAATTAAACTATTTATGCCCAAATGCTTAACTGAAAAATGCCGTCCGAATTGGTTAAATTTGGAGGGAAATTGCTTTCAAATTTATTTGGGGAAGAAGAATAGTGGTTTTATTTAGTGCCTTTTACTATTCGAAAGTACATGAGGAAGCCTCTTGACCAATCAGATTTAAACAAGCAAGAGGAATCATCACTTTCGTAGGCTCAGAACTTCTTCCGACTACATTGCCCGCTTTCACCTTTTTGACTAAGTCGAAGATACCTTTTATCTAAGTCGGAAGGCAAGCATTTACTTTTCGCCTAAGTAAAAAGGTAGGAATGGTTTCGGAAGAAAGAGAGGCGAAGGGAAGGAGACTGCTTCCTTGGCATTTGAATGGTGTCTGACTCGAAGTTTATGTTTCTTCGTAAACTCTCGGGTACTCAAAATTAATTTGATTAGTCCGAAAGTGGGAGACTTTTAGGTTTTCGGATGAATAAGCTTTCGGAGATGTGTAGGTTGCAGTGTTAGCTATATAGGAGCTAATTTGTGTATTCCCCTATGATGTACTAAGAAATGTAAAGTTCATATTTATTAGTTCTCTGATCATCATAAGGGTACATCTTCATATGTCGCTCTTATCATATTTTGTACATGTATATGTGATGTGAACGTGGTTAACGTCTAGGATTATGTAATTAAATATGAATATTATTCATAATAAATGAGAAATTCTATTTTGTTGAAGCTTAATTTTTTTTCATATTCTTGTGTTTCTATGTTGCCAATAGTATAAAGTTTCTGATTTCATTCACTCAAAAATAATACCTATGGATGACTGCATCATCCGTTGCATTTAGTTTTGGGCCTTCGAAAGCGGGATGTTACATCCAATTCAAAAATCAACCATTTCCCTTTAAATCAAAATCACCCAAGTCCAAATCATCAGCACCACCATCACTTTGGAAAGATCAATCTTCTCCAACCTCAAGTTATAACTCAAGTCGTTCTTAGGGTTTTGAAGATGAATTGGGGCCGAGTTCTCTGGGTTAGGGCAAGGTGGTGGCAAGTTGTTCCAAGCAACGATGATGGCTCCAGGCGGCGACGTCTAGTAGGAGAGTCAATTGGTCTGTAGCCTGGATTAAAGGCTAGGTCGGAAGCGAGATGACTTGGTGGAAGAACGGGAAAACTTGGTAGCAAAGGAGAATGAAAAATACTTAGAAAAATTTATAAGTACAGAACATATAGTAGGAGAGTGCAAAATAACTCAATGCCGGCTTATTTTCCTTCCTCGATTTCCTCCCAAAATTATCGCAATGGTTTCCTATCTCAATCTAAAGGGAAACATAGTCTTTGGAGTGCAGATTATACATAGTTAATGCAAAGAAATAAGAATTCAAATATAGCTAAAATGAACAGTTAATATCGAATCGGTAAAGTGAACACAATGTCTCGTGAAGACTCTCAGAGAATTTACCAGATAGTAGTTGTAATGGCCTGAAAATTTTTAACCTCGAAAATCGACACTAATACATTCACTATAATGAGTGCCGAACAATCGAGTGCCGAAAATCCCAGACTATTAGGGTTAAGAAGAAAAAGAGGTATAAAAAGAAACAGAAAACAACAGCACAAAATCTCACAGTCGCAGCGGATCAAAATATAATATACAAATTACAGTATTTACAAAAAGAAAGATGTAAATGTCAATTTATACAATATATCAGAGTACAATCATTCACAAATAAACTGGAAGTTATAACAATTTGTCCTTAAATCCAGTCTACGCAATGATACTTCGCAGCGGAATATAATCAGTACGTGTGCCTCTTGAGCTCCGGAACGTCTTATCCTGAAAATCTGTAATACTCGGTCTGACCAAAGCATTACAATAAAGTAACACTCGAGTCAGGCTGGAAACCAGCATGAGTAAACTATTTAATATGAAATACTTAGGTTGTAAAGCTTCCTTGAAAACCCAGGTAACTCGTTCATCACTGCGAGTTTTAATCTTTCCATAGCCAAACACTTATTTCACAAAATAATATCTAAGTACCATTACTTAATTTGAATGGACAAGTTCACATAATTTATTCCATTCCAGCCTATTTGACTCTATAATCAAATCTATAAAGAATTATAGATTACAAATCAAAGTGGTTCCGGATATCGCTGATATCCGACCCCGATCTCTTCGAATCCATCGCCATCCTTTAAGCTAAGTTGTTTAAGTAAAACAATTCAATTTAAAATCAGAATATCATATTCACACAGAAATTTATCACAGATATCTGAAACATCTCACATTTATCGACAGTTTAATTCAAGCATTTCATATCACAGAACATCATAAATTATCAGACTAGAGATATTAAATAATCAAATGCATTCAATTCAAATTAAACATTCATAGGCAAGATTAACTGGTCACACAATTTCTAATTGAATTAAAATAAATTAATTTAAACACTGATAAATTAATTACATATAAATCCTGCTTAAATGTCATTAATTAATCACAAACCATTTTATTTGAATAGCTATTTGGAATTTATTAAAATATATAATAACTTAAGACCTTTGGTTAGTTTAAAAGTTTTAAAACGTTTATTCTCCCTTTAACTATCTACTGAATTCCATTCTTTAGTTTTAATTTAATAAACTTAAGAATTAATTAAAATAATGGTCATACAAATAAATTATTCTAAACTTAATTAATTTGAGTTAAAAAAAATTATTTATATAACCTTTAACTAAACAATATTAAGTAAACATTAATATTTAAAAGAATTGGATTGGAAAACTTGCTAAAAAAAACTTGTTTGCTTTTCTTTTTAAAACTTGTTAATATACTTATGAAAACCCGAGACCAACCCGAGCCTTACACCTCATTCTCCCCTGCTCTCTCTCTACTTCTCTCTACTCTAGCAAACTACTTGAGTCCAACCCGATGCTTTCCTCTGCACAAATACTTTTGTGCACCATGCATGTGCACGCATCATCGAAGCATCTCCGAACATTGTCACCCTCGCCAGCAAGTCGACGACGATCCTCTCTATTCGTTCGACCACCCAGAACCACAAACGAGAAAGAAAATCGAGATCGAGCTACCCAACATCCACTGGAACGAAAACGAATACCAAAAACCACCACGCACCGCCACCACCAATTGTCTGAAACCACGTCGTTGAGCCCACACCTTTTCCAGAGCTTCACGCTCCTTTTCCCCTACTCTGGTCCAACTCGATGCTTCCTCAATGTCGCACTGACCTCGAAATCAACGTCGACCAAATCAGGGTTTTAAACCCTACTTTGCTACCATTCATCTTCTTGACGAACTAAAAAATCAGTGGCCATTTTTTCCATGCTCTACGACCAACGAGCTAGCTCCAGAAATGACCTCGACCCACGATCTTCCACCGATCACTGAAAATCAGCAAAATACCCAATCACGATCAACTCGCAAAATCTTCCCAAATTATAAATTTAAAATCTTGTTATTACCATTAAAATTAAAAATCTTGTTATTACCATTAAAAATCATGGTTTTCAAAATCAAATCTGATGATATAAACAAAACCCGGGATTTAAACAATTAATTTTCTGACTTAATTTGATTTTTACTGTACTTTCTTCTTTCTAATAAGACAACTAGCTAACTACGCTTAAAAACATTTTTAAAAAATAAGATTTAGTTAATACAAACATATTTGTTTTAAAGAACATAACTTAAAAGAGATTGAGGGAAGAGAATTTGAATTTTTGAACTTATTTTTAGTCTGTAAAACAAGAACAGAGGCATGCTTATCTATACACAGACATGTAGATGCATATATACTAGGCAAACACATTTATATATCCATGCAAAACATTTTCACAACACTACTACTATGATTTATCACATGCATCAGGTAATAAAGCAGATTTGGTTTTAAAAGGTGAATCTTTACTCACAGATTAGTTGAGCAGAGAAGGCTTTGAAAATTTGAAAACTGCTCTGAAATTTCAAACACCAACTTGATTTTTGATCTGATAGTTGATTTTTAAACTAGAACTTGAATATGAATTTGAATCTAACTTGCTTCAGTTTGAAACTTGAAGGAGTTGTTAGCTTTCACTTTTTATTTCTGGTTTTGGTTTGATAAAATGAAAGAAAGAAAAGGATTGATATATATATATATATATATATATATATATATATAAGTGTATAAAATTGTATAGCACTTTGTTTCTTATTTACATTATAGTTTATTTTACCTTTTTAATGAGGAAAACAAACTTGACACTTGTACACAAGATCTCTTTCTAGCCTTACAATTGTCTTTAGCAATTTTTTTTTTAATATTTTTAAGTTTTATATTTTCTTTTTATTTATTCCTATTTTAAATTTTAAAATTAAGTTATTAACATTTAATTACTAATTATATATATACTTATCTCAAATGTTTTAAAAATGTAGAATTTAGATTTAAAATAATTATATTAGAAGATCGTTAAATTAAAATTTTCAAAATATTTAATTAGTTATATTAGAATTATGTAGATAAGGGTGTATGGATACACATACATATATTTACATATATATAAATATATATTTATACAATTTATACAATATTCTCTTATATTTTATTTCATATGGGCATAAATATATACATGCACATTTATATACTTATATATACTATATAGCTTGTATATATCCATTTATATACTTATGGATATTTTAGTTTTGAATTTAAATGGTGAAATATATTATTTATTAATTTACTATATGGTTTATCATCTCCAAAGATTTTATAACTCAACATTTGTTATAGTTTAAATCAATTTACATATATCTAGATATTTTTAATTATTAAAATTTATTTGTTCAACTTATAAATCAATATTTTAAATAATTTAATCCAGTTAATTACCAATTAACAGACGTCCAAAAATCCGGGTTATCACATTCCTCCCCCTTTTAGAACTTTTCGTCCTCGAAAAGGAACGAAGCGAGAATTTAATTTAATGCTTTATTTTAGTTAAATTCATTCTCTAAACATTTAAAATCTTTTTTTTCTAAAGCTTAAAACACTTTAAAATCTATATAATATTACCAAAATAGCTTTATAAAAATACTTTTTATAACTCGATGTCTCAACAAGTCCATCCTTGTTCTCATAGAAATTCGGTCATACGTTGATCAGGCGTAGGACTGAAAATCTATATGTACTTAGAAGACCCGTTTTCAACACCCAGTGAAAATACTTTGAAAAACATTTTGTGAAAATGTAGAAAACGTTTTTGGTGAGAATGCTCTAGAAATCATCACTCCCTCCATGGTCGCAGTTAGCTCGATGATTACATCGCCATCCCGACAAAATCCATAGAAAACTGTAGACATCCTCGCCCCTCGATTACACCATGGAACCACCACAGATTGCATCTACATCCAGGGTTACGTTGCCATCACGGCAAAAACCATATAACTATAGGCATCAGCGCCCTCGAATTTCGCTGCCATATGAAACTTCACCACACAGACCACATAGATCGCAGACTACATCAGTCGAGTCCGAATGTAGCCTGTAGGCACTCACTGCCACACGACTTTCGCTATGTCTTCATAGATTACAGTCTACCGATGTTACCTCGCTCTCCCAGCGAAACCAAACGTAGACCTTAGGCAATCATTGCCCCTCGACTTCTTCTATGGAACATAATAGATCGTAGTTACATCGAGTTACACTATCGTCACAGCATAACCCCTATGTCCTTGTAGGCATCAGCGCCCTCGACTTTTGCTACCCCAACCACAATCCTCATGAACTTCAGTTTAGTTTGGACATCCTCTAAGATCAAATTTAGAAACCCCCCTAGGGCTTAAGGCAGAACCACCCCGTGGATCTCCTACTATAAGTTTCAACTCTAAATAGGAGCGCCTTTTTCCCCACAACATTCTCAAAACATTTTTATACTATACACATATAGTATCTTTCAAATCATACTCTTTATATGAATCACATATAAATCCCATTTACACAAAATCGATATATAAAAATCGATAATTCCTAAACTTGGCTTTCCAAATTCCCAAAATTTGCTTTTTCCCAAAAAGCCTTTCAAACTCAAAGGGTTCCAAAAACATTTTTCCCAATTTCATAAAATCATTTATATATATATATAAGTTTATTCTTTTAACTAGAACAAAATATTGTTGGATCACTTCCTACTTGTGTAAATTCCTTTATAAAGTTATATGCCACTTTACTTACTTTTTATAGAATGAGTTTCAGTTATAATGATATCCAACTTCCACTCTTATTCGTCATATATTTCTCAAAATATACTTTTCCATTTTCAAAAATCATTTTTACATTTCTTTTCAAAATTTTCAATATCTATTTCATTCAAGCACGTACGATGTACATACATCATCTGTACGCAATATCAAACCCGATCGCTCACTCGATCACACAATTTCACTTCCGAACTAGTATCGTCCACCTGACTTCCTAGTGCGGACTCAGATCTGGTTTCTTGATCAAAAACCGTCATTCTCTTTGCATAGCCATAACTATGATGGAGAATTTCTAGAACCAATCAAAAATCCATATCCAGGGTTCGCCGTCGAAAAATCGAGTGAAAAATCCCAAATCGGATCGATATATTATCTCGAAATTCTATGCTCGAATCTGGATCAAATCGTTATGTGAATAAAATAATATACGTACATCCTACGTATTTATCTTCATTGATTTTTAGCTAAATCAATTTTCTTTTTATTCACATTCATTTTGATTTCTATTCACTTATTCACAATTGCTTCCATTTCCATTTGGTTTATCACTTCAATTCTTATCTCAGTCGGTATTTAATTATAAACAGTTTGCACTCTGACCATCTTGAATTTAGGAAATAGCTTTGAACATTTAAAATAGTTAAGTGGTACAAAATAGTTATTAGTTGTAAAATAGCTGTAGAATCGTTAAGTAGTTAAAAATATTTGTAAAATAGTTAAATAGTTGTAGAATAGTTAGATAGTTGCAAAATAGTTGTAAAATAGTAATTAGTTGTAAAGTAGTTGTAAAATAGTTAAGTAGTTATAAAATAGTTGTAAAATAGTAATTAGTTTTCAAAAAGTATAAGATAGTTTGGATATTTTTAAAAAGAAAGGTTGTATAGTAAATAGCTAGGAAAAAATAGATTTAAGATAGTTTATATTAAAACAATTTATTTGAAAATAGTTTTAGAGTTAAACTGGTTCAATTTCCCAATCTCCCATTTCCAATCAATTTCCAATTTCCACTTCCATTTAAATTGATTCCATTCCAATTCAAATCAATTCCCATTTGAATTTAAACTTATTCAACTTTGATTACACTCCCAATTAATTTAACTCAATTTAAATTTCAATTAATTCATTTCAATTCCACCTTTGAATTAATTCCAATTCCATTTTCAATTCAATTTACCTTAACTTAACTTTTTTCAAGGTTCAAGTAAGAGCTTAAATTTTTTTAAACAATTTAATCTTCGGAATCCAATTTATTACCCAATTTTAACTTTGAAACCAATTCTTGACAATTTTAGTTTGCAAGTTCATTTTTTAGATTTAGATATTAAGTTCAAAGTGATGCCATTTGCATAATTTCAATTTTATTTCTAAAAATCAAAATCATTTAAATAATTTCAAATTGAAGTTTTATTTCCATTTAATTTCAACAATGGATATATATTATCTCAATCCACTTCTTAATTCATTTAAAATAATCCAATTCACAGTTTTATAGATTATTAATAGCAATAGGATGATATCAGGATATGTCAAAGTAAAATAAACATCCAAACTATCTTAAAACATCCATCAATAGCATCCATTCCCCATTTCCAGAACTCAAACCGTTTTTGAGATCACACATAATTCCCTTACAATTCAACCCAGTTAACTTCCCTAAGTTAAATTCAATTCACTTAATCCAGACAACCTTACTAAATTTGAATTCTCCCTTCCAAATTTTAAACTTAATATCCTTTCCCACCTATAAGTTCAAAAATTAATTTCCCTTTGAGTTTTATATCTCATTCTCAAGGGAATTAGAATTCAACACTTAGTGTTTACTTCCAGTCAACTCTGTTACTAAGTATATCCACTTATATATATACATGTTTATTTCCTTTGCACACCAAGTCATACTTTAAATTTTAGACCATTCTTGGTTTTTTAATTCAAAACAAATTCCTTAAAAATTTTTAAAACAACTCTTGTTTTTAAATGAGATTCCTACATTCAAAAATATTCTGAATAATATTATTTATCATATCTTTTAACATCTTGAAACAATTTCAAATTTTCTGGACTTAGATTTTAAAACTTTACAATTTAAATCCTTTTAAATTTATAATTTATACTTATATAAATTGTTACTTCCTTAAAACATTTCATTCTGCTTTATCATTTGCTGAAAAATCAAATCAAGGTAACTTATTTCAATACTTTGAAAATTCTTTTGAATTTTCTAGGATTAAAATTTAGTTTTGAATCCATTTTAAGCTTAACTTACTTGCAAATTTATTCTTACCTAAATTTCTATTTGGTTATATTTGAATTTTTATGATCTTATTTAATCTCAATAATCAACAACCAATTACCTTAATATGTATAATAATTAGAAAAATTATTGCTTTATATACCAAAATATAGGCTTATATATAAAAACTACTTTTAAAGCCATTTTTTAAATCTTTATATAAGAAAATAACGAATACTCCCTCATATATAATACACTCAACTCATTCTAAGGTACTACTGACCCTATCTCAAATGAGCAAACCCAACCAGAGCTAAGGTTCTCGCTTAACCCTCAGCTTTGATTCCAAATGTAAGGGCTCGAAAATTTTCGACCTCGAAAATCAACACTAATACATTCACTATAAAGAGTGCCGAAAATACTAGACTGTTAGGGTTAAGAAGAAAAAGAGGTAGAAGAAGAAATAGAAAACAACAACATAGAATCTCACAATCGCAGCGGATCAAAATGTAATATACAAATAATAGCTTTACACAAAGAAATCTGTAAATGTCAATTTATACAATATATCAGAGTACAATCATTCACAAATAAACTGGACAGTTATAACAATTTGTCCTTAAATCCAGTCTAGACAATCTTACTTCGCAGCGAAATATAATCAATACGTCCCTGCTATCCAGCTTGCCTCGTGAGCTCCATAATGTCTTATCCTGAAAATCTATAATACTCGGTCTCACCCGAGCATTACAATAAAGTAACACCCGAGTCAAGCTAGAAATCAGCGCCATTTAATATTTAATACTTAGGTTGCAAAGCTTCTTTGAAAACCCAGGTAACTCGTTCATCACTGCGAGATTTAAACTTTCTATAGCCAAACACTTATTTCACAAAATAATATCTAAGTACCGTTACTTAGTTTAAATGGACAAGTTCACTTAATTTATTCCATTCCAGCCTATTTGATTCTATAATCAAATCTATAAAGAATTATAGATTATAAATCGAAGTGGTTTTGGATATCGCAGATATCCGACCCCGATCTCTTCGAATCCATCGCCATCCTTTAAGCCAAGTTATTTAAGTAAAACAATTCAAGTTAAAATCAAAATATCATATTCACATAGAAATTTATCACATATATCTGAAACATCTCACATTTATCAACGATTTAATTTAGGCATTTCATATCACAGAACATCATAAATTATCAAACTAGAGATATTAAATAATCAAAAGCATTTAATTCAAATTAAACATTCATAGGCAAAATTAACTGGTCACCCAATTTCTAATTAAATTAAAATAAATTAATTTAAACACTTATAAATTAGTTACTTATAAATCCTGCTTAAATGTCATTAATTAATAACTAACCATTTTATTTGAATAACTATTTGGAATTTATAAACATATGTAATAACTTAAGACCTTTGGTTAGTTTAAAAGTTTTAAAACATTTATTCTCCCTTTAACTATCTACTTAATTACATTCTTTAGTTTTAATTTAATAAACTTAAGAATTAATTAAAATAATGGAAATACAAACAAATTATTCTAAACTTAACTAATTTGAGTTAAAATAAATTATTTATATAACCTTTAACTAAAAAATATTAAGTAAACATTAATATTTAAAAGAATTTGATTGGAAAACTTGCTAAAAAATACTTGTTTGCTTTTCTTTTTAAAACTTATTAATATACTTATGAAAACCCAAGACCAACCCGAGCCCCCCCTCATTCTCCCCGACTCTCTCTCTTCTTCTCTCTACTCTACAGCAGACAACTCGAGTCCAACCCGATGCTTTCCTCTACACAAACCTGAGCCAAAATCCCTTCTTCCCCGATGCTCTCTTCTCTTTCTATTTCCTACAGCAACGACCTAACCTACTGATACTTCTATGCACCGTGCACATGCATGCATCAGCGGAGCATCTCCGACCATTGTCACTATTGCCAGCAAGTCGACGACGTTCCTCTCCATTCGTTCGACCATCTAGAACCACAAACGAGAAAGCAAATCGAGATCGAGCAACCCAACACCCACTGGAACGAAAACGAACACCAAAAACCACTATGCACCGCCACCTCCAATCGTCTGAAACCATGTCGTTGACCCCACACCTTCGCTAGAGCTTCATGCTCCTTTTCCCCTTATTCCGGTCCAACTCGATACTTCCTCGATGTCGCATTGATCTCGAAATTAACGTCGACCAAATCAGGGTTTTAAACCCTACTTCACCACTGTTCATCCTCCTTGACGAACTAAAAAATCAGTAGCCATTTTTCCCATGCTCTACGAACAACGAGCTAGCTCCAGAAATGACCCCGACCCACGATCTTCTACCAATTACCGAAAATCAACAAACTACCCAATCATGATTAACTCGTAAAATATCCCTAAATTATAACTTAAAAATCATGTTATTACCATTAAAAATCATGATTTTCAAAATCGAATATGATGATATAAACAAAACACGGGATTTAAACAATTAATTTTCTCACTTAATCTGATCTTTACTATACTTTCTTCTTTCCAATAAGACTACTAGCTAACTACACTTAAAAACATTTTAAAAAAATAAGATTTAGTTAATACAAACATATTTGTTTTAAAGATCATAACTTAAAAGTGATTAAGGGAAGAGAATTTTAATTTTTGAACTTACTTTTAGTCTGTAAAACAAGAACAGAGGCATGCTTACTATACACAGACATGCAGATGCATATATACCAGGCAAACACATTTATATATCCATGCAAAACATTTTCACAACACTACTACTATGATTTATCACATGCATTAGATAATAAAGCAGATTTGGTTTAAAAAGGTGAATGTTTACTCACAGATTAGTTGAACAGAGAAGGCTTTGAAAATTTGAAAACTGCTCTGAAATATGAAATAGCAACTTGATTTTTGATCTGATAGTTGATTTTGAAACTACAACTTGAATATGAATCTAACTTGCTTCAGTTTGAAACTTGAAGGAGTTGTTTAGCTTTCACTTTTTATTTCTGGTTTTGGTTTGATAAAATGAAAGAAAGAAAATGATTGAGATATGTGTGTGTGTGTGTGTGTGTGTGTGTGTAAAATTGTACAGCACTTCGTTTCTTATTTACATTATTTTATTTTATTGTTTTAATGAAGAAAACAAACTTGACACTTGTATACAAGATCTCTTTCCAGCTTTACAAATATCTTTAGCAAATATATTTTTATTTTTATTTTTAAGTTTTATATTTTGTTTTTATTTATTCCTATTTTAAATTTTAAACTTAAGTTATTAACATTTAATTACTAACTATATATATACACTTATCTCAAATGTTTTAAAAAAGTAGAATTTAAATTTAAAATAATTATATTAGAAGACCATTAAATTAAAATTTTCCAAATATTTAATTAGTTATATTAGAATTATGTAGATAAGGGTGTACGTATACACATACATATAGTTACATATATATATTTATTTATTTATACAATTAATATAATATTCTCTTATATTTTATTTCATATGGGCATAAATACATACATGCACATTTATATACTTATATGTACTATATAGCTTGTATATATCCATTTATATACTTATGGATATTTTATTTTTTAATTTAAATGGTGAAATATATTATTTATTAATTTACTATAAGGTTTATCATCTCCAGAGATTTTATAACTCAACATTTGTTATAGTTTAAATCAATTTATATATATATCTAGGTATTTTTAATTATCAGAATTTATTTGTTCAACTTATAAATCAGTATTTAAATAATTAAATCCAGTTAATTATCAATTAACAGACGTCTAAAAATCTTGGTTATCACAGCTGTCCTGAACTTATCTCAGTCCATAGCATGCTTTGTTTCAGTGAAAGCATACTCTAGGGGCAAGTGTTAATAGGGTTTTTAACCAACCAGAAGTTAATGGAAGTTAAAACAACGAAACGAAGATGAAATGACTTGAAATCTTGGAGGCACACTTAGGCAAAGCATAGAAATAGCTTGGAGAAGTTTCATCCAAAAACAACCTAAGAAAATATATTGGTGCCGAGTAATAATAGGTCGGTACCGAGTTATTTCCACCCTTCGAAACTCCTTTCCAACTTCATGCAAGTCATTATCCACCTCTTTCATATGTAACCAAGTGATTTTCAAGGGTTTTGGACAACCAATCCCAAGATTTGTAGAGATGATAGCTAAAACGGTGGAATAAACCAATATGAATTAAGAACAGTGATGCAAGAGAGTACGGGTTATTTCCAATTAAGAAAATAACTCAGTACTGACTTATTTTGAAAAATCGGTGGACACGCTGACTTATTGTGTGATCTTAGGCCAATGTCTGGACTCTGTTGCAAGTGGACTTCTAACCCAATGTAACGACCCATAAATTTTCGATGTTAAAATTTTGTTAATTTAATAATATTTTATGAGTTAATACTGAAAGAAATAAAATGTTGTAATTTATTAATGGAATAATAACTAAATTAAAGTGAAACAATGTTAATACAAGTTAATTGTCAACAATCTTAATGAAATTCCAATTCATTGTATTTAAACATGCTATGCTTGCTTAAAAAAAATTAATAAGTAACAAATGTAAACATTTAATTATTGTATAAAATAGATAGTTAAGGGTAATTGAATAAGATCAGTATTGTATAAGGGATTATAATATGTGTTGTATTAATGTGTGCATTGATTATAGTGGGATGTAAAAGGTAAAGAATAAATTTACAAATGTTATAAAATGTATAATGGTGAAACTATTGTTCGTTACCAATGTATTTAATCAATAGCAACTACATGTAATTAAACATTACCTTATGTAAGTTAAGATAATAACTGAAATTTTTTGAATGTAAAATCAATAGAAACGTTAATTATATGCCTAAATGGCAATTGATTTAATAAAAAAAAATTGAAACCAATATAAATAAATGAATTGGAATATTAAGTGTGTATAAGTGACTAAATCTCAGCATAATGGAAATTAAATAGTTAACACAAATAAAAGATGAAATTAGAATTATATAGATGATTTGAACATTTGTTGTAATTAATGAACTTTTAAATGTAATTAAAAGTTAAGGGTAACAATGGTTATAAGTTACCTATTTATTTAGTTCATAAAATTTGTTTTACTTAATTTGTGCAATTAATGTAGATTAAATTGGTAATCGAAGAATGTTAATTCAATTGGATGTAACCAATGAAAATTCTAATCATAATATGACTATTGATTTGAATAAAAATGGAAATCATGTTTGATCAATTTATTGTAGTTTATATTATGATAAATGGATATATTGCAATTGAATGTAAATAAATTTTACATTAATATGGAATAAGACAATAATTGTAGTGTCAACATAATAAAAGGTATAGAAATGTAAACTTTATTTACAAGGCAATGATTTATGAAATAAAAAGATAGAAACCTATGTTAATAATTTCATAAGGTATTGTTGATTTAATAGTAGGAGTGTAAATCAAAAAGAATAAAAATGAATAAGTTCAGTAAAGGAGTAAACATATGTTTATTAGCTGAAAGATTGATTGTAGAGATGAGTAACTATTATTTAGTGAGAAATGTGTAATTACTATTTGTATCCAATAATGTAAATAAGTTTAAGTTACTATTATATAGGAAAAATTGTTTAATTCTCATTACATTCATTTAGTCCATTTTGAAACTTAATCAACTGAAATGAATGTAATTGAAAATTTCTAATTAATAGGAGAGAGAATACTAATTGTAAATTAATAGGTGTAATTAAAAGCAGCTTATGTTTTGTGAAAATAAGGAAAGTTTGATTTAATAAAAAGAACATTTGCATCAAATAAATGAATGTTTCATTTATGAATGTAGGTCTAATTTCATTAAAATATAGAATAGAATGATTGATTTTAAAAAAAGAAATATATGTTTATTTGAACTATGTTTTAGCTTACAGATTGATTACAAGAATAGGAAAATAATATATTTCAGTAAGTTATTTATTACTCTTGTGTATAAACAATTTTTCTATTTTTTTCCCATGCATTTTAGTTGTCTGTTTTAAAATTTAACTTGGTAAGTGATTGCAATTAATGTAGTTTAAATGTTTCAATTAAAAGGAAAGAAACAGTGATTGCAATTAATAGCTTTAACAAAAAAATGCACGTTTTGTGTTAAACAAAATTTAATGCTAGTTTATATCGAAATCTCATACGTTGTTAAATTAAATATTAATAGGAGATGATAACGGGGGTAAAATAGATTTACACTTAACTATTTCCTTTCCAATTAGACTTTATTAGATTTTATTGCAACATAACTTACCTTTCCATCTTCACTTTTCTAATTTACTCTTACATTCATCGCCTCCTTATGTGGATTATTTTCATACCTTTTATTTATGAATGTAAACTATAAGTGGCGATAAAGACGTACATATTTATTATACACCTGTTTATATTACCTTGTTTATGCTATCATATTTTGGAATGTATGTTAATGCATTCCTTGTAAAACATTCAATCGAAATGTTAACATGTTGTTTAATTTTCAATCTAATCACAAAGAGGGAGAAATGAAGATTTCTTAATGCTGCATATTCTTTTAATTTATGACACAAATTTGGGTGGAGAATTTATTTTCATTTATTGTGTATTAATTAAAACTTTAAAAGATGTTAATTTCGGTATGTTTAGGGTTAACAAAATTTATTAAGTAAACGATTGTTTTGAAATTTGAATTCTAAAAGTTTGTTCATTTTTACTTTATTTCTTTCCATTCATTTTGCAACTTCATTTTCTGAAACGTCATTTCATTTATTTCTAATTAATAGCGGTCTCTCTTTTCAAATCTCTTTGACCCTAAACCTAACTCTAACCTTACAAATAAGATATGACGCAAATGAAACCACAGCCTCCATTCTAATCTTCTTCTTCTTTTTCCTTTTTTTTTCTTCAAATCTCCTTATTATCTCTCATTTTAATTTTTCCTTCCTCTTCAAATATTCTTCTTCTTCAAATTTTCTTCTATTTCAAACTTTCTTCTTTCTTTTCAAATCTAGATCTTCTCTTCCATTTTCAGTTCTTATTTTAATCCTTTTCTTTTTCAATTCTTCTTTTTCAGATCTTTTTTTTTCAAACCTTTTAAAAATACATACATTCATATAGTAAGGAGGAAAATTAAAGTAAATCGAAATAAAAGAAAAATTATGGAACAAAGCTAGCAATCAAGAAGAAGCATACGCGTTTTCACGTGGGAAGAGTGGATGTGGCACGGTATTTTATTTTTGTTTAATTTATTTTGTAAATCTCGATTTCAATTAGTTCTAATAATCATAACTCATACATACGAACTCCGTTTCACGCGCGGTTTTCTCCGCTAGGTTCGTATTGAGATCTCGGACACTTTGACGCTGGTTTGGGCGAATTTGGAGACGGTCAAATTTTGGGTTTAAATTGGATTTAAATTCAATTTAAATTCAAAAGGTGAGTGTTTTAACCCACTCACAACTTCTAAAAATTCTTATGTTCGTTAAATTGATTTGTGATGTGTTTAGAAATTTATTTATGACTGTTTGGCATGTTTTAATCATCATCTCATTAAATTGCATTTTATTTCATTAAATTGTTATTTATTTATTGCGTATTAACTGCCAGTTATATTTATGTTTATTTTTATTGCATATTAGCTGCCAGTAAATTTATATTTACTTTTGCATATAAACTACCAATTAACAGTTATTAAATTTATTTTTGAATATAAACTGATAATTGATACCAGTTATTTATCACCTGTTATATATTGATGTTTTGCTTAAATTGGATGATGATTATAAATAAATGTTTGATGATGGATGTTTGGTGAATGGATGATGTGTCCTATATTTCAAAAATCTACAAGTTATCATGCATTTCAGTTCATTCAGGATTGCGGTTTGAAATGATATACAACCGCATTTTTATTTTTAAATTGCGGATTGAAATGATAAATATCCGTATGACTTGACCATAGGATAGAAAATTTTATACAGGCACCGCGGTATATATATGTATATATAAAATTATTTTTGAAATAATTTCTATGGTTTGGATAGAATGCGGTTTAATAAATATTAATTTTTATCTTATGTAAAATCTTATTTTGTATACATACATAGTTGAATTATTGAATTTAAGCTATGAATTTGTTAAATAAAATAAATAAGTTGAATAGTGGAGTTTTAATGATTTAAATCAATTAAGATTAGAAGGTAAATTGGAATTTATTTGGAATTGAGCTTTTTTAAAAAATTTAACTCCACAAGTTGGTGTAAACTTATTAAACTTAGAAATTTTAAAAGGTATGATATTTATAACTGGATTTTTATTCAAAATAAATTAACTGAATGTTTCTAGTATAAATAAATTGAAGGAAATGATTAAGTTGTTAGTAAATGGAGTTTTATTTTAAATGATTTTTGATTTATTATGTAAACATTTCAAAACTAAATAATAGAAAAATGTATTGTTGAATATAAATTTCCAACCTTAAGTTTTGAAATTGTTAAATACTCAAAGTTAGAAATTTATTGAAATTGAAGTGGTTTATTCAACTGAAAATGAATTTAAAATTTATGGTTTTAGACTGAAATTTTAAATAAATAAATTGTAAAGTCGCGGAAATTATTTTTCTTCTATAAAGAAATTTTGAATTCAACTATTTTATTCTATACTGTTTGAATATCCAAACCATTTAAGTTGGAAGTTATGGTTTTAAAGCTGTGGATTTCGAAGTATTATGTTTTGAGGATTTAAAATTTGAAGGTATGATTTCGAGATATTATAAATTTAAAGTGGTATGGTTTTAGAAAAAAGATATATTTGAAATGATATCAATATTGATTGGGTTTTTAAATATATAAATGATATCTTATTTATATAGTTTGAAAGAGGTATTATATTTTGGTTTTAAAGAATAAATTATTTTAAAATAACCGCGGTATTATAATAACGTTTGGTTGTTGAAGAGACCGGGATCGGAAGTTGTCATACTCTCTGCCAACTCCGAAAACCACTTTAACAACCGCGTACGCGGTGGAGATTCCAGAATGAAGTAGGTTGGTGACGGCGTTTCCTATAAGGTAAATACGTGGACCCAACTCCCGTGAGTTGGCATAAGGTAGCTAAAACAGGAGCGATTCTCGGGCCAATGAGGTCATTCCTCTGATCGAACGCACTCCTTCGATACTATACTCTGACTTTGGATTGATTCGGTGGCCACTATTGATTTCTTTGATTTTGGGGGTGTTTGTTCGAGCTGGGCGGTAGCTGCGGCTATGCATTACCATCAGCCCGGATGCGTAATTGGTATATCTACCCTGGCATTGCCTAGTTGTGCCGTGTCACCTACCCTAGCGCGCCTTATACGATTTTGGTTTTGTACCATACCTATGGAGTGCCCTCTGACGACGCCTAGTACGGGGGAGATTACGGTACTGTATAGACTATGGGAATATATAACTGTGTTAAGGTGGAAAATGTAAAGCCTTAACGCTATTTAAAAGTAAGTTTATTTTACAAATAGACACTATTATAATAGCGCAATATACTACATAGTAAATAGTTTAACGGATCCTTAGGAGATGTAAATCCCGAGCATCTCTTGAGTTACTGCACTCATATTTATTCTTGTTGATTTAACTTACATAAGATCTTTTAGTTCTGACTCGAGTGTTTTGTCTTTTCAATTCGCTCGGGTCAGTCCGAGCGTTTCAGGATTTGGAGATTTTATTTGGAGGACGAAGATGAAGATTTGTAGTATTATTATCTACTATATTATTCCACTACACTCAATATTGTTCCGCTGCATTGTATTGGTATGTGTAACTCTGATATTCATTGTGTAAGTAAAATCAAATATTTTGTAAAACAGCTTCATGAACTGTATATTTGATTATTATATTTTATCCTTCCGTTGTGAGATTCTGTTTTGTTTTTATTTCTTTCTTTCTTGTTTTCTTATTTACCCCATAACAATCCGCCTTTCCGTATGGTTTGGCATGTGTGTCGATTTAAAGCGTGCGAAAAGGCGGGACGTTACACCCAACATGCTTGTTTTTCCTATAAATACAAACCATATGGCAACAATAACATGACCTTCTCCCTACTCTATCTTCTTCACTTTGGATATAGGGACTCATTGCTCTTCAACTTCTTCCTCCCTCACAATAATCACAAAGGCAGCTACTCATGGCAGTTTTTGGACTTAAAACTTGTTATACCCGTGTATTAGTCACTTATTCTCTCTCTAATCTTTTGTAATCTCGTACAAACACTACCGAATCTACAATCAACAAAGCTATAAAGCGGACGTAGTCCAAAGATTGTCAAACCTCTATAAAAATCTTATGTCTCTCTACTTTATTTCTATAATTCTTAATATTATATGCGAGATCCAGGTCTCACAGGTTTCATACAAACTATTCTTAGGTGTTGATCCATTTTGATGTTAATAATAGTTCAATTCGAAGTCATAGTCTCTAATCAGAGCAGTTCAGTTAATAATAATTGCTATTATTGAACTAAGGAATTTGTATTTGGATTATATAGGTTGAATAGATAATAGTGGAATTTTGATTAAAATCAAATTTCATAAGTCCTGATGTGATATAGTTTTGACGAAGAGAATTAGTGTAAATAACTGTCACAAATGAGGATAGCTTAAAATGGTAAAATCGGTTTACCAAAATTGTGTAAGCGATAAATTCGATCATACTTTAACACCACTAGTTCTCGTGTGAATGTTAGTATATGGATTGTTCAATATTAATCGCTGACTGAATTTACACCTATAAATGCATAACCGCAATGTTGAATACCTCGAATAATACCATTTAATAAAATTATAATTGTTATATATTAACTAGTATTTATGAAATATTAATTATAAAATTTTATTTGAATTAGTATTTAATATAGTATGTGTATAAAAGTTATATATGTACATAATATGATATTAATAAACATTTAAATTAGACTTAAAATATGCAAATATTGATCGTGTTTGGAAATGTGTGTAGTCTTGTTAGCCTACTAGTTTGGCCAGCCAGTTTAGAAGGGGCCAAGGTATGATATTTTACTTGCAAATATGGGTTTGAATTGGTTTAAAGAGAGGTAAAAGTGAGATCTAGAACTCCTCCTTTCTTTTCCTATATAAACTCAACACCTCTGTCATTTTCTTTCTTATTCTCTAGTATCCTCTTCCATGAAGTTTGGTTAAAAATCTAAGGACCTTCCTCTCTTTAATTCAAAAAAAAATTAAATCAAATAAATCTTGTTTAAGGTGTAGTGTTCTCTTTTTGTATTTTGCATATTTTGGAGGCATATAGATTAGATTTATATACGAAGTTTGATTCAATATTCAAGATGAAAAATTAAAGCTTCGAATTTGGCAATTATTTTGTAATTTCAATTATGTACATTCATCTATGTTAGAATGTTAGATTAGATCTATATCGTTATCATGAATTTATAGACTATGCTTAATATTTGATTTATAAATACATACATACACACACATACATATATACGCATAAATATAAGGTAAATTATAATTTATCTATATTGCAGATCTTTAATTATATCATGTATAAATAACAAATTTAAATTATTAAATGGCTTCATTCGAAATAAGAATAAAAACAAAAGAGGAATTTTTGGCTTTGATCAAAATAAAAAGGTATTTTTGGCTTCGGCAAAAATTGAATAAAGGGATTTTTGGCTCTGGCCAAAAATAAAAATAAAAAAGCAACTTTTTTATGGCTTCGACAAAATCATAAAAGTTTGTTGTTAATAATATATTATTTATATTTGTAGATTAAAGTTTTACAAAATAAATTTTAAAATTATTTTCAAATATTTTAAATGTTTCATGTCTAAACATATTAATATTAGAATTTGAAATTTGAAATAGAAATGGATTTCTCTTTAAATCTAGATTTTTCTTAAAATTGAGTTATATTTTATAAATTATTATTTCATAATAAATTTTAAAACTATACGTGTAAGTGTGTGTATACTAAATGAACCCACACACACACACACACACACACATATATATATAAGTATTTATATATTTTATGCCTATATATATTTAAATACATTAGCATTTCAAATTTAAAACTTGAAGTAGAATTTTATTCTAGATTTAAGTTTTGTTTTAAAATTATATCCAAGATATTTTATATTATTCAAATTGTTTGAATTAGTCAACATCTTATAAATCGATGCCATTAAAATATGAACTTACATACATACATATATATATATATGTATGTATGTATGTATGTATGTATATGTACGTGCGCGCACATATATGTATATTTATCTATAACTATTTATTACAATAAGTTAAATATGGACAACGAATACGTGTATAAAGGAGAAATGTGTCCATTGCAGTGTAAATCTCAGCGGTTATTCAATTTTTATAGCAAATAAATAAGTGGGCATGCCCGCTTGGACATCCCTATTTCCTTTGGCGCATATACCACAACGGTACGCCTCCTCATCCAACCCAACATGTATAGCAGCAATTGGAGCCAATGTGTCATCTCTATTTAAGGCACGACCCATCTGATTGCACCTCACCTACTGGCTTAGCCAGGCTCATTCATAATATACCTTATGTACTTTGATAAGATCGATGGTCGATCTCCTCTCGAGTAGTAAGTGGCAAGGTCAAGGCAGATTATTCTACGAATTTAGTGTCCCTCGATGGTCACATGGCTAGCCAACAAGCTACCAAAATAGCCTCCTCATTTGCTATCATCTTTTTGTTGGCCTACCTCTGCCCACAAGAACACCCTAGCTTCCCTCAACCACGTCTATAAGCATCAAGCCTTCCCGATATATGAGATGCCTCACCTATGCCATTTCTCCAAAAGGCAAGCATTCATTGGCATGGCTCATCTGACAAGACGTCGTTATGCAGAAACCCCTCTATGTACTTAGCTGACATCCTAGTACCTCTACTACAGCCACCCTTACTCCTACATCATCTGCCATGTTTTAAAGGGCATTTTCACAGTGTAATCTAGCAACTATCTACAACCATACCCTACAAGCTACCTAGCATCCCAAATGGCATGATCATCAAGCATATATCACCAATAGCGGCCCAAAGCATTTCCTGGGCTTGTTTAGACCAATCTCAATCATCCGAACACAATGTTCGGCTAATATAAATACATCATTCATTGCACTTCACATGGGTAAGAAAAACATTTGGCTAAAAAAAGAATACCTTTGTACCTTTTGTCACTTTATTGTAATTTAGGCTATTGTAAACGAAGAAGTGTAATAAAAGGCTCCATAGAGCGGTCATAGACAACCTTTGGTCGATCAACTCTAAACCGTGGTCTCTTTATCTTTTCGCATATTACTGTCTTTTCATTTCTCCATTTTTAAAGGAGATATTATCCGTCAATCCTTTCTAATATACCCCCACGAGCATATTTTTGAGGTTGACTAATAATCTAGTAAACATTTTGGTGCTAGAAGGAGGACCTACCCCTGAGGCTCTCGTTTTTCCTTCACTTTCCCCTTGAACACCTATTCTAGTTTGTTACCATGGAACCGACTCTAGGCTATAAGGGTAATAACTCCAACGAACATGAAACTAATGGTAACAGCAATGCAAGTGTTGCTTACCCTATCCCTAGGCTAAACATGTACATATGGTAAACCATGGTGCAAAGAATGAAGAACATGGGTTTTGACCTGTGAAATAGAGAGTCTGAGGACAAGATTGGACACTCGGACAACAGTCATCTTTTCCTCACCAGTCCCCCCAATGGCAGAACAAACTCCATAACCCACCCCTCGAATCATGTACAACCTTATGAGCACCGTCAAAGCTCTAGAAAGGGTAGTTCTGGAAACTTTACCCTGGGAGGCTCGTTTCCACCACAGGAATGCTTGTGTCATTCCGACATAAGAGGACGTCCATTATATCCCAGTACCGAAGTCACTGTTACACAATCGATCTGCTTCGACAAAGAGTTAATCCTCTTTCCATTGCTTGTGGGTGGCAGATGGGAACCATAGTATCCATTTTAAACATTTCAATGGTGGAGGGTAAGGTAGGGCCCCAGGACCTAGAGAACCATCAGTTCACACCTAACCTCAATTGGACGAACCTAGCCCAAATCCTAGGAAATACGATCTTATCCGCCTAGGTCCCCATTTGTTCTTAGAAGCAGGTCTCATACATCAACTAGATATCATCATTCTCCTTTGTTGTATTATCACCAAAGATCTCCAATAGCAAATAGATAGCCGAGAAGCCTCTTCCTATGAGGCATCGTCGTCATTTGAGACATGTAGAATATAACCTTCGAGAAGAAGTGACTGCTATGCGTCAATAGATGTATATGATTCAAACAAGAATGTATGATAATGAAGGAGGGCCAGATGATAAGAATGGAGACCCATTCGACAAAGAGATCCTAGGCGCACACATTCACCGCAGGTATGTACTGCCACTCATGGATAAATATGATAGGAACACCGACCTATCCAATTATATCACCGCATTCAACTCGGTAATGCAAGCTGGTTAGATCTCCAATCATGCTATCTCCTACTTCTCTTCACGCTGACTGGGCTAGTGTCCTGCTGGTTCCTTCACTTGCAAGTTGGTAGTGTTCACTCATGGACCCAATTATGTTCCATTCAGGACCCACTTCATCACATCGAAACTAAGAATAATGATGGCCAGCGATCTAGGCAATATAAGGTAGGACCGAACAAATTGCACTGCTCGTACACTAACCGGTTTAATAAGAAATTAACGAGGGTGAGTGGAGTCGATAAAAATAGCTTGGAGGTAGCTCTTTTTTTGGGTGAAGTATAAGTCTCGTATGTTAAAGGAATTATAGAAGCATACCGCTTCATCCCTTATTGACTTCCTCCAAAGGGCGAACAACATCATGAGAGTGGTGGAGGCAGATATTTCTAACAGTGAAAATGAAGGTAGCCACAGGAACACAACTGGCCAAAGAGGGATAATCCCCGAAAGAATAGTTAGCACGAAAATAGCAAAAACTATGATGGAGGCACTTTAAGGCCTAATAGACTAGTTATGCAACCTTAAATCATGACATGAAAATTATCTATCTTACCATATATGACCACTTCGCATTTCAATGGCCTACCCCCACCTGGTAAGGGTAGAGGGAGGAGTACAAAGCAATGATAAATACATCGAATTCTACTAGTTCAATGGACATTTGACCAATAAGCTTCGGTACCTCAAAGATGAGATAGAATGACAAATCCACGAAAGGATATTGGTTCAATATGTTAGATAACAAGTAGAATAACGTAACCCTCGGCAAAATCCACCTACCCTGCCTTAATGAGAAAATGACAATAGTATGGTCACGATCAATACCGAAATCCTATTAATACCTAGTAGTTCATATGCAGCTAGCAGTAGTTGAGGGGCTTGGGCTCACTGTAGGAAAGAGCTCTTGGATTACGTTTATTCAGTAGATCTGTAGGCCCTAAAAGGTCCTTCGGGTTATAGAGGAATCCATTGATATTATGTTCATCTCAAAAGACAAGAGAGGAGTTGGCTTTCCCAACCTTGACTTTATGGTCATTTAAGTCAGCATGGAAAATACAAAGGTATATTGGATCTTCATTGACGGTGGAAGCTCCGTTAATGTGATATTTAATTTTTTTGATAGGATGAAGCTTCCTACCTATAACCTTGCTCCCTATGCATTCCCCATTCATGAGTTCAGAAGCATTGGCATAGTACCTATGGGGGTTACTTCTAATATTGTCACTTTCAGTAAGGAGTTCCTGGTGGCAGAGATCTATGTTGAGGTCGCTGTGGTAGACTGTCAATTCATAAATATATCTTAATGTGTAGACTAGGCCTAGAAGAGATGGATGGGATAATAGGTTACCAATGCCTGATTATGAAATTTCCAACTGAGGGAGATGCAATATGTGTTTGAGGCGACCAACAAGCGTCGAGAGATTGTTACAGCATCACCTTACAACAAGAAAAGAAAGGATACTTATAGTGCAATAGGAAATGAAAACCATCGATAGTGACATTCCTAAGAGGATGCCCGGGCAGCTTTTCACACCCATCCGTGGTAGGGTCATCCCAGTTATTAAAAGCAAACCACACATGTTAATCACCGTCCAAAGCCAAAATGGCATAGCCAAAAGAAATAGTCTTTCCTTGGCATACCAGGAAGCTCCTCACTAAATAGAATGAATAGGCTCATTCTCGCTGGTACATGGAGCCAGAAGACACTATTACTCCTTCCCCTTGGGCATTTGTGGACTCATTTTTAGGATTTGGGGGCAGCATGTCCTTTCAGCTCAAACATAGGCTTAAGTTGATCAAGGATGTTTTTGAATGCACGATATACATATTAGCTAGTGTGACTTGGAAGAGAATGTTGAAGATGACAATGTTGACCCACTTGATCCTTAGATGGGGGATTTCAGTCTTGAAGGTGGGCCGACCATGCCACTCAAGCCGGTTTCTATTGATATTGACGACCCCAACAAGGTCTTCCATATAGGCAAAGATTTATCTCGAAAGTAAGAGACAAAATGGTTTATTTCCTAAAGGAGAGCAAGGATGTATCTATAGGATCGATTTCACCCTATAGGGGGGAAATAGGGCGATGCTATAAATTATAAAATTAATTGCGGAATTTTATAAAATATTTTCAACGTAGATATACCATAATTATAGCAGCACAAATAATAGCAGAATAATAAATGCAGAAATAGAACGACACAGAATTTACCCAGCTTCGGCAAAACCCTACCTACGTGCTGCCCTAAGGCTTCTACTAGAAATTAAGCAGTCATACGCTTACACACGTAAACTCACGACACCCGCTATCGACTAGCCTTAACTCTACGCTCAAATCCCTGCCACAACTCAGCCACTAAGTTGCGAATTCTCAAAATACGCCACGTATTTTGTTCCCTAGTCACACGACTAGAAATTACAATTGTTTAAATACAAATTTAAAACAATAATTTAAAAAAAACTAATTTAAATCAAGCCCAATAAGATGAAAAAGGTCGGCCCAATATAAGTAATAAAATATTATCCCTTTCTGTTTATTCTTCGGCCCCTCCTTTTTTGTGAAAAATGTTGCTTTGCTCGTTCGTTCAGAAGTTAGGGTTCCAGGAAATTGAGCCGCCGCTTCAATTGATCGTTCGATTATACAATCTTGCTTTGGTTGCTTAGTCGAATGATTGTCTCTTCAATTTTTGCACACGGCTGCTCAATTTGATCGTGTTCGGCCATAATGGTATGTGATTTGTTCTTTTTGCTTTACTGGTTGAATGCTTGCTCGAACTCGATCAATGATTCGAGTTATTGATATAATCTTCTCTGTTGTTGCTTGAACTCCAATTCTTAAATTTGCCGATGATGTTCATCGTTTTTATAGGGTTCGAAACCCTTGATTTTCGTTCGTATACATTTATTTGAATTTGTCAATTTTTTATCTCGGTCGTTCGATTTTGTTTTGATGTTGATGATTTCCCTGACTTTGTCAATTTCGGACAATTTGATGATGGCTTTTTTATCACGGCGTCGAATTGCTTTCGTGACCGCCACAGCTTGTTTGATTCGGTCATTTGTGACTTCGGTCATTTGTGACTTCGGCACTTCTGTTCATCTCTGTAGCGTACTTGACTTGTATCTACTATTGCATGACTTCGACATTTATCATGAAACTTCATTGACCTGTACACTTGTTGTTGCTTTATGTTGTGCTGTTGTGCTTTGTTCGAACTTGTACCCTGGTTATTTTGAAACTGCTACCTCGTTTATGTTTTGTTCATCACTGTTCCAGTTTGGATCTTGTGAGTTTCATCCCTAGTCTGGTATACATGTTCACTTTGTTCATTTGAGTCAGTTTGCATTTGAATTGTATACTTGAGTCTTTTTGAACTGCTATCTTATATGTATATAAGTGCAGTCTTGAATCTTGTGCCATTTGAGGTGTGACATTGTGTACATGTTGCTGCATTTGCTTGCATATCCATCACTGCACCGTTCATTGTATGTTGAGGTTGTTGTTGACTGGTTTTTGACCATATGTTCTATACGCCTTATTCTGGTTCATGTATATGCTCCATTTACTTATATTCAGTTGATCTGGTTTTTGTTAGGTAGTTGCTGTGTCATTCATGTTTCCAGTTATGCATTCATACTTGGAAGTACTTGTCTGGTTCACATTGCTGGTGCAGCCTTTTGTCTCATTAATGCATTACATTTTTCTTTGCCTTCGAGTCTGTGTTGTTTTGAGTTTGGAGTTGAAATGGTCATGTGTACTCCCTATATATGTGCACATGTGTGTTTTGTCTGTAGTTCTTATGTCTGGTTCAGGTTGCTGTTGTAAGTTGCAAATGCATTTGTAGTTTAGTATGGACATGTGGTTCATTGTGTAGCCTTGTTTTGATTCCTTGATGCAGTCTTATTAACTTCGTTCGCTACCTGGTCGACATGTACTGTTGGCCTTTGGTGCACTTGCTCATCTCTGTTAGTTGCCATTTTGAACTGCTGCACTTGTTGCATTTGAATTTTATTCATGTCTTCACTATGTACATTTGTTTGCAGTGTCATCATGTTCACTTGGTGGCATTTAGTCCAGACATGTGTACATCACTGAACTTTTTGGTCGAGGCTTATTTTAGTTGTTTTGACCATTTTCTTGAACTTGAACCTGTGTTTAATCCAACTAATAGCTCGGGTTTGACCTTGTGCTCGTGTCGTGACTTTATTTATATTGGACTTGAGTTGAACCCGACTTTTCATTTGGGTTTGACCTGTGCTCACCTGTCCCTGTAATTTTATCAAGTGTATATTGGTGTGCATAGCCTTGTGGCATGTATAGTGATACACTGTGCATGTCACAAGTTGTTTGTGTATAATGAATTCAAATTTAAATGATGACGAACAACCCAAATTACTGTGGCAAATATTATTTTCAAAATCCACATTTTATTTTATACTGCAAAAATATTTCCTTTTCAATTTTACTGCGTCAGTATTTATTTTTGCAGATTGCTCAGATGCTGGATTCAATCTGGAATAAAGTTGTAGATAAACTACGAGTGAATGAGGGATATGTAGTAAGGTGTATTTGTAAATGATAAATTATGATGTAACCGAATTTGCATTGTATTTGTATATATATAGTGAGAGTTCACATTTGTACTATTCAAAATTGTAATAAATATTTGTTTGAATATCTATTTGAATTTAAATATTGTGTTTTTTTTATTCAGCAAATATTTATTTAATTATGTGAAACATTAAATAGTACATTAACAAATACATTTAAATGAATATATATATACATATGTTTATTATCATCAAACATATACTCGCATATTCAATAATCTCCCTCTTTTGATGATAACAAACATATATTTAAGATTTTGAATTTGTTAAATGTATTTGATCATTCAATTTTCTTCCCCTATTTGAATGCTTCCTCTCTACACAAAGCTCGCCCTTCATATATGCATACAATTAAAAATATGCAAATGAGCCTAGATGCAAATAAAAAATATTTGACCTTTACTTGCTTTTATTTGACAAAATCTTAACTTTTCTCTCCCTCTTTTGTTATCAGCAAAAGAGTAATAGTGTTAGAAAAATAGAGATAAAGATATAGATATTAATACAACACTAAAACTCAATCGAATATAAAAATTAAATTTCAATAAAAAATCAAACAAAAATCATAAATACTCTATTAGGCGCATATTCCACCTTTAGAATGATGGGAATAATGTCATCGTATAAAACCATACATGTTGAAACCTCGTTTACGATGCTTCATATATTTTTTAACTACGACAACTATATACAATACTAACATACTTATGCAGGGATATTCAAGACTGGAATCATATAATCTTCATGCTGCATACATGTTGTTTTGAGTCATTGTTTAGAATTAACAATATTGTTGAAATCTCTCCTTTGAATATATATACATATATATACACCTACTTAAATCTCTCTAACCCAATGTTAAAAATAAAATTTCAGGTGAATTTCAGACGTCTGAAATAACCTATTCAGATGTCTGAAACTGTAATTAAATTTAAAATTTAAACAACATTTAGACGTCTGAATAGGGTATTTCAGACGTCTGAACATAGGCAAAAATAGCCTATTTCTTTTCTGACTTGCACGTTTCAAACTTCAGAAGTCTGAAATTTATTTTCAGACGTCTGAACAACATCAACTGCTATATTTTTGAAAAGACATTTCATTTTCATGAAGAGTTACAACCATTTACTAAGAGATACATCCATACTCTTTCACGATAACTTTTCACGAATGATTACAACTCTTTATACTCTATATAAACATATTAGAATCATTTGTTTAAATCACTGAATTGATAAAAAGCTTTCTGTTTCTATACTACACTGATTCTAACATTTTGAGCATTCAAATTTCTATATAATCATTCATTTCTTCCATATTTTTCACATACACACATATATATCAAAAGGGAAAGATTATAGGAAGATTGTACTATCAAGAGACAAATTCGTGTTATTGAGAATACACTGTGTCATATACTTTCTATATAAGTTGAAGTCCTGTTATGTTGTTCAGGAAAGTGAAGTCCTCTTCGGCTGTTGAGGCGAAATCATGTTCTGCTGCTCAGGTCCCTTGTTCGGCTGTTCAAGGGTTGTTGTAAACCTGTTCCTCCAGGTTATGTGAGGATTGTTGTTAGTGAAATTCCAAAAGGAGTCTGGGACTGGACGCAGAACGGGAAGTTCAAACCAGTATAAAAATTCCTGGTGTGCTTGCTTTATTTTTTCTTATTTACTCTGCTACAGTAACTTTGTTTTATTTCTGCACTAGTAAAGTATAATTCCATATAGCACGACCCGCACAGTGATTTTCATTTGGTATCGGAGCAGGTTCTCTTATAACCATTACAAAGTTATCTAATAATTTGCTAAGATGGAAAACAACACCAGTACTGTTAACACTAGTTTTATTGAAGGTCAATCTACTGCACGACCTCCACTATTTAATGGTATGAATTACAATTATTGGGCAACTCGAATGCGTATTTATATGAAAGCGAGTGGTTTTGACTCATGGAATATTACTCAAACTGAATATAACATTCCTACAACAGAATATTCTACATGGTCAAACATAAAAACTAGAAGCGACTGCTAATGCCAAAGCTATGAATATGTTATTTTGTGCTTTAGATAGAAATGAGTTTAACCGTGTTAGCATGTGTACAACTGCTTATGAAATATGGAGAACACTTAAAGTTACTCATGAAGGAACTAACAAGGTTAAACAAAGCAAAATATCCATGCTCAAAAGTCGATTTCAAAATTTTAGAGTGAAGCAGGATGAATCTATAAACGATATGTACTCTAGATTTCAAGATATATATCATTCATTACTAGGACTTGGAGAAAAGTATTCTGACTTTGATATTGTTTCAAAATCCTTAACTCTTTAACTGATGAATGGGAAAGAAAGGTCTAAGCAATTGAAGAGGCTAATGATCTTTCTACCATGAAACCAGAAGAGTTAATAGAAAATCTAATGTCCTATGAAGTGAATTTGCAGGCTAAAAGAGTACAAGCACAAGATAAAAAAAAATGTCATTCCATGCTGAAAAAGAAGAATCAGATTCGGATGAAGAAGACTTAGCATTCATTGCTAAAAACTTTAAAAAGTTTGTTAAGTACAGAAAAGGAAATCAAAACAACGGGAAAAGGAACTTCAACAACAATTCAAATATGCCATCTTCATCTATACTAGAATGCTTTAACTGTCACAAGAAAGGACACATGCAAAAGGATTGTCCAGAACAAAAGAAGATATATCACAATAAGAATAGAAAAGACAAGTCTAAAAGAAAAGCATTTTCAGTGACATGGGATGACTCAGATTCTTCTTCTTCAGAAAGCAGCAGTGATGGTGAGAAAGAACAGCAAATGTTTGTTTTATGGCTATAGGAAATGAGGTAAATGATCTTACTTTTGATGATATGATTGAAATTAATTCAGAACTTCTTGATAATTTAAAAACATCAAAAGAAAATATAAAGAAGCTCTAGAAAATCAGAAGAAAGCAGAATTCGAGAGAGATATGCTTAACGATGAAAATAAAATACTAGAAGAAGAACTTGGAAAACTTCAAGATAGCTTCTCTAATGATAACTCTCAACTTACTTTATTGAGTCAAGAAATTGAAACTCAAAAGGAAAAGAATGATTCTCTTGCCTCTGAAAATCATGAGCTAAAAACTAAGATCAAAATGATAAAATTAGATAATACTTGTCTTAAAACCAAGTTAGATAATATTACTATAAATATATCTTACTTTAATAAAGGTAGAGAAAATCTATCCAATATTTTTGAAAATTCTCAATCCACTTCCAATAAGAAGGGACTAGGATACTCTAAGAAATTAAAATCTCCACCTAAAAAGGAAATTAAGAGAAATATTTCTTATACTAATACTTATCCAAAAAGGAAAAATAATTCTAAAATCATAAAAATATGGGTTCCTAAAACAAACAATAGTTTGATTAGGAATAAATATATAAATATTTTTTTGGAAACTGTTCATAGAAATCAAAATTATATTTTTAAGGGGGATACTGAACCTACTTGGGTTTGGTTTCCTAAGACCTAACTCTTAGGACCCTATCACAAAGTGGGTACCAATGTTATTCTTATTTTTTTGTAGGACCCACTTATAAAGAGAGGAAAATGGATACTCGACAGTGGTTGCTCAAAACATATGACTGGAGACAAAAATATGCTATCAAACAACATTTACTCAAATGGAGGCTCTGTCACTTTTGGAGACAATTCCAAAGGATATATCATTGGAAAAGGCGACATCAGTAATGTAGGTACATCTGATTTACCTCTTATTTCTAATGTCTTATTAGTCAAAAATTTAAAACACAATCTCTTAAGTATCAGCCAATTGTGTGACAAAGGTTTCAAAATATCTTTTTTCTGAAAATAAATGTAGCATTTTTGATAAAAATCAAAATCTTATATTTGAAGGAAATAGAGACAGAAATATCTATATTTTGAATATGAAAATCAATCATAATTCAGATATGTGTTTAATAGCTAATGAAAATGATCCTTGGCTATGGCACAAAAGATTCTGTCATATCAACTTCAAAACTATAAACAAACTTTCTAAAAATGATTTAGTCAGAGGATTACCAAAAATGAATTTCAAGGTCAATCATATTTGTGATGCATGTCAATTAGGAAAATTAACTAAATCATCTTTTAAATCTAAGAAAGTTATTTCTACTTTACAACCACTTGAATTACTACACATGGATCTATTTGGACCAACTCAAGTTCAATCCATAAACCATAATAGATATGTTTTTGTAATTGTAGATGATTTTTCTAGATATACTTGGACCATTTTTATAAAAAATAAAAGTGATACGTTTGAGCAGTTTAAATTTTTTGTCAAACAAATTCAAAATTTAAAAGGTTTAAAAATAAAGAATATAAGAAGTGATCATGGAGGAGAATTTGAAAACGAAGTTTTTGATCATTTTTGTAAAAAGAAAGGAATTTTTCATAACTTTTCGTTTCCTAGAACTCCACAACAGAATGGGGTTGTAGAACGTAAAAATAGAACTCTACAAGAATGCGCACGAAGTTTGTTAAGTAGAAGCACTCTTCCAAAACATTTCTAGGCAGAAGCTGTTGCAATTGCTTGCTATGTTTTGAATCGTGTTTCTATTCGACCTCTAACAAAAAACACTCCTTATGAACTTTTTACTGGAAGAAAACCAAAGATTTCATATTTTAAAGTGTTTGGTTCAAAATGTTTTATATTAAATACAAAAGATCAGCTTGGAAAATTTGATGCGAAATCTGACGAAGGAATCTTTCTAGGATATTTAGATCGTAGCAAAGTTTATCATGTATTTAATAAAAGATCAAATACTGTTGAAGAAACGTTACACGTATCTTTCGATGAAAATGTTCTTCAAAAACCAAGTATAAAAGATGATGAAGATTTTCCAGATAACATTACAAATACAGAAACTATAAATCTTGAAAATGATGAAAACATAGTTGACAATAATGATGAATTAAGATCTTCACCAAAACTATTACGAGATCATCCTGTTCAAAATATTATTGGAGAAATGAATTCAAATGTTCGAACTAGAAGTCAACTACATCAAATGGGCCACGTAGCATTCCTTTCTAATATCGCACCAAAGAATCCCAAAGAAGCTTCCACAGATGACCACTGGATAATTGCAATGCAAGAAGAGCTAAACCAGTTTGAACGCAATGAAGTTTGGGAATTAGTTCCTAGACCAAATGATCAAACTGTTATTGGAACGAAATGGATCTACAAAAATAAAGCAGATGAACAAGGTAACATCACTAGAAATAAAGCAAGACTAGTTGCACAAGGATACAATCAAGAAGAAGGGATTGACTATGAAGAAACGTTTGCTCCAGTTGCAAGACTAGAAGCAATACGAATCTTATTGGCCTATGCATGTTTTCATAATTTCAAACTTTATCAAATGGATGTTAAAAGTGCTTTTTTGAATGGTTATATAAAAGAAAAAGTATATGTTGAACAACCTCCTTTATTTATTCACGAGAAATTTCCTAATCACGTTTATAAACTTAAGAAAACTCTTTACGGTTTAAAACAAGCACCACGTGCTTGGTATGATCGATTAAAGACTTATCTAATTTCTTCGGGATTTCTAATTGGGAAAGTTGATCAAACACTTTTTATTAAACATTCGAAAAAGGATATTTTAATAGTTCAAATTTATGTTGATGATATCATTTTTGGTTCTACTAATGATAAATTATGTCAGGACTTCTCCGAAATAATGACCAAAGAATTTGAAATGTCTCATATGGGAGAACTAACATATTTTCTTGGTCTACAAATTAAACAACTTCAAAGTGGTATTTTATTAATCAAGAAAAATATTGTAATAATTTAATCAAACGATTCGGAATGGAAAATATTTCTGCCAAACCAACTCCAATGAGTACAACAACACATCTTGAAAAAGATGACAATGGAAAAAGTGTTGACCAAAAACTATACCGAAGCATGATTGGATCATTACTATATTTAACTGCAAGTCGTCCTGACATAATGATGAGTGTTTGTCTGTGTGCTAGATTTCAAGCCAATCCAAAAGAATCACATTTAAAAGAAGTAAAACGGATATTACGTTATCTTACATGCACAAAGGATTATGGTCTGTTCTATCCTAAAGAATGTCCATTCGATTTAGTTTCATATACTGATGCTGACTTCGGTGGTTATCGAACAGATCGAAAAAGTACTAGTGGTACGTGCCATTTTATTGGAAAATCACTCGTATCTTGGTTTAGTAAGAAACAAAACAGTGTTTCTCTTTCTACATGTGATGCAGAATATATTTCTGCTGCTTTGGCGTGTACTCAAGTAATTTATATGCAACAAACACTTAAAGATTTCAATATACATTTATCAAACTCAACTATATTCTTTTTTCTTTTCTTTTTTTGGCAAAGCCAGCGGGGTTATCTGGTCCCCTACCAGTTTATTGCAAAACAATAAATGTTACAACAGAAACAAAGAGATTACAAGGAAGGGTAAAGAACAACAAAAACATAAAAAAAGAAATGAAACGGTGATCAATCCCAAGTTTGCAGCAGAGCAGGGTTGAAAACAGTTTGACAGATCTTCAATTAGCAATAAATAGCATTCTTCACTTCATACCAAAGCTCATCCTCATTTTTTCTTTGATTTTCAAAAAATATTGCATTTCTTTCCCTCCAAATGACTATCATGTAAATTTTCAAGCACACAGCAAGCAACCTACCCATTTCATCTTTCTTCTTGGTAGAATTATAGAAAACTTCCCACACATCACCACTGTTAGCAGAAAGAAAACTAAGACAAATTTTAAACCCAATTCTTTGTATCTGAAATAGAAGAGCAGGGCATTCAAAGTAAATATGATGTGGAGACTCTTCATATAGGTCACAAAACAAGCACTCCATAGTGCAACCCATGCCATATTTGCTCAGAACATTTCTTGTTAGCAAGGCTTGGTTTATTACTTTCCATAGCATCAAGTTGTCTTTTGGTTGTGAATCAGATGACCAGATAACAGTGCTCCATTTAGATGCAGGCAAAGGAGTAGTGACAGTGACATAGTTGTAAACTCCTTTAATTGAATGAGGCTTCATATCCCAAACAACAATGTCATATTGAGTATCAGGTAGGTATAGTTGTTGCATTTTATTCCACAGTTGTCTTAAATATTGATTACTATTGGAAGGAAGCACAATTTTCCCATCATGAATATAATCAATGGCCTTGGCATCAATGTGTATACCAGACTGCAAAATCTGATAATAGTCACATAATGAAGATAAGATAAGACCTTTACTAACCCAGGGGTCATGCCAGAAACTGACAGAAGAATTAGCTTTGACAGGATATAAAATCATAGGTAGGATAACATTTCTCAAATTCAATAAATTTCTCCAAATCCAACTACTAGACAGAGGACTAACCATACACCAAAAATACTTATTCTTAATATTGTGTTGCCAGACCCAGTCAACCCATAAACTAGCTCTATTGTTGATTAAGTCATCAATATGTTTACTTATTGCTGCTAAATTCCACTTCCTGACATTTATAACCCCAAGACCTCCCATTTTTTAGAAGCTTCAAACTTTGAAAAGGAACAAGGCAAAAGTTTCTTGTTATGAATGCTTCCTGTCCAAAAAAATCTGTTCATTGCAGACCTGACCTGTTGCAATAGCCTTACTGGGAGAATCATAGCATGAGCCCAGTAAACAAGGGAGGAAAAAACAGTAGATTTAATAAGCACTAATCTACCACTTTGTGTCAGCTGCCTATTTCCCCAAGCATTCATAACAGAAGTGATTTTGTTGTAGAGAGGAAAACAGTCAACTTTTGTAATCCTTTTTGAAATTAATGGTAGACCAAGATACTTCATATCAGTGTCCATAGAAGAGAATCCACTTTATCTTTGTAAGGCAGTAGCTTGAGCATCACTGACTCCAGAAACCAACAAAGAAGATTTGTCTTGATTTATTTTAAGACCAGTCATAGTGTAGAAACTCAACTATATTCTGTGACAACTCAAGTGCCATTAATTTATCTAAAAATCCTATCAATCATTCACGAACAAAACATATTGACATACGTCATCATTTTCTTCGTGACAATGTTGAGAAAGGAATAATCAATCTGGATTTTGTTTCTTCTGAAAATCAGTTGGCTGATATTTTTACGAAACCTCTTTTAGAAAATATTTTTATCAAACTAATACGAGAGCTTGGTATTGTCTCTCTTAAAAATTTATAATTTTTTTTAAGATATTAAGAATTATAACTTTTCTTCATAATCTCTTAATATCGGTTAACTATTACTAAAATTTCATAACATTTAATTTGACTAGTATTAATTTGACTAGTATTAACATTTAGTTAGTTTCATAAGAATCTTCTTCTGTCTATAATATGTTGCAAGCTTGACATTTAATAAAAATGCTAGTTCCTAACATATTTGGTTATTCAAATAAAAGAACATAACTTGTTTCTAACATATCTGTACTTAATTTAAACTTTGTTTTCCACCTTTTAAACGAATGTATGGACATTGTTACCTTACATCTCCCATCCACACATTTCTTAACAACAAATTCTATATATAACCTATTCTCTTCTACTTATACGTTCAAACTTATCTCTATTCTTCCAAATAGTTTCTGTTTTCTCATTATCAAACAAAAAGGTTATTGCAATGGATTTCAAAATGTTTTATCATCTTGTCTCAATGGTTTACAACACCAACACTAACTCGGACAATACTCCTTCGAGTTATTCTGCGTCTTCTATTGAAATTTTAGCAACTCCAACACCACGTGAACAGGATAATCCTCGTCCTTCACGCGAACATTCTGGTTATACGCCAGAAAAGAAGAAATCTCGACGGTTTCTTTTCTTTGGATCTCCATCAACCAAAGAGAAAATATCCGAGATCCATCATTACCAAAAAGAACAGGTTGATTTGCAACGAGAGATGTATTATGAACAGAAAGTTAATGCTAAACGACTTAGTTTCATTGAACAAGTAGCATTAAAATTCTATGGTACATCTTCAAAGAAAGATGTAGTTCAACCCTCAACATCTCATCAAATAAATTCATCTGGATGGAATCCATGGGATCCGAGTCCACAACGTCCTCCAGTTTCTCCAAACTCTTGGGAACGTCGATCATATTGGTCTCCTTTGCAACCATACAAAGAAATAACCAAGATCGAACCGGAAGAATGCAAAACTACAAGCAATTCGGACAAATAACTTCTTGTTTATAAATATTCGTTAAAATGATCATATTTATATCTTGTAATTTCTTCAAATTATAATATAATTTTCTTCTTCCATTTTATTTAAAAAGATTTGAATATATGTCTGAATTTCAAAATTCAGACGTCTGAAGTCATTGTTTCAGACGTCTGAATATTCTAAGAAGAATATTTTTTCTTCACATTCAGACGTCTGAAACAAAAATTTCAGACGTCTGAAAATGGCCAAAATTGCACTAATTTCTTTCTGTTTCATTTTTATTCAATTCAGACGTCTAAAATTTCTTTTCAGACGTCTGAAATCTGGTATCTTTTCAAATTTTGAATTTCTGCACGAATTTCAATGCACCCACCTCTTTATTCCAATTGTCCTTTCCTTTCATGCCATTCTTCATCTTCCCATTTCAGTTTTACTTTTTCCCTTAAAACTTATTTCTTTCCATTCCTAACAATCAAATGGAACCAAAATCAAAGAGATCGAGACCATCATCTTCTTCCTCTACACCAAACATTGATCAGTTGCTATGGAATGAACAAGCTAGGCAGCGATTTGCTCAAATGAGTAGATCTAATTTTTTCCCAGGAGCCTTCATCAAGTTTGAAGAATTCAGCGCTTATCGTATTCATCAAATTGTAAGAGCTAATGGGTTAGAGTCTCTAGTTTCTTTTGCTGCCAACAATATCAAGATTAATCATCTTTTAGTTAAATTATGTTATGCAAATATGAATCTAGACCATCATACTCCTCACAATCGCAATGATTGTATTTGGACGTTGATTTGTGGGGTTAAAATATATCTACCTATTTCAAGACTTGGTGAAATATTGCATTGTCCATCAACCGAAAATGATTTAGATGAGATTGATGTGTCTTTAAACTTAGATGATAGAGATGAAGTCACATATCAATTTTTGAATGATGACATTACTCGACTAACTTCCATTCAACTTCGTCCTCAAGCTCGCATTCGACATAGGGCATTAATTCGATCCATTATTCCACGGACGGGAAGTTATGAGATTGTTAATAAAAGAAATTTCCAAGCCCTATATGCTATATACTCCGGTCAACCTATAAACTGGGCTCAAGTAATTTTAGAAAAATTCATGGATGTAAATCGTCGGAGACGATATAAAACTTTCAACTATGGAGCTTACATTATGAAAATTCTTCAAAATTTCAACATTCCGTTTCCCGAGTCCGAATTTTCTTCAATCAAAGAACTTGGGTCTAAAACATTGGGTCTTATGGGATTGCCAAAACATCCGAAAAGTTTGGCATATATCTCTCTTCAAGAATAGGTTGCAAATCGTGATCAAAACCGTCCACAACCTCGTCATCACACTTCTCATGCTCAACCAAGTGTTCCTCCTACGGAAGAAGAAGACAATGATGATATTGTAATTCTATCTCCCGACTCAACCTCAAGGAATGCCTTAGTTACACTTTCCCAAAATCAAGCAAAGCTTCACAACCGAATGGTCAAAATTGAACGGAAATCTGAAAAACATTTTAATTCCATTCGAGGCTTTTAAACAAAATTTGGGAACAAATTGGTTGTTCAACCTCATCATCTACTCAAGTTTACAACCCTGCTCCGTTTCAATGGTCATCAAGCTAAGGGAATAACAATGGTGATGATGATGTTAATGATGATGATGATGCCGTTGAAAGTGACTCAAGTCCTACTTTTTTTCTTTTGTTTATTCAAGTTTATTTTTGAACTATTATGATGGTTGTTATTTGTCATGAACTACTTATTATCTTCACTTATTTGTAATCTGTTTTAAATTCAAGTCTATTATGGTTAATCTTCTAAATTATTAGTTATCTTTTTGCAATGACAAAGGGGGAGAAACTTTTTGATGTTCATGCTTTTTGACAGGGGGAGTTTAGTATATAGTTGTCATCATCAAAAAGGGGGAGAATGTTGAAACCTCGTTTACGATGCTTCATATATATTTTATCTACGACAACTATATGCAATACTAACATACTTATGTAGGGATATTCAAGACTGGAATCATATAATCTTCATGTTGCATACATGTTGTTTTGAGTCATTGTTTAGAATTAACAATATTGTTAAAATCTCTCCTTTGAATATATATATATATATACATATATATATATATACACCTACTTAAATCTCTCGAGCCAATGTTAAAAATAAAATTTCAGATGAATTTCAGACGTTTGAAATAACCTATTCAGACGTCTGAAACTGTAATTAAATTTAAAATTTAAACAATATTCAAACGTCTGAATAGGGTATTTCAGACGTTTGAATATAGGCAAAAATAGCCTATTTCTTTTCTGACTTGCACGTTTCAAATTTCAGAAGTCTGAAATTTATTTTCAGACGTCTGAACAACTTCAACTGCTATATTTTTGAAAAGACATTTCATTTTCATGAAGAGTTACAACCATTTACTAAGAGATACATCCATACTCTTTCATGATAACTTTTCACGAATGATTACAACTCTTTATACTCTATATAAACATATTAGAATCATTTGTTTAAATCACCGAATTGATAAAAAGCTTTCTATTTCTATACTACACTGATTCTAACATTTTGAGTATTCAAATTTCTATATAATCATTCATTTACTTCCATATTCTTCACATACACACACATATATATCAAAAGGAGAAGATTATAGGAAGATTGTACTATCAAGAGACAAATTCGTGTTATTGAGAACACACTGTGTCATATACTTTCTGTATAAGTTGAAGTCCTGTACTGTTGTTCAGGCAAGTGAAGTCCTCTTCGGCTGTTGAGGCGAAATCCTGTTCTGCTGCTCAGGTCCCTTGTTCAGCTGTTCAAGGGTTGTTGTAAACCTGTTCCTCCGGGTTAAGTGAGGATTGTTGTTAGTGAAATTCCAGAAGGAGTCTGGGACTGGACCTAGAACGGAAAGTTCGAACCAGTATAAAAATTCCTGGTGTGCTTGTTTTATTTTTTCTTATTTACTCTGCTACAGTAATTTTGTTTTATTTCTGCACTAGTAAAGTATAATTCCATATAGCACGATCCGCATAGTGATTTTCAATACAGATGTGTCTATTTGTGGTATATTTATATAGGATTTTAAATATCTACCAACCATGCATAACTGTTAGGGCATTTAAATGAGATTAGTAGTATTCCAATTTTAATTTAAAAAAATGAATTCAAGTATCTTCTAACCATGCATAACCGTGAGGACTTTGCAATGGGATTAGAATCAACTAGTTTATTTAATAAATCAATTTTTATATGCATTCCGTACATGCATAACTGTGAGGACTTTTAAATGAGCATGGAAGCACATAGTCAAAAATTCCAAGTGGTTTACCCATGCATAACCGTGAGGACTTTTAAATGAGAGTGAATATTTTGGTTTTATTATTATTATTATTATTTCATTTAAAAAAATATAAAATGAAAAACGAATGATTCCTCTTTAAATCACCACATATCGACATACTATATTGGATTGTGATGAATGATGGTCGATAGAAAATGATAGAAATAGAAATGATCATAGAATTTTTACCAACAAAAAGAGTTTATAACTCTTGTTTAAATTTATAAAGAAATTTACTAATTATACCGTCTCAAGTTATAATATATGATTAATATCAACACTCGTCGCTTTTTCAATTACTATTTATCTTTTTGATAATTAATAGGGAGTCAGATTAGTCACTGTAGTCATTTAAAATCAAATTCAAAAATAATTATAAAATCAATTTTTCTAAAAATGACTAATCTGAAAACAAAGTCAAAAATGATTTTCTAGAAGGGGTTTTATAAGTAAAATGTCCGCTAAATTGAAAATTATTTGAAATGAAAAATATGCATATATTTTCTTTGAAAAAACGATGCAGTTACTAAATGTCTCAGCATAAATCACGTTCCACTAGTAATTTTTCTATCAACTAGATGACAGTGTAATCTACATCTGAACTTCTCTTTCACTCAAGATTATCACTAATTGAATATTATATGTGACGACCCAGAATTTTTGGTCTTTGAATTTGAAAATATTTAAGTGATTTTAAATATTTGAATGATGGTTTAGCCTGAATTTCAAATATAACTATGAATTTAGCAATTTAATTATAGAAGATTTGGGTAAAATATTAAATCCTCAATTTGATGCTGATTAAAAAATATTTAAGGCTTGGAAAATTTATATTGATAATACCGGAGGTAATAAAACTTTTAAAAGTGAATTAAAAAGCAGATTGTTCGATTTCGAATTTATATTGTTTAAATCGATATTTAAAAATAGCATTCCGAGACACAGTCTCGGAATTCGACGAAACTAGTTCTATTATATCCGTAATATTGTATTATTATCGGATTTTAATTTTCATAGCATTCGGAATTGTCGTTTGGTCGTACGATAAGCAAACGTGTTGCAAATTATATCGAAAATTTAATATAATAACTGGATCCAAAAAGCCATCTTCTCCATACAATCGAATTAGGATTCGAAATCTGTTCCATTGCGTTCGAAATAGACGTATAATAATATAAACGTCTGGCGGCATGCCTCGATTGGAGATCGAGATTTTAAGTTATATATATAACTAGATATTTTGGAAATTTTAGAATATAATAAAATTTGAAAGTCAAACGTATTATCCATGCTCGAGACGCTTCCAGTATAAGTTGCGTATACATCTTCCTTGTGAAGCTATCCTCGCTCAGATTAAAAGCATTCAAGAGAAGATTTCTCGTGCTTAATTAAAAAAAACCGCGCTTCGCTTTTATCTTCAAAACATAAATCAAAAAAATGGCCGAAACATTTCAATTCATTCTAAACCAGTCAAGCTCGTTCAAAATCAAATCAATGGCGACGAGGCGCTCGCGATGCTGTGGTGCGCGAGGCAATCAAGCAAGTGTAATCGCGCTCGCGCTCGCGCGTATGGGGAGACTTGGGTGACTTCGTCGGCAACGAAGCATAGGGTTTCTAACGCAAAGGCAAGCTCGCGCGTGATAGCCTGGTCGCGATGGTGAGGCGGAGGGCAAGCAAGGCATCGTGACGCCATTTTTTTTCTTGGGCGTTCGTTCGTCGGCGGCAATTTGGGGATTTCGCGAGGTGAGCGACGGCGTGCTGTGTCGCCTGGAGTTGCAGTTGTCGGCAATAGTGGTCCCCTGGCAGGCAGTGATTGAAGACGGAGGAATTCATAGGTGGGAGCTCGTGCTCGAACTCTGGCATCAGGTGGTGTTCACTGCTCGTGGATGCGACGGTGTGTATAGCTTGGGTTCGTTTTTCGAGAACCAAAGTTTTAATAAATAAAAGGAAAAAAAATTACAGTATGTTTTGGAATGAAAAATTTCGTTTTTGAATCTATAAATATGTAAATGTATTAGGAAATCTATATAGGTTATTTTATAATTTTATATGTAGTTCGTAAAGAAATAAATATGCATGTACATTTTTTTTTTTAGCAAAGGCTAGCGGGTTTAACAGGGCCCCTACCTGATTTTATTGCAGAAAACAATAAAATTACAAGGCTTGTCCAAAGAAGAGAAACAAGCATGGAAATGCGCACAGAGATAAACTAGAAGAAAATAAAAATAGAAAACAAGCAAACTGAGCGAACTAAAGAAGAGAAACACCAAGACCACCAACTATCTCCACACACCTCTGAACCCAGTAGGAAAAGATGGCAATAACATCATAACTTCATAGATTTCTTTCATCAAAACTTCCCATAACACATTTCCATCCCTCCTCTTCTTTTCAAAACAAATCAAATTTCTTTCTTGCCACACGATCGACAAGTATTTCTTCAGGCAGATTGTTATGCATCTAGCTTTCATAGTACGCCGCCTAGTAGCTCTATAGATCATATCAAGATCCACAGAATTGAGTCTGGACAGCAAGTTACACCCAGCACGTTGCATCGTTTTGTCAAAAAGCATCGTAGTATAGGGACACTGTAGAAACAAATGGTGCATGGTCTCTGTTGCATTATCACAGAAGAGGCAGTTCAAACCAGTATCAAAACCCATCTCCATCAACCTACTTTTAGTTAACAAGGCATTCTGAACAACTTTCCATAGCATCAGGTTATCCTTGGGTGAAGAATCAACAGACCAAATGACCGTACACCATTTAAAATCTAGGCTACTGGATCTTTGCAAATGCTTATACACAAGAGAAACAGTGTGTGGTTTGGCATTCCAATGCACAGCATCAACATCCATAGCAGGATAGAGTTTTCCTTGGATTTCATTCCAGTATGACCTAATGACTTGGTTTGAGGAGTAAGGCAGTTGCAAGTAACCATGGTTTATGTAATCAACAGCAATGGCATCAAATGGAATTCCAGATTGTATCATTTGTTGGTTACTGAGAAGTTTATGCAATAAGACACCATTGGCAACCCACGGGTCGTACCAAAATTTAACAGCAGAAGAGCTAGCCATTCTATGAACAAGGAGAGGAAGTAATGTTTCACGCAAACCAAGGATCTTTCTCCATGTCCAACTAAAATTTTGAGGAACCGGCATAGTCCAGAATTTAGACCTACTAATTCTGTAAGTCCAAACCCACTGAACCCAACATGAATTCTTCCTGACCAATAGAGAGTTCAAATGAGTACTGAATGCAGCTATATTCCAATTGACAATATTCATAACTCCCAAACCACCAGATTTCAAGTCCTTCTCCAAGAGACTGAAGGAGCATGGCAGCGGTTTCATGTTATTGATGGAACCAGTCCAAAAAAATCTGAGCATTGCTCGCCTAACCATATACAAAAGCTTGACTGGGAGAATAAAAGCTTTAGACCAATAAACAATCATGGAAAAAGCAACAGATTTTATAAGCACAAGCCTTCCTGCCTAAGTTAAGAATCGGTTGGACCACTTGTCAAACAAAGTAACAATTTTAGAGTACAGTGGTAGACAATCTACAGTCTTCAGTCTAGAGGTTAATAACGGGAGGCCAAGGTAATTCATATCAGTGACCAAACTTTGTAGTCCAGTAAGTTGCATTATAGAGGTGGAAAGTTCAGTGGATATCCCCGCAAAAGATATACCAGACTTTGAACAATTGAGTTGCAAGCCAGTCATATTAAAAAAATCAGACAAAGTATTTATAACACACTGAATTGAGGGAAGGTGAGGCTTTGTAAATATCATTATGTCATCAGCAAACATCAGAGTAGTGATGTTTGTACGCTTACATTTGGGATGATACCTGATCAGACCAGAAGAGAACTTGGTATTTATATATCTTGTTAAGACTTCCATCACAAGAAGAAATAAGTAGGATGAGATAGGATCACCCTGCCTAATTCCTTGCCTACTCTTGAAATGTCCTACAGGTCGGCCATTCAGAACAATGGAGAATCTAGGAGTAGATATACATTCATACACCCAACCAGCAAAGGGCTTTGGAAAGTTCATTAAAGCCATCATACGAACTATAAAGGATCGGTGTATGGAGTCATAAGCTTTCGTAATGTCTAACTTTAACATAGCAGAAGGAGATGCATTTGTTCTCGCATACCCACAAAGAAGATCTTGGGCCAGAAGTATGTTGTCAAAGATTGAACGACTGGGAAGGAAGGCTACTTGATTGCTTGAAATAATTTGAGGTAGTACAAGCAAAATCCTAGAAGCAATTATTTTCGATATACACTTGTACACCACGTTACAGCATGAAATTGGTCTAAAGGAAGACACAGAGTTAGCTTCATGGCATTCAGGGATAAGAGCAATGTTAGTAGAGTTAACTTCTATAAGGAGAGTGCATTTGTTAAAAAAATTGTGTATAGCTTTGCAGAAATCAACGTGAACAATGTCCCAGCAACAAACATAGAAGTGAACATTAAAACCGTCAGGTCCACCACTCGATTTTCTATTCATGGCAAAAAGTGATTGCTTTATTTCATCATCAGTAACCTGTTTAACAAGCAACTCAGCCTGCACACTGGATATAGCAGGTAGGGGGATTGCATTCAACATGTCAAGGTCAGGGGAAAAATTAGCGGAGTTACCTAGTAAATTTTCAAAATATTCTATGAAAGCTGCATCAATTTGCTCAGGGGAGGAGATTATTGAACCATCAGGAGAAAGTATAGTGTGGATATTCTCTTTAGCTTGCTTTATTTTGATCGAGGAGTGAAAAAACTCAGTGTTACGATCACCAAATTTAAGCCACTTACAATGCAACTGCTGTTGTTTCATTCCACTTTCAATATCAAGGGCTTTGTTGAGAAGCACACAAAGCTTGGCTTCCTTCTCAACAGCAACCAGATCATGTGGGTTGTTCATCATAAACTCCTGAACTTGTTTATACATAGTCTTCAAAGTAGTAGTTTGTTTGGAACCATCACCATACTTTTCAGCTGCCCATATCCTCAAGTGCTTTTTACAATGTTGAGCTTCCTGCAAAGAATAAACATGGGGTTACCATAACAATTTGTGGACCAAGCTTTACCCACGATTGGTTTGAATTCAGAGGAGAGAGTGCAGTCATTAAAAAATTTGAAACTTCTTTTTACATTTTTAATATAGGGACCATTTGAAAGAATCAAAGGGGAGTGATCAGAGAGGATGGGGTGGATTAGATTGACCGAGAGATTAGGCCAGCTAGTGAGAGCTTTAAAATTGATGAATGCATGATCTATTGTGGAGAAAGTTCTGGTTCCACGCCTACTTTTGTTATTCCATGAATATCTTGCTCCAGTAGAATGAAGCTTGAGAAGGTCAGAATCAGATATGGCAACACTTAAAGGAAGAATATGCTTTGGGAATAAAGGATTGCCACCGTACTTATCATCAAGCTGATAGCAGCTATTAAAATCACCCGTGACCAGCTTGGTGCGTTTCTTGCCTGAGAAAAGGCAAGAAATCAAAAAAAAATTGTCTTGAAGCAGAAGAATTGTCTGCATAAATAAAAGTAAGGTAGAAAGATGATTTGGTTGTATGGCAGATGATTTTAGTATGGATGTATTGCCTTGAAGAAATAACAGAGGAAATGGTATAAGCAGCTGCATCAAAAAGGATTAAAATCCTACCATATTCAGCGTTAGATAGGTTATGGAGATACTTCCAGTTAGGGTTAACATAAGTAGCAGCCCTTAAAGTTAATGGGAGGTTGAGTTTAGTTTCGAGGATTGCAATAATTTTAAGATTATGGGAGAAGATGAGGTTTTTAACTTGATCAAGTTTCAAATGGCTATGAGCACCCCTAATATTCCACACACCAATATTTTGTATCATCATAAACTAAAGTGATTGATGGGTAATGTTTTTTCTACTCCTAGTTGAAGGAGATTGGGAATCAACAGGTCCAGCTTTGGATTTAGGTGGTTTTTTAGCTGTCATTCTGGTATTACAGTCTTTACTTCCAAAGCTAGTTTCATCACACAATTGCTTACCTTTGTCACATCATCCTGGTAAAGTAGCAGAATGCACTTAAGGAAAATGAACAGCAGAAGAAGGTAAAGGAGGTGACAAGTTCTGGTTGTGGGGAACAGGAGAATTTGAAGCTGGATCAGAGAGGTTTGAAGTGGTAAAAGACAAGTTATGATTGAGGGGAAAAGTAGAAGATGAAGATACTACAGTGTGATTTAAAAGAGTTGACGTAGGATCATTTTGCATTACACAGGCAAGGTCAAAAATGATTTTTGCAAAAGAGTTGATTAGATTGGATTCAGTTGTAGAAGAGTGGTGGATATTTATGTCATTTGATGCCTCCTTAGGAGTTTGATCACTATAAGTTTGTGGTAGGCTTGCTTCATGCTGGTTGATTTCAGAACTGATGTGCACATGCACTGGTGTAACTCCATGCACAGAGTCAATTTCTTCTGTATTACCACTTTCAGTTACTTGGGGGCAGTAAGCTGAATCTACCTTCCCAACTTCGAGAATTTCTCCCTCCTCAATACTTAAAACATCAACTATTGCTTTAGCCTTAACTACTTAAACTGTTTCAGCAGCTTCTAGAAGATTATCATCAACGAGGACATTAAAACTATTTACCATACTATTGTCATTTCCATGATTGGCCAGGGGTATATTTTTATTTTTTAAAGCTCCTTCCTTGGATCCTCCCTCCACATTTGCAGTGTAACACTGCATTATCTTGGTGCCAACGATGTCAGTTTGTTTTTCACCCACTTCCAAAACATTTGCAACCTTGTTCTTGCTTTTATTATTATTTACTTTTGTCCAAACCTATTTCTGAATTCTTTTTATGCCTGTCATGCCATACTTGTCTTTAATTGACTCCTTTATACTATGAGCAACATGAACTTCAGGATTTGTGACTTTGATTTCTTTTGTAATAAAATTGCAGTTATGTTCAGAGTGACCAAATTCTCTACAAACAACACACACTTTTGGTTTTCATAAGTATTCAACTGTAACCATCTGGTCACTGCCATCCATCAGCTTAACAAGAAAATTATTAACTAGTTCTTTGTCAGGAGTAACCTCAACAAGGCATTTAGCAAAAGTTATCCTCTCCAATCTCCCAGTAGACTGATCCATGCACAGAAACTTCCCAACCCTCGATGCCAACCAATTTACTCCATAATGTGACCAAGCATACAAGGGTATATTATATAACTTGATCCAAACAGGAACAGAACGTATTGTCCCACAACTATTTCCCACAGAAACATCCCAAGGCTTTAAAATAAAAAGCTTGTTTTTCATTATAATAGGATATGCTTCAGAGATTCTATGCTTATCCTCAGTTGAAGAAAAACTGAAAAGAAAAAAGAAACCATCAGACTTAACTTTAACTTCACCTTTCAGCTGCCAAACTTTCTTCAGATGATACACAACAGAAACATAAGGAAGTGGTTTATCCAGGAAAAACCTCACAAGGTAGTCTTTCCAAACTTCAGAGCCTGCATTAATTATTTCACTGGTAGGCACAAGCACATCACCAGAGAACTGGAGCAGGATGTCCTGGGCAATGTAAGAGCCAGCATTACGTGGTCTTGTTTTGAATAGTGAAGTCCAAGGCACCGAGTCAAGCAAAGGAGATTGGATCAAAGGTGATAAAAGACTGTGGACGTGAGAAGGAGACGATGATGGAGGAGATTGAACAACGACTGCTTGAGGTGGTGGGTCAGGTGACGGAGGAGGAAGTATGGGAGTGGTTGCTGAAACACGGACAGAATGTTGATGGGACAAAGAAGGAATAGGTGTGGCAGACGAGGGAGCAGTTGAAAGCATGGGAAAGTCAGAGGTTTGAAAAGAAGAAAGGACGGGATTGGTTGGAGAAGAAACGGTCCCCATGAAAAAATGAAAAAGTTGAAAAAAACTTTAAATCAAAACTTTGGGGCCAAGGAAACTATGTTTGCCCTGGCCTTTGGTTAAGCCGGTTTTATAAGTGGCCGTGCACTATGTCTCATTATTGTGGCCGCTGGGATTCGAACCGGTGCCACTACAACCACATGTAGCAACTCCACTATGTCTTAACCACTGGAGATTGGTTGGAGAACTGATGTCCACTATGTACATATTTTAATTTACTAGAATTATAAAAAAAATAGGTTTGGTGATTAATTTATTTTTTATTAACCCACTTAATTATTTTAATTACTGAAAATAAATTTTTTAAAGGAAATTTAGTTTCTTATTTATCAAAAAGGAATTTGGTTAAAGTAAAAGTATTAGTTTAAAAATTAAAATTATTAGTTAATTTAATTCATTAAAGCAAAATGGGTTTAAGAAATTTTATTTTTAATTTAAATTAAATAAATCTATTAACTGGAAATTTATTATTCGATTTATTTCGAATATTCATCAATTGTATAAATTGTGTATACAAGGTCAAAAGACATGAAAACGAGTCAAGATGGATTGGAAATGGATTGCATGCATTGTTAAAGGTGAGATCTTCTCACACAATCAATATTGTTCTGATTTAAATTTTGAATAGTTAGATTTAAAATTAATTGACTGTGTTCTTGGATGATTGATATATAATAATTATTCACTGGATGACATTATATACATAATACTATATAGTATATATTGGGTGATTGATTTCCCGCATTATATAGCGGATGAGACCCTATGCGCCGCATAATAGCGGATGATATTTTATAAATCGCATATACCGCGATATTCTACCTCGAAGTGGAATTGGTATTTAACTATTGTGCTAACATCTGTGGATGTAGGGAAAACGGGTTGGAGGGATCCAACTGGATTCCTCAAATAATCGAATTTATTTTAATATTGTGTGTTTATCATTTATAATCTGTGTGTGACTATTTGTGATTGAAACTGTTGACGGCTATAATTTAGCCAAATATATTTTCGGTATCGTAGGATACCAGAAATAAATAAAATTTGATTTTTGAAATTTAGTAGAAAATTTATAGTAAATTAATCTTAGAACATTGAATAGATTTAAAAGAAGGAATTTGTTTCAAAAGAGAATAAATTTGGTGTTGAAATAAATTTAAAAATCAATTTTGGAAATTGATTTGGTATTTGAAAATAAATTTGGAAATCAATCGTATATCAATGGATATTTAGAAGTTTAAATTCACAATGGGAATTTATAAAGGAAAGGGAAATTTGTTTAAAAATAAAAATTTGGTTATTTTTTTAAAGTGTGAAAGTAATTTACGGATTCGAAACGTAAATTTAAAATAAATCAAGAAAGATTTATTAATTGATTTGAATGAACCATTTTGAAATGTAAAATGTATTTTCCCTGGAAAGCTGAGTATGATTTCAAAGTAGCCTATAAATGTAAACTGAAAATTTTTAAAAATGATTTTAGAAAGGATACTTTGAATAAATTATTTTGTTAACTGGTTTCAAATCTTTGAAGTATGGATTTATTTAATTACTTATAGAAGGGGTTATTTTAAAGATTAAAATTGACATTTGTTTTAGGAAACGATTATTTAAATAGTTATACCTTATCTACTGATTTTATTTTAAAATTAGTTGGGACTTGAAATTTTATATGAGACATTTATATAACTTTTTCATAACTAATATTTAAACAAATCTTTTAAAATAGTTTTATCTAAATGTTTCCAAGTATATATATTTTGGATAAGTGATTGAAAGTATTTTAAAGTATTTGAACTCGGCAGACTTTAAGTGGAAATAAATAAATAATATCGAGAATCTTATTCCGCAAGTGAAAAGTGATTTAAAATTTGTTTTCGAATGATTGAAATGTTAAAAATATATATCTTGCGATGATATTTTGAAAATAATAACTGGGAAATTATTTAGATCTTAGTGATTGTTGTGGATATTTATTGATAGTTAAATAACCGACTATCAATATTTGCCTTTAAACGACATTTGAATTTTGATGCGACCGGGGGTCGGATTCCAAGTGGATATCCGAAAACCACATCGAACTTTTGTGATTGTGATGGATCTTTTGTTTAAAAGATCAAAGTGGAAATTGTTGTGATTGTTGAAATCTGAATGTAACACTTATTTTTAAAATAAGCGCTCATTATTTGGATTAGCCGGGAGAGGACCTTGTGTCATAAAACCCATTCCGATTAATGATACGACGAAATGGGAATGCATTTGAAGATGGTGTTGAAGACCGGGTATTTTCGAAAATGAAAGGATTACCTGTCGAATGTCTCTGCACGGGGTCGCTCCGGTATAGAGATTTTATCACCCTTTGTGATGGGGATTTCGGACGTGATTAGTGAATATCTGGATAGCAAGGGCTTCTTTGAAGCGCCTTCAGTTCCGTTCGATCCCGGAACGGACTTGTATGGATGTGTGTCTGACGTTACACTTTGAGATGTAAAGCTGGTTTCTATCAAATACATTTCTGTTGGTGGCGGAGAATTTATTCTCTTAGCTTAACACCCTTCTCTGAGACGTACGAGCTCAGAGGTTATGTAGTTGATGGTTATTAATGATATATTCCCAATTTGGTAATGTGACATACGAAGTGCTGCTGATCATTTGTTGATCAAAGCATGACTTTGTGAAAAGTGTAGCTTTGTGGACGTGGCCTCGTCGGACCTCACAACCCGGAAATGGTCAAAGCAGAAAGGATGCGGCAATGTTATTTGGGGGTAGCTCCCTCTGAGGGTATGTCATTTCCTTTTGGAAAAGGGTGGTATCATGGTATGGAGCCCAGATATTTTACCTATGTTGATGCTGCAAATTTATTACTTTGTGGTTGTTGGTGTTGAGGATCCTCGGTTACAGGTCGCAAACGACCGGGGGTTGGCATACTCGTGTAGTAGTTACCTAGTTATAGAGGTAACCCGGCCATGTGTTGGCAAAGATTCGGTTAGGTTCTCGGGGCGTCCCTCCAGAGGCGTATCCATGTGGCAATAGGAAGTTCCTTAGCCTGACCATTTGTTGAAAACCCAAACAAAACAATACGAACCCAGTACGGTTTTAGTTGTAAAACCTGCCCTTTAACATAGCAGCTATAGTAGGCATAGTATAATGGTACATATGCTGGCTAAGATTAATATTATACTTTCGAAATGTTTTCACACTATGCACTAGTAATAATATCAAAGAATATTCCTCGTATCAAGCATGTTTGACTATCATAAGGAGAAATCTCCCCCAAGTCTGCAATTGCATTGTGTGTGTGCAGGGAGGCCTTATGGTAGTTTCATTTTTCAAAAAGCATTGCGGATTTCTTTTGAAATCTTTTGTTCTCCTTTTGTTAAAGATAACTGTTTTTAAGATCTCACACCAGTCCCACGACTGACTTGGAGTTTATTGTTCCCTTTCTAAACTCTGGGTGCCCATAATTTCCCACACAGGCAGCCTAGAGTCAGGTTATCATTATTCTGGGGCGAAGTCGAAAAAGAGATGTTGTGGAGATCTGAAGGCAAGTTGGATGGCGAGGCGTATCATATTTATATGTAATATTTCTTTTCCGTTGTTTGTTGTTGTAACACTCTGATAATGTAATGTGATGCAATGTAATAACTGATATAGTTCTTTGTTTTAAAGATATTCATTTACCTATTATATTTGTTCCGCAGCGATATGTGAGATTCTGATGTTGTTTTATTTTCTTCTTCTACCTCTTTCTTCTTTAACCCTAAAGACTCGTATATTTGTTCCACTTTGGGCTGAATTGTTGTGGAATTTTGCTAGCTCAAAGGGGTACGAATTTGCGGGCCTTTACATTATAGACCAAACCGTGAAGTTGCAACAAAATCTTGAAGACCTTTTTGAATGAAATTCTTTTCATTTTTAATTAAAGTCGTGCCAATAAAAAATCTGTGAATATAGAGTCAGTCGTAAAATAACCAAATGTATTATCATTAACCAATAAAACACTATCATTGATCCAAACTAAAACATATGAAGTAGTTCAAAGATTCTAGTGATTTTTATAGTATTCTTGGCATAAGAATATAATTGGCCAACTATTTTGAATAAGTCATAATCAAAATCAGCATTCATTTCTTTATCAAATAATTGGCTGAATTAAATTCAAATTATGGTGCAGATTATCACATTTAATAAGATGAATATACCAACCTTTACGATAATTTTTCATTGTTGTCCATTGTGATTCTCTCACCTTTATACTAGGCTAAGGAACTTTACTCTGTCGCCCGTTGTGTCCCTCGAATAGCCAGAATCCAAGTAACGCTATTGTAGTTCCTTAGCTTTCCACTACACCTACACGATGAAAGATTTTTGTGACCTATTTGTTTTTATAGGTCCATGATTGTTAGTGGCAGAATACTTTGGAAAATAATTTTGTGGAGACCCAAAACTATTTATATATGTTCCTTTCGGCACCCAGATTTGTTTAACTTTGAGAGATTTTATATTTGTGCCTTTTGGAACCCAAATTGGAATAGTTTTTACGTGTTTGGGTCTATACCAACAATTATTTTGATTGTGTCCAAATTTTCTACAAATTGTGCATATGGAATTGACTTGATTAATTTCATTTCTAACATTTCAAGATTGATTGTATCCAAGTCCTTGTCTAACTGTATTAATAGTTTGTTTCCCTGATAGCATATTCAATGATTTTTTACTTTTGGAAAATTTATATAGAGTCGCCGACAGTTGTTGGACTTGTATTTTGAGAGATTCATTTTCATTTAATAATGTTGTGCATTTTTAATAGAATTTTCTCTTTGTGTATTTTCGCTTTTTTCAAAATCAGAATTTCATTTTCAAGCGATTTAATTTTGATTTCTGATTTTTTTAATCTCTTCTTCGAATGTTGGATATTTATCACACTTAGGGATCCTACTTTGATAGTTTTTAACTAATTGGTCAAGTTGTTTGTTTAAATCTATCAAAGTATATTTTTGTGATTCAAGTTTGGCATATTTCTCCTAAGTCGTTCGAAATAGCCATTTACTTCATGGAAATATATAAGTAATTCTGAGTGAGTGAGTTTTGATACCTCTCTTGGCTCGTCATCATCGCTATCAGTTATATTATCTTAAAGGCACATATTTTCTTTCTCACTCTCACTTCCTGTACTTTTATTATCTTCATCACTTGTATTCCACATGGCTGCAAAATTCCTCCTTTTTGATTTCTTTTCTAAGTCGTGTCGGTTTTGAGGACAATCGGGCTTGATGTGTCCGGGTTGGTTGCACTTATGACAGATGATTTCTTGTTGTTCTGGGTTATCTAGAACTTTGATTATTTTGCTTTTTAATTTTTGATTTAGAGATGGATTTCCGTATTTTCGGTTCCACTTTTTGAATCTCTTTATTACCATTTCCAACTCTACCGCTCCATCATCATCGTCGTTATCGTCACTTTCAGTTGTTCCTTTGAGAGTTATTAATTTCTTTCGAGTATCTCCTCCTTCACACTCTTTCTTGAATTTAATTTCTAGCCCATAAGTCGTAAGATTTCCGATGAGTTCTTCAACTTTGATTTGTTTTAAATCTTTCGGTTCTTGAATGGCAGTCACTTTTGCTTCAAAACTTCATCGAAGGACTCTGAGGGTTTTTCGGACTATTTCTGATTCCGTGTATGATTTTTTGAGAGCTTTTGATTTGTATATGATGTTGGAAAGCCGTCCGTACATCTCTTTAGCATTTTCTTCCTTGGCCATTGTAAAATTCTCGTATTCACTACTCAGCATGGCAAAGCGAGATTCCTTTACTTGAGATGTTCCTTCATGAGTCACTTCTAGTGTGTGCCATATTTTCTGTGTAGTTAGACAATGTGAGACACGACTAAATTCAAATTGATCTAATGAACAAATAATAGAATTCATAGCTTTAGCGTTATCATTTTGTAATTTATTTTCTAGCTCTGTCCATTGATCCATCGGGTTATCTATTTCTTGATTATCTACAATTATGGTTGGTGCTTTATAACCTATCTCAAACAATATTTCAAACTTCAATGGTTTTTAGAAAAAAATTCATTCTATTTTTCCAGTAAGCATATTCACCATTGAACACTGGTGGTCTAACTATAGACTAGCCCTCGGCAAAAGCAGTATTAAAAGAAGCAATTTTAAAAATTCAAATTTTTAAAACAAAAATTGGTTTTTGAAAAAAATCAATTTTTTTAAAACAAAATAGCTTTTGAACCTTGCTCTGATACCACTTGTAGGATCGATTTCACCCTAGAGGGGGGTGAAAATGGTGATGCTATTAATTATAAAAATTAATTGCGGAAGTTTATGAAATATTTTCAACACAGATATACCAGAATTATAGCAGCACAGATAATAGCAGAATAATAAATGTAGGAATAGAACGACACGGAATTTACCCAGCTTCGGCAAAACCCTGCCTACGTGCTTCTCCCAAGGTTTCTACTACAAATTAAGCAGTCAGACGCTTACACACGTAAACTCGCGACACCCGCTATTGACTAGCCTTAACTCTACGCTCAAATTCCTACTACAACTCAGCCACTGAGTTGCGAATTCTCAAACTACGCCACGCAGTTTATCCCCTAGTCACACGACTAGAAATTACAATTGTTTAAATACAAATTTAAAACAATAATTTAAAAACAAAACCCTAATTTAAATCAACCCCAATAAGATGGAAAAGGTTGGCCTAATATAAGTAATAAAATAATATCCCTTTCTCTTTATTCTTCGGCCCGTCCTTCTTTGTGAAAAATGTTACTTTGCTCGTTCGTTCAGAAATTATGGTCCCAGGCAATTGAGGCGCCGCTTCAATTGATTGTTCGATTATACAATCTTGCTTTGGTTGCTCAGTTGAATGATCGTCTCTTCTATTTTTGCACATGGCTGCTCAATCTGATCGTGTTCGGCTATAATGGTATGTGATTTGTTCCTTTTGCTTTACTGGTTGAATGCTTGCTCGAACTCGATCAATGATTTGAGTTATTGACATAATCTTCTCTGTTATTTCTTGAACTCCAATTCCTAAATTTTTCGATGATGTTCATCGTTTATATAGGGTTCGAAACCCTTGATTTTCGTTCGTATACATTTATTTGAGTTTGTCAATTTTTTATCTCGGCCATTCGATTTTGTTTTGATGTTGATGATTTCTTTGACTTTTTCAATTTCGTATAATTTGATGATGGCTTGTTTATCACGGCTTCGAATTGCTTTCGTGACCACCACGGCTTGTTTGATTTGGTTTCTTTTTTACTTCGGTCATTTGTGACTTTGGCACTTCTGTTCATCTATGTAGCATACTTGACTTGTACCTGCTGTTGCATGACTTCGGTATTTATCATGAAACTTCATTGACTTGTACACTTGTTGTTGCTTGATGTTGTGGTGTTGAGCTTTGTTCGAACTTGTACCCTGTTTATTTTGAAACTGCTACCTTGTTTATGTTTTGTTCATCACTGTTCCAGTTTGGATCTTGTGAGTTTCATCCCTAGTCTGGTATACATGTTCACTTTGTTCATTTGAGTCGGTTTGCATTTGAATTGTATACTTGAGTCTTTTTGAACCGCTATCTCATATGTACATAAGTGCAGTCTTGAATCTTGTGTCATTTGAGGTGTGACATTGTGTACATGTTGCTGCATTTGCTTGCATATCCATCACTACACTATTCACTGTATGTTGAGGTTTCTGTTGACTCGTTTTTGACCATAGGTGCTATGTGCCTATTTCTGGTTCATGTATATGCTCCATTTACTTGTATTCAGTTGATCTGGTGTTTGTTAGGTAGTTGCTGTGTCATTCATGTTTCCAGTTGTGCATTCATACTTGGAAGTACTTGTCTAGTTCACATTGCTGGTGCAACCTTTTGTCTCATAGATGCAGTACATTTTCCTTTGTCTTTGAGTCTGTGCTGTTTTGAGTTTGGAGTTGAAGTGGTCATGTGTACTCCCTATATATGTGCACATGTGTGTTTTGTCTGAAGTTCTTGTGTCTGGTTTAGGTTGTTGTTTTAAGTTGCAAATGTATGTGTAGCCTGGTTTTGGTTCCTTGATGCAGTCTTGTTAACATCGTTCGCTGTCTGGTCGACATGTACTGTTGGTCTTTGGTGCACTTGCTCATCTCTGTTAGTTGCCATTTTGAATCGCTGCACTGGTTGTATTTGAATTTTTTCATGTCTTCACTGTGTACATTTGTTTGTAGTGCCATCATGTTCACTTGGTGGCATTTGGTCCAGACATGTGTACATCACTGAACTTTTTGGTCGAGGCTTGTTTCTGTTGTTTTAACCATTTTCTTGAACTTGCACCTGTGTTGAATCCAGCTAATAGCTCGGGTTTGACCTTGTGCTCGTGTCGTGACTTTATTTGTATTGCACTTGAGTTGAACCCGGCTTTTCATTTGGGTTTGACCTGTGCTCACTTGTCCTTGTGATTTTATCAAGTGTATATTGGTGTGCAAGCCTTGTGGCATGTACAGTGATACACTGTGCATGTCACAAGCTGTTCCTGTATGATGAATTCAAATTTAAATGATGACGAACAACCCAAATAACTGAGGCAAATATTATTTTCAAAATCCACATTTTATTTTATACTGCAAAAATATTTCCTTTTCAATTTTACTGCGTCGGTATTTATTTTTGCAGATTGCTCAGATGCTGGATTCAATCTCGAATAAAGTTGTGGATAAACTACGAGTGAATGAGCGATATGTAGTGAGGTGTATTTGTAAATGATAAATTGTGGTGTAGTCGAATATGTATTGTATTTGTATATATATAGTGAGAGTTTACATTTGTACTATTCAAAATTGTAATAAATATATGTTTGAATATCTGTTTCAATTTAAATATCGTGTTATTTATTTTATTCAGCAAATATTTATTTAATTATGTGAAACATAAAATAGTACATTAAAAAATACATTTAAATGAACATATATATATATATGTTTATTATCATCAAACAAAAATCATATACTCGCATATTCAACTGTATCTGCTTGGGGCATGCCAACATGATAGGTATTGATCCCTCGATTTTATGCCACGACCTCAACATTAACCCAACAGCTCACCTAGTCCAGCAAAAGAGATGACTGCTTAAACCAAGCAGTACAATGCACTTAAGGAGGAAGTGAAGAAAATTTTGACAAATGGTTTTATCCATATGGTTACATACCCTATCTGGGTAGCCAACCTGGTACATGTTTGAAAACCTAATGGGGCCTAAGGATCATGCGTTGACTTCTCAGATCAAAATAAGGCATGCCCTAAAGATAGATTTACTCTGCCTCAAATTGATTAGCTCATGGATGCGACCGATGGACACAAACTACTCACCTTCATGGAGCCTACTCTAGGTATAACCAAATTGCTATGCATAGATTTGACCAAGAGCATACCTTCTTCATCACTAACACTGGGCACTGCTGCTGTCGGGCCATGCCTTTCAATCTTTGCAATGCTGGTGTTATATGACAATAGCTCATTATCCGAATCTTTGCTAAGAAAATTGGCTGTTTAATGGAGGTCTACGTGGATTTCATGCTGTTTAAGTCTAAAAGGGCGAGGGGGCATGTAAAGAACTTGGTCGAAACTTTTGGCATCATCTGCACATGTAATAGGAAACTAAACCCAGGAAATGTTCTTTTGATGTAAAATTTGGAAAGTTCCTTTGGTTTATAGTGAGTGCCAAGGGCAGTGAGGCCTGTCCTAACAAGATTCAAGCAACTCAAGAGATGCAAGTACCGTGTAAAGTAAAACAAGTCCAGAGTTTAACTGGAATGATTGTGACACTTAGCCGATTTATATCAAAAGTCATCGACCGTTATGCGCCCTTCTTCAACCTCATCAAGAAGGGGAAGTCATTTGTGCAGAGTAAAGATTGTTTCAAATACTTTAAGAAATTGATAGACATTTGGCCACACCTCCCATGCTGTCAAAGCCAATTGATGAGGAGGACCAATTTTTGTATCTTGTAGCGACCGACCATGCAATCAGCGCTGCCACGATGAAGAAAAAGTCCAACATCCCATCTACTATGTTAGCAAGAGGTTAACATGCCCTGAAACAAGATATTCCAAGTTAGTGAGGATAGCCTACTGCCTATTCATGGCACTCTAGCACTACGATCATATTTCCAAGCACATCCCATTGAGGTCCTCACCAATTAGCCCAGAGACGGGTATTGAGCCAACCCGATGCAGTGGGTCAACTATTGAAATGGTTCATGGATCTCGAACATCATCACATCTCCTTCCACCATTGCATCTTAATCAAGGGCTAGCCTATAGCTGATTTCATAGTCGACTGCTCTAGCCTCGAAAATAACAGTGAAAGGGAGAAAAGCAATCTCCCCCCTTGGAAACTATATGCGAAATTTGCATCTAAAAAGAAAGGCATAGAGAGGGGAATGGTGTTGGTCAGGCTTAATGGTAAGGAACTTTGACCCACCATTCGCTCGAGCTGCAATGCTACAAGTAATGAAGTCGAATATAAAGCCATCATGGCCGGTCTTATGATGGCTAATAAGTTACGAGTGGAATCATTATACCTTTTTAGTGACTCATCCTTGGTCATTAATCAGATTGAATAATGCTTTCATTTCAAAGGCAACATGTTGGCCTATTACGTGGTAGAAGCCTAGAAGCTCATTTGCACCTTCGCTAGTTGCATGATAAAATAGATCTCGTGAGAGAGAAATATCAAAGTCGATCTATTAGCCAAGCCGACAAGTAATCCTAAAGAAAATATCCCATGGGTACCAACGGAGGTACGACTAACCCCCTACTTCGAACCGAGGGCTACTGCCATGGAAATTGATGAAGCACGCCCTGACCTTGGATGACCTCATTGATAAATTATCTCATACGCAGTGATCTGCCTGCTAAAAGAAAAGAGGCCTAAATGATCTTATATGGGGTACCTACTACACTATTATGGATACGAAGCTATACCGATAGAGGCACTCAACTCCCCCTTAAAAGATGTGTTACTAGTGTAGAGGCCAGCCACATACCACAAGAATTGCTTGAAGGTTTTTGTAGGGATCATATCTGGTGGCAAAGCCAAGCCAGGAAAGCCACATGTCATGGGTATTACTAGCTAACCATAATCAAAGATGCAATGGGGTATGTTAAAAAGTGTGACTACTGCCAAGATCTCACATGATCCAGAGATCCTCTCTAAATATCTTGACTTCTATGACACCCCATGGCCATTAGATACCTGAGGGAAGACCTAATTGGCAAGCTATCAAACGCTAAGGGAAGATTTAACCATGACACAGTTGATGTTGACTTCTTTATGAAATAAGTCAAGGCGGAGAATCCGCACGGGTCACCATGCTCGACATCCTTAACTTTGTGATTAGGAACTTCGTTTATCGATTTGGACTTCCAAAGAGGATTGTGGTTAATAAAGAAACCCGGTTTGATTGTGGACTATTTCTCAGGTTCTATGACCGAAATGGAATAGAATACTTCTTCTCCTCTATTGCCCATTCCTATGCCAACAGTTTGTTGAGGCTATGAACAAAACCATCGAGAAACATTGAAGAAATGCCTCACAAAGGCCAAGGGAAATTGGCCTGAAGACTTACCGCTCGTACTCTAGTCATACTGCACTAGCAGTGCACATCAACTGACCTCTCTCCTTTCTCTTTGGCCTATAGGTAAGAATCTATGCTACCCCTCGATGCCAATATACCATCTTCGAGGCATCTCACTCATGACCCCAAATAAAATGGACAGCCGCTCGAGCTCAGACTTGATGGATCGAAAAAAAGAGCAAAAAATAAACTACGCATGGAAGCACACAATAGGAAGATAGCCAAATACAATGATGTAAGAGTAAAACTCTGCCAGTTCAAAGTTGGGGACTTAGGTTTGTGAAATGTCTTCGCCAATACCAACGATCCGACTAAAGTAGTCCTGGGATTGAACTGGGAAGGCTCATATATAGTCATTGCTTCCCTTGCCAGTGGTGTGTACCACATGTCGTATCCCAATGGTTCCAAAGTATCCCACGCATGGAACCCAGAGTACCTCTGAGCATATTATATCTAAAAATTGTATATTGTTGTTATAAGGCTATGAAGCATTGTCGTAGTTATAAAGCAATAAGACTGTATCACCTCTGTCTTTGTGTGAGAAATGCAAGCGAAACATCCTTGGAACATTCTCGACCTAAAAATCAACTAGTACCAATTTGTCCCGGCCCTCTCCATCGATGGACTACCCTACAACCCAACTTTGCTATTGGGGAATGCCTAGTAAACTGCTTTGTAGGGAATTGAAAGCCACTCAATGCTTCCTTCCTCATCGAAGGCATTGAAGAACTGACGGTGAGATCACCTCCATAATGACCCCAATTCTTTTTCCTGTGATGCTTCCTGTCTCCTTGGTGAAATGGGCATTGAAGCCCTGGTGGTGCAGTTACCCGTGCTATAACTCCAAATCAGGAATTTGTAGCACAACCCTTTAGGGATTCATAAGCTACTCAGTGCTTCCTCCTTCGCTAAGGTATTGACGAACCGACGGCAAGACAATTCCCTAAGCGGTCACAATTCATTCGTCCATGATCCTGCCCGTCTCCTGGGTGGGATAGAGCACTAGTGCCCTAGTGGTGTAGTTATTATGTTGTAACTCCAAACTAGGCTTCCATAGTATTGCCTCCTGTGGATGTGCAAGCCACTCAATATTTCCTTCCTCACTAAGGCATCGATGAACCAATGGCAACACCACCATCGAAGTGGTACCGATTCATTCACCCATGATGCTACCAGTCTCCTTGGTGGGATAGGGCATTGGTACCTTAGTGGTGCAGTTACCTACACTTTAACTCCAATTCAGGCATCTGCAGTAATTCTTCATAGGATATCCAAGTCATTCAATGCTTCCTCCCCCGCCAGAGGCATCAACGAACCAATGGAGAGGCCACCTCCGCAATGGTATCGATTCATATGTGCAATTTTTCCTACTTCACTTTGGTGAGTGCAATACACTGATGCCTAAATGGCATGATTACCCTTGTTGTAGCTCCAGCCCAGGCGTCTAATAAAAGCTCGCACCCGTCATGCAAATATACAGGCTAAGCAACTTCATTGAAAGATAAGTCTTATTTTGTTTAAATACCCTTTTCTTGCATATATTTTCTTATGATTATCTTATGTATAGATTTCCTATGCGTTTACTTATAGACATCGGGGGCATTAGAGTCGCCCGACCTTGAATCTTAAAAAGTAAGCAGGGGGAACTACTAGTGTATGTATGTGTGTGTGTATATAAGTATAGAAAATGATTAACGAAAGAAATGCAAGGCAAGCACAAATAATTCAAGAAAATATAACTAATCGATAGTGGCCACCTTAAAAAAATATAACGATATTCAAAACATTTACAAATACGGTCATAACCCAATTTAACGATCATCCAAAAAGATAAGTAGAAAGCCAACCCTACAACTTACAGTGAGGAAAGGTCATTGTAATATGGCACTCATCTTAAAAATTAGCTCTTTTTCTACCAATAGAGGGTTGGAAGTAGTGGGCTTGCTTTGTCCACCTAATAAAGAGGCAATCTGCTTTAGAGTAAGAACCATTGAAGGGGTATCTTGTATGCCATATGTCTACCACAACCTCATCATGACCCACCTCATACTCTTTGGGGAATAAAAGAAATAGACAACGAGAAATGGTTGTTGTCCAAAAAATCAACTTTAACATCTTATTCAACCTACCATCCCATTGGGAATTCAAGACCATGACCTCCTTCCTAGTGGACCATCCCTCGGCCCATCCACTTCATTATGGCTTACTTCCCAGTCCATCCTCATCTACTAGAGCTTCGCCTTAAACTTCCTCCTCTCAACTGCTAGGTTGTTGATAGCAATCTCCCTTGCCTACTCAACCATGTTCCATGCTTCCACTACTATCAAGGCTTTCCTCTCGAATTCTTCTTCCCACATATTAATGTCTTGTGTCCTCTTCGATAGTTCCCCCCCTCTCTTTTTCCACCAGATACCATCTAGTCTTCTCCTCCTCTAGATGCTTATCCAAATTTGCTAACCTCGAATGAATGCAGCAAGCTCATGTCCCTCCTACACAACAAGCAATTCAAGGTAAAAGTCACAAAACCAAGTGTGAAGACCCTTACTTAGTAAGCTACTGATAGTTGAGAGTTGAGGACCTCATCCAGGGGATGAGCCTCCCATGCCGACCGAACTCGACGCTTGTTGTACATGGCTTCCTATGCCACCTTGGCCAACACCTGTGCCAACATTTAAAGGCCATCATCAACCACAACTACCTTCAAAGTGGTCGACCCCACCACCTCGAGCTCATCCACTCCCAATCGAGACCTGATCATGTCCATCTCCTTAAAGAATCTGTAGGCCAAGACACTCCTTGAGCTCTCCGGTTGCAAAGCTCAAGGCCTTATGGACGGTTGTCTATGCTTCATCTCCAACACCTTCTGCCCCCATCGGCCATCGCCCTCCATGCAGAGTTAGGTTGGTTGGCAAAAAAATCAACCCCCTCTTATTGGGCAGCCAAGAGTTGGTTGAAATGTATGGTAGGACACTAAGGTCGGGTTGTTGTAGGTTGGTAGTACCAGTGCGGCATTGCATCGTCAGACTCCCCGAATGTTCTCCTCTCATGGCGGCAGCATCAAGAGCGACAACTAGGCTCAAATGGCCATTGTAAAAGGCATAAGTATAATAAAGAAGTGGGAACTAAAAAAATTAGTACAAAGCTAAGCCACCCTCCATAACTCGATTACCCTGTTCCCTCCTAGTTAAAGGCAGAAGGGAGGCCCTGTGCTGCTACTGCTAAACAATGCCCTTTCAAGGTTATGTGTGTTATGGGGCATGTTTTAGGCCACTATTATAGAGAGCCATGGGCGAAGGGGTTCCCAAAGGAGGAGCCAACTGGTCAGTGTATTTGGCTCTTGCGTCCAATCGCCTTTTTTTCTGTCTCGAGCACTATAGACGAGCTGATGTAACCTGTCATCCAATTTATTATGATACCACAACGAGGGGCCACGATGTCTTCCAAGAGGCTTGAGTTGAAAGACTTCCACTCATCTTGACCGTCCCCTAAGCCTCAATTGGAGTCTGACTCAGTGGCCTTGTCCTCGTCATCAACTGCAACCCCAGCATCCACGGATCTCTCCTCTCTAATCATGATAACCGTTGGTCTAGCTAGTCACGCAATGAGGGTCCCTTGCTATAGAAGCTACTCCTACTATGGTTTTCCTTGGGCCTAAAATTCCACCCTGGCAAAGATTGGCATCGTTCATGATTATTAACATGTTCCGAGTGGGTTCATCAGTCACCTCAATCAGGCACGCTAAGACCCGAGTTTCAAGGCCAGGTTGTTTGCTATATGGATAAAGAAGAACCGATCTTTGTAGGCTTACCTCTTACTTCAAAGACTATAGATCAAGGGTATGTTTCTTGGTTCTGAAGATGACAGTAGTTGGGTGGTTCAATTCTTACTTACTGGTAGAGCTTAAAGACTAAAGTGTTGGATCATGCTTGGGAAGATCGAGCTTGCAGCAAAAAATGTAAAGCCCTGTCAGAAGCTTATAGCTGTACGGGGCCAATTCACTCGACGTCAACCAGTGTGCTTTTAAAATTTTGATGAACAATGGGTTTAGAGGAAGGATTTTCCTAGCCTTCAGGTAAGAAAGTGACTAGTCAAAATAGCTGGCGGGGTTACTGGGCCCCTCTGCAAGTAGCCGGTACATGGGAGCAATGTTCTCATAGCCGAAGTTAACTAAAGAACGTTCAAGGTTGATCCAATCCTATTGAATTTTAGAGGCCCCTGTGGGAGGTTATGCTTGCCACTAGTATAAGCAACTTCATCCATCTACAATTAATAACAAGTTACTTAGTTACTAAACCACCTCCAGACTATATAAGAAAATGGTCTAACTTTGCCTAAGGGCAATTCTAACTCTCATCATAATGTGGCCTACTGGCCAACCTAGTCCTACCTACGAGTTAGGTCAGAATTCTTCCTACTACTAATCAGGTGAAGGTGGTTCAACAATGACGACACCTAAAGCCTCAAGTTTCTTTTGTCTTTTATAAGACTCAGCGTCTAACGACCATTGTTAGTGGTACAATAACAATCGTCGAACATCTAAGGCAGAAAACGTTCACCTAGAAGGTTCATCAAAGAACGATTTTCTTCAACAATGAGTGGAAAATTAAAGCACTCCACCTTTATTCCATGTTATCCAAGAATATTACCGAGTAATACAGTCGAAGAATATGGAGAATGAGGTGATATCAGGTAGCCATGCATGAATAATCCCTTGAACTAACACTGGTACGTACTTCAAAATTGGATAAATAACTCACCTATATGCACATAGTATCGACATAAAGCAATAAACATGTGCGTCTCTAAGATAAAATAATACGCAACATGTAATAAATAACAAAGAACATAGTCATTAAATGTAGTGATCGATATATAATAGAAAATACATATATTCTTATATCTTCACAAAGTCATACACGCACACACATATATAATGAGACTGTATAAAACAAATAATATACTAAACCATTGAATAACTAGTATCCACTAAACCCAGAATAAATAAAGTGGTCTTATCATCCTTCAACCTGAAATGTCTTGAATTTACCAGAGCATTACATAAATAACACATGGGTCAGACTATGTCAAATTGTAACTGTCAATGCATATATAAATAATAATGTATGCATGGTATATAATTATAATATCATAAACAATCCTCAAAGTATCAAAAAATGTCGAGCAACACAAATCCATGCATAAAGATGTCATCACTTATACAAAATCACATCAAATAAGAAATCAAAGAATCATAATGCGATACAGGTGAATCATTCTTCTCCAGAATCATCATCAAAATCCAAAAAAATCAATGCTTGAGATATCATCAAGTATAGTCAGGCTAGCATACAGCAATGCCCAAACATATTCCTCAACTCAAATAATAAAATCCCATCACTAATATAATAATAAGCCACCTATCTATAAATCATATACAATTAAAGATATGAGGATCAACTATACTCTAGACACCTATCATAAGTATAATCACATCTCCTCATAAAGAAATATCACAAAGTAAATGGTGATGAGAATTGACTGCAAGAGAGACATATAGATCCAAAGTAGATCATATCTCAACCTGTGGGCACCTAAAATATATTCCTTTTCATTTCAAATTATAGAATATCATACTAAATCTTCACTTTAAACTCAAAATCGTTCAATACACATATTAAAAATCACTTAACAATATTTAGAAATCCTTCCAAAAACTTTTAGAATTAAATAGGATATTTATATGGATATATTTTTAGTTAATTTATTTTTATTATCGTTTTTATATACTAGGCAGAACACAAAAAACATGCACACTTGTTGACTGCGCGTAATCGATCGGTAGGCGGTCGATCGGTGAACCCCCACGGTTGCGATTCCCTGAAGCCTAAATTCAATCTTTTAAGCCAAGTACAAAATAATAGCTTGCACAATGCAATCATATCTAAGAGTATAAAACACACACAATTCATCAATCAAACATATAACAAGGAATTCAATAATATGACATAGATTTATGAGATATCTACTCATCTTAATCATATCTTGCTCAATAAACTTTCTGCTTCTACTTCCCTCTTCACTACAACCTCCAATAGTTCCCATATTTTATCAAAATGCTAGATTTTTCATTGTTACAAGTGTAGTATGCTATTAGGATGAAAAAAATTTAATTTAGGAATTTATAGAAAGTTAGCTGATTTTATTTTTGATTTTAAAAGGAAGAGGGAAGGGTTCTATACTTCGATTTCTTCAAGCTAGGAATGGGAAAGGTGGAAGAGGGACTTACATGAATTGTTCGTGAATGAAGTAGAGAAAATTCTAGACCAATAATTGTCAAGATTCAAATTTCATGAAGTAAAGACTTGGATTTGAGTTTAATGCATATTAAAACATATATTTTCTTCGTCTTTTCTTGCTCCTATTAAACTATTTTCTATTTAATTCAACTACTATTAATTTCCAAATAAAAATTATACTTACGTTACTTAAGCAATACATAACATTATTGAATTTATTTCCAACAAATTCTTCTTATTTCAATTATTCATTCAAAATATCATAATTAGTGATTAGCCCACTTTATTAAAAATTTATTTATTAACTCAATTCAACTTCAATTTCCATTTTAAAATTATTTCTTACTCAAATCGATATTTTTTATTCCATATATATAAATTTACAAAGTATTATTTTCACATTTTAACTTAATTTAATTTAATTACTACTTACATTTTAAACCATTTATTAAATATATTCCAAAACTCCTCATTCAATAAAATAAAAAAATTTCCCTTTTGAAGTTTATTTCTGATCTCATTTATCAAAATTTACAAATCCGTTCAATCACTTTTGATGTAATTTAAAATTATTTCTAAATTAGAATATCATTAATATTCCAAAGTAGTTTAATCCATCATTTATTAATAATTTATAACTTTCAAATTATTTAATTCTAAAGTAATTCATCCCATAATCTTTTAAACAAATAATTATCCCAAGATAGTTTGATTTCATCATTAAATATTTTTATTATCAAATTCAAATATTCCCAAATAAAACCATAATTATTCTTATTTAATCTTTAAAATATAATTTATTTAATTAAATTGCCATTATTACATTAATCGATTGCTTCTCATCACCTTATTGTTATAGACTTCCCCTTAAGAAAATTGCGTTCTCGCCATTTCTCCTTAGAGAAAATATATAACTAAGTTGAAAACTTCTAACTTAACTACACTATTATAATTACATTTAAACACAAAATAATCGGTTATTAAAAAAATCACATAATGCTCTATCTTCGCTATTTTGTATAATCAAATATCAGGATTTGCATTGACCCGTCTAGTTTCGAATAGACCAGCAGAAAATAAATGAGTAGACCTTTCATCTATGGCTTATCAAAAGTCTCGAATTTATCTTTCTTGCCCATAGTCTAAAATCATGGGATTCGAGTTTAAATGAACTAATTTGGAAGCTGCAACAACTCAAAAATTTTAACATTTTGAATAGGAATATTTAATTTATTTATATATTCAAATTTGATTTGAATGTAATAAATAATAAGACAATCAATTATTAATAAAAAAATTTGATTTTTGATGATGAATTTTTATTTTAATTTATATGAGTTTTCCATAATTTTTAGTTAGGAAAATACTTGAATTTTCGTTTGACGTATTTTTCGACAAATGATGGTATATTTGAAATTTTACAAAATAAGATAACCAGTATATTTTGTTATTGTTTTGAGATTATGTAGAATTATTGTGAATGATTGTATTTTTGTTTTTTCATTCTCGGTTAGTGCTCGAATGGAATTCCATGTAGCGACGTGCCTGAAATCAGATTATAAACTAAAATCTGCACTTAGAGTATTCATCCCTATGACTTTTTCCTTTTTCTTATTTCATTTTCCCTCCTTCTCTTTTATAGTAAAATAAAATTTGGTCACTCCCTTTTAAAAATAAAACTCAACCAATCTACTCAACGAAAAAAATACAAAACAAGATTCAGTGAGTTCATAGTACATAGATCTTCAAATCCAGGTGAATTTGAGTGGTTGCGGTCGATTTTGGTGGAAATTGACATGAGCAAGGCTGCCTAGGGTTTTAGTTCTGGTGAGAAGGTGAAGTTCGAGGGATTCTAAGTTGGATTTGGATTTGTGGTGGTAAGGGGAGTCGGCAGCCATGATATGAGGTGGAGTGATTGTATATATGGGTCACAATGTATTCCTATAGCTGTTTAAAAACCTACTGTTGCATTTTCGGGTAAGGCATTAAGTTGGAGATGGTGGTGTCGAGGAGGTAGAGTTTTCGATGTGGAGTTCGATGGCATGAATGGATCTTGGTTTCAGAGAGAGGTGATGGAGATTAGCGTGCGTGCATGCGACATTGGTGTGCAATGCCGTATGTAGGTCTTGATCGGGGAAGAATAGGGAATAGTAATTTGTAAGTGTAATTATTTGTTAAATTTTTAATTAATTTAAGTAAATAATAATTTAATCTCAAAATCTTGAAAATTGAATAACTAATCATATGAGGTCCAATTGAGACGTGGCATTTTACGTTGCGCTTGTAGGAGCAATATTTACGCGTTAGAATTAATTTCATCGAGTTTAGAGTTAGTAGAATTTTGAGCTAAAATCGAACGCCGTTCGATTTTAGATCATACTCAAATGCTTAAGCGTCCATTGGAAAATCAGTTAGTTAACTCACCTCTAGTTCAATAGTATATGTTATATAGTAGATTTAAATTATTGCTTTCATGTTTGATGATTTATTGGTTTAGTTTGGTCAAATTTCCACTTAAAAGCGAATGACATATAAAATGAAATACAAGGAATTTTGTAGAGGAATCCAGATTCCTCATTATTGTTGATTTTTAATTTTAGTTATATATATTGTATAAATTGTTGAATGCTAAAAGTTTAGTAGTTGGCTGTATTGGATATGACATTGATATATGTTAGAAGTTGAAACTTTTGAGTAATAAAGGGAATAGTAGCATTGGTTAAGTGCTTTGGTAGTTATTGGTCTTATAGCAGTATTTGAAATAAATATTTGTAAAACGCTTTATATAAATAGTTGTATAAAAAGATCGATATATAAATGTTATTGTTACCAGGCTACGAGACGATAGTTGCAGAAGATACAGTTGGACTTAGACGAGGCTCAATTCAAGAAATGATTGGAGATATGTGTGGGTCGGTATTCATGAATGGTTCGACCCTTATACATGGTTCGGCATGTATGGGTCAGTAATGGTGGTCCGATCATTCATGGTTCAGAGCGCATGGCTCGGTCCGAAATGTTCAGTATACGTCGCTCGGTCGGGATTGGGGGAACAAGGTGGTTCGGTCATGCATATGTCGTTCGGTTGTGATTAGGGAACAAGGTGGTTCGGTCATGCATACGTCGCTCAGTCGCGATTAGAGGAACAAGGTGGTTCAGTCATGCATTGATCAGCATACGTCGCTCGGTACATATGGGTCAACAACTTGGACTAGTCTTTGTAGCTCGGCATACTTTGTTTGGTATGCATCGGAGAAGACAACAAGTCACCACAGGGGGTACGGTCAACGCTTCTATGCTTCAAGTCATACTACCGCCTGGCTCCGAGTTCTTTGAAGGTCTGCTTCAAGTCAGCAGCGAGACAACTTCTGGGTCGGCATAGGTGGCTCGGTGGACATGGCTCGGCACTTCTCGATCGGTGGAAAATTGTTCGGTACGCCTGGACCGTCGACTCGAGATTACCATATATGGGCCGAGTCATCTTGGTCATAGGCTTACACAGGTGAACCAGCCTATTTTCGTCAATAGATAGAGGGGTAGGGGTGCAGTGAAAGGGGCCTTTTTTCGGGAACTCCACGGAAACTCCGTCGTTTTCCATACTCATTTATTTGCTGTCAAAATTTGTACTTGAGTTGTTGGTGTATGGATTGTATCTGTATTCCCTCATTGAAGAAGCAATAAAGATTTCACTCAAAGTGGACGTTGGCAGTTACTTCGAACTACTATAATTCTGCCGTTCTCATTTTTACTGTTCTTATTGCATTTTACTACGATATTCATCTGTTTTAATTTATTTTCTTCATTAATCTCTCTATACAAATCTATTCTTGGGTGTTAGTGACCAATTTTGGTGCTTTCACTGAGAGCCGCATTCTAGGGCTGTTAGGATCTACTTTGTCGCTACTAGATTAAAGAAATCCCCCAAAGAAGATCCAAGTTCATTCACAAGAAGTTCATAGATTCTACTCAGAGTTCCGACCGATAACTCTACAATGGGAAGACCAGGTACCATATCAGCCTCCCACAATGCGGATGTAACGAGACCGCTAACGTCCAACAAGTAGGACCAACAATCAACAAGCTAACCCAGGTGCAAGGACCACCACCGTCCTAAACCAAATAGAAGTTGTCACTAGAACAGAGTTCAACAAGCCGATGGGAGAACTCGTGGAAAACAGGAGACAACTTGATGAGCAGGTTCAAGCTAAAGCCAATCTCATGACCCAGCTTACTCAACAACAACATCAGAATGCTGGGGGAAGTCCCGCTACCAACTAATCATTTGACAACCCAGCTTCGTCTGATGAACATCCCAGGCATAGACGGAGTAGAATAGAAACAACGCAAATAGGTGTCGTGGATCAATCCAACATGTATGGTCCAGGTTCCCTAGCTGGAGCCATGGCCCCTCACTTGCACCTAGGAAATCGCACTCAAGTTGGAATGGAAAACTAAGGATCTAGAGCACGAGTGGAAGTTGACTGACCGGCTCACCAGGGACGCAATGAAGCAGGTCCCCAGGACACTCGTTTGGGAGATCATCAATCAAGGAGGCACCAGCCAGGACGGTCACGCATGATGGAGTCCAACTTGCCACCTCCCATCCAAACCTAGGATTTGCTATGGTCAGACAGCTGGTGAGGTAAAATCAGGGATTATCCAATGATGATTGGGGCATAGCTAGGAGTCATACTCCATTCACGGATGCTATCCTACTGAATAACCTCGAAAGTTTACTATGCCGACTATTCCAGCCTATGAAGGGAAGATTGATCCCCGATAGCATGTTATGAGACACGAGTTGTTAATGGACTCGGCTAGAGTAAATGATGCAACTAAATGTAGATGTTTCCCAATAACGCTATCTGGAATGGCTACCATGTGGTTCATCAGACTTCCTCCGGGATCGATTTCCAGATTTGATGAGCTAGCAAACAAAATTTGTGGAGCAGTTCAGAATTCATACCACTCGCTCAAAGGACGTGATGTCTTTATCCAATGTAATCCAGGCTCTAGGGGAGTCCTTAAAGGAAAATTTGCAAAGATTTCATGTTGCTGCTACCGAAGTTAGCAACATGAATGACCACGCTATTCTTATGGCCGTGATGTGAGGAGTAGATCCAAACTCAGAGTTCGGTGATTGGATAGCAAGAAAACCTTCGGCTACCCTGGAATGTTTTTATTCAAAGGCGCACAAGTTCATGAGAAGGGAGGAAGACAGGTGGACGAGGCGAGGCAGTGCGCCAGGGCCTGGCAAGGAGACAATGCAAAGCAACATTGTGGTAAAACAGGATGGCGGCAACTTTGGAAAAGTCCAGGTCAATGTTCAAAACAAACCAGAGCAGTCTAAAGGTTCCGGAGGAGGAAATTCTGGAAGGAAGAGGGAAGTAGGAAAATGGAAACCGCGGATCCCAACCTATAACGAATACACTCCTCTGAAAACGTCCCTAGAAAATATTTATTTATCAACCTATAATACATTCCAATACCGAAAACCATACCCAAAGGAATCCACTGAGGAACAAAAACAGACTAGGAAGTAATGTCGGTTTGACGAGACCTACGGGCACAACACTGAGGAATATAGACACCTCCATGATGCTATCCAAAAACTGATTCGGCAAAAGAAGTTACAGCGGTTTGTTAAGGTTCCGTAGGAAGGCGGACAGGGAATGTCCGACCCAGGTCGCGGGCAGGCACCACATCACCCTAAGGAACCTGCTCGGACAATAGGTAAACTGATCATAAACATGAAAGTTGGCGGGCCTCATCCTATAGACAAGAGTTGGCAAGAAATGGAATGCTATGCTAATTCCTTAAAACATGCGGATTTCGAATGCTGCTCGAACTCGGAAGACGAGACTCTAGCAAAACAGCAGCAAATGACGACAGATGATATAGTATTCAGGAGAAGGGATGCCGATCAGGTAGAGGTACCCACTATTGACCCGATGGTCATTTCGGTCACAATTGGGCCAGCGTTTGTGAGAAGGATACCGATTGATTGTGGGAGTTCTGTGAATATTATTTTCAAAAAGGCATACGTCCAAATGAAGATGGAGGCGAAAGATCTAAAATAATCTAAAGCATGTATTCATTTCTTTAATGGTGCGGCTACTAATGCGTCGGGTTTTTTCGAATTACCAGTTAAGTTAGGAGAAGGTGAACGTAGGAGGGTACGGATACTACCTTTCATTGTTTTGGATGTTGATTCCCTGTATAATGTTTTTCTGGGCTGACCGACCTTAGCAGAGTTTACTGACCCGGAGTTATTTCTGTTTTTCTTTAACTCTTGGGTACTCAAATTTTTATGAGTAGTCAAGGGAATTCAGGTTAGGATTCAGGATTAGCTTTGACGAATTGTGGAGGAGCATATGGAGCAGGAGGCTTCTGCGTATAGTTATATAGTTCCGCTGTGTTTGGTCTCTGAGTGTTCTGTTTGTATTGAGTTGTAATAACTAGACAGGTGTTTATAACTGTCTAGTATGTGTTGTATATGTCTGTGTACTCTGATAATTGATGTATACTATGTAATACTTTGTTATAAATATAATTTATTCGTTTCCGCTGTTGAGATTCTTGTGTTGTTTCTTTCTTCTCTTCTTTCTTTTCTTCTTCTATCCCTTTCTTTCTTAATTCATGACGCGATTTTCCGGGAGTGGAAATCGGGTCGTGACATCTTGGTATGTGGCTTGGCCCCATTGTGTTTGACTTTGACGTTTCCAATGGATAGAGCAGTTGGTGCAGCGCATGAAGATCAAGCGAATGGTCGTGCATGTTATATGGCTGAGCTGAGAGAGGCCCAGCAAAGAGAGAAGGGAAAGATTGCAGACGACACTGTCCGCTCAAAATTGACAAGTAATGCCCAAGACTTGGCTCGGGCAGCAGAGTCGGATCTACAGAGACATAGATCCGAGAGACGATGGTGAAGAACCTTAGGAGTCTAAAGCACACTACAAGAATTTTGATGTTTAGTAGCACTTAAAAAACTCTACTAAAACTTTTAGCAGTGTTTTGATGAACGTTGTTATAAAGCCCGCGACTAAAAATACCTGATTTTTAGTTGCACTTATTCAGTGCTACCATAAATCGTTTTACTGCAGCGTTTATGAAACGCCACTAAATTATTTTTTTACAGCGTGTATAAAACTCTACCAAAAGGTTTTTTGACGCTACCAATAGAATTTCCAACTTTACCCCTACTTCACGGTCGCGTTTGCTCAACGCCACTATATGTATTTTCGTAGCGTTTTTGAAACGCTACTAAAAGTTATTGATCATTTTACACCATTTTTTCATGCTATTATTTCATGTTGATGGTCTATTTTATTTCTACTATATCAATCAACAATCACTCACGTAACCATCATAATCGAACAATTAAAAAAATATTAATCATATAATCAAATAAGATATCCATCACCATTCTAATACAGTAGATTTTTTTATAAAATGACCAACATACAATAAACATTCGTATACAAATTTACACACCAAGTACTAATAAATACCCATAATTCTTTGTTGCATGCACAAGTGAAAGCTAGAACCATAAAAGTCCAACCTTGCTCTCTTCGAAAATCTAATGCCTGCACAAGTGAAAGCACAACATATAGTCTGCACAAGTTAGTTTTATAAAACTTGTTTAATTAATTTTAACAAAACTTAGTTAATTTTTATCACCTTGGTTAACTTAGTTAATTTATTATTATAATTATTATTATTTATAAAACTCGATTAACTTAGTTAATTTATTATTATTATTATTATTAAAACTCGATTTAACTTAATTTTATTATTGTTGTTGTTGTTGTTGTTCTTATGAACTTATTTCATTTTTATGAACTTAGTTAATTCATTATCATCGTTATTATTATTATTTTTATAAAATTTTATTAAATTAGTTATAGTATTATGATTTATAAAAATTTAATTAACTTGAATTTAGTCAATTTTATAAAACTTATATAATTTTAACAAAACTTAGTTAATTTTTGTTAACTTAGTTAATTAATTAACTTATTATTATTATTTATAAAACTCGGTTAACTTAGTTAATTTATTATTATTACTATTATTATTATTAAAACTCGGTTAACTTAATTATTATATTATCATCATTATATTAGTTAATTTTTATAAACTTTGTTAATTCATCATCATCATCATTATTATTTAAAAAACTTTGTTAAATTAGTTATATTATTATTATTTATAAAATTAGTTGACTTAAACTTAGTTAATTTTATGAAACTTGCTTAATTTTAGCAAAACTTAGTTAATTTTTAATAATTTGGTTAACTTGGTTAATTTATTATTATTATTATTATTATTATTATTATTATTATTATTATTATTATTATTATTATTTGCATTACAATATGTTCTTCTTTAGGTTGCATTTCTGATTTGGTTTTACAACTCATAAAACTACTTTTCTTTAAGACATTCAATAGCGACTCTTTTCTACCACCTCCCCTTGCACACTTATACAATTACCTCACTTTCAAACAAGACCCAAAATTGTTTGATGTTTTTTCAAATAAGTTCCCTTACGGAGGGAGGTCCAGGGGGTGGAAACCCCCAAGGTGGGGGTGCGGGGGCGAGCGCCCCGTCCAAAACGGTACGTTTTATTGACTGTTGAATTCAAATTCAATAGCCAACAGTAAAAACCGTTAGAAAACGGTCACGACCAGTAGCACAACATCCAGTAAAATTTAGGTACATATATAAAATAGGGAAAAACCATTCAGGTACATATTTTTCACAGTTCCATTCAGCAACACAATCTTATCGCCCTTTTCCACTGATCTGCTCAACTGCCGAACAACTTACAATTTCCAGACCACTACATTGCTCAGTTTAACAGTTCAACCAAGCACACACCAAAATACAACTCCTCACTGACCTGCACATCAAATACAACTCCTCACTGACATACCACCACTATTCAAACCACTTCACCACTCTCCTCTACACAAATCCCCTACCAACTTTCAACAACAAACTGTTGCACTTTGTTATCTACAAACCAGCAACATCACTTTCTTCTCCATCATACACTTACCTTCCTTGCACCAATCATTCATCACCTCTGTCCATCTACAACAAGTTGCACAGTGGTACAACAGCCTATTCAACTGCATAACCCCCCATTACAACCACATTCGACATCAACTGTGTTGTTGTCATCAACTGCTACACTTCATACCATTATCAAACTGCAACATTTCAAACAGCATCATCAACCATCATCACACTTCAATACAACCATCATCACACTTCCATTACCCCAACCTCCAACAGCGCCTTATTTCATCACCTTGCTCGATACACAGCCACCAATAAACATACACCATCGTCCCACAGCCCATTACCTCTGTCAGAAATCATCACTACAGAACCCCATGTCATCAGCTCTGTCACCTATTCTTCCCACCACTGCCAATCTTACATATCAACTTGCTGTCAAGACATCCGTCGCCTACAGTCCTCTACTATAAATCGCAACCAGCACCTGAAACCTCACCGACAACCATAGCCCCATGAGTTGTATGTTGGTGTGTGCTTGGTTGAACTGTTGAACTGAGCAGTGTAGTGGTCTGGCAATTGTAAGTTGTTCAGCAGTTGAGCAGATCAGTGGAAAAGGGGGATAAGATTATGTTGTTGAATGGAACAGTGAAAAATGTTCACAGTTGCACAGAATAGTAACAGTTAGTGAAAATCGTTGTATATCAAGTTAAATCGTCTTTCAATTTGATAATCCTTATTAGTAAAACAGGATCCTACACCTAGATTGAAAAAAGTTGCATTACCAGTAGGGAACATTTTTAAGATGGTTTTTCATAAAACGTTATACATCAGTAGTTTGATGTATGACTTATCTTTCTTAGTGTTCCAATATATAAACAAACAAAAAGAAAGAGTTAGAGAAAAAACCTCATCAATCATATTGTTAACAGAAGTCTGCACGGTTCCACTAGTAGCAGCTTCCATACATTTCAAATCTTCTTCAACTACTCTACCAGCATGAAAGGCATCTCGATCTGCAAAATACTGAAGAAAATTAAAAAAAAAAAGCATTTGGATGGGTCTAACTTAAATTAAATGTGTATATACAACAGATATTAGCAAATAAGATTGAAACAGAAAAAAGACTTAAATCATACCACTTACAAGCTATTTAACTTTTTTATGAAGTAAACTACTCTCATTTGTATACACACACTAGTAGCGGTCAAACATGAACTAATATTGCAAAAATAATAATGAGCTTTCTTGGATACAAACTATACACACACTAGTTGCGGTCAAACTACTCTTATTAGTTGCATTAAATAAGTTAAACTCATTATCATTTGTATACACACACTGTACGAGCCTTCTACGACCGTCGGAAATGGGCGTCGTAACAAATAGTGTTTCTAGTAGCGGTCAAACATGAACGAAAATTGCAGAAATGTAATTCCACATACACCTTTGTAGTAGTTCATCACAAAAGTAACCTTATATGAAAGAGAAACAATTGTTGCAACAACTTTGTAAAAATGTTGATATGCATAAAAGCAGAATTATTGGTTAACAAAGACAACTCACGATTCATTTGAAAAATGAAAAAAGAAAAAAAATAAAATACATCTATGATAGTTCTCATAATTTGTAAAGTACCATGACAGTTGAGATTATGGTAAGATCATCGTGCATTACTCTTAAGTGTTACATAGACTATCTATGAAGAAAAGGGGAACTCTTATTCGTATTTTCATGGCTATGTTAAAAGGCATGGTAGGTTCAGTTTAACATGATGGAATTATTTGATACAAGGTTATCAAAACTGGCATTTGAACAAAATATGCATTTTAAAATAAAATGATAAAACATATGCTTCCTTGTTATGAAAGAATTATAAACTACATGATATAGGTATAAGAATTCCTCAGAGGTCAAACTTAATACCTTCCCTTTCTTCGATGCTCGAGCTTTCTACACATACTGAACGGGAGATTGAAATTATGCCTTGAGTTTGGAACATTTATTAATCATTTGTAAATATTTCTTTTTTAGGACCAGCATGCATGAGGAAAAGTTCAAGGATGTTTATATATCATGCATCTATCAACAGAATTAAAAAGATTGGTATGCATAACATGCATCCAACATCCAAATTTATGAACTACAGAGCAAAAGAACTTCAAATTCTGTGACAGAAAATTGCATTGTTCATGTTAAATTAGTAGAAAAGGCACAGCAAAATTAATCATTTTCATCAATTGCAACCCAATCAGTTATCAGTTAGAAAGCTTTTTTTGCCCGATTCCAAAATCCTAATGAATAACAGTACGATAAATGAACTAATGCTAAGCAAAGCTAATATCATCAATGTCAAAGAGCCAGAGGGAAATAACAATAGCATTTTCACCCAAATTTCATAAGGCAGCTGAGGAACGAATGTCTAAAAAATTAAGATTTCATTATATAAACTTAATAGAACTCAATTTTAATCGCTCACCATTTGTTTGTCCCCAATTTATGTCAGTACCCCGAAACACTTCAAAATCGAGGGAATTGCCATACAATATCTTCTGAAAACGAAGATATGAGGGTCTGCAGATTAGGTTTGGAGTCGCAAAAGCTGTAACCAAGGGGGAATTGGACGATTCGTACCTAAATCAAAATAGGATCACAAAATCGATTTAGACGATTCATACCTAAATATACCTAAGCGATTGCTGGCTGCCGCGAGGATGTTGAGTAATGCCGCGAGGACGTTGAGCACGGACGGAGTGGACGATGAAAAGGGGAACTTGATCTTCAGTTGATGAAATTTGAGAGATTGCTGGCTGCCGCGAGGATGAAAAGGGGAAAAAAAATTCTGCAGAAGAAGATCGAAATGGGGAGAGAGTTTTCTAAGTATACGTGGGATGGAAAACAATGACCGGTCACATTTATTTTTGGCTAGGAGGAAAAAGTTTTCTAAGGAGCGAGAACAATTTTTTTTTACACGAAACATATTTTGGGAAAAATATTTTTGCCTGCATTTATGATAAAACGCCACATTTTTTTACAACCGTAAATAGTTTTTCTTATAGTGGCAGCACCAACCGAATTGATGATTGACATTACCGTCAGCCATGACGACCCATTACGGGTGCTGAAGATTAGATCACAACTCACACCCTCGATGACTGAGGATCTTACCTATGATTGGTAGTAGGGATCTCGGAATCAGACATTGGCATCATATGATGAAGGCTGTTATTTGCTTTTGTTGAGTTGAATTCGCATTTATAATTGTTAAAACTATGAAGTTACTAGGATGAACTAGTTCTATATGCTTATGTGGTTAAATTCTTGTCATTATTCATTATTCTATGATCAGGCGTGGGAATATGTGAACTTGACTAATGTTGTATTCAAGTTGAGGTGATTTTAATTGCCAATGCCGATCCCAAGGCCCGAAGTTGACTATCTCCCTAGACCAAAAACACCGATCCATTCATTCTCCTCTCTATCACTCTCTCATCATCGAACGGCCTTACTTAGCCTATGCCTTCTTATCTTACAAACTCCTACCGACCCACTCACACTCTTTTCTCTCTCATTCTCTAATCACTGAATGATCCACTAGGTCTATACCGGCCCATTCTCCTAAATTATTACCAACCCAAGCTCCGAATGACTCCCTCACTTGGAATACCGAACCGGTTGTATTTTCCCCTCTGCCGAGCGATAGCTAATGGGACACACCGACCCGCATTGTCTCCTAAGACACCAACCCACATGCTCTCTCCCAAAACCGAATGACTTAGTACTAGATTTCCAATTCAGCCCTACTCCAACAACCTAACAACCACTCTCCCTCGCTCGGTGTGCCCAACAGGAGCTTACATCCTAGAGATCGCCAACCTCCTTCCCTTTTTTCCCTCTCCACCTCACCAGCCTCCAAATCTGTTAAGGCCATACTGAGCTCCTAGCCTAAGGCGTATTCCTATCTCCGATTCATCCTCCCTCGTCTTCAAAACTCCTACTGGTCATAATCTGAAGAAAACTCGTGAACTCGAGCTTCATACAAAACCCGTAGTTGGGGGAGATGGATTGAGTGAGAGATTCATACCAATAGGAATGGATTGAAACCTATAAGAACCATAAGATTTAGGATCAAAATTTGTTTAGGTTTGTTAGCAGAGGGAATTGCAAAGCAGACGACCTAGATTCGGGAGGAGAAAGGAGATTTGGAGTAGTTGCCGAGGTTCGAAGGGAGGTAAGTTAGAAGGACTTATAGAGATAAAGTAAAAGTGAAGGGAAGAAGAAGGAATGGGCTTTTATGTGTGGAGAAGGGAAGGTGAACAGGCCATTCCCCTACGGAACCGGCCAAAGCACTTCAATGGTTCGGTGATTCAATATGTCGAGCGACACCTGGTAAACCAAATGAATGGTTCGGCGCTCGTGCGCCGACTGATCCACAATAAAAAAAGAAGAAAAAAGAAGAAAGAGAAGAAGGGTGATACATATATATATATCTGTGTGTATAGGCACACATAATGTTAGAAAGGTCCGTCGTGATTCAGCCTTCATGAGATTGTGTGCATTCAGCTTTTGAAAAGTTAAAAACAGGATCTGAGCGATAAACGATTATCTTTCTGGATGAGCTAGTTTTTGAGAACATGAACTATTCGCTGATTCAAAGTGTGTCATGTTGGTTCACAAAACACACTTTGGGAGGCAAATTTTACCCGGCTACTTGGCCAGGATACAAGACAATAGTTGTAGAAGATACAGTTGGACTCAGACAAGGCTTGAGTCGAGAAGGATTTGAGATATGCATGGGTCAGTATTCATGAATGGTTCGGCCCATATACATGGTTCGGCATGTATGGGTCGGTGATGGCGGTCAGGTCATTCATGGTTTAGAGCGCATGGCTCGGTCCGGGATGTTCAGTATACGTCGCTCGGTCGTGATAGGGGGAACAAGGTGGTTCGATCATGCATACATCGCTCGATTGTGATTGGGGGAACAAGGTGGTTTGGTCATGCATACGTCGCTCGGTCGTGATTGGAGGAATAAGGTGGTTCAGTCATGCATTGATCAGCATACGTCGCTCGGTACATATGGGTCGACAACTTGGACCAGTCTTCAAGGCTCCGTATATTTAGTTCAATATGCATCAGAGAAGACAACAGGCCACCACAAGGGGGCACGGTCGATGCTTCTATGCTTCGAGTCATACTACTGCCTGGCTCCGAGTTCTTTGAAGGACTGCTTCAAGTCAGTAGCGAGACAACTTCTGGGTCGGCATAGGTGGCTCGGTGGACATGGCTTGACACTTCTTGATGGTGGAAAGTCGTTCGGTATGTCTGGATCGGCCGACTCGAGATTACCATATATATGCCGAGTCATTTTGGTCATGGGCCTACGCAGGCGAACCAACCTATTTTTGTCCATAAATAGAGGGGCAGGGGTGTAGTGAAAGAGACCTTTTTTTGAGAACCCCAGGGAGACTCTGCCATTTTCTATACTCATTTCTTTGCTGTCAAAATTTGTACTTGAGTTTTTTGTGTACGGATTGTATTTGTATTTAACTCATTGAAGAAGCAATAAAGATTTCACTCAAAGTGGACGTAGGCAGTTACGTCGAGCCACTATAATTCTGATGTTCTCGTTTTTACTGCTCTTATTGCATTTTACTGCGATATTCATCTGTTTTAATTTATTTTCTTCATTAATATCTCTACACAAATCTATTCTTGGGTGTCAGTGACCAATTTTGGTGCTAACGGTTATCTTATAAATAAAAAGATAGATCAATAAATGGTATTTTAGAGATAAAAGAATAGATTTATAAATGATACTTTATAAAAGAGAAATGATACCATTTTGAGGAATTGGAATAATAAATCAAATTTGTGAATTTATAGTGATATATGGAATGATCGTTTATGAAAAATATTTTATAATTATATTTCGAGATTTATAAAAGGAGTTTCATAATTATATTGAGAGATTTATAAAATGAATTTTATAATTATATTTAGAGATTTTATAAAAGTAGTTTTTTAATTATATGTAGAGATCTATAAAAGGAGTTTTATAGTTATATTTAGAGATTAAAAATGGATTTTATAATTTTATTTAGAGATTTGAAAAAGGAATTCTATAATTATATGTAGAGATTTGAAAAAAGATTTTATAATTATATTTGGAGATCTAAAAAAATGGAGTTTTATAAATAAGAAAGAATTTTATAAATAGAAAAGAGTTTTATGAATAGAAAGGAATTCTGTAAATATAAAAGGAGATTTGTATATATTTTAAAAAAGATATATAAAAAGGAATTTTATAAAAAGAAATGAGACTTGGTATCTATAAATGATCACTTTAAAATTATAGTAGTATGGAAAGTATTATTTTCTTACTTAACACCAAATTTCAAGATATGGATACTCGTCTCTATCTTTAAAAATTAAAAAAGTTAGTTGAAGCAAGGTTAGTTTTTTAACTTGTCTGATTTCATTGTTAATTAAGGGATAGTACTGGTTGAAATCGAAAGGCGGTGATAAGTATATTTAGTCTAATTTCCATACGATCCGTTTTCTTAACACCAAAACGATAAAAGTGGTTTTGGATTTTATTACTACTTATATTTTAAATGACATTTGTTTTAACCCAATCAAGTATGGTTTTGGAAAATGAAATCTTTCGTAAGATTTTGAATATACTTATACTATTGAGATAAATATATGAGTACATTTCCTAAGTATTAGAAATGTTGTTTTTTATGAATATACTTATACCGTTGATATAAATATATAGAAAAATGTTCTAACTATTGAAAGTAGAATGTTTTGTGAGTATACTTATACTGTTGAGATAATTATACAATTTTTTTCAAGTACGAAAAAGAGTAGAGAAAGATTGTGAGTAATCTTTGTACGAGTATTTTAATACAAGAATATGTTTTTAATTAATGAAATGACTAATTGAAGAGGATTATTGGTTGCTTATTTGCTTAACCACGGTTAGTTTCCATATGAAATTAAATCTCCAATTCGATTGTTTACTTATTTGATAGTTAAACAACCAACTATAAAATATTGGCCAGTTCTGAAAACTATCGTTGTAGGCCAGTATTAGGTATATTATCCGAAAACCACTTTGGACCTGCATACGCATTAGAATTGAAGACATCTTGAAGATGATCAAAGATGGAGTTTTTTGAAGTGCAAAGGCTACTTGCAACTAATCCTGAGGATGTAATTGAAGTAGTGCCTTCGTTTTGTATTACACCCGCACCTCTAGGCACCTCAAAAATCAGATATGACTAGAAGCACAAGTGGTCGGGTGAAATAAAAATACGCAACATAGCATAGAGACTAAGGCAACAGCATAAAATGATTAAAATTTTACAGCGGAAGAAAACTTTCACTAATTATAAATTAATAGCAAAACAGCTTCATTAAAAAAATATTATCCCTAGTTTATTTCTGAAACCAAAAGTACCAAGTAGTCTCCACCAAAACATAAAAAATAACAAAATTCACAATATAGGTCCCCATATATAAAGTAAAGAATGGAAAAGAGAAACGAATTACATGAAACAAAAGCTGAAGGTAACAACTACTCCAATGACCCTCCAAGCTGCAAAGAACTGCAACCTAGAGCTTCCCTCTTGTGATTTGGGAAAAATAGAAAAAACAAGAATGGGTCGGACATAAAGTCTGGTGAATGAGAAATAAAATGAAGCAGAAAGAATAAAACAGTTTAACTCTAGGTCTTCCCCGGAAATCACAGAAGGTGAATAATATAACGCAGTGAATCCTTATTAGATGCAGTTCCTAAGAAGCCAAAGTCCATGGTCACTCTAGAGAAATCAACCATGCAGTAATAACAAACGTCAATCGACCTGTTGGACCTGCTGTCCTTACCTATCCACGTGCTACAGCGTGAAATTCATGCTCTTCACCCATGCTTTGACTAAATGCCTCTTACATCTGACCGGCGCCGACTCAAACAACCTCGCAGGACCCCGAAGTTGCGGTCAGGCTCTGCCAAACTGGACTCCTATCCACCTATCTCCTCAGTCACCAATGTGGACTTGCCCCTATCCAAAATGTCGGTCCTCCAAAAGAGTGCCCGTGGCTAAGTCGGCTACGGAACCCTCCAACGATCTGTATAAAGAAGCCTAGGTCGGAGCACACTTTTCATGTTCCATCCTCATCGATTTGCCTGAAGAAGCCTACGATTGCGGATGCTATCTATCCTTCGTACTAGCAACCTATGAAAGCTAACAAACATCCTTGCGAACCTACTTGCCTGCTCGTAGTACGTACAACCAAAACTACATTTTGGTCTTAACTGCATGAAACACCCATCCAGACCTTTACAAGGTCTGCCTACCAAATCGTTTCCAGATTAAATAATTTTACCGTTATAGTTTACATACTGTCTATTTCCATTAATCCGCTTTAGGCCATTTTTACATCCAATTTGTTTATTTCACAACTTACCTTTTTCCTACATAAATGGTATTTCAATTTCACGTCCGTTCAGTCCGTAGGTTTGTCTGTAATTTTTATGCCATTTTGTCACAGATTTACACTAGCCTTTAGGGTCCATTTAATTTACATTTTTTCACGTTAATTTACGTTCTCCTTTTAGAGTTTTAATCTATAGAAATTTTTTATCCAATAGACACAAATCATTTAATTACATAAAATTTCACTTTTACATTTTTAGGCCACATATGAAACAAACATTATGCCAATTGGACTTCCCAATTTTTTCCAGAACTATATTCAAAATTATGTAATTGTATCCACCAAAACCATAATTTTATTCAGGTAACATATTCTGAATTTATTCAACTAACATGTTCTACCATTAGAAATTGAATAACAATTCTAATTCAATTTAATTAAATCAATCTCATTTACGCCATGAAATGTGAAGAACTATTTGTTTGTTTCAAATTTCAACCCAAACATGAATTAGAGTTGAGAAGTGGAAAAGAAGAAGATACAATAGTTTACATAAATTTCAATTTTATTTATTCCATAAAAAGTGAATAGACAATTTATATGTCCCATATTTTAAACCAAACATGAATTTGAATTGAGATGTGTAAGAAGAAGTTGCAATAATTTACATCTATTCTTAATTAATAACAAAAATTAATTCATCTTAACGTGCTAGAAAAGTACTAAAATTTAATTACTTTTTTTTCTGTTTCATATTAATTCCCACTCACCTGGCACTTGAGCTTGCATAAATTTGAAAAAAAACTTTGCTTTAATCTTTCTCTCTTTGATTCTTCAAAATTCCCCAAATTGCTTGAATATATATATATATAAATAATTTAATTTAGTAGAGAATTGTTTATTTAGTAGAGAAAAGGAGGAAGAATAATACATACTAATTTTACTGTAGAATTATGGCGACGGCTGAATAAGAGATTAGGTTTAGGTTAGATGGTTTACTTATAGATTGTTTGAGTGAATATAATCCATTTGATTATTTTATATTAAATATGGTTTTTTCATACACTTAATGGTTATCCATTCTAGCTCATACACATCACTTAACCAATAAATTTAGCCATCTCATCTAATTACATCAGTGGAGCGAATGGGAAGCCGCCAAATGTCAGAAACAACGTTGAAATACATAGGAAAATTGCTAGAAATGAACCAGCTAAAAAAAAGTCGCTCTAGATTTTGGGCAACAACGGGACTTGATCTCTGGTCACTAAGGAAGTCAACTTGCGAATTTACCACTGTACCAAATGCGTTTTAAATTATATTTTCCATAAAATATCGGGGTATTACATTCTCCCCCCTAAAGGATTTCGTCCCCGTAATCTCCAAAGACGGAAGAACGTAATTAACAACCAGCATCCAAGAACTATATCCATCTACTCAACCATCATCCATTTCTACCATTTTCCTTATTTTTAACTAATGCAATTTATGATTTATGAAAAGTGAAATGCATATGAACTTACCTAATGCGAAAAGATTGTCGGTCTACCGATTCAGTTGACCTCTTGTAATGCAAGTATGCTTATGCCATGCAACCAAATGTATGCAATTACCCTAGTATAATTGATAATTCTATATGAATGTTTCAATCATTTACCCAAAAGCACCATCCATATGCAACATCCATTTACACACACACACACACACAACCATGTGCAAATTTAATAGATAACTGGCATGCATATGCAGGTTTATGTACCTGGTTGGTCGATTATCCTAATAAATATCTATCTAGTGCATGCAATGCATTCACTTGCAAACATTGGCATCCAGTTGCAATCATTTTCATCCATCAAACATAACATGCCCTAATGACATGTTTACGACCAAGCTACCGTCTATAGGTTTCACTTAAAGATTATCGAAAAGACCCTAACTAAGGAAAGATCAATAATCAAAGATAGGATATTTGAAGTGTAAATTCAAATAGAAAAGGATAAGAAGTTCGAATTCTCTCTTCAGATTCCCATGTGCACTCCTTGAGGTCATCTCCCCACTGAACCTTCACCAGACGAACTTCCTTGTTGTGTAATCTCTTGACGCCGTGTTGCATTATACGGGTGGTTGTATGACGCACAAGTGACTCGCGCTCTACCTACACTTCCCTTAGCTGATCGGGTTCTACTACTATTGCGGAATCATGTAGACACTTCCTCAGATGTGAAACATGAAAAACATTGTGAACGCCTGCCAAATTATCTGGAAGATCAACTCTGTATGCTACTTTTCTAGTCCGCGTAGTAGTAGGGAAGGGTCCTACAAATCTCGGTGCCAACATACCCACTGAGCCAAATCTCATAACGTTTCTCAGAGAAGAAACCTTGACAAAAACCATATCTCCAACCTTAAACTCCAAATCTGAATGTCTTCTGTCGGCATATGACTTTTGTTTATCTTGTGCAGTCTTAAACCTCTTACGAATAAAATCCACCTTCTTGGAAGTTACCCTACCAAGTCTAGTCCAAGCAAGATCCTATCGGTGGTATCCCACCAACAGGCTATGATCTACATGGTCTGCCATAGAGGGACTCAAACGATGCCATCTCAATGCTTGCTTGATAATTATTATTATATGCGAACTCCACCAAAGGTAAGTGGACTTCCTAAGAGCCTTTGAAGTCAATGATGCACAATTTGAGAAAATCTTCCAAAACCCTATTTACCCTCTCAATCTGTCCATCTGTCTGAGGACGATATGCCGTGCTCAAATTCAATTAAATTCCCAAGGCTTGATGAAGACTCCTTTAAAACACGCTGGTGAATAATGGATCTCTACCGCACACAATGCTGGCGGGAACTCCATAAAGCCTAACTATCTCCCTTACATAAAGAGTCGCCAAAGAAGCTGCCGTCCTATTACTCTTGATGGGTATAAAATGAGCACTCTTCGTTAGTCTATCCACAATGACCCAAATGCTCGTGTTCCCTCTCCGTGACCTTGGTAATCCATCCATGAAGTCCATAGAGACGCTCTCCTATTTCTATAATGGAATATCCAATGGCTGCAACAGTCCTCCGGGCTTCTACTGTTCCACAATTGACCTTTGGCAAGTGATGTAATCGATACATACTCTACCATCCTCTTCTTCAATCCAGGCCAATAAAATACCCTCTTTGTTATCCCATTTTTTGGTCAAAACTGGAATATCAATGTTGTGTGCATTTCCACCAAGAAGAAGCAGCCAGCAAGCGTATATAAGTCTAGGATTTCACTCAAGGTTCAAATATAAAAGTTTATTCGGTGAAACAATGCGAGAGTCCATTCGGCACTCCAACACTCAAGCCCATTCGGCAGTATGAAACAAGATCTCATTCGGAATTCGAAATACCATGATTCATCCGGCATTCCCAATGCCGAAGTCCATTCGGCATTCCCAACTCCACTGCCGAGCCAAACCTCAGCCAACACCGAACCACCACCTCTCCACGCCAATGCCGAACCAACCTTCCCCCCAAACCATACCGAACCACCTCTCCACTTCCTTGCCGAACCACCATACTCCTACCACCGGACCAAAGCCCTACCGGTCCAACACCACTCCCTGCATAGCCGAACCAAGCTCCATCCACTCACCACCGGATACACCTTCACCGAACCAACGTCCCACCGGACCAACTCCACTTCCATGAACTACCGAACCAAGCCCTTGCCGAACCAAAGTTGCCAGTCCAGATTGCATCAGCCCAGGCCCACCAGCAGCTATATACATCCAAGACCTCTACCCCCAGCCTCACTCTATAAACAGAGGGGCAGGGGTACAACAATGGCAGACAAGTTTGAGAGCTCGAGCATGGAAGGAACTTTCAAACAACTTTCATATACTGATATACAAAGCTTTGTACTTGTAATCTGAAGTAAAAGAGGAGAATAACATATAAAGTGGACGTAGGCACGTTCTGGCCGAACCACTATAAATCTGTGTGTCTTTTACAGTTTAGTCCCTGCTTTTTACATATTTGCATAAATCACCCAAATCTCTAAGAACAACATATAATCAACTAAATCGTACGACTTTGAGGTGTTTGCCCATTTTTTGCGCAAACATTTTTGGTGCTTTCATTGAGAATTGAACTCAAGGATTCTACCGCTTGGAATTCGAACTTGAGAGTTTAGAGATTCAGATTGGAAGAGTCATGGCAAGACAATCAAGCAGAAGGCCAAGGCCAGAGAGATGTGAACATGGAGGAAAATCAAGAGGCTTCTTCAGAAGCTAATCAGGCATCGATCCTGCATGGGGGCACCACACTTGGAGCATGTTGATCCAATCCCAGAGAGAGAGAGATAGGGGCCTCTGAGCAACCTGGTAAGGAATGAACGCTCATCTAGGGGGCAGGTAAAATTCCCTCCTGAATTCGGGGGGCAGGTCGAAAGAGATGAACAAGTCGCAAACCTCTCACTAACACGGTTAGATCATTTACACATGTAAGCGATCGCGCACGATCCATAGACATGCTCTGAATGACTACTGACCGCACCATAGTAAGAGTTTACACTTTGACATCCTCGTCTTGCTCTTGCTTTGATCTTGACTTGAACATTCCTGTTGTGGAATTCGTATGATTATTGCTTTAACATTTACAATTCTATGGAAAAATTACTTGTATGCCCGTGGATCGCGAACGGTCCACGAGTACCTCTTGCATGGCAGCGAACTGCCGAAGTCTTTGATTCCGAAACTCCCCTAAATAATAACTCCGACACTGATATTATTAAGTCCCCCCCGGGCACACTCATTCGCCTCGAACGGCACCCGACTTCGAACAGTCACAATTCACCTCGAACGGCACCCGACTTCGAACAGTCACAATTCGCTTCGAACGGCACCCGATCGCGAACGATCACAACTCGCCTCGAACGGCACCCGACCTCGAACGGTCACAATTCGCCTCGAACGGCACCCGACTTCGAACAGTCACAAACTTGCCTCGAACAGCACAACTCATCTCGCCACAAATGGCTTGATCGCGAAAGGTCGCCATTTGAGGTCCACCCCCTGACCGCCAACAGTCGCACCTTACCACGAATGGCTCGATCTCGAACGATCGTCATTCGAAGTAAGGCGCTTGACCGCGAACGGTCCCATTCAATCTTTTGCCGCGAACGGTACCGACCGTGAATGGTCACATTTCACCCCAAGTGGCTTGATCGCGAACGGTCGCCATTTGAGGTCCGCCCTCTGACCGGGCTCGGTCGCACTTTACCTCGAATGGCTCGATCCCGAACGGTCGTCATTTGAAGTAAAGCGCTTGACCGTGAACGATCACATTCCACCGCAAATGACTCGATCTCGAACGATCGCCGCATGGATTTAGACGCTTGACCGCGAACGGTCGCACTTCACCTCAAATGACTCGATCGCGAACGGTCGTCATTTGAAGTTAGGCGCTTGACCATGAACGGCCGCGCTTCATCCCAAATAGCTCGATACCGAATGGTCGTCATTTGGGGCCATATAAAATATCAAGCTCTTTACAGGTTGTCAACAGGATATGAACATCCAGCTCATAGCATTACAAAACACGCCTTCCTACCGCAAGGACATCGACAGGATATGAACATCCAGCTCATGGCATTACAAAACACGCCTTCCTATCGCAAGGCATGTTTTGGGGGGCAAAGTGTTATCCCATTTTTTGGTCAAAACTGGAATATCAATGTTGTGTGCATTTCCACCAAGAAGAAGCAGCCAGCAAGCGTATATAAGTCTAGGATTTCACTCAAGGTTCAAATATAAAAGTTCATTCGGTGAAACAATGCGAGAGTCCATTCGGCACTCCAACACTCAAGCCCATTCGGCAGTATGAAACAAGATCTCATTCGGCATTCGAAATACCATGATTCATCCGGCATTCCCAATGCCGAAGTCCATTCGGCATTCCCAACTCCACTGCCGAGCCAAACCTCAGCCTCCACCGAACCACCACCTCTCCACGCCAATGCCGAACCAACCTTCCCCCCAAACCATACCGAACCACCTCTCCACTTCCTTGCCGAACCACCATACTCCTACCACCGGACCAAAGCCCTACCGGTCCAACACCACTCCCTGCATAGCCGAACCAAGCTCCATCCACTCACCACCGGATACACCTTCACCGAACCAACGTCCCACCGGACCAACTCCACTTCCATGAACTACCGAACCAAGCCCTTGCCGAACCAAAGTTGCCAGTCCAGATTGCATCAGCCCAGGCCCACCAGCAGCTATATACATCCAAGACCTTTACCCCCAGCCTCACTCTATAAATAGAGGCGCGGGGGTACAACAATGGCAGATAAGTTTGAGAGCTCGAGCATGGAAGGAACTTTCAAACAACTTTCATATACTGATATACAAAGCATTGTACTTGTAATCTGAAGTAAAAGAGGAGAATAACATATAAAGTGGACGTAGGCACGTTCTGGCCGAACCACTATAAATCTGTGTGTCTTTTACAGTTTAGTCCCTGCTTTTTACATATTTGCATAAATCACCCAAATCGCTAAGAACAACATATAATCAACTAAATCGTACGACTTTGAGGTGTTTGCCCATTTTTTGCGCAAACACTCTTCATATCCCGATACATCTTATCACCCCTGGGGTGCACTGTCATCCTAGAATGATGTGACTCGGCCAACACCACATTACTAAATCCTCACTACAGGGAACACAAAGTCTATTATCCTTTCTAAGCCATCCCCTAGTATCCATGGTATAGCGCCTAAGATGTGGTGATGACTCTCCTCTACCAAGCTTATCTAAAAAATTCTTTAACTCTTCGTCCCCACCTTGTCTTGCTCCAATCTGCTCCATCAAAGTAGGTTGGACGTCGAGGGCTGCTAATAATCTTGGAGCTAAATCTGATGGAGGTCTAAAATCAAAGATAGAAATATACTCCAAATGCTTCCGTTCCAAAAACAGAGGACTTAAAACCACTTTGCGTCTACTCAATGCATCTGCTACTACATTACCCTTGCTGGGGAGTATAGGAAATCTCAAAGTCATAAGAGGCTAAAAACTCCATCCTTCTTTGCTGTCTCAAATTCAAGTCTTTCTGAGAAAACAGATAGTTCAAATACTTATGATCCGTGAAAAGCTAACATCTTTCTCTTAAGAGATAGCGCCTCCATAACTTGAGAGCAAAAACTATAGCTGCGAACTCAAGATCATGCGTCGGGTAGTTCTTCTCATGCGTTTTCAACTGTCTGCTCGCACAGCACATTACCCTACCCTCTTGCATCAGTACCGCCCCTAGCCCCATACCATAAGCATTTGTATAAACTGAGAAAGGCCTAGATATATTTGGTAATACCAATATGGGCGCGGTAGTCAAAGCTTCCTTCAATCAATCAAAGGCATCCTCACACTTGGCTAAACAAAAGATGAGTTTTTCTTGGTAAGGCGGGTAAGTGGAGATGATATCCTAGTGAAGTCCTTAATGGACTTTCTATAGTAGCCCGCAAGAGCAAGGAATCTCCTTATGTCTGTGGCATTCTTAGGGGTATGGCAATCCTGTACTGCTGCACTTCCATCGGATCTACTACAAGTCCATCCTCCGAAACAATGTGTCCCAAAAAGCGAACCTCGTCCCTCCAAAAGTGGCATTTTGAGAACTTCACCTTCAAATTATGTGCTTGTAGGTTCCTAAGCACTTCTTCCAAGTGAATAGTGTTCTCCTCCTTGCTTCGCAAATAAACCAAAATGTCATCGACGAACACTACCACAAACTTGTTCAACGATTCATGAAATACTCGACTGATCAGGTCCACAAAATATGTCGGAGCATTGGTTAGCCCAAATGGCATGACTAACCACTCAAATAACCAACTCGGAGTCCTGAACGCAGTCTTCTCGATGCTATCCTCCACCACACGGAACTGATGAAATCTCATGGCCAAATCGAGCTGCGAAAATACCTTGGCTCCTACTAGCTGGTCGAATGGATCGTCTGTACGGGGAAGAGGATAATGATTCTTCTTCTTCAGCTTATTAAGCTCCCTATAATCCACGCAAAGTCTGAGAGAGCCATCCTCCTTAGTGGCAAAGACGACGGTGCACCCCACTCAGAAATGCTCCTATGAATGAAGTTATTCTCCAAAAGCTCTCCAATCTACTTGCTCAACTCACAACGTTCCTTAGGAGCCATATGCCTTACCGGTAAAGCAACCGGTTTGGCATTATCGACAAGATAAATTTTAAACTCGATCTCTCTTCGAGGTGGAAGGCTAGCAACCTCCTTGGACACGTCTGGAAAGTCTCTAACAATAGGTACCGAACTCAAACAATCGGGCAATAAATCAAGAGAATAAAGATAGCTCAACATGACTGATCCTCTAGGATCACAAGATACCTCCAAGGTACATCCCGTACAAGTGCCTAACCTCACTACCAACTTATCGCAATCAAGAACAGCACCATACATAGATAACCAATCCATACCAAGAATTAAGCCAAACCCGGAAAAGCCTAATACAAAGGCACTACAGTCAAACTCAACCCTAAAATAAACAATTTCAAATCCCAACATAACATGGACATATACGCTACTCCTCCTACGGGATTTGATACAACTACCAGGATAGTCACTAAGAAAGCATCAAGACCAGGATCCTCTATGAGAGTACTAAATATAAAAGAGTACGAAGCTCTAGAATTAAGTAGGGTACGAACAGGAAAAAACAGAGATAGATAACATACCTTCGATGATCACCTTCTTTCCCTTGTCCACAACCGGACGAGTACTAGAGGAAGGAGCTGCCTCTAAAGCATAAGCCTGAGCTGGCTATAAAGGTGTCTGTGAACTGTCCTTGGGCTTCGACCGACAGTCCTTTTTCATATGCCCCACTTGATCGCAAAGATAACACTTCAGTCTCGGTCGATCTCCTGCCCCTGGGCAATCCATAGCAAGATGACTTGGTTTCCCATAAGTATTGCACTTCTAGTCCTTCCCTGGAACTTTCCTTTTTGCACCTGACCCTAATCCTCCTATCCTCTTTCCACTACTTCTTCCTATCACCCTTCTGCGCCACATCTCCTTTCTTCTCAGTATCAGCAAGTAAAGTCATCTCTACCAATCCCTCAAAAGTGGCTCCCACCGGAATGTGGCTCAACGCCAAACTCTACAGTGGCTGATTCAAAGCCTTAGCGAACTTCAACGCCTTATTGTGAGGAGTATTAATCAGATCTATTCCAAATCTGGTAAGCTCATTGAATTGGTTAACATATTCCTTAACTGTCATATCCCCTTGCTTGAGTTGTATAAATTTCTCTAGCTACACTCCCTCTTTAGCCTGCGATAAGAATTTCCTCTCGAACCTAGTATGAACATCCACCCAAGTCAAATTATAAGCCTCAGGCTCCACAATCTCCAACCAACAAAGAGCCTCTCCCTACAACTGCCATGAAGCCAACTACCTCCGAGCCAAGTCCTCCAATCCCGTAAGTCCAAATATCCACTCACAACTACGGATCCAAGCTCTTGCCTCAGTGTATGACTGGGTACCAAGAAACGGCTTGCCTCCTAAGTTGGTGTAGTCCTTGCATAACTTGGGAAAATAAAGAATGCCTAGCAGACGGGCTGGAGCCGCTATCGTCGGAGCAGCATCCCTAGCTGGTGGCTCTGCTCGTGCAGTAGCCTGTAAATAACATTTAAACCAAGCAGGCATATTAAGGTCTGTAACTTCGGGGATATCTTGCAGTTTGGACATTTCTAACGTGGATATTGAAAAGATGGGATTAAGTACTCCACAAATAGTTCAATAGATAGGGAGGAAGAGATATGAGGGACCCGTTTCTAAAATTTCTTTTTTTCCAAAATATATACATATACTTTTAAAAGTATTAGTTGGAATATCCTTTAAAAATTATCTAAAAACCGTTATATTTTTAAAATATTTTTAGGATTACCGAAACCTTAGCTCTAATACCAATTGTGACACCCCGCACCTTTAGGCACCCTGAAAATTGGACATGACTAGAAGCACGGGAGGTTGGGTGAAATAAAAATCCATAACATAGCACAGAGATTAAGGTAACATCATAAAATGATTAAAATATTACAGCATAAGAAAACTTTCACTAATTATAAATTAATAGCAAAACAGCTTCATTAAAAACAACATTATCCCAAATTTATTTCTGAAACCAAAAGTACCAAGTAGTCTCCACCAAAACATAAAACATAACAAAGTTCACATATAAGTCCCCATATGTAGAGTAAAGTTTAGAAAATGGAAATGAAGTATATGAAACAAAACAAACAAAAGCTAAAGGTAACAACTGCTCCAACGACCCTCCAAACGGCAAAGAATGCAACCTAGACCGGCCCTCTTGTGATTTATGGAAAATATAAAAATAGGAATGGACCAGACATAAAGTTTGGTGAATGAGAAATAAAATGAAGAAGAAAGAATAAAATAGTTTTATTCCAGGTCTTCCGCGGATATCGTAGAGGGTGACTAATATAATGCAGTGAATCCTTCTTAGATACAGTTTCTAAGAAGCGTAAGTCCATGGTCACTCTAGGGAAGTCAACCATGTAGTAATATTAAACATCAGTCGACCTGTCGGACCTGCTGTCCTTACCTATCCACGTGCTATAGCGTGAAAGTCATGCTCTTCACTCGTGCATTGTGACTAAATGCCTCTTACGTCAGATCGGCGCCGACTCAAACAACCTCGCAGGACCCCGAAGTTGTGCTCAAGCTCTGCCAAACTGGACTCCTATCCTTATGTCTCTTCGGTCACCAATATGGACTTGCCCCTATCTAAAGTGTTGGTCCTCAAAAAGAGCGCCTGCAGTTGGTTTGGCTGCGCAATTTCCTCCAATGATCTGCCTAAAGAAGTCTACATCGGAGTACACTTGTCATGTTCCGTCCACGTCGATCAGCCTAAAGAAGCCTACGATTGCGGATGTTATCCATCCTACGTACTAGCAACCTATAAGAGGCAACAAACATCCTTGCGAACCTACTTGCCCACTCCTAGTACGTACAGTCAAAACTATATTTTGGTCTTAACTGCATAAAACACCCGTCTAGACCTTTACAAGGTCTGCCTACCAAATTGCTTCCAAATTAATTAATTTTACCGTTACAGTTTGCATATTGTTTATTTCCATTAATCTGCTTTAGGCCATTTTTACATCCGATTTGGTTATTTCATAATTTCCCTTTTTCTTACACAAATGGTATTTCAATTTCATGTCCGTTTAGTCTGTATGGTTTGTCTGTAATTTTTATGCAATTTTGTTTTACACTAGCCTTTAGTATCCATTTAGTTTACATTATTTTTCCACCCTAATTGACGTTCTCCTTTTAGTGATTTAATCTGTACTAATTTTTTATCCAATAGCCATAAACCATTTAATTACACAAAATTACACTTTTACATTTTTAGGACACATATAAAACAAACAATTATACCAATTAGACTTCCCAATTTTGTTCCAAAAACATATTCAAAATTATGTAATTATATCAATCAAAACCATAATTTTATTCAAGTAACATGTCCTAAATTTATTCAACTACCATATTCTACCACTAGAAATTGAATACCAATTCTAATTCAGTTTAATTAAACCAATTTTATTCATGCTATGAAACGTGAATAACAATTTGTTTATTCCAAATTTTAACCCAAACATGAATTAGAATTGAAAAGTGAAAGAAGAAGAAGAAGATACAATAATTTACATAAATTTCAGTCTTATTTATGCCATAAAACGTGAATAGACAATTTATATGTCCCATATTTTAAACCAAACATGAATTAGATTTGAAAGTGGAAGAAGAAGAAGTTGCAATATTTTACATCTATTCTCAATTAATAACAGGAATTAATTCATATTAACGTGGTAGAAAAGAACTGAAATTGAACTACTTTAATTTTCTATTTCATATTAATTCCCACTCACCTGGCACTTGAGCTTGCATAAATTTGAAAAAATCTTTGCTTTAATCTTTCCCCTTTGATTCTTCTAAATTATTCAAATTCTTGAATATGTACAAATAATTTAATTTGGTAGAGATTTGTTTATTTAGTAGAGAAAAGGAGGAAGAATAATACGCACTAATTTTACTATAGAATTATGGCAACAGCTGAATAAGAGATAAGGTTTAGGTTAGATGATTTATTTGTGGATTGTCTGAGTGGGTATAATCCATTAGATTATTTTAGATTAAATCTAGTTCTTTCATACACTTAATGGTTGTCCATTCTGGCCTGTACGCATCACTCAACCAATAAAATTTAGTCATCTCATCCTACCACATCACTGGAGCGAATGGGAAGCCGCCATATGTTAGAAACAACGTTGAAATACATAGGGAAACCGCTTGAAACGAACAAGCTAAAAAAACATCGCTCCAGATTTTGGCGACAAACGGAACTTGATCCCTAGGCACTAAGGAAGTCAACATGCACCTTTACTACTGTACCAAATGCGCTTTTAATTTCTTTTTAATTAAATTTCCCATAAAATATCAGGGTGTTACATTTTGGTCATATTCTAAACAACTTGTATGGATGAATTCTGACATTGTATTATTGCTTGACGAGCATTGTTAGCATTCCAAGTGGGATTTTCTAAGAGAGGAAAAGGGTAATTGTGATCTCACAATCCAAAATGACTAACACATGGGATATGCTACAGAGCTATGTGGTTTGCTACCATTAGGAGCATTATTCCTCTGTAACATCCCCAATTTTGAGACCTAAAACTAAGTGTTAAAAATAATGTAGTTATCCATAGTTATTAATTTTCGATGATAAAATCAGCTAGGTTAATCATTCTGTTAATACCAGATACACATGAATATGGAAAATTCAACATCGCTTTAAAATAATTTTTTTATTTCATTTCTCAGTAAGATTTCAGTTTCATTACATAATCCCAATTTGCAAACCACATTCAGAGAAAACATAATTATAACAACATATTTCAAGAGCGACATATGAAGATGTCCCCTTGGATAATCAAAGTCAAATATCTAGCACTTAATACAACTTGCTATTACAATACAAAAGCGAAATCTAAACATGGCTAAATATATATATATATATATATATATATATAGCTCCTACTAGCTAGTTGCCTCCTTTAGGTCTTTGGAAGCTTATTCATCTAAGAGACCAGAAAAGCTTCAGGTCAGACAAAAAATTTTGTGTGAAAAATAATCTACCATCTTAACCATTAGATATCTAGTGAGACCACAACGTTGTGTGAAACAAGTTTCCTCTCACTAGTACCCAATCAAACGTCTTAACCATATAATGTACTCCTGCATCCACAATGGTTATAAAAAATAACACAGTCATATGTAAACATTTATATGTACCAGATTACCCATCCACCATTTATTAGACACCATCTAAATTCCCATTAACTACCTATCTTGTATTCATATGGACTACCCATCCCCCATTTTATTGTACTTAAACTAATATAGACTATGTATCTCACATCTCATAGTTTTCCTAGGATGACTATAAACCCTTAAATCAACCAAATAGAGACAATTCATCACCAGCATGATACAAACAATCCATCATACATCCCACAATTTTCCTAGGATGACTATGAACCCTCACTTGACCATTTTATTCATGTTATCCACATGTTTTTATTTATCCCATATTACCTACATGTTTAACTTTACTCCATGCTACCGACATATTCAACACTAATCCATGTTATCGACATGTTTAACTTATTTCTATTGGTGTCACCAATTAAGTTATATCCCCTTAGTTATTAAATTTCATGGAGACATACTTTGGTAGCCCCAAAAGATTTCGTGTCAAAACCATTAAGATATACCTTAGTATCCCTAAGGTTCGATGTTAAAATCATGTAACAAATGGAACTCTACCGTCTATATGCTGAATATGCATTAACGTCAACTTCCATAATTAAAGTCCTTGTAAACATTTTCTTAATGATGTATTGTCAATACCCTTAACCCATAATTTAAACATGGAAATCATCTATTTTTATTTTCAAAGTCTAATGCCATTTGTAAAACCCTTTTTTAATTGCCATGTACATGATTGAAAATGATATATGGTTTATTGCTTTCAAAACGTCTTGGTTTAATCAATGTCGACATCATACAATATTGATTTAAAAGCATAAGGCTTTCCGCATATTAAAACTCGAAGACTAAACATGCAGCGTCACGAGCCTCGATGATAATGAAGTCATCGATCCTTATTACACGTAGGTTGTCCAGCTAATTTAAAACTCGAGGATGTTAAATCGACATTGACAAGGCTCGATATCAATTTTAAAATAGCATAGGTAAACTCAATTATAATTTAAAAGCGGTTCGGCTAGGCACGATAATAAGTTGAAAGTGGCAAGGGGTAGGCTCAATGATTATCTGGGTCCTCAAGGACCAAAGCTCGAAGTCACTTATATAAAATAGTGTGATATCAATATTATAAAGGTTGGCATCTCTATAAATATATGCGGCAACAAGCCTTTTAGTATAAAATTCGACACGTATAAACATTGACATCGTCATGTTGAAGGCCATCTCTTTGCCTTTACTATTTCAGCCTCAACGGGAACCAAAACCTATCTGCTTCATGTCAAATTCGTTGGCATCATGCAACATTGCATTGTTCTGCTTCAACGACTTGAGGCTGTGTTGAGTGATGGCTCGATATAGCCGATGTCAATATGGAAAATTCGTAATTAACTTAAAGACTATCGAATTACTATAAAAAGATATTACTCTTCACCAAACCTCTATAATTTGCCAAAAGCTTATTGGCTAGGAAAAATTTATTAATTTTCTTTACTAAAAAACTGCCACGCCCTATTTCCAAGATCCAAAACATTTATTTCAAATAATCAATTAATAATCATAATCAATTAAATTTTTATATGCATATCTAGCATAAATAATTCTCCTTAATTCAAAATTACACGTGAAAAATCCCAAAAATTCATGTTAATTCCAAAATTATATTTCTTTTGACATATAGAATATTTGGGTCCAAAACCCACATTTAATAATCATTAATAAATTAAACCCTAATTTATGCCTATTTAACCTTAGGAGATTCGTAATAAATTCCTATCACTTTGGAAAATACTCAAATTAAAAACCCATCTCCAAAATGTTTTTTTACATCAGATATCTAAATTTCAAACCTTATCTCCAACTGAGAGCTCTAAATCCTTACGCCTTCTGTCCACGTAACTTTTCTTTCTAAACTAAGCTTCTCTTATCCTATCTCGATTAACTCAATTTTCTCTGTTGCTTCTCTTACCAGATCTGGACCTCAGACTAACCTCTCTCTGGTTTTCAACCAACGTGCTGGTGACTTGCACGGCCTTCCATACAAAGCTTCAAAACGGCGCCATTTCTATACTAGTCCGATAACTATTACTATAGGAAAACTCAACCAAGTGTAGATGGTCTTCCTATGATCTTAATAGGTCTAGTATGCAATCTCTCAATAACTCCTCAAGTGCAATATTGACACTCTCTATCTGCACATCTGTCTAATTGTGATAATAATACTAATCTTAAGCTTGGTATCTAACACTTCCTACGGACTCTTTCAGAACTTAGTAGTAAACAATGCATCTCTGTCACTAACTATACCACTAAAATCCTATGCAGTCTAACTATGTTCTTCGTAAATAACTTAGCCAAAATAGGTGATGTCCTGGTTGTCTTAACGGGAATGAAATGGGCGCTCTTGGTCAATCTGTCCAGTATGACCCACATACTCGCATTTTATCGATTTGACCTTGAAAACCCGTCAATAAGGTTCATGGATATCGAATCCCATTTCCAAACTGGTATATTTAAAGGCTGAAGTAACCCATTCGCCTTCTAATGTTCGGCTTTTACCTATTGGTAATTCGAACATTGCTTTACTCATGAGCCAATATCCTTCTCATACCTTCCTAGAAGAAACTTCTCTTCGTATCTTGATACATCTTGGTTCCTCCAAGATGAATCGTAAATTTTGATCGATGACATTCCCTAAAAACTTCATTCCTTAGGCTCCAACATTCGAAATACACAATTGTCCCTTCTTTCACGGCCATCTCTTATGGTCAAGTCTAAAATCTTTCAGATCATCAATATCAGCTCCAACCTCTAGCCTTCTCATCTTCTCGACCAACAATGAATCATCTCTCTATTTAGAAGTAATCCTTTCGATCAAAACTAGACAAACTTCCAAATATGATAACATAGCAGTACTCTGACTAAAACTAGCAGTTGATCTTAACTGCACACTACATGTTGTCAAAGCCTCAAGATCTTTCCATTCTACTAACATAGCTAACACAACATTCTAATGTTTTCTGTTAATAGCATCGGCTACCTTATTTCCTTTCCTGGTGTATACTTTGTACCAAAATCATAAGCCGCTAAAAACTCCAGCTACCTCTGCTGCCTCATATTTAACTCCTTCTGAGGGAATATATACCTTAAAGACTTATGATTTGTGTACAACTAAAATATTTCTCCCAGAAGATAATGTATCCACACTTTCAATGCGAAGGTCACCGCTACAAACTCTAAATCATGGGTTGATATTTTACTTTATGCAGTTTGATCCATCGAGAAGTGTAGGCAATCTCTTCACCATTCTACATCAACACAGCACCTAATCTAGCCTCACGTGCATCTGTATACACTATTAACCATTGATTACCGTCTGGCATAACTAACATGGGTGCACTGGTCAATAAATTCTTTAACCTAAAGAATGATTCCTCGCATCTGTCGGACCAAACAAACTTAATGTCCTTTCTGGCTAACTTAGTTAGGGGTGTTTGCTATCTGTGAATAATCCCTGATAAATCTCCAATAATATATAGACAATCAAAGAAAACTACTTATATTTGTTACATTTTTCGGTCTCTTCTTACTATTAACCACTATAATCTTAGTTGGATCAACCGATAACCCATCTCCTGAGACTACATAGCCAGGAAATGTTACTTCTTTTTTCTAGAAATGACATTTTGAAAATTCGCTTTTAGCTGATGTTGTCTCGGCATCTCTAGCACTATTCTAAGATGAAGCTCGTGCTTTCTTCCATCTTTAAATATATTAAAATGTCCTCCATGAAAGCTAATACGAACCTATCTAAGTGCTCTCAGAAAATATGATTCATCAAATCTATGAAGAAAGCTGGCGCATTGCTTAGCCCGAATGACATTACTAATCACTCGTACAAACCATATCTCATTCGAAATGCCATAAAAGGAATACTATACTTCACCCCCTTAGTTGATGAAACCCCGTCGCCAAATACAATTGGGAAAACACTTTAGCTTCATTCAACTGATCGAATAAGTTGTCGATTCTTAGCAAAGGATACCTTTTCTTAATTATCTTCTCATTTAACTTACAATAGTCAATACATAATCTTAACGACCCGTCTGGTTTCTTCAGTAACACCGCGGTCGCTCCCTAAGGTGAACTGCTTGGTCTGACAAAATTCTTTCCTTCTAATTCCACTAGCTGCAGCTTTAACTCCTTCATCTCAGTAGGTGTCATCCTACTAAGTAGTCTACTCATAGGTTCCTTTTGGTGGTAGTCCTGTGATCGGCTCAAGAACGTCTGTAAATTCTCTTGCTACCAAAACCCAATTCAATCCTTCTTCTGCTTCCATAGCATTCAACAAAGCATAAATTTCTGGTCTCAAATTCTCAACTGAGTATGCTGTTTTGTCACAACTACTATGATATCTTAATGATATTTCACTATCCTGGCAAAATATCCTAGCATCATATCCATCTAACCAATCCATGCCCAATATGATCCTAAAGCAACAAAATCAAAGACATACAAACTGCGTGCAAACTTATAACCTAATAAATCAAGTTCTAACTGGTCACATCTCATCCCTAAAGTAGCATACCATCCTATTGGAATTGCAATCCTTAAGGAAGAAATTAAGTATGAAGGTCTAAACATAAATTATCTATCAAACGCTAAGATATAAATGAATGTAATGCATCAATATCAAATAGTATCCTAACCGATATACCATGGATCAAAAGCGTACCTTCCATCATAGATTTTTCCTTCTCAGCTATTGTTGGTCTAGAGGATGATGGTTCCAAAGCATAGACTTTACCCTTCTCCGCCTTGGCTGCTTCTGGACACTCGTTCTTGTAATGCCCCACTTGGTCGTAGTAAAAACACTTCACATTCTGCTTCTCCACAACCACTTTCCATCACCCGAGTAACACACAATAGCATTGTGCCCCTTCTTATCGCACTTATAACAGACAATATCTTGCCTCCCCTTCTTAGCCGCTCCTTCTTTCCGAGCACCCTTCTTCTTAAAAAAAATTCTTTTCTTATTCTAGGAACCCTGAGCCTTTGTTGACATCTTCTTCCCAAAGATATAAAGCATTTATTTATTTCCAATCGCCATCTCCACTACTACATTTGATGGATCTCGGAGATGGGCATGGTTCCCCTAGCGATATCTGGCCTTAACCCCCGAATAAACTTCTCATTCCTCTTAATGACAGTGTCCACAATGGAATATCCATACCTGGACAGCTCATCAAGCTACATATAATACTCTAACATTGACATATCCTTCTGCTCTAAATCTATATATTTCCTAAGAAAAGCATTCTTAGCTACCTCGGACAAAAATCTCTATTTGAATCTCCTTTGAAAACCTAACCAAGTTAACTCTTCCTCTAGCACACCCACAGTAACTCCATTCCACTAGAACAATGTTGCTCCCTACAACTTCCTTGAAGCTGGTCTCAATTTCTTCTCATCATCCAAACCTAGATCAACAAAGATTCTCTCACAATGAAAAAGCCAATTTTCCACTTCTATAGCATCTTTAGTCCCCAAAAAAGGCTTCCCACCCAAACTAGTATAGCCCTTCTCAGCTTGGCATAATTATTTGCCAACTGGCGCCATGGGATTTGCTCCTCCCGTATTCATAACATTTCCTCTAGCTACTCCTACATCCACTCCATCTTGCATCAAGTTAACAAAGAACTGATACATCGTCCTCGTATTTATCGATGGGGTTTCGACACCTACGTTGGCATTTGCATTTTGATTAGCATTTTCCTGTCGACCTTGCTTTCTCCTGATGTTGGGTCGAGCATTTCCGTTAGTTATGGTGCGTCCTCCACCTAGATTTATACTTCCGTTTCATGCTTCCAAACCTTTGTTTCTCGTAAATCTGCATACAAGCCTTAGTAAGATAAAGAAGAACTATCTAGGAGAGAGGGGAATACATACAATAGCAAGCTACAAGTACATTATTATAGCATTATCTCAACCACAATCTTATTCTATGATTCACTGGATTATGATTTAATAATCTTTTAGGTTTAAATTCCTTTTAAGTTCATATAAACATATGCTCTGATACCAAACTGTAACATCCCTCATTTTGAGGCCCGAAACTAAGTGCTACGGATGCTGCAGTCATCCATAGTTATTAATTTCTGGTGATAAAATGTGGCTATGTTAATCATTTTGATAAAATCAAAAATACATGAATATGAAAAATTCAACATTGCTTTAAAATAAATTTTCTCATTTCATTTACCAATAAGATTTAAATTTTATTACATAATCCCAATTGGCAAACCACGTTCAGAAAAAATATAACTATTACAACATATTCCAAGAGCGACATACGAAGATGTCTCCTTGGATGATTAGAGTCAAATATCTAGCGTTTAATGCAACTTGCCATTACAAGACAAAAGCATAATCAAAACACAGCAAAAAATAGATATACAGCTTCCACTAACTAGTTGCCTCCTTCACGTCTACGGAAGCATATTTGTCTAACAGAGCCAAAAAAGCCCCTCCTCTCTGCCTACTCAAATAAGAACCCAAGAGTTTATGGGGAAAACAAAAACTTCGGGTCAAACAAAAAGTCTGGTGTGAATAAAAATATACCATCTCAGACCGATATATATCTAATGAGACCACGTCGCTATGCGCAATGGGTTTCGCCTCACTAGTACCTAATTAAACATCTTAACTATATACAATGGTGCTACATCCACAATGGTTATAACAAAATAACATATTCATATGTAAACATTTCATATATATGGGATTACCATCCCTTATTTATTAGACAATCCATCTAAGTTCTCATTGACTACACGTCTTATATTCATGTGAACTACCTATCCCACATTTTATTTTACCTAAACTTTTATGGGCTATCCATCTAACATTTTATCATTTAAACTAATGCGGACTATCCATCACACATCTTATAGTTTTCCTAGGATGAACATGAACCCTTAAATTAACCAATTAGAGACTATCCATCTCCGACATGATGCAGACTATCCATCATACATCCCATAATTTTATTGAATGACTATGAACCCCCACCTGGCCATTTAATTCATGTTATCCATATGTTTTTATTTATCCCATGTTACCCACATGTTTAGCTTTACTCTATGCTACCCACATGTTCAACATTGATCCATGTTATCCATCTATTTAACCTATTTCTGTTAGTGTCCCAAATTAAGTTATATCCCCTTAGTTATTAAATTTCATGGTGACATACTTTGTTGACTGTAAAAGATTTCATGTTGAAGCCATTAAGATATACCTTACTGTCCCCGAGATTCGAAGTTAAAATCATGTAACAAATGGCTCTCTGCCGTTATAAGTTGGATATGCATTAACGTTGACATCCATAATTAAAGTCCTTATAATCATTTTCTTAACAATGTATGATTAATACCCTTAACCCATAATTTAAACTTGGAAATAATTTCTTTGTATTTTCAAAGTCTAATGCCATTTGTAAAACCCTATTTATATTGCTATGCACATGTTTGAAAATGATGCAAGGTTTATTGCATTCAGAACATCTTAGTTTGATCAATGTCAACATCATATCATATTGATGTAAAAGCATAATGCTTTCCCCCTATTAAAACTCAAAGAATAAACATATGGCATCATGAGCCTTGATGACAATGAAGTCATTGATCCTCATGATACATAGGCTATCCACGTATTTAAAAACTCGAAGACTAGTTAAAATCGGCACTGACAAGGATCAATATCAATTTTAAAAGCGGCATAGAGTAAACTTGATGACAAGTTAAAAGCGGTCTGGCTGGGGTCGATAACAAGTTGAAAGTGGCAAGGGGTAAGCTCGATGACCATCTGGGTCTTCAAGTCCCAAAGCTCGGAGCCACTTATATAAAACAGTACAACATCAACATTATAAAAGTTGGTGACTCCATAAAATATATGCGGCAATAAGCCTCTTAATAAAAAAACTCGGCATGTATGAACATCGATATCGTCATGTTGAAGACCATCTCTTTGCCTTTTTAATTTCATCCTTGACGAGAACCAAAACCTATCTGCTTCATGTCCAACTCGTTGATATCATGCAGCATTGATTTTGTTCCGCGTCGATGACCTAGGTTTCGGCGAATGATGGCTCAACATAGCCAATGTCGACATGGAAAAACCGTAATTAACTTTAAAATTGCTAAATTATTATAAAACAATATTACTTTTCACCATACCTCTATAATTTGTCAAAAGCTTCTTGGCTAGCAAAACTTTATCAGTTTTGTTTACTGAAAAACCATCGCACTCTATTTCCAAGAACCAAAACATTATTTCAAATAATTATTTACCAACCATAATAATTAAACTTTTATATGCATACTCTAGCATAAATAATTATCCTTAATTCAAAATTATCTAGGAAAAATCCTAAAAATTCATATTAATTCCAAAACTATATTTCTTTTGACATAGAGAATATTGCTGTCCAAAACCCACAATTAAACCCGAATTTATGCCTATTTAACCTTAGGAGATTCATAATAAATTCCTATCACTTTGGAAAATGCTTAAATTAAAAACGAATCTCCAAAATGTTGTTTCACATCACATATCTAAATTTCAAATCATTTGGAGGATAAAACTTCGAATATAACTCCAAAACCGAATTAAACTATTTCTAATTAATTTCAAAAATTCCCATTAACTATTATTCTATCCAAACAATGATTATTAGATCATAACGTGACCAATCAAACAAAGAAGATTCGAGTATTACCTATAATTGAATCAAAACAATTGTTAAAGAGATGACAAGTGCTATTATTCATCTAAGATTAATGGTTGGAGTTTGAGATTTAGTGCTGCTTTGATTTCCTAAGCTTTCACCTTGAATCCCTTAAAAAAAATTCCTCCTTTGAAAGATTTAATGGCGAACCTTAATATCTCCTTTTGATTGTTTTATGAATGGTAGAAAATGAGGATAACATGAGAGGAGAGGGTTTAAGGCAAAGGGTATAGGTCTATTTCCTATGTTTCCCATCTTGATCATTCTCTTATATGTTATATTTATAAACACTTATCTTAGTTCATTAAGGCACGACCATATTAATTTCCCAAAGCTCATTTCCTTAATTATCTATATTATTCTATTTAATTTATCCAATTAAATGTCCTGAATAATATTAACCAAAAATTAAGGGTGTTACATCCTCGATCTAGATTTGATATTTATGGATTTTGTTTGCGTGAGCATGGGAAGAGTAGGGCCATAGCCTAGTGCATCTATTTGCAGCCTTGGTGCCCAGGGTATGATGTAATCTGGCATGCCATTTTAAATGGGCAACCGACTCTATGTTCACAGGGGTGGAAAATGTTTTTGCGACCTCGGTACATTTTTCCAAAGGTGTGCTGTGACATGTGATATCCCAGTAGCCTTATCATTGATGGAATCAATTCTCTAATGCGTGCCTATACGGACTTAGTTCTATACCTATTACGCTGGAATGTAATTAATATAACCATTTCCACTATGATTCAATATTTATTTTAAACTCTAGACATTATTATAATATAACAAGATTTCTTATGAAATGTTTTTGTTATCGTAAGGTAAAACCCCATAAATCTTTATGTGCACCATGGTCTTACGAGATACCTTTATTTTTGAAAGGTTTTATAAAATCAATATCCAGTTGAGTTATGTTTCTCAACTGGTTTACCAGACTGATCTGAGCGGTATTTCCTTATAATGCTTGGGTCAGACCGAGTATATTTCCATATTTAGCTATTGATGCTTTAGAGCTTTAAGATATGAGCTGGATGTCTCCAAGATGTATTAACGTATCTTTATTTCCGCTGCATTCACTATTTTATATTTATCCGCATTTGTCAGGATATTTTGTCGTAATATTCCAAGCTAATGATAGATGAGTTTACTCTGATTAATATATGTATATTATAGTTTTCTTTTGTAAAGATTTATGGTATATTATATATTACTTGTCACGATATGAGATTCTACTGTCGTTTCTTTCTTTCAACCCAAACAATCTGTCTTTTGGGCACTTGTATTCTCACCACATTAATACTATGGATGTATTAGTGTCTACTTTTAAGAATCGAAAAGGTGGGTCGTTACAACATGATATCGGAGCTTAGGTTGAGCGAACACCTAAGCTTTGGTAGGGTTGACTCATTAAAGATAGGGTACGTGATACCTTAGAATGAGTTTGAGTGTGTATCTATAGAATTCAAATTTGTTAGTGCTATTAAATGTTTTATATTGTGTTGACTTCTCTATTGAGTGGCTAATGGATTCTAGTCAATACGAGTAGCTAATGCATTGATAGGATCTCTAAACACTTAAACAAGGCAAACCGGCACAGTATTGTTTTGAAATTTGGTAAATGAAGTAATTTTACCTAGATTTTATATTATATATAAGAATAATTTTTAGAAATTGATATAGTTATTTATGTTGCATTTGTTTGTTAGGAAACGATAATATTCAATTATTATCATTTATTTTTTGATTAGTTGTGCTCGACCAGTTTATGAGCATTGATTGTTTGGTTAAATTAAATATGAAATTTTGTGAATTCAGTTTAATAGTTTGATTATAACTAGTTCGGTGATGATGTTAGGTTAAATTTAATTTTAATAAAAGATGTTTATTATAGTTTTAAAGAAAGGTAAGACATTTAAAGGAAAATATTTCTAAAATGACTATATAAGAAAATGAAATTATATAAAAATATGGTTTATAAATAAAAAAGGATTTAAATTGAGAACTTAAATCCCAATGATTTGAAAATTATTTTTTAAACTTCTGGTGAAAAATAATAGTAATATTATTTGAAAATATTTATGTACAGAAATATTTAAAAATGGGTTTTAAAAGAAATAGAAAGTAACGAACTCAGTTCTGTTGCTGGAAAATGATTCTAGTGATAATAGAAGCATCATCGGTGTTCATTTTTGAGTTTCCAAGTTAGGGATTGCTACCATAGTAGTTTTGCTTCAGGGTTATTTTGGTAAAATAAATTTTTATTTAAAAATTCCAGAAGTATAATTTGACAGAAAAAAGGAGATATGTATATTATTATTTCAAAATGATTTGAAATGAAACCTAGTGTTTAATTCTGAAGTTTTAAGTTAAGCTACTATTTGGACTTATTTATCCAATGGGTAGTTTTATTGGTGCATCTCATTGTGATATGTTGTTTGATGGTTTTCATTTATTGAAATGAAATGGAATTTTCGACAACTTTGGATAGTCAAAAGCTTCCAAACGGATATAAAAATTGAGGTTAAGTGTTTTTATGAAAATATAAAGTAATAAGTTTATGTAACTTATAAATTTGAGAAGATATTAAGTTAAAACAAGTTTTAAATCTGTTGAACATCTTGGTTAAGTAAAACAAATATAATATTGTATATATACTCTTAGGATGTAGTGGAGTATTATACGAATATGAACTTAAGTTTTAAAGTGATTAATAAACAGAAGTTGTATTTTATAAGATATTTATAAACTTAAGAAAAGATTTATTAAATGGTTTATAAATGAGTTTAGTATTAAAAGAAAATATACTCTATGTAGAAGTGAACGTGAATAAAAATAAATGGTATAAGTAAGAAACCAATGGAATAAATACATTAGTTGTACATGGATCATTTTACTCGCATAACTGTCCTTGATCTAGATTCGGGTACATGATTTCGAGGTGATTTACACCGGTCCAAGATAGGATTTTTCACTTGATCTTCACGATGAAACTTGATACAGATTTTTGACATGGTTCTGAAGTTTTCTATCACAGTATATGGCTAAGTAAGGAGAACGAAAGTTTCTAATCAAGAAACCTAATCAAAGTCTGCACTAGGGACGTAAAGTGAGCGGTACTAGTTTAGAAGTGAAATTTGTGTGATCGAGTGAGCGATCAGATTTGATATTCCATACGGATGACATATGTACATCGTACATGCTTTAATGTAATTATATGCTTTTGACATTAGAAATGCAAGTTATATGGTTTGATTGCATTTATAAGTGAGATTCAGGTACATGGAAGCAAAGGCTAGCTTGCTGCTTTTGCTTTCATGAGTAGAATTTTTTTTGCTCAACAAATTGGTATGTGATTATTTCTTAATGGATGTGTTTGCTATGTCAGACTCTATAAGATATATCATAAGTATATAGTGTTGTTATGTTGTCCCCATACATGGGAGCTACCAAATATGGGCTTATATTGATATTGTAATTTTCACAATCGTGTCGCACAAAGGAGGTGCTACCAAAATTTTCCGTAACATATGAAACTTTAAAGTTTAATAAATCATTTTAATTAATCAGTTCTAAAATTCTAAGGGTTCGAAGAGACTTTTCTTTCTTTGGGAATTTCAGGGACGAAGTTCTTTTAAAGGGGGAAGAATGTAATGATCTGAAATTTTTAATATTACAATAGGAATATTTAATTTATTTAAATATATTCAAATTTGATTTGAATGTAATAAACAATAAGAAAATCTATTGTTAATAAAATAACTTAATTTTTTTTGATGTATTTTTAATTTAATTTATACGATTATTCCATAAATATTAATTTGGAAAATATTTTAATTATAATTTGATGTGTTTTTTGGGAAACGATGGTATTTTTGAAATTTTATAGAATAAGACAACTAGTGTATTTTAATTATTTTTTAGGATCATGTCACACTTTTGTGCGCGATTGTATATTTTTGTCGTTCGTGGTTCGTATGTGAATGAAATTCTATGTAACGATGTGTGCATAAATCAAATTATAAACTAAGCATACACTTAGAATATCCAACCTTATGACTTTTCCCTCTTTCTCATTTCATTTTCCCTCATTCTTTAAAGTAAAAGAAAAAAATGGCTGTTTTTTTGAAAATCAAAATCATCCAATCTACTAGACGAAAAATACAAAACAAGATTCATTGAGTTCGTAGTAGTTAGCTCTTCAAATCCATGTGAGTTTGTGTGGTTGTAGTCGAGTTTGGTGGCAATCGACGAGAGCTAGGTCGCCTTTGGGTTTTGGTGTGATATAGGCAGAGTTTGAAGCAATAGAGGTTTGATTTGGGTTTGTGATGGCATGGGGATCAGCAGCCATGATTTGAGGTGGTGCAATTATGTCCAGGGAGTTGCGATGTTTTCCTGTAGCTGTTTGAAACCGTACCATCGCATTTTAGGGGAAGGCATTAAGTTGGATATGGTGGTGTTGAGGAGGTAGAGATTTCGGTGGAGTTTGATGGCGTGAACGGATCTTGGTTTTATCGAGATGTAATGGAGATTTGGCGTGCGTGCACGCAGTATTGGTGTGTACGGTCACGTGTAGGTCTTGATCGGGAAAGAAGAGGGAGTAGTAATTTATAAGGGTAATTAGTTATTAAAATTGGAATTAGTTTAAGTAAATAATAATTTAATCTCAAAATCTTATAAATGAATAACCATTTCTTACGAGATCCAATCGAGATGCGTTCTTTTGCATTGCTCTCATGCGAGCGATATCTATACAATGGAATTGATTTCACTGAGCTTGGAGTAAGTGGAATTTTCAGCTAAAATTGAAAGCGTTCAATTTTAGATCAATCTGGAACACTTAAGCATCTGTTGGAAGTTAAAATAGGAAGCTTAAGCATCTAATTTAATACTATATGGAATTTGTAGATGAATATGGATTCCTCACTATAGTTGATTTTTAATTTTTTGTTATACCTATTGTATAAATTGTTGAATGTTAAAAGCTCAATGATTGGACATATTGGATATGACATTGATATATGTTAAAAGTTGAACCTTTTTAGTGATAAAGGTAGTAGTAACATTTATTAAGTGCTTCGGTAGCTATTGGTCTCATTACAGTATTTGAAATTAATAATTGTGAAACACTTTATATAAATAGTTGTACAAAAGGAAAGATTTATAATTGTTGCTTTATAAATAGAAAGATAGATTAATAAATGGTATTTTATGGATAAAAGAATAGACTTAGAAATGAACTTTATAAAAGATAAATGAAACCATTATGAGGAATTGGAATAATAAATCACATTTGTGAATTTATAATGATATATGGAATGATCGTTTATGTAAAGTATATAAGAATTATATATAGAGATTTATAAAAGGAGTTTTATAATTATATTTAGAGTTTTATAAAAAGAAGTTTTATAAATATATATTTAGAGATATATAAAAGGAGTTTTTACAATTACATTTAGGGACTTATAAAAGGAGATTTATAATTATATTTAGAGATTTAAAAGAAGGAGTTTTATAATTATATTTAGAGATTATATAGGGAGTGTTAGAATTTTATTAGGAGATTTGAAAAAGGAGTTTTATAATTATATTTGGAGATTTATAAAAGAGTTATATAATTATATTTAGAGAGTTAAAAAAAGTAGTTTTGTAAATAGGAAAGAATTTTATAAATAAATAAAAGTTTTATAAATAGTAAGGAGTTTTGTCTATACAAAAGGAGATTTGTAAATATTTTTAAAAGAGACTTATAAAATGGAAATTTTTAAAGAAATGAGATTTAATTTCTATGAACAATCACTTTACAATTATAGTGGTATGAAAAGTATTCTTTTCATACTTAACACTAGATTATGAGGTATGGAAACTCATCTCTATCTTGAGTACTATAAATGTATGTCGAGGCAAGATTTGTTTTCTAACTTGTCCAATATAATTATTAATCGAGGGATAGTACTATTTGAAATTGAAAAGTAGTAGTAAGTATATTTGTCAAATTTCCATACGATCCATTTACTTAACACCAAAATGAGAAAAGTGGATTTGGATTTTATTGCTACTTATATTTTAAATGGCACTTGTTTTAACCCAATTAAGTATGATTTTGGAAAATGAAATCTTTCTTAAGATTGTGAATACCATTGAGATATGTATATGAGTACAATTCCTAAGTATTAGAAATGTAGTGTTCTGTGAATATACTTATACCATTGATATAAGTATATGGAAAAGTTTTCTGAGTATTGAAAGTGAAATGTTTTGTGAGTATACTTATACAATTGAGATAAGTATATCAATATTTTTCAATTATGGAAAAGATTAGAGAAAGTTTATAATATATTTTTGTAAAAGTATTGTAATACAATAATTTACAAAGTTGTTTTAATTATTAAAAATATTAATTAAAGAGCTTACCGTCTATTTATGTTCTTAACAATGGTTAGTTTCCATAAGAAATGAAATTTTTGATTGGATTGTTCGTTCATTTGATAGTTATATAACTGACTATTAAATCTGGGCCAGTTTTGAAAACTATCGTTGTCGGTTTGAAGAGACCAGGAACATATATATTATTCGAAAACCACTTCGAATTGGCATAAGCATTTAAATTGAACACTACTTGAAGATGATCATAGATGGAGTTTTTTAAAATGCAAGAGTTACTTGCTGCTAATCCTAAGGATGTAGTAGTAGTAGTGCCTTTGGTTTGTTCATATCCTGAATAACTTATATAGATGAATGCTGACATTACATTATTTCCTAGAGGACAGTGTTAGTATTCCAAGTAGGATTTGCAAAGAAAGGAAAAATGTAGTCATGACCTCACAAGCCTTACAACCCAGAATGACTAAAACATAGGATATGCAGTAGAGCTATGTGGTCGCTACCATTAGAAGCAAAATTATCTATATTCAATATTTACGGATTTTGGTATTGTTTGCATCAAATTTGGTCACAAACAACCAATAGATTTATAGTAGAGATTAAGTAAAGAATAAAAATTAAAATGAAGTAGAAAAAGAAAATTAGACACGGACTTTTATAGTGATTCGGAAATCTGGGCTTACGTCCACTTTATATGTTTATTGATCTTATTGTGATTACAAGAATGTTTGGATCGGTTGGGATCCAGTATAACAAGAATAAAGAATAGTAACAACCGAGCTTCAGCAGCCAAAAAAGTTCCCTCTTATGGAGAATAATCATCGTGTTTATAGGGGAAGATGACTGGATATCTTCCAAAAAATTCATTGGCAGAATCCCAAGATTTGGACGATGTCACACAAAAAATTTCGTAGGCCAACTCCCAATATGGAGCTATCTGGGCCAATCTGTAACGACCCCGGATTTTTATGAATTTAAATTGATAATTTAAATGAATTTTTGAATTAAAATTTGTAAAATTGATTAAATGGAAGCGAGTTTCCCCGACTCGACTAGAAAATATATAAAGTCATATGGATTTGACAATTTGTATATATGTGAATATATATGTATATATTGGATTAGAAATAAAATCTTAAATAAATGGTTTTAAAAATAAATAGAAATAAAAATAAGTAGACATGTAAGAATAGAAATAAATATATAAGCTAATATAATAAAAATAAATATAGCAACTTTTATAATATGTACATAAAGTAAAATAAATATGTATCAAACATAAACAAAGCAAACAAATGAAAATGTAAATACATAGGCATATAAAACAAGACAAAAGAAAGAAATATAAGTATGCAGGCAAGGAGACAATAAACATATAATGAACTCAAGCAAAGTAAAAAGAAAAGTAATATAAAATCACTACAGCCACCAAATAAAAACAAATAAATATATGTACAAAATAAAACAAAAACAAAGCAAAGGAATAAAATAAAGTACAAATATAAAACAATACATACAAATAATGAATATATTTAAGTATAAACAAATCAAACATAATAAATGCAAACATCTCAGCCAAGACAAGCAAGTATGGCTGAAGTAAACATAATAAATGCAACATACTTCTAGCACTTAATGCAAGCACCCTTAGCATGCCTTTTCTACACAAGAAACTATCAGCCTACAAAACCTGTTAATTTTATCACCCTGTAACTCATTTCTTTTATATATATCCTTCTTACTTCATTCGTTCACTACACAGCAAACCCAAAAAGTTGTATTGTAAGCATTTTATTTTTACAAACTCAAACATCATTTAAGCAATAAACAAAAAGTAAGAAGATTACAGAAGAATCAAGCTTGAAACTTCACAGTCTGTTTCAACACAAAGCAAGCTATGTTCATTTCTAAACCATGTGAGTAACATTTCATTTTTTTAGGGATTGAATCTATGCAAGTGTATCTGAGAAATGTTGTGTGTGTATATATAATTCTCTATATATATATATATATATATATATATATGGGAAGATTGAAAATAAGTATGCAGGCTTTTGTTTTAAAAAAAATTTGCATATGTTTTCAGTAAAAGTCCAACTAATGGATTCAAAAAAAAAAAATCTTTTACTCTTCTTTTGATTGATGATTGAACTCAGGACTTAAACAAAATATGTTTATATCATTGTAAACTAAGCTTTAAAATTTAGTTAAGATTAAAACAACTTAAAATACATCTCTGGAAACCCAAAATCTTGAACAAACTCAAGATGGACCAAAATTCGAACTTCGCGAAATGGTGATTTATATATATAACTTGAATTCATACTGAAAATGATGGTTTTTAAGATGGGTTTCGTGATTTTTAGTGGGGTAGTTTGGTAGCAGTTTGAAGTTGAACGGAAATGGGTTTTTGGGGGATTTCTGGCGATCGGGGGTACTGGAGGTGCTAGGGTTGTTCGGGGAGGAGGAGGAGTGATCGATGGTGTCGGGAAAAATATCAGGAAGGCGAACAAGTGGTGGCGGCGAGGGTGGTTGATCGTGGAAGATTTTAACCCTAGTTTTATTTGGGTCGAGATTTTTAATTGGTTGGACTTACTCGATTGATCGAGTGTTGCCAAATCTTGGGAAATGGAGAGGGGCATATTGACAAAGGGGTAGCCGATGTTGCAGATGCTCCATTGGTCGGAGTGCCGAGAGCGAGGAGATTTCAGGTTATGGTATGGAGGTTCCTGTTTTTGATAGCTTTTTCCAGGTTTGAGCTGAATTCTCGATTTCGATTTCGAACGTACTTTGGATTTTGGGTGGTGGAGATCGAGGGAGGAGATGGTCGGTGACTTGATGGTGATGGTCGTAATGACCGGAGCGTCGCCGTGAGACTGTGCACGTACATGTGCACGCTTTGATGATTGCTGCGTGACAATGGGTTGGGGAAGAAGACGAACAAACAGGATCGTGCTTGTGATTGACTCGGGAAAATGATGGCTTTGCTCGAGTATGTGCTCGTGTGGGATAGCCTAGTGCAACAGTTTTAAATTTAACCAAGTAAAAGAAAAAAAATAAAGGAAGAAGAAGGACACGAGTAGAAGAAAGAATGAGCAGGGGGAAGACGTGAATTTGACTCACGTAACTCGAGTATTTTACTCGGGGGTTTCCAATGTTGGCTTGGAGCCAATATAGTATTGACTCGGGAATTAAAATTCAAGTTTTAAAATAAAGTTTAAAATCAAAGTTTAATCAAATTAAAAAATGGATTCAAGTTTTCTTTGAATTCAAATCTGTAATTTTAAATCATTTTAAAATCTGAATTGTTTTAAAACAAGTTGAAATTAAAATAGCTTTTTAAAAAGTAAACTTGTTTTTCAAACAAACATTTAAACTTGAATTTTGATAAAGTTCTTTTATAAAAGAATTGTGAATGAAAATATATGTTTTGTTTTATCTTGAACTTGCAAGATAAAACGTAATGTATTTTAAAGCTTAAATTTTAAATAAAAAATTTAAGTAGTTTAGCTAGAACTTTTCTTATATAGGTTTATAAATGGATATTTAAATTTGATAGATGTTTAAATATATAATCATTTTGAATCTAAAATTTAAAGTGTAATGTTTAAAATACACATAAATGATAATGAAATCATAAATAAAGAAATTTATTATCTTAGAGGTAATTAAGGAAATAAAATGATTTAATTAATAAGGTAATTAAAGAATGATTTATTTAAATTATAAATAAATAATTAGATTTATTTATAATCATAAATGATTAATGATGATTTAATCTAAGGTAATTTCTTAATGAAAGTAATTAAAGATTTTATTTCTTTAAAATAATTAATTAAGGGGTTAATTAATTTTATAATTGGTTTAAAGGTTAATTTAATAATTTGTTAATTAAGAATAATTAATTAAAGTGTTTGATTTACTAATTATATCAAATGAATTGTAATTAATAAATCAGAATTGAATAATTAATTCATAAGTAATTAATTTAATTGGGAATAAATTAAATTACTTAGGATTAAACAATTAATAAATCCTGCTTATAAATGACTATTGAATACTTGACCTTACTTATGAATGATTGTATTGAATGAAATGCCTTGAATTGATTGTCCTATCTGATCTGTGATATTTTGTTCTGTGACTGTGTATAATTTATTCATTTATTTACATTTGTATATTATCTGTGAATGGACGATGAGCATTACAATTTATATCGCTTATCAACTATATTTCTGTGTTTGATCTGAAATGATTGAATGATGTTGCACTATTGTGTTAAACCCCTTGACCACACTTATACACACACCAATATGGATTTCACGAGGAAATCGGTTAAGTCACAGTTTTTGAAATGATTTTTAAATTTGAATATTTGAATTCAAATGTTTTGGAAATGGATTGGCTATAAAGTGAAAAACTTTTGAAATGGAATTTCAAAGATGAAGTTTATTTTTAATAACTTGATTGATTTTTGAAATTTAAATATTTTGATTTGAATTCAATAATTGAAATTGAATTCTATGATCTTGAAACTAGGGACTAAAGATGTTATACCAGTTTATATGAGTTAAACTATTTTAAAGATATTGATTTGAAAATTTGAATTTAAATTCAAAGGCTTTAACTCGTGTAAGTAAAATTGGATCTTTCTGAGACGAAAACTATTTGTTTCCAAATAATAAAAGCTTTCATATAGGAAGTGAACTTCCAAATTGTGTTAAAAAGGATTTCAAGTTAAAAATGAAAATGATTTCCCAAGTTGTCGAAACTGTTTGAAAGCTATAAGATAAAATCTTAATTTAAAGATTTAAATGAATTAATCCAATTGAGATGAATTTGTTTTGAAACCCGGGAATGAATCTTTGTGAAAATGGGTGAACTTAGTGAAATAAATCTTTTGTTTAAAAGATTTGAAATGGTAATTGGTTTAAACCATTTGAAAGAAACTTTGGAATTATTAAGTTGTGACTTAATCGAAATCCCATATCCATATGTTTTAAATTTTGCGCTCACTATTCGGGTTAGCCGAGAAAGGACCTTTGGGTCGTATAACCAATTCCGAATATGTGATACATCGTTATGGATAGCATTTGAAGACCGGTGGTGAAGACCAGGTATTTGCGAGAACGATAGGATGACCTATCGATTGTCTCTGCACTGAGTTGCTCCGGTATAGAGATTCCCTAAGTGATGGGAAGTCCAATCGGGATTGTGAATACCCGGATTGCAAGGGCTTCATTGGAAGTGCCTTCGGTTCTGTTCTAAATCCAGAACAGACTTGTATGGATTGTTATGTCCGACATTACAATTTGAGATATAAAGCTGATTTCTTTTAAATATATTTCTGTTGGTGGCGGAAAATTTATTCTCTTAGCTTAACACCCTTCTCTGAGACGTATGAGCTCAGAGGTTATGTAGTTGAAGGTTATTAGCGATATATTCCCAATTTGGTAATGTGACATGCTGAGTGTTGCTGTGAAATGATCATTGTGTTGATCATTTGTGATAGGATCATTTGTTTGATCGTTTATCTTTGTGATCATTTCTATGATCATTTGTGGACCCAAAGCATGGCTTTGTACCAAAGCGTGGCTTTGTGGATGAGACTTCGTCGAGCCTCATAAACCGGTAATGGTCGAAACAGGAATTGTGCGACAAGGTTTTCAGGGATAGCTTCCCTAGGGTATGACCATTCCTTTTGGAAAAGGGTAGTGTCATGGTATGGAGCCCTGATACTTACTCATATGGACACACTATATTTATTTCTGTGTGGTTGTTGGTTTAGAGGCGCCTCGTATAAAGGTCCCAAAGGACCGGGGGTGGCATATCTGAGGTTTTGTATATTCCCCGGGAAGGGGGGTAGCCGGCCTTGTTTGGCAGAGATCCAGTTGGGTTCTCGGGGCGTCCTTCCAGAGGCGTTTCCATTTCGGGGTTTGGGAAGTTCCTTTGCCCGACCATTTTTTGGAAATCCATTCTTAAAATACGTACCTTGTATGGTTTTAGTTGTAGAACCTATCATTCACTTATGGTGGCGCCCCACTATTTGGATGGTAGCTATAGTAGGCATAGTTCGAAATGTCTATGTTGGCTAAGATTTATATCTTTACTTTCGAAATGATTTTTACTACATTATGCACTAGTAATAATATCAAATGTTTCTTTTTAATGCGTATCAAGCATCTTTGACTATCATAAGGAGAAATCTCCTCCGATTCTGCATTTGCATTGTGTGTGTGTGCGGGAGGCCTTATGGTAGTCTCATTTCTAAAAAGCATTGCGAATTAATTTTAAAATATTTCATTGTTTGTTTTTAAAGATAAACTATCTTTTTTACTCACACCAGTCTTGCTGAGCTTTGGGCTATGTGATGGGGGGTTCTCGCTTCGCGGTTTGGTGGCGAACGGGAGACTCTTGCCCCCACACGTCCTCTTTTAGGGGGTTGGTTAGGCGTAAGCTGAGACAGTCGAGAGGCTGGCCGTAAAAGCAAGTTTAGGGTACCAGTGTGAGCCACGGTGGGGCTGGGATGGTTGAAAAGCCTACCGGTTGTGACCGCTGCCGGTGAGTCGTCACATTTGGTATCAGAGCTAAGGTTGAAACTTTAGCTCAGGAGTATAACACGTTAAGTAGCTCATTAGAGATAGGGTGAAGTATACCCTAGAATGAGTATATCCCTAAGATATATGTTCGAATGTCTCAGTAAATTCTCTTACTATCCACTGATGGTGAGTATGAGTGCAAGAAGAGGACAAGATAGGGGATAGGGAAATACGACTATAAATGGTCGATGCCCTGCAACAGTGGAAACAAACTTTCTTTATCAATTTCTTTGATTCGTTTCCAAATTCTTTTGAATTCTTCATGACGGTTACAAGAAGAAGTTTCGGTGTGATGATGGCCCTATGAATTGTTGTAGGAAATTCTTATTTCATATCTTCATCGATTTCTTATCATTTCTTTGATTAAAACTTTAATGAATATGAATTTGAAAATTGAAATTGGAAATTTTAAATGAATTAGAAATTTTAAATTGAATTAAATTGATTAATAGAATATGAAGGATAAATTGAATTAAATCAATAAAACGATTTCGTTTGAAACCAAATTTTGAAATTCTATTGTAATTTCTTGTGAATACCAAAGTCCGAAGAGGGACAAATTGGTATGTATTCTGAGATATTCCGACTTGAGTTTGGAATTCATATCTTAAGATTGAGGAATTATAGGAGATCGAATCTGTCTATCTCTGCGTTGTTTTCGTGCCTGCGAATTTAGAGGACGAAATTCTTTTAGGGGGGAAGGTTGTAACGACCCCGGATTTTTATGAATTTAAATTGATAATTTAAATGAATTTTTGAATTAAAATTTGTAAAATTGATTAAATGGAAGCGAGTTTCCCCGATTCGACTAGAAAATATATAAAGTCATATGGATTTGACAATTTGTATATATGTGAATATATATGTATATATTGGATTAGAAATAAAATCTTAAATAAAGGGTTTTAAAAATAAATAGAAATAAAAATAAGTAGTCATGTAAGAATAGAAATAAATATATAAGCTAATATAATAAAAATAAATATAACAACTTTTATAATATGTACATAAAGTAAAATAAATATGTATCAAACATAAACAAAGCAAACAAATGAAAATGTAAATACATAGGCATATAAAACAAGACAAAAGAAAGAAATATAAGTATGCAGGCAAGGAGACAATAAACATATAATGAACTCAAGCAAAGCAAAAAGAAAAGTAATATAAAATCACTACAGCCACCAAATAAAAACAAATAAATATAAGTACAAAATAAAACAAAAACAAAGCAAAGTAATAAAATAAAGTACAAATATAAAACAATACATACAAATAATGAATATATTTAAGTATAAACAAATCAAACATAATAAATGCAAACATCTCAGCCGAGACAAGCAAGTATGGCTGAAGTAAACATAATAAATGCAACATACTTCTAGCATTTAATGCAAGCACACTTAGCATGCCTTTTGTACACAAGAAACTATCAGCCTACAAAACCTGTTAATTTTATCACCCTGTAACTCATTTCTTTTATATATATCCATCTTACTTCATTCGTTCACTACACAGCAAACCCAAAAAGTTGTATTGCAAGCATTTATTTTTACAAACTCAAACATCATTTAAGCAATAAACAAAAAGTAAGAAGATTACAGAAGAATCAAGCTTGAAATTTCACAGTCTGTTTCAACACAAAGCAAGCTATGTTCATTTCTAAACCATGTGAGTAACATTTCATTTTTTTAGGGATTGAATCTATGCAAGTGTATCTGAGAAATGTTGTGTGTGCATATATAATTCTCTGTATATAGATATATATGGGAAGATTGAAAATAAGTATGCAGGCTTTTGTTTTAAAAAAAATTTGCATCTGTTTTCAGTAAAACTCCAACTGATGGATTCAAAAAAAGAAATCTTTTACTCTTCTTTTGATTGATGATTGAACTTAGGACTTAAACAAAATATGTTTATATCATTGTAAACTAAGCTTTAAAATTTAGTTAAGATTAAAACAACTTAAAATTCATCTCTGGAAACCCAAAATTTTGAACAAACTCAAGATGGACCAAAATTCGAACTTCGCGAAATGGTGATTTATATATATAAATTGAATTCATACTGAAAATGATGATTTTTAAGATGGGTTTCGTGATTTTTAGTGGGGTAGTTTGGTAGCAGTTTGAAGTTGAACGGAAATGGGTTTTTGGGGGATTTCTGGCGATCGGGGGTACTGGAGGTGCTAGGGTTGTTCGGGGAGGTGGAGGAGTGATCGATGGTGTCAGGAAAAATATCAGGAAGGCGAACAAGTGGTGGCGGCGAGGGTGGTTGATCGTGGAAGATTTTAACCCTAGTTTTATTTGGGTCGAGATTTTTAATTGGTTGGACTTACTCGATTGATCGAGTGTTGCCAAATCTTGGGAAATGGAGAGGGGCATATTGACAAAGGGGTAGCCGATGTTGCAGATGCTCCGTTGGTCGGAGTGCCGAGAGCGAGGAGATTTCAGGTTATGGTATGGAGGTTCCTGTTTTTGATAGCTTGTTCCAGGTTTGAGCTGAATTCTCGATTTCGATTTCGAACGTACTTTGGATTTTGGGTGGTGGAGATCGAGGGAGGAGATGGTCGGTGACTTGATGGTGATGGTCGTAATGACCGGAGCGTCGCCGTGCGACTGTGCACGTACATGTGCACGCTTTGATGATTGCTGTGTGACAATGGGTTGGGGAAGAAGACGAACAAACAGGATCGTGCTTGTGATTGACTCGGGACAATGATGGCTTTGCTCGAGTATGTTCTCGTGTGGGATAGCCTAGTGCAACAGTTTTAAATTTAACCAAGTAAAAGAAAAAAAATAAAGGAAGAAGAAGGACACGAGTAGAAGAAAGAATGAGCAGGGGGAAGACGTGAATTTGGCTCACGTAACTCGAGTATTTTACTCGGGGGTTTCCAGTGTTGGTTCGGAGCCAATATAGTATTGACTCGGGAATTAAAATTCAAGTTTTAAAATAAAGTTTAAAATCAATGTTTAATCAAAATAAAAAATGGATTCAAGTTTTCTTTGAATTCAAATCTGTAATTTTAAATCATTTTAAAATATGAATCGTTTTAAAACAAGTTGAAATTAAAATAGCTTTTTAAAAAGTAAACTTGTTTTTCAAACAAACATTTATACTTGAATTTTGATAAAGTTCTTTTATAAAAGAATTGTGAATGAAAATATATGTTTTGTTTTATCTTGAACTTGCAAGATAAATCGTAATGTATTTTAAAGCTTAAATTTTAAATAAAAAATTTAAGTAGTTTAGCTAGAACTTTTCTTATATAGGTTTATAAATGGATATTTAAATTTGATAGATGTTTAAATATATAATCATTTTGAATCTAAAATTTAAAGTGTAATGTTTAAAATACACATAAATGATAATGAAATCATAAATAAAGAAATTTATTACCTTAGAGGTAATTAAGGAAATAAAATGATTTAATTAATAAGGTAATTAAAGATTGATTTATTTAAATTATAAATAAATAATTAGATTTATTTATAATCAGAAATGATTAATGATGATTTAATTTAAGGTAATTTCTTAATGAAAGTAATTAAAGATTTTATTTCTTTAAAATAATTAATTTAGGGGTTAATTAATTTTATAATTGGTTTAAAGGTTAATTTAATAATTTGTTAATTAAGAATAATTAATTAAAGTGTTTGATTTACTAATTATATCAAATGAATTGTAATTAATAAATCATAATTGAATAATTAATTCATAAGTAATTAATTTAATTGGGAATAAATTAAATTACTTAGGATTAAACAATTAATAAATCCTGCTTATAAATGACTATTGAATACTTGACCTTACTTATGAATGATTGTATTGAATGAAATGCCTTGAATTGATTGTCCTATCTGATCTGTGATATTTTGTTCTGTGACTGTGTATAATTTATTCATTTATTTACATTTATATATTGTCTGTGAATGGACGATGAGCGTTATAGTTTATATCACTTATCAACTATATTTCTGTGTTTGATCTGAAATGATTGAATGATGTTGCACTATTGTGTTAAACTCCTTGACCACACTTATACACACACCAATATGGATTTCACGAGGAAATCGGTTAAGTCACAGTTTTTGAAATGATTTTTAAATTTGAATATTTGAATTCAAATGTTTTGGAAATGGATTGGCTATAAAGTGAAAAACTTTTGAAATGGAATTTCAAAGATGAAGTTTTTTTTTAATAACTTGATTGAATTTTGAAATTTAAATATTTTGATTTGAATTCAATAATTGAAATTGAATTCTATGATCTTGAAACTAGGGACTAAAGATGTTATACCAGTTTATATGGGTTAAACTATTTTAAAGATATTGATTTGAAAATTTGAATTTAAATTCAAAGGCTTTAATCCGTGTAAGTAAAATTGGATCTTTCTGAGACGAAAACTATTTGTTTCCAAATAATAAAAGCTTTCATATAGGAAGTGAACTTCCAAATTGTGTTAAAAAGGATTTCAAGTTAAAAATGAAAATGATTTCCCAAGTTGTCGAAACTGTCTGAAAGCTATAAGATAAAATCTTGATTTAAAGATTTAAATGAATTAATCCAATTGAGATGAATTTGTTTTGAAACCCGGGAATGAATCTTTGTGAAAATGGGTGAACTTAGTGAAATAAATCTTTTGTTTAAAAGATTTGAAATGGTAATTGGTTTAAACCATTTGAAAGAAACTTTGGAATTATCAAGTTGTGACTTAATCGAAATCCCATATCCATATGTTTTAAATTTTGCGCTCACTATTCGGGTTAGCCGGGAAAGGACCTTTGGGTCGTATAACCCATTCCGAATATGTGATACGTCGTTATGGACAGCATTTGAAGACCGATGGTGAAGACCAGGTATTTGCGAGAACGATAGGATGACCTATCGATTGTCCCTGCACTGAGTTGCTCCGGTATAGAGATTCCCTAAGTGACGGGAAGTCCAATCGGGATTGTGAATACCCGGATTGCAAGGGCTTCATTGGAAGTGCCTTCGGTTCTGTTCTAAATCCAGAACAGACTTGTATGGATTGTTATGTCCGACATTACAATTTGAGATATAAAGCTGATTTCTTTCAAATATATTTCTGTTGGTGGCGGAAAATTTATTCTCTTAGCTTAACACCCTTCTCTGAGACGTACGAGCTCAGAGGTTATGTAGTTGAAGGTTATTAGCGATATGTTCCCAATTTGGTAATGTGACATGCTGAGTGTTGCTGTGAAATGATCATTGTGTTGATCATTTGTGATAGGATCATTTGTTTGATCGTTTATCTTTGTGATCATTTCTATGATCATTTGTGGACCCAAAGCATGGCTTTGTACCAAAGCGTGGCTTTGTGGACGAGACTTCGTCGAGCCTCACAAACCGGTAATGGTCGAAACAGGAATTGTGCGGCAAGGTTTTCAGGGATAGCTTCCCTAGGGTATGACCATTCCTTCTGGAAAAGGGTAGTGTCATGGTATGGAGCCCTGATACTTACTCATGTGGACACACTATATTTATTTCTGTGTGGTTGTTGGTTTAGAGGCTCCTCTTATAAAGGTCCCAAAGGATCGGGGGTGGCATATCTGAGGTTTTGTATATTCCCCGAGAAGGGGGGTAGCGGGCCTTGTTTGGCAGAGATCCAGTTGGGTTCTCGGGGCGTCCTTCCAGAGGCGTTTCCATTTCGGGGTTTGGGAAGTTCCTTTGCCCGACCATTTGTTGGAAATCCATTCTTCAAATACGTACCTTGTACGGTTTTAGATGTAGAACCTATCATTCACTTATGGCGGCGCCCCACTGTTTGGATGGTAGCTATAGTAGGCATAGTTCGAAATGTCTATGTTGGCTAAGATTTATATCTTTACTTTCAAAATGATTTTTACTACACTATGCACTAGTAATAATATCAAATGTTTCTTTTTAATGCGTATCAAGCATCTTTGGCTATCATAAGGAGAAATCTCCTCCGATTCTGCGTTTGCACTCCGATTCTGCGTTTGCATTGTGTGTGTGTGCAGGAGGCCTTATGGTAGTCTCATTTCTAAAAAGCATTGCGAATTGATTTTAAAATATTTCGTTGTTTGTTTTTAAAGATAAACTATCTTTGTTACTCACACCAGTCTTGCTGAGCTTTGGGCTATGTGATGGGGGGTTCTCGTTTCGCGGTTTGGTGGCGAACGGGAGACTCTTGCCCCCACACGTCCTCTTTTAGGAGGTTGGTTAGGCGTAAGCTGAGACAGTCGAGAGGCTGGCCGTAAAAGCAAGTTTGGGGTACCAGTGTGAACCACGGTGGGGCTGGGATGGTTGAAAAGCCTACCGGTTGTGACCGCTGCCGGTGAGTCGTCACATTTGGTATCGAGCTAAGGTTGAAACTTTAGCTCAGGAGTATAACATGTTAAGTAGCTCATTAGAGATAGGGTGAAGTATACCCTAGAATGAATATATCCCTAAGATATCTGTTCGAATGTCTCAGTAAATTCTCTTACTATCCACTGATAGTGAGTATGAGTGCAAGAAGAGGACAAGATAGGGGATAGGGAAATACGACTATAAATGGTCGATGCCCTGCAACAGTGGAAACAAACTTTCTTTATCAATTTCTTTGATTCGTTTCCAAATTCTTTTGAATTCTTCGTGACGGTTACAAGAAGAAGTTTCGGTGTGATGATGGCCCTATGAATTGTTGTAGGAAATTCTTATTTCATATCTTCATCGATTTCTTATCATTTCTTTGATTAAAACTTTAATGAATATGAATTTGAAAATTGAAATTGGAAATTTTAAATGAATTAGAAATTTTAAATTGAATTAAATTGATTAATAGAATATGAAGGATAAATTGAATTAAATCAATAAAACGATTTCGTTTGAAACCAAATTTTGAAATTCTATTGTAATTTCTTGTGAATACCAAAGTCCGAAGAGGGACAAATTGGTATGTATTCTGAGATATTCCGACTTGAGTTTGGAATTCATATCTTAAGATTGAGGAATTATAGGAGATCGAATCTGTCTATCTCTGCGTTGTTTTCGTGCCTACGAATTTCGAGGACGAAATTCTTTTAAGGGGGGAAGGTTGTAACGACCCCGGATTTTTATGAATTTAAATTGATAATTTAAATGAATTTTTGAATTAAAATTTGTAAAATTGATTAAATGGAAGCGAGTTTCCCCGATTCGACTAGAAAATATATAAAGTCATATGGATTTGACAATTTGTATATATGTGAATATATATGTATATATTGGATTAGAAATAAAATCTTAAATAAATGGTTTTAAAAATAAATAGAAATAAAAATAAGTAGTCATGTAAGAATAGAAATAAATATATAAGCTAATATAATAAAAATAAATATAACAACTTTTATAATATGTACATAAAGTAAAATAAATATGTATCAAACATAAACAAAGCAAACAAATGAAAATGTAAATACATAGGCATATAAAACAAGACAAAAGAAAGAAATATAAGTATGCAGGCAAGGAGACAATAAACATATAATGAACTCAAGCAAAGTAAAAAGAAAAGTAATATAAAATCACTACAGCCACCAAATAAAAACAAATAAATATAAGTACAAAATAAAACAAAAACAAAGCAAAGTAATAAAATAAAGTACAAATATAAAACAATACATACAAATAATGAATATATTTAAGTATAAACAAATCAAACATAATAAATGCAAACATCTCAGCCGAGACAAGCAAGTATGGCTGAAGTAAACATAATAAATGCAACATACTTCTAGCATTTAATGCAAGCACCCTTAGCATGCATTTTGTACACAAGAAACTATCAGCCTACAAAACCTGTTAATTTTATCACCCAGTAACTCATTTCTTTTATATATACATCCTTCTTACTTCATTCGTTCACTACACAGCAAACCCAAAAAGTTGTATTGTAAGCATTTTATTTTTACAAACTCAAACATCATTTAAGCAATAAACAAAAAGTAAGAAGATTACAGAAGAATCAAGCTTGAAATTTCACAGTCTGTTTCAACACAAAGCAAGCTATGTTCATTTCTAAACCATGTGAGTAACATTTCATTTTTTTTAGGGATTGAATCTATGCAACTGTATCTGAGAAATGTTGTGTGTGCATATATAATTCTCTGTATATATATATATATATATATATATATATATATATGGGAAGATTGAAAATAAGTATGCAGGCTTTTGTTTTAAAAAAAATTGCATCTGTTTTCAGTAAAACTCCAACTGATGGATTCAAAAAAAAAAATCTTTTACTCTTCTTTCAATTGATGATTGAACTTAGGACTTAAACAAAATATGTTTATATCATTGTAAACTAAGCTTTAAAATTTAGTTAAGATTAAAACAACTTAAAATTCATCTCTGGACACCCAAAATCTTGAACAAACTCAAGATGGACCGAAATTCGAACTTCGCGAAATGGTGATTTATATATATAACTTGAATTCATACTGAAAATGATGATTTTTAAGATGGGTATCGTGATTTTTAGTGGGGTAGTTTGGTAGCAGTTTGAAGTTGAACGGAAATGGGTTTTTGGGGGATTTCTGGCGATCGGGGGTACTGGAGGTGCTAGGGTTGTTCGGGGAGGTGGAGGAGTGATCGATGGTGTCGGGAAAAATATCAGGAAGGCGAACAAGTGGTGGCGGCGAGGGTGGTTGATCGTGGAAGATTTTAACCCTAGTTTTATTTGGGTAGAGATTTTTAATTGGTTCGACTTACTCGATTGATCGAGTGTTGCCAAATCTTGGGAAACGGAGAGGGGCATATTGACAAAGGGGTAGCCGATGTTGTAGATGCTCCGTTGGTCGGAGTGCCGAGAGCGAGGAGATTTCAGGTTATGGTATGGAGGTTCCTGTTTTTGATAGCTTTTTCCAGGTTTGAGCTGAATTCTCGATTTCGATTTCGAACGTACTTTGGATTTTGGGTGGTGGAGATCGTGGGAGGAGATGGTCGGTGACTTGATGGTGATGGTCGTAATGACCGGAGCGTCGCCGTGCGACTGTGCACGTACATGTGCACGCTTTGATGATTGCTGCGTGACAATGGGTTGGGGAAGAAGACGAACAAACAGGATCGTGCTTGTGATTGACTCGGGAAAATGATGGCTTTGCTCGAGTATGTGCTCGTGTGGGATAGCCTAGTGCAACAGTTTTAAATTAAACCAAGTAAAAGAAAAAAAAATAAAGGAAGAAGAAGGACACGAGTAGAAGAAAGAATGAGCAGGGGGAAGACGTGAATTTGACTCACGTAACTCGAGTATTTTACTCGGGGGTTTCCAATGTTGGCTTGGAGCCAATATAGTATTGACTCGGGAATTAAAATTCAAGTTTTAAAATAAAGTTTAAAATCAAAGTTTAATCAAAATAAAAAATGGATTCAAGTTTTCTTTGAATTCAAATCTGTAATTTTAAATCATTTTAAAATCTGAATCGTTTTAAAACAAGTTGAAATTAAAATAGCTTTTTAAAAAGTAAACTTGTTTTTCTAACAAACATTTAAACTTGAATTTTGATAAAGTTCTTTTATAAAAGAATTGTGAATGAAAATATATGTTTTGTTTTATCTTGAACTTGCAAGATAAAACGTAATGTATTTTAAAGCTTAAATTTTAAATAAAAAATTTAAGTAGTTTAGCTAGAACTTTTCTTATATAGGTTTACAAATGGATATTTAAATTTGATAGATGTTTAAATATATAATCATTTTGAATCTAAAATTTAAAGTGTAATGTTTAAAATACACATAAATGATAATGAAATCATAAATAAAGAAATTTATTATCTTAGAGGTAATTAAGGAAATAAAATGATTTAATTAATAAGGTAATTAAAGATTGATTTATTTAAATTATAAATAAATAATTAGATTTATTTATAATCAGAAATGATTAATGATGATTTAATCTAAGGTAATTTCTTAATGAAAGTAATTAAAGATTTTATTTCTTTAAAATAATTAATTAAGGGGTTAATTAATTTTATAATTGGTTTAAAGGTTAATTTAATAATTTGTTAATTAAGAATAATTAATTAAAGTGTTTGATTTACTAATTATATCAAATGAATTGTAATTAATAAATCAGAATTGAATAATTAATTCATAAGTAATTGATTTAATTGGGAATAAATTGAATTACTTAGGATTAAACAATTAATAAATCCTGCTTATAAATGACTATTGAATACTTGACCTTACTTATGAATGATTGTATTGAATGAAATGCCTTGAATTGATTGTCCTATCTGATCTGTGATATTTTGTTCTGTGACTGTGTATAATTTATTCATTTATTTACATTTGTATATTATCTGTGAATGGACGATGAGCGTTATAGTTTATATCGCTTATCAACTATATTTCTGTGTTTGATCTGAAATGATTGAATGATGTTGCACTATTGTGTTAAACCCCTTGACCACACTTATACACACACCAATATGGATTTCACGAGGAAATCGGTTAAGTCACAGTTTTTGAAATGATTTTTAAATTTGAATATTTGAATTCAAATGTTTTGGAAATGGATTGGCTATAAAGTGAAAAACTTTTGAAATGGAATTTCAAAGATGAAGTTTATTTTTAATAACTTGATTGAATTTTGAAATTTAAATATTTTTGATTTGAATTCAATAAATGAAATTGAATTCTATGATCTTGAAACTAGGGACTAAAGATGTTATACCAGTTTATATGGGTTAAACTATTTTAAAGATATTGATTTGAAAATTTGAATTTAAATTCAAAGGCTTTAACTCGTGTAAGTAAAATTGGATCTTTCTGAGACGAAAACTATTTGTTTCCAAATAATAAAAGCTTTCATATAGGAAGCGAACTTCCAAATTGTGTTAAAAAGGATTTCAAGTTAAAATGAAAATGATTTCCCAAGGTCGAAACTGTTTGAAAGCTATAAGATAAAATCTTGATTTAAAGATTTAAATGAATTAATCCAATTGAGATGAATTTGTTTTGAAACCTGGGAATGAATCTTTGTGAAAATGGGTGAACTTAGTGAAATAAATCTTTTGTTTTAAAGATTTGAAATGGTAATTGGTTTGAACCATTTGAAAGAAACTTTGGAATTATTAGGTTGTGACTTAATCGAAATCTCATATCCATATGTTTTAAATTTTGCGCTCACTATTCGGGTTAGCCGGGAAAGGACCTTTGGGTCGTATAACCCATTCCGAATATGTGATACGTCGTTATGGATAGCATTTGAAGACCGGTGGTGAAGACCAGGTATTTGCGAGAACGATAGGATGACCTATCGATTGTCTCTGCACTGAGTTGCTCCGGTATAGAGATTCCCTAAGTGATGGGAAGTCCAATCGGGATTGTGAATACCCGGATTGCAAGGGCTTCATTGGAAGTGCCTTCGATTCTGTTCTAAATCCAGAACAGACTTGTATGGATTGTTATGTCCGACATTACAATTTGAGATATAAAGCTGATTTCTTTCAAATATATTTCTGTTGGTGGCGGAGAATTTATTCTCTTAGCTTAACACCCTTCTCTGAGACGTATGAGCTCAGAGGTTATGTAGTTGAAGGTTATTAGCGATATATTCCCAATTTGGTATGTGACATGCTGAGTGTTGCTGTGAAATGATCATTGTGTTGATCATTTGTGATAGGATCATTTGTTTGATCGTTTATCTTTGTGATCATTTCTATGATCATTTGTGGACCCAAAGCATGGCTTTGTACCAAAGCTTGGCTTTGTGGACGAGACTTCGTCGAGCCTCACAAACCGGTAATGGTTGAAACAGGAATTGTGCGGCAAGGTTTTCAGGGATAGCTTCCCTAGGTTATGACCATTCCTTCTGGAAAAGGGTAGTGTCATGGTATGGAGCCCTGATACTTACTCATGTGGACACACTATATTTATTTCTGTGTGGTTGTTGGTTTAGAGGCATCTCGTATAAAGGTCCCAAAGGACCGGGGGTGGCATATCTGAGGTTTTGTATATTCCCCGGGAAGGGGGGTAGCCGGCCTTGTTTGGCAGAGATCCAGTTGGGTTCTCGGGGCGTCCTTCCAGAGGCGTTTCCATTTCGGGGTTTGGGAAGTTCCTTTGCCCGACCATTTGTTGGAAATCCATTCTTCAAATAGGTACCTTGTACGGTTTTAGTTGTAGAACCTATCATTCACTTATGGTGGCGCCCCACTGTTTGGATGGTAGCTATAGTAGGCATAGTTCGAAATGTCTATGTTGGCTAAGATTTATATCTTTACTTTTGAAATGATTTTTACTACACTATGCACTAGTAATAATATCAAATGTTTCTTTTTAATGCGTATCAAGCATCTTTGACTATCATAAGGAGAAATCTCCTCCGATTCTGCGTTTGCATTGTGTGTGTGTGTGTGTGTGCGAGAGGCCTTATGGTAGTCTCATTTCTAAAAAGCATTGCGAATTGATTTTAAAATATTTCGTTGTTTGTTTTTAAAGATAAACTATCTTTGTTACTCACATCAGTCCCATGACTGATCCGGAGTTTATTGTTTCTTTCGTAAACTCTGGATGCTCAAAATTTTCTACACGAGCAGTCTAGAGTTGGGTTTTTCAGATAGTTAAATTTAACAGATTGTCTGGAGCTAGTTCAATCTTTGGATCAGACTGCAGTTGCTTATCTATGTGCATCGTTATTGGGAGTTCGAGCTATTGTTGGATTGGTTTTTTTGGAAATGGATTTGCAGTTCTCGGAGTTCTCTTTTGAAGACTATCTTAGAGTTATATTGTTCCGCTGCTAGATGTTATCTATTTTTCTTTTCCGCTGCTATTTATTATATCATATCTCCGATGTATATTGATATCTACTGGATCATCTGTTGTATCAGATATTGTATCAAAGCTGTATATCAATGTATTATTCTTTTATTTCGCTGTGTTGTTTACTTAATGTTGTTATAAGCTCCGGCGAATCGGATTTGAACTGTCGAATCTATGGCATTCGAATACGATATGAAGTATGGATGTCGATTTTCGAGCGGGCAAAATCTGAAACGTCACACAATCGGTCTACATGACCACTAGGGGTCATGTGATCCCTTATGTAGATCCATCTTAATATTGGCTTTGTGTTTTTAATGTTTGTTTGCATAGTGGCCTACATGTTTTTTGGAGATATCGATCGATTCCCGTTGAATTGAACTGCTAAGATAATACAATCCAATCCCCCTCCTAGAGAAGTAATACAATCTGATCCCCTGCCTATGGAAGAAATATGATCTGATTCCCTACCTAGGGAAGTAATACGATCCGATCCCCTAGGGGAATGGATAGGTTCTCATCCCCTACCTAAGGGAGGTATAAATCCATACTTAGAATATTCTAAAGAGCCTATATCTTGGTCAGCTTGATCATTGCTTCATATCATTGTTTGTACTTGATCTATGGACTCCATAGTCACCTTTCTAGACTGTTTTCCTTGACTATCATCGAGTCTAACTTGTCTAATAAGTCTGGATATATCCGGATCAAACGGCTAGATAACAGTTGCCTTCAAAGTACGTCTTTTTTCGAATGTAACGTACTTTGAATCAAACAAAGTTAGAATTACCGGGAAGAATTCCATTTAGTTTCTTGAGCATTCGATACCCTTCTGTTGAATTTTCATTCCAAATAGTCATATCTCTCTCTATTTATTGCGACACTCGGTCGATGTTAAACAATATAAGTTATGGAATAGAATCTGTCAATAATTGTCTGTGCACGTTTGAGCCGATTCGCCGAGTTAGTAGGCCTCATTATTTGAACTCGTTTCTTCTCTGAAAATTCCAGGTGAGAATTCATCAGTTTTTTTCGATTCAAGAAATCGAATATTGAGTATGTACACATGTTTGCATATTTATGTATACATCGTGATCATCGGCTCCCAACATGTTTTTATGCTTATGGGTCGTTACTGATTCCATGTAGTTCAAGTATAATTACATTGCTATTTTCATTATGTTTTTTATCTTTTTTAAAATAAGGGTTAGGTTTTTGAAATAGGGGTTTGGTTCCATGGTACTGATCCCTTATTTGCAAATATTTAGCTGTGTTGGGCTTTACGGTAGTGACCTAATTGCGCATATAAGCTAAATGTTTAGCTTCCATCTCCCCACTTGTTTCATTTATCTAATCACTAACCTAATCCCCTTCATTTCTTTCACTTTATTCATTCATCCAATCAAACTGATCCCCTTCCTATTCTCTGCCAACAAAAGCTTAAATTCAAAATACCCAATCAACCTATCCAACCTCCTCAGATTCATCATTAGCTTAGTCGTTCAACTGATCGCCCATGTTCGCTATTAGTAAACCTTATACCCCGATCCACCTGATATTCAAACCCTTTAATCTTTCATCCATAACCTTTATTTTTTATTAACACTTTTCTCTATTTGCCGTCAGAAGTTCAAAGCATTTTATTGAAATCGGCTTCAGATCAAAGCCCCAAACCCTTTAATTCTTAAACCCGAATACATAGTTGCACTTAAGCTCTGTTCAAGCCTTGACCGGTCGCGCTTGCATACATATAGGTTGGTATTGGATTGTCAAGTGGTGGAGAGAATATTTAAGTTGGCAATGGGATAGTTTGGCATTGGCGTTGGTGGATATATGTTAAGGGATCGGTTGCTGATCGGGGTCGGTAGTGGTTTAAGGGATTGGTAAAGGCTATATGAGATGGTTTATGATGGAAAAAACGACACCAACACCCAAACAATATATGATAGCACCAATAATCCAATAGTAATACTAATCAGAGAATACTATGTTCACAGATTACAGATTCAATGTAGAAAATTAAATGAACATGCAGATATTATAGTGGTTCGGCAAACTCTGATCTACGACCACTCTAATAATCTTACTATTTATACTGTAAGATTACAAGTATAATTATTTTTCCCTTGGAATATTAATGGAGGAAGAGGAGTGAGTGAAGAAGGAGAGTCCTAAAAAAGATCCCTGAATGAATATCAAGCCTGCTGTATTTATAAGAGAAGACATGCGAATATCTCGCTTAAAATTCGGATCTGGAATCTCTAGATTTAAATGATCCAACCCAAAAAATATTGACCGATTGCACAACCCCCTAAGAGCGATAGGGGACGATCCCTCTTCCATGCATGGTGGTGCCCAATGATCTCTTATGTGGGTCCCCTTACTTCTCCACTTCATGTTTCCAATGTTTCGTGCATAGTTGACTTCACATTTCAAGATATTGACCGATTATCGTTGAGTTGAATTATTGGGCTGATATGATCTAATCCCTTAATATGGTCTGACCTTTTATATGATCTGATTCCTTTCCTATGCGAAGGAATTACGATCTGATCCCTTGCCTAGAGGAAGTAATTTACCCATAACTTGAGCATACGAACTCCAAAGGACTTGAAATTTGAAATATACAGGGGGCCTTCCTTTGCTCTATATATATCTCCCCCAATTTAGGACAAAAATTAAGGGTGGGTGTAGATCCCCTATGGGAAAGGATATGCACCGATCCTTTGTCTAGGGGAGGCACAAAATCCATACTTAGAATTTTAAAGAGTCTATCTCTAGTCTCGCTTGATTGTTGCTTCATACCATTTTCTATGCTTGAACTCTAAGCCTAATAAACATCTCTCCACGCTTCCTCCCTTGATGATCATGAAATTCGTTTGGCCAAATCATGATATATCGAATTGGCCAATAGATGATATAATAGTTTCGTTTGTGAGTTGGATGCGGTTGTTCGGGGTGGAGGTTAGATTCGTTGGTTTGGGGATCGATTCTGTGAATTATGAAGGAGGAGTTATGCGTTGGTAGAGATTGGTAATTGACCTAGAGAAAGTGTGCAGTATCCTAGATGGAGGGATCAGTGCTTTTCCCTTAAATGAATTTTCAATCTCCAGCTTTGTGCCTTTAAATTTGAATGGGATTTCATCACCATTTGCTTTTCTAGTTGCTTTAGAAACGGTGATATAATGTATTTGGTGTTTGCAGTTGTTTTAGAGAAGGATTCAAAAGCTTTATCTGTGGTACTTTTGGTTGTACTAATTGGGATTATGCATTGATTTAATGATCTGTTGACTTTGTTTGTACGTTATAGTCTGGCATGTATTTCGGATTCATGTTTCAATTATTTTAATCATGTTTTGTAACCTAAGAAGTAATGTTTGTCTAAGTCTCTTTGTTGGAATGATTTGGTTATTCATTTACTATCAAAGCCACTTGAGCATTTCTTCCATATGCAATCGAATTATGATCTATATCCATTTACTGATTTTGAGGTTTGTTAATTCGATCATTCTCAGGAACCCATGTTTTCATAAATTGGCAAATGTTTCCATGCATCCAACACTTTGAACTTGGATTTGAATGCATGCATATGTATTAACCATGAACTTAAACAATTTGGATGCACATGCCTATTTGTTTTGAATGTGAGTATAGGTGTATGCATATGCCCTGAATGTTGATGGCATGCTCATATGCACCAACAATGGATCCCCGAACTCGAATGTAACTCTTACGCGTAACCATCGATATGAAATCTGGTTGGGACGTCAGCGATGATGGTCACTTAGGTCGAACTCTCGAGTTTTTCCATAACTATAGTATGACATTGGACCATATAATACTACATAACACAAAATTACACTATATTACACCTAACATGGGGGAACAGTTTGATCCATATAACAATGGTTATCTATTGAGTTTGATTATTATAGGTTCTAGAAGCTTTGAGTGATTACCTGCAATGGTTGAAGATGAGGCTTGTAGGTACGTTCAATCAAAAGTAGAGTAGGGTTCAGCCTTGTATTGCATGCAGCTACATAGTTGGTTTTGATTTGAGTTTGAATCTGCTTGTGTATTTGAGTAATGTGCTTTTCGTCAATGTACTCGCGATCTATTACCCATTGGGTTGGAATGATAGTCAATCACCCATGAGCCTGGGCATCGATCTGGTGATTCTATCTCTAGGCATCCTATCGATTGTAACCTCGGGTCTTTGTAAACACTAGGCATGAGTCACGATGTTGAGCTGTCACAGTCAGCTTGTAGATGATCACACTTCTGTCCCCAATCTCGGGTTAATAGATGATCTACATGGACGATTGAATCTCATTCTAGTTGGGTTTATTCTCCCGCCTAAGCTCCAAAGACTTAGAATTGACTGATGAATAATCAATTAACATTCATCTTGATTCTCACTCATGCCACCAAGTCAGGGGCAAATGTCGACAAGTGGATAGGCAAGTTATGTCCACTTTAGTTTTATACTCTTTCTATCAAATCGGAGGTCAGAGTTAGATGATGGAAGGCTGAGTCATGCCTATTATGGATTGTATTCTTGTTTCCCCTTCTCAGGTGTGACGACCCACATTTTCAACCATTAGATATCGACACTAATACGTTCTCGGTATTCACGTGCTGCAAATCCAAGTGCTGGAAAGACAGATCGATTAAGGGTAAGAAGAAAACGAAAGACAGAACAGAATCTTACATGAATTGAATTACATATATTATTTCAATATATAATCTTTACAGCAGAAATTTTAAAAACATACATCAGAGTCTGTCCTAATCTCAACCTGGACAGTTATAAATCTCTGTCCCTACTAGTGTTGAACACAAACAGTAAAACAAATGCAGTGGAAATGGATAACCATCTACAGAGGAAACTCCATCTCTTGCTCCAAGCTCCTAAAAAATGTTCCAAGTTAGACCTGAACTACTTGGCTGCCCAAAAAATAGGGTAGCTAGAATTTAAGGGGAAAAGTGAATAAACTCTGGGTCAGTTATGGGACTGGTGTGAGAAAACACAAAGCACAAGTTTTTGAAAACAAATGATATCTCATAAAACCATGTTGTACATAAACATGGAGGGTTTTTACCTTATGATAACCAAACATTTGCTATGGAAAATCAGAGATATTATTTCTAATGATATTCTTTGAAAATGCTTTTAAATAAATATATATAATCTTAGCCAAAATTGTTATATTTATTAAATTCCAGCATAATAGGTTCACAGCTAAAACCATAAAGGCTCATATTAGATAATGGATTCCGTACAATGACAAGGTAAGGGACTTCCTTCCAATGGTACATCTCTAAAAGAATGTACCGAAGCACAGCCCTGCCGCCCTTTAGCAACATAAAACCAGCCTACTTTACCATAGATAGTACCAAATACATCATCACCCCAGTCGTTCCCAACCTATCCGTGGCTATAGCTTACATAACAAACTCAAAACACAAAGGGTAATCTAGAGAGGCGATGAATGTCTCCTAATAGGAGCGACCTACTTTTCCCTGCCACATCTACCTTGTTTTTTCATTCCCGATGTACGACGCTTAAGGTAACGTTTTACCTTTTACTGAATGAATACTACTTTGAATGCCACGTTGCCATTTCCAATGACAAACTAATTGATTTCTATAAAAGTACAACCTCTAAACTCGTACATCTCAGAGAAGGGTGTTAAGTGTAAGAGGGATTACCTCTTATGCCACCAAACATATGTACGTTTGTAAAAATCAATATACATGGTCTTAGAAATGCAATATCAGACACTCGTCCATACAAGTTGTCTAGGCACAGAATAAATTGAAGGCACTCTCCTACCACATCCTGTTGGGGATTAACCATGGCATTAGTAGCAAGTAGTCCCCGCATCGAAGATTTTCGAAATGAAGCACCACTACTACCATATCTAAAATATATGGAATCACAGGGTTAGTGGCAAGCAACCCTCCGTCATGAAGATCTTCGTCTTCAAAAATCATTGACTTCAACATTTTCACTTTCGAACATATATTAGTTCAAAGTGGTTTTTGGATAGGAATTACCCAAATCCGACTCTGGTTCCACCAAACCAATTATTGATAAAAGATGACAAGTATATAGGTGCTTATTATTCAATCAATCATCATCTTTTATCCCAGTAAAATACCTCCTTAGAGATATACATCTTTAAAACATATTCTGTTCCAGTATATACGGGAAAATTAAACCTCATTCATCAAATCCTTTAGTTAATTAAAGCACCTTTTTAACTTTGGAAATACAAAAACATCTCATCTTTAATAAAAAAATGTATAATTCAAACCTTAACGAAGATTTCACATTTCTAAAGCATATCTTTTATTAATTTTAAAAAGTATAATTCAAATCTTAATGATGATTCCACATTTCCAAAACGTATCTTTAACTACTTAGAAAGAGTACAATTCTAATCTTGATAAAGGTTTCACATTTCTAAAAAATATCTTTAACTACTTAAAAAGTATAATTCAAACCTTAATGAAGATTCCATATTTCCAAAACATATCTTTAATGAGTCAAAACAATGTTATTAGGACATCGTTTACTATAAACCCAAACAAGTTAGTATTGAATAAAAGGGATCTATGAATTTTAGACTGGTTGTACCCAATAGTAATTTTCGTATTCAACATGTACTATTCATTGAATGACGGTGAAATCACCTTTTACATTTAATACGAGTTTAACTAGAATGTTTTCTTTAACAACCAAAATCCTATTTACAACGTTTGGAAAGCTACAATTCTCTTTTTGTCTTAGGAAGATGTGGTCCAAATAAATCAAATTTTCTATCTCCTCCGTTGGGCCAGTCTGGATAGTTGGAGCGTAACCTAGATGTTGGTTGTACAAGCTCGGGTCTGGAGACTATCTCTCTATCACCCATAAGGCGGTCATGTTATTTGATCAACTCTAAACTCTTTAAAATTCTAGATTTATTATTTGAAAAACATTTGCAAATGATTTGGGAAGAAAATACCGAGTTTAAATCTTAATTTCGAAAGATACCAAAAATGCTACTAAAAATGCCGCGAGTAGTGTTTTTAATGCTCCTTTGATCAAAATGCTAATTTCATTCCACATATTTTCATTTTAATTAAGCAAATCCTTTTTAAAACATTTTAATATATTTATGGAATTGATTCATATTTTAAAATATTTAAAATATCAATTTTAAAGATTTTACTGCTTTGATTTCCAAACTGCCAAAGCGCGACGTTTTTGAAAACTTGATTTGGACATATCTCAAAATTTACCAAATGAAATCTTGATTTTCTTCTTTTATTCGAAAATTATATTCATTATGGTTTGGAATTTCTTATTGGAAAGAATTTGGGCTCATATTCCACCCGATGCATCCGTTTAACTTTTCAAGTTGCATAATCGAAAATGCCGGAACATGACAGATTATTTTTAACTGCAATTTCGTACCTTGTCAAAACTTCTCCAAATTGAATTTTATTGTTTATAAAAATTTTCAAACCATTTTGTCCATGTTAAAGAGGTTTAACTATTCCATAACACTTTTATAATTCATATAGGAAAGTGATTTCCCTTGTGTAAATTCGAATGCATTTAACGTGAATTATTTCCACACTCAAACAAACATATTATAATACCCAAACATGACAACCATCATAAACAAGCATTGAAATCTTATCATATCATCATGGATTTTATAAAATAAATTATTAGAGTTTCTCCCATTTATATGACATGTTTAAGTATATATTACTTTTCTTCTTAAGCAACCATCAAGCATCATTAATTAACCAACTAACATCATATCCACTTTTAATAGTCTTGTTAACTTATTGAAAACCATTTTATAATAAATTTAAAATTTTTAGAAGTATATTTTCAATCGAGTTCTCACCATAATATCAACTCCTCCTCGATGCTTCTAAAATCATCTCGGCGGCATTTCTCTCCACAAATTTCATTATGGAGCTCCTTGGATCTTTCTTTATGCCTCCAATAGTTTTGGCCTTGACCTTAAAAGTGGTGGAGCTCAACCTCGAAGATGGAGGTGGTGGTGACCATGGGTACTAGAGGTGGTAGAAGTATTTGGCTTTAGTTTGGAAGTAGATCGACATTGATTTCAATGGATATAATTTATCTTTCTTTTTTCCATTATTTTTCTTTATAAATGTCCTAAGATGAAGAGGCCATTAGAGACCATTAGGAGGCTTGAGAAAAGGAAGAAGAAGATGAAGAAATATGTGAATGAAGATGAGAATTTCTATTTATATGTAATGGTTTGGAAAATATCATGACATTTTCCATTAGCTTTCACATCACCATTTCACCTCAACATGTGCTTGCCTACACCTCCTTCATCACCATTACATACGCAACCCACCCTCCTCCTTATGCTTCTCTATGTGCACAAGGTGAAGTGATGTTTTGATTTGATTTTTGTAAGAAACTATCTAGATTTTTATTCATAAATATCATGATATTTATACCATTTACCATTAGTAATAAGTGAATGTAAATGGTAATTCTTATGTGTTCATATGTGTACATGGATGGATATATGTGTATATGTGTGCATGTATGTCACATATTATATATAATGTGGCATAAATTCCCTACGTTGAACCGTTACGAATTTTGATTTCGATTTTCGGTCACAGTTTCACTTATAATTTAAATTTCATATAAATGTAAATAAAATTTGAAAATTAATATCTTATGATTTTTAACTAATTAAAATGATCACATTTGAATTATAAAACCAAATAAATCAATATCAAACAAGTGTTTACAAAAAGTATTGTCATATCGACAAAACGTAACGACTTTTCTTATATTTTCAAATCAAGTATATATCTTCATAAAACTATCATAGATGATTTATTATCACTATATAACTAATTAAAATAAATTATCATCATTTTAAAACATCTATTTGAATATTCAACCTTAATTTAAATATATCAGAAAATATATAAAAATGATGACATCCCTGATGATGTCATAAATACATTTTATTTCCAAAGATATACTAAACATTTTTTACTTCATATTCTTGTTATATGGATAAATAAGTGTACGCATCCATTTCCGTGCACGCTAATATTGAGAAAATCTCAATTTTCTTGGAGAATGATTTTCATAGTTTTTTTGATGAAAATCCCAAATATCTATGTTTGTTAATATACTTTAAAACAAGTTTTCCATCATTATTTATGGTTCAAAACATTTTAACCTATGTTATAAAATCTTGTATTTGAGTATTTCAAATATAATTTATCAAAATGATAAATTTATGGGTCGTTACAAACTTCCCCCTTAAAAGAATTTCATACCCGAAATTATACCTAATGAAAAACTCGGTAGAACATTATTTTAATCTTCAAATACAAACATATGTGATGTATACCGACCATCCATACAAAATATCCGAGTCGATTTTCTATTCGAATGCACAACTTTACTTTCGAACTAGTATCGATCCTTTGATCCTCTAGTGCGGACTAAGATCAGGCTTCTTGATCAGAAACCTTCGTTTCCCTTACATAGCTCTCAACTATGATAGAAATGCAAGTGTCCAACCACAAATCCTCATCAATGTTCGTCGTCAAGAACCGAGTGATAAATCCTTCTTCGGACCGGTGTAAACATCTCAAAGTTCCATACCCGAATCTTAAATAAAAATTGTGCAACGTAATGATTTACGTATCTTATACATACTTATTAACCTCCCCTAAAATCTTTATAAAACATTTCATAAAACTTCTGTTCAAACAATTTTGTAAAGATGCTTCTTTATGTATAATCACTTTAAAATATTTATTCACCACAAATTTCCATTTTCTTTCCAATTAAACAATTTCAGTTTCAACACTTAGAAAATACCTCTACATACATAAATCCATAAAAATCTTTGAGGAAGGTTTCATATTTTCTCTAAACACGTTTCATTGGGACAAAATGAATGTTGTGTAAAACATCGTTACGACAACCCAGAAACACTAGCATAGGAATCTGATTAATTATACTTAATATTAATTTTCGATGTCAAACTTAAACTATTAGTTAATAATGAACCCGATCAAGTTGGGGTATCATTACTAATGTGGACGTAAATGTGCATATTTTTACCACCATATTTAATTGAATTTAATTCAATAAATGATCGTATTGGGTATTTTAACGTGTTTAAACCAAAATTCAATTTATTTTCAAATCGTCACATATTCATCTTCATATAGGGGCAAAATGATCATTTTTGTGCATATATTATTTTGAGTAAATTACTTGGACAATTTTATGATTTTTTTGTAGGATTTTGGATTCAAATGCAAGTGGTTTCATGAAGATATATGCATGCGCAAGAGTGAAAAGAAACAAATGAAGATGGAAATAATTCATTTCATGTATCATGGAGGACCCCACCTACCCACCTACCTTGATGTACAAATTAGGAGCTAATGCACATGCTAATAGTCATTAGAGTTTCATGCACATTTAATGGATGATTATCTCATGCTAATGACTATTTGGCCAGCACAAGAGCGGTAGTTTGGATATTCCCCCAAAATATGGATTATGATTTCAAACATGTGTAAATACCTCTTATGTTTCATGCAACCCTCTCTTCCTCTTAGCTCTTTAGTTTAGGACCAAAAGTATAAGACAAATCTCTCTTTCTTTACATTGCTACTTAGTCATTTCTTTCATGTAATTCTTTCCTTCTTATGCGATTTTAATTAGAGTTTATTATTTATATGTTCTTTTCTTTCATTCTAGTAGTGTAGATTTAATTTTTGTGCAATCAGATTAGTTCTTTTTTTCATTAGTTTTCATTTTCCTTTTCTTTTTGTTATATGTTGCTTTCTACATTTGTTGATATGATAACAAATATGAGAGGCTAAACCCTTTCAATTTAGGGGTAATGAAGCTCTCTTAATCATGTAGCTTTCGATCATTTATGTTCTCTTTTTGTGCTTAATGGAAAGTTGATGTTTATGTAAAACAAATAGGCTATGCTTAGTCATATAAATCACTTGTCTCTTCATCTAAATATGATTATGGCAATGAAGTGAAATTAAATCAAAATTTGATGGTATATATTTCTAATCAATAGTTAATAGGCCATACTTAAAATAGATTTTATTCTCAACTTGTTATTATTTTTCATGAGAGTTAGTAAGTGGTTTAATGGGTGTGTTATAGCTTGACGACTTATGTTGAACTAATTAATAGCATAAATAGGCCACACATATGATAAACACATCAATTAAACTCAAAAATGAAAAAATTAAAGAGATTATAATTTCATATTTTGTTGAACTATGTAATTTAGAGAGTGGATTTATCCCTAAATTTCCTTCTACCTTCATATTTGTATCACATTTTCTTTTGCTTGTTTTCTACATTTATTTTTAGCTTCACACATCTCAAATATGTGGTTTAATTTGATTGAATGGAATTTTAAAATCTAACAATTCCCTACGACCCGTACTCTACACGTAGTAAAATTGTACGTCATGCACTTGCGTTTATTTTTGTTATAAATTTTTCAACGATTTTCTAAACCTATAGAGAATTCGTCGTTAAACAAGTTTTTGGCACCGTTGTCCGGAAGTTGATTTGATTTTATTTTCTATTATTCGAATTATTTTCATTTGATTTTTATTGTGTATTTGTTGTGTGTGTTAATTTGCATTTAAAAAAAATTGTCATGTACTGTGCGTGATTTTTTTATGCATTATGTGTGTGTTCATCTTTTGTTTTCTAATTGCATTTGCGTTAGCATATTAAAAAAAATTGTGTGTTTTTATGATTTTTTGTTTGCATTTTGTTTGTATGTTTTTTGTTATTTTCTAGTTGTTTTGTTCATTTGCATTTCATATTTTAAAAAAATACACAGCTTCAATTGAAGAAGAAAAAAACAATCTTTTATTCCATTTCTTTTTTTTACATTTTACATTTTTTTTTTACATTGCTTTAAGAAAACAAAAACTGTCTGACAAACCACCCCCTTCTCCCTACCCATACTCCAACGACAGTTTATTGCACATTATCAACACCTACCAGCCACCATCCGACCTCTGATCCCCCTCATCCATTTCCCTTGGATATCAGAAACAACTTGGCCAGTCCATCCACAACAACCACTTGTAAGCCATATTCCTTCTCTCCAATACAACCATTTGCTTTGAACAACTAACTACCTTTCAATACATACACAGTCCTGCCATATTTTAACATTCACTGTCGTACAGTGCAAATACCCCCACAGCTGTGCAATTATGCATGTGCATCACTCCTCGGCCACATAAGTAATCGCTACTGTCATTCCAATACAAACAACCACACATCAATCAATTTTCCACCTAGTCACCATCAAACTGACAGCAAATTCACATTCTTCAACAACTAACGACTCCAACATAACAAACCAATACTGTGCAGTGCATATCATCCTTAACTACACTCACTTCCTTCATACATCTAATTGCCATTAGCACACAGCAGTTACTGCTTCTCTACATCAGGTGCATACAACTGCTGCTGCTGCTACACCTAACCACTTCCATATTCAACATCACAATCCCTTTGCACACAAAACAAACCTCAGCTGCAACATAACCAATACATATCGACTTCTGCATACAACAACAACCATCCACCATCCACCCCTGCTTCTACAAACTTACTGACATATTGCTACAAACCTACTTCTGCCTCTACCATTTCTGCCTACATACCAAACCACTTTTCCATTGTTGCCACATTAACAAAACTGACCAACACATTCATCAACACGGTTCAAACTCCATAAAGCATCAGACAGCTTACCTCCACTTCAAAAAAATAGCAACCTTCATCAACTTGCCATTGCCACAACATCAACCTCACCGTTCAAACACAATAGCCTACTCCATCCCCTTACTTGCCTGTTACTTACAATACAAATATCATTCACTTCTCATCTGATCACTGCCTAACGAACACCTGATCATCTCATTAGCAACTCCTCTAACAACTGCGCTGCAACATCCAAACCCAAAATCATCACACCGTCCTCTATCACCATCAATAACCCATATACACTTACTTCCCTCACACCAGTCATACCCAGCAACACTTTTTTGCAACTTCTACCATTGTCTCCACTTTCACTTCCAACTTCGACTTCACAGGCAACAACCTCGACTTCAACAAGTATCAAGCAACCGCAATCCACTACTGCAATTTAGTGCTTCAACATTAAACCACCTCAGACCCAATAAAACAACCGACCTTCAACTTCCTCTGCCAAAGGCGACTTCGAACCACGTACAAAACACTCTGACCATCATCAAACTCCCTACAACAAACAAACCGCTCCAATTCAACAAGTCGAACTCCCCAATCGAACAAGTTTTTAGCGCAGTTGTTGAGGATTTGCTTTGGTTTTAACTTTCTATTCTTCGAATTACTTGTTGTTTTATTTTTGTATGTTTTTGTTTTGTGTGTTGAGTGCATTAAAAAAAATTGTGTGTTTATGTGATTTTTTAATTTTCAATTTCGTTTGTGTGCTTGTTTTCTAGTGCTTGTTTTCTAGTTCTATTTTCATTTGCACTTCTAATTAAAAAAACATACACATTTTTTTTAATTTTTTTATTACTCTCTTTTGTATTTACATTTTTATTTTTTCTCTCTCTTTGGTTTGCATTAACAATTTTTGCACATTTTCCCTTGCCTCCAACCTTTGTACACCCTATCATTATACCAAACTGCTCCCCACTCTCAACTTCTGTCATTGACATCTTCCACTGTGCAACAACCTCAACCAACACCGTGCAACAACCTCAACTGTCACTGTACACATCCTCCTTATTGCCTTCTGTTAGTTCCACAATTTTCCAACCAAATCAATCACACTTCACTACTTAAACATCACTTCCATCCCTGCTATTTCACCAACATTCAAAATTTCCAGCCTCTATCATCAGTGCAAACGCTTCTGCACTCAACCATTACAAACTCAACTGTTCATTTCAATTCTAGCCATCCCTGTTACCACCATAACACATCCACTACAGAGCATCACTCCTCCTGACTAAACCATTATTTACTGCTGATTAACTTGGCTATTTTCAAAAAAAAAAACTGTTGCACTATTAATCTTCATACAAAAACATAACCGCACTTCCCTCTATCAAGCACTACCCACAACAGTTAACACACCTGAAATAAAACCACACTACACGTCACCAGAAATACTACACAACAACATTGTTTGTTTATCACTGCTATACATCCAACTAACATCTCTTCAAACGGTAGCACTGCCTATTAGGAACTGGAGATAATGTTTTTGATGACAACAACCTTTGTAACTTATTTTATTATAACTTATATACTAACACTACTATCTATATATATATATATATGAATGTTGTTATGCAGGATATATATAAGGCAGATACTGATTATTGAAGACTGTACAGTATAAAGATCAAGAATGAAGAAATCAAGTTTGAAGACCCATGAGTATCAAGATTAAGATTTCAAAGATATGTGTCTAGTTTTTGTTAAAACTTCATAATAGCATGAAAATCTTCATTCCAAATTTCATTTAGGACGGAACCCATCTCTACCTTCTTAGTGGCTTACAAACTCACGACTATATTACAAACCTACGACAAATGGCTTATAAACCCACGAACATTATAGTTTTGTACAAGTTCTCGAGTCCTAATGTAATGAGATATTTTTGCTGGAAGAAGCTTGCAAAACTACTTCAAAATGGTTTTTCAAATCTGCTTTTCAAAATGTTTTAGCCTTAAAAATTATATTTTCAAATGATTTTCAAAAAGATATTTTAGCCTTAAAATATTATTTGTTTTAAACTCCATTTTCAAAAACTTTACATAGTTTTTAAACTAGGGATGTCGACATCATGGGATACCCCTTGTCGGCATGGTGGCCGTTGAATTCAAAAGTTTTAATTTTCAAAAGAAATGTCTATTCATTTAAATCTATTCACGAATGGTTATGACCGTTGGTGCTTTATAAACAGCCTTCACAAACGAATTTTTTAACTAAGTAATTTCATATTTTCTTCAATTCTTCTTCTCCACAAATCCATATTTTATAATTTTCATATTTTTAAGATCGTGTCGATATTCTACCGAATTCTCAAGTGAATCAAATTAGAATCTTATTCTTGTTTGATTCTCTGCCCTCTCTCGAAGATCAAAATACTATTCAAAGTTATAGGATCAATTTGTAATCAAAAGTTTGTCGAGTCTCTCTATAAGGTGTGGTTGTGCTTGGAAATCAATTGGGTAATCTTGAGTCTCGTAAATCAAGAGAGTTTGCCCCGGACTCGTGAGACAGGAGGGTACCTCAAGGCCTTTATAAATTGAGGATTGTATTCTCGACATTGGTATAATAAAAATCTGTATGAGGCAGTTTGCCTTGGTACAGGACTGGATGTAGGGTAACTCCGAACCAGTATAAAATCCAGTGTGTTCTTTCTTTTTACTGCTTTTTATTTGCTTTCTGCACTTTTGTTTGATTCTGTGATTGTTCTGTGATTAAGTTCTGCATTTTTTTGTGTCCTAATTTTAAATTAGTCCATATAAGTCTTAGAATTCATTAAACAATATTCACCCCCCTCTAGTGTTAAGTTAGCCTTAAGATCCTTAATCCACACTCCCTTTCAATTGGTATCGGAGCATTGGTTTTCATAGTTTTTATAATCTGAAACTTGAAAAGTTAAAAATGGCATTTTTAAGAAATTCTGTTAATACTAGTTCGAATTTATGGATTTCATCGAAGTATCATAAGTCTGTATATAGTTTTTATGAAAAATCAAGTTATCTATCGAATTGGTTTGTTTTGCAGGAACAGACATGTTACATGGCTTTTGAAGAATCAACAACCAATGGACAAACTGTGAAAATTGAGAAAGATAAATGGATACTTGATAGTGGCTATTCAAAACATATGACTGGAAATCCCGAGATACACAATGACATTATATATCAAGATGATGGATTGGTCAACTTCGGAGACAACTCAAAAGGATATGTGATTGGCATCGGTAATGTTAGTAATTCTAGAACCCCTCTTGTTTCTAATATTTTGCTAATTAGGAATTTAAAACATAATCTGCTTAGTATAATTCAACTATGTGATAAAGGATTTAAAATTAAATTTGGAAAAGATAAGTGTCACATCGAAGATAATAAGTCAAATACTATCTTTGAAGGAATTAGAAAGAAAAACATTTACATCCTTAGTATGAAAATTTCAAATGATAACTTATGTCTTTTGGCTAATATAAGTGACCCTTGGATTTGGCATAAAAAATTTGGTTATTTAAATTTCAAACTATTATCTAGATTATCAAAACTTGACTTCATTAGAGTTCTTCCCAAGTTAAACTTTAAAGTAGATAGTATATGTGATGCTTGCCAATTAGGAAAACTTAAGAAAAGTTCATTTAAATTAAAAGATATGATTTCTACTTCTAAACCTCTAGAATTACTTCATTTAGATTTATTTGGTCCATCTCAAGTTCAATCAATTAATCACAATAAATATGTTTTTGTAATTTTAGATGATTATTCTATATATACTTGGACAATTTTTCTTAAACTTAAAAGTGATGCTTTTGAATTATTTAAGAAAATTTCTAAAATAATTCAAAATCAACTTTCTTTAAAAATAAAAACTATTCGTAGTGATCATGGTGGAGAATTGGAAAATGAAAATTTTGAGAATTTCCGTAATAAAAAAGGAATTACTCATAATTTCTCTTTTTCAAGAACTCCACAACAAAACTGAGCGGTAGAACGTAAGACTAGAACGATTCAAGAGTGTGCTAAAACGATACTTTCTGATAGTAATTACCTAAAAACTTTTGGGCTGAAGCAGTCGCTACTGCTTGTTATATGTTAAATAGGATTTTAATTAGACCATTAACTAATAAAACACCATATCAATTACTTTACAATAAGAACCTATAGTAGCTTATTTTAAAGTAATTGGTAGTAAGTGTTTTATTCTTAATACAAAAGATAATTTAGATAAATTTGAACCTAAATCCGACAAAGGTGTCTTCATTGGATATTCTAATAGAAGTAAAGCATTTAGAGTTTATTATTTAAGAACTAACACTATTGAAGAAACAATGCATGTATCTTTTGATGAAAATTTTAAAGATACTGTACATATAGAAGATGAAGAAGATTTTATAATTTTAAATAATAAACCTAATGAAACTAATTGTGAAATCATTCAACCTAATAAAAGAATTAGGCTATTAAAAGATCATCCTGTAGAAAATATACTAGGGGATATTGAATCTATAGTTAAAACAAGAAATCAACTAAATAGTATAAGTAATGTAGTTTTTATATCAACTATTGAACCTAAAAATTCAAAGGAAGCATCATCTGATGATTCATGGATTCTTGCTATAGAAGAAGAATTGAATCAGTTCACGAGAAACGGTGTTTGGAAACTTATTCCTTGACCTGTGGATAAAAGTATAATTGGAACAAAATGGGTTTATAAAAATAAAATGAATGAACTTGGTGAGGTCGTGAGAAATAAAGCTAGTTTAGTCGCTCAAGGTTATTGTCAAGAAAAAGGAATTGATTATGACGAAACCTTTGCACCTGTAGCAAGACTAGAAGCTACCAGGATTCTACTTGCTTTCGCAAACTACAATAATTTCAAGTTATATCTAATGGATGTTAAAAGTGCTTTTCTAAATGGTTTTGTAAAAGAAGATGTTTATGTTGAACAACCTCCACTTTTTGAAGATAATAAATTTTCAAATCACGTATATAAATTAAAGAAAGCTTTATATGGTCTGAAACAAGCTCCTAGAGCCTGGTATGAAAGATTAAGATCTTATTTACTACAATCTGGTTTTGAAATTGGTAAAATAGATACAACTCTTTTTATTAAAAGAAACAAAAATGATATTCAATTAGTACAAATATATGTAGATGATATAATATTTGGTTCAACTAATAACATAACGAATAAAGAATTTTTAGATATAATGACTAAAGAATTTGAAATGAGTCATATAGGAGAACTAAGTTATAACGACCCGTATTTTACGTGTCGATATATCGTAGAATTCTAGGTCGTTAGTGTTGATAAGTCGTCCTTAACCTAAGTCGTAGGGGAAGATAACTTGTATGTTGTTTGAGTCGCGAGGAAATTAGATTGGAAAGTTAACTCGAGTTAGTGTTGGAGCGAGTTAACGGGTTAGTGGTCTTCGCGAGTTACGAGCTAATGAGTTAGATAGCGACTTAGGGGATGGACGAGTTAGTGGGGTTGACGACCTAAGGGGTTAGGTCGTTTGGATGTTAGGTCGTTGAGGAGTGGTGAACGACCTAATGTGTTAACGAGTTAGTAGATATGACCGGGTTAAGGCTTTGACCGACCTAAGCAAGTTAGCGACTTATAGGGTTTTGCCGAGTTATAGAAGTTAACTTGTGTAGAGGCTTAGGTCGTGGTGATGTTTAGGTCGAGGGAAGCGACTTATAGGATTAGCGACCTATAGGATGGGAGCGACCTAAGGCAGATATCCGACCTATAGATATGAGCGACTTAGGGTTAACGACCTAGCAGTTAGACGAGTTAATGGGTTAGAGGTAGTTAACGGCCTAAGGAATTTAACCTACATAAGTATTTGACCGACCTAAGAGGATTAACGACCTAAGTTTGCTGTGTATAGATAGGTCGTAAGCGACCTAAGATAGGGGGTGTGTTAGGTCGAGTGGATTTGATAGGTCGTAACTCAGTAAGGTCGTGAGCAACCTAAGTGAGTCGTTGAGTTTTTAGGTCGTGCGATAAGCCTCGTCCCAGTTAGGTCGTAGGTCGTTGGGTTCGATGAGTCGAGGGTCGTTGGGAATGGTAGGTCGGCAATAGTTAGGTTGCTGGGTAGTTATGTGGTGCAGTTAGGCCGATTAGACGACCTAAGGTAGGTTGCATAGATTGTTAGGTCGCGTGCTTATGTTTTTAGGTAGCGTGCATACTGTGGGTCTTAGGTCGTAGTATTGTTAGGTCGAGACTTTTTAGGTCGGCAACGACCTAATAGCGAGCCTACGAGTTAAGATCTGGGCGACCTAAGGGTGATTTCAGCCTATAAATAGAGGAGTTTGGCTCACTTTTTGGCACCGGATTTTGAAGCAACGAAGTGCTGCCATTTTTAGAGCTCGACTACAACATTTCTTCACTTCATTTCTCCGCTTTGATCAAGTGCTAACATCCATCCAAGATCGAAGATCAAGATCGAAGAGCCAAAGTTGAAGATCTTCTTCCGACGAAGCTAGATTTCACCATTTCAAGCGAGATTTCAACAAATCGAGCTTGAATCCTTACTGTCCAGATCTGAAGTGATTAGTTTTTGAAGTGTTTGGGTGATTCGGTGAGTGGTAGTTATCTCTCACACGGATCCAAAGGAGTATATTGGAGTGGTGGTTCGTTTATGTGTTAAAGATAGTGATTTCTCGCATTTCTCTTAAGTCTGCATGTAGATCCATTGTTTATGAAGATGTTTACCTATGCAAGTTCATTTATTGAGTTATAGGAACAAAACCCATGTTTTATATTTGATAGATCTATGCTAGAAATCCATAATTCATGTATGATAGACTTTCACTCATTTATTTACGAAATTGCCATTATAGTTAATATTGCTTATTAGATCTTGTTTGAAGGATTGATTGTTTGAATGTATGATTGATTTGATTGTTTCAAGTTAGCTAGTAGTTGATTTGGAACAAGATGGTCGAAGATGATTCAAAAGCTAAGTGGAAAGGCTCTTGAATGGTGAAAGCTGCTTGTGGCATATGAAGCGGATGAGGAAGCTCATATGGATGGATTCGAGGACTTTGCGATGATACGAGGAAGCAAAGTATGATGATGACGGACTTTGTCGTGATATGATGAGGCGAAGCATGATATGGACTTTGCTAAGATGCGATGAAGCAAAGTATGATATGAGATAGTCTTGGTCTAGTCCAGGCGGGATCATTCCAAGCATGATGTTAACTCGGTGATATGGTTCGAGTTTTGATGGATAATGGATGGCTCGAGAGGCGCTTGAGCTAGTATGGGAATAGTCGTCGAGGAGGATGACTAGGAGGCTAAGACTTCATCGTTGGTGAAGGTTCTAGCATGCTCAAAGCAAGAGTACGTTGGGCGGCATTGATATCCCAAGCACGGGTCACGATGACGTGCTAGTACTCTGGGCAGCATTGATATCCTAGGCACGGGTCACGATGACGTGCGGAGTTATGTCTAGAACCGGGGTTACCATTAGCCCTTGACTGACGGATGAAAGAATGTGCCGTTCATTCAACTTACGATGAAATCAAGGCAATGATAACAGTGATAGCCAGAGTCATGGATGTTGGTTATATCATCATTCGGTCTCAAGAGCGGTGTTTTCTGGGTGCTTATCTGATCTTGGTTTAGGCCTTGGGGGTTTGTATTTGGAAAACATCGACCTTGACTCGAGTGATTATCGCTTTACTTTAGTTACCTGTTGCTATGCTTGCTTCTTATTAGTGTGTGTCTGGGGGCTATCACTGTAGAAAGAGGTGGAGTGGGATGATCTGGGTTCCTATTCCTTTTATCCTTTATGTTCCTTTGGTATGTTTGATTGTTGATTTACTGCTCACTAGGACTTTGTCTGACTCAAGGTTTTATGTCTCCTCTTATTACCTTGGGCTGTTCATCCATGTTTTGGGATGGGCAGACTAAGTGACAGGTGGCAGGTGCTGACCTTAGTGATTGACGATGCAGATGGCGAAGACGAGCAGGAGGCTTTTACATATTATTTGCATATTCTATGTACTGGATATTTCCGATGTTTTGTTATTACTCCGAGTGTTTGTAGTGAGGCATGATTGTACTAACTTTCAGATGATTGTATCAAACCACTATGATGTCTATGATGATATTCTGTTTTGGAGCTTCACTATATATATTTTCTCTATTGTATTTGATCCATGCGCTGTGAGTTCTATGATAGAGATTCTGCGATGTTTATTTTACCCTTGACGGTCACTCATGGCTGCCTGGCACACTTTCAGCGCACCATTCCCTTGTTTCCGTGCGGGAGTCATGGTTGGTCGTCACATTTGGTATCAGAGCTTTGGTTAACCGATTTTAGCCAACGCTCGTTGACGTAACTACGTATGAGAGACGTAATTGTATTTTGATGAATGATTACTATATATATAATATAGTAGTTTAGAAGGATTTGAACTCCTTATGCAGTTGTTTCTCAAGGTGTTCTAAGTCATTCCTTTTTGTAGATATTAAGGATGAGTCGAAGGGGGAGACCAGCTGCTAGGGAAGGCCGTGCTGCTAGGGAAGCTGTTGATTATGCTCCTATGTTTGAGGCCATGATGACTTCGATCATGAGAAGGATACCAGCTTCAGGGCCATCAGTGGATGTTGGAGTTCAAGTTCAAGCTCCAAGACCGGTGGATTTTGCTAAGCTTTGTAAGGACTATACTGCTCTTGGAGGAAAGGTTTTCTTGGGAACGGAATCAACCATTGAAGTGCAAAGATGGATTGATGCTTGTAGAAGGACCTTTGGCGACTTGGGAATTGAGGATGCAACTAAAAGGAAGCTTGCATCAAGACAGCTTCAAGGGAGAGCTTTTGATTGGTGGAACTCTATCACCATTGATACTCCAGAAGAAGAGATTTCTTGGGAGCAGTTTCAAGCTAGGTTTGAAGCTAAGTTCATCTCTACTGCTCAGAAGTCTGTTTTGTTTAAGAAGTTTGTGGAGCTCAAGCAAGGTGGGAGACCAGTTCTTGAGTATGTTTCTGAGTTTGAGGCTTTGTCCAAGTATGCTCGGTCGTATATTGATTCTCCCTATCAGAAGAATGAAAAGTTCGTGACAGGCTTGGATGCTTATCTTGGAAGGCAGCTGGTGGATCACCTGGACGATCCATTTGAGAAGCTTGTGGAAAAAGCTCTCAGACATGAGAGTTTGTTTCCTAAGGAAGGGTCTGTTGTTGCTGTGACCAAGGAAGAGCTCAAACCACAGCAGGGTGGAAATAAGAAGAGGAAGCAGCAACAGCAGAAGGGTAAGAATGGCCAGAAGAAGCCGAAAGGCGAAGTGACTTGTTTCAACTGTCAACAGAAAGGCCATTTCTTCAGGGATTGCAAGAATCCAAAGGTATCGGTGAAGTGCCACAACTGTGATAAGCTGGGGCACATTAAGAAGAACTGTCCGGAACCGATAAAGGACAGGCAGGTTGTGCAAGCTTATGCTTTGGGGGTTGTTCCATCGTCTTCGAAAGCTCATACTGCTAAGGAGAAGGGGAAGAGTGTGGTGGTTCAAGGTACTCTTTCCATTTGTGGTATTCCAGTTAGAGTGTTATTTGATACTGGAGCGTCTCATTCTTTTGTTTGTAATGAGTTGGTAGACCGGTTGGGTTTGGAACCGGATATTGTTGATAGACCATTGGTAGTGACTAATCCAGTTGGGGGTTCGTCTTGTTTGTGTATGCTATGCCATGGTCTAGTTATATCGAGTCATGATTGTTTTTTTGTTTGTGATTGCTTTGTTCTGAACTTTGCGGGGTTCGGAATTATTTTGGGTATGGACTGGCTTAGGAAGTATGCGGCAAAGGTTGATTGTGAGAGATTGGAGGTGACATTCGAGAATGTGGAGGGGCGAAAGGTTGTGATACGATGTAAGCATGAAGAAGGCGTCTTCATGAGCTTCATGTATTCGCTAGTTGTTCCACGGGATGGACTGTCATCGGTGCCAATCGTGAATGGATTCGAGGATGTCTTTGACGAGGTCAAAGGGTTACCGCCGCATAGGGAGATTGAGTTTCGTGTCGATCTAGTTGAGGGAGCCAGACCCGTTGTGATGCCTCTTAGGCGGATGGCGCCTAGAGAACAGCAAGAGTTGAGGGTGCAAGTTGATGACCTTTTGCGTAAAGGATTCATTCGGCGTAGTGTGTCCGAATGGGGTGCACCAGTTGTGTTCGCAACCAAAGCGGATGGATCGTTGAGGTTGTGTGTTGATTATCGTGAGCTGAATAAGGTGACTAAGAAGAACAAGTATCCATTGCCGAGAATAGATGACTTGTTTGATCAGCTCCACGAGGCGAAGGTGTTTTCTCAGATGGATTTGGCAACGGGATTTCACCAGTTGAGAGTGGCGAAGGATAGTGTGCCGAAGACTGCTTTTAGGACACCATCCGGTTTTTATGAGTGGCTGGTAATGCCGTTTGGATTGACTAACGCACCAGCATATTTTGTGGATCTTATGAATAGAGTGTTCAGAGATCAGTTGAACAAGTTTGTACTTGTGTTCGTGGATGATATTCTGATTTATTCCAGAACGGAAGAAGAGCACAAGACGCACTTGCGTATTGTTTTGGAAATCTTACGGAAACATCAGCTGAAGGCTAAGTTTTCGAAGTGTCACTTCTGGAAGAGTGAAGTGAGATTCTTAGGCCATGTTATTTCTGGAAATGGAATAGCGGTTGATCCCGCTAAGGTGGCAGCGATCCAGGATTGGGTCAGACCTAAGAATGCATCAGATGTGAGAAGTTTTCTTGGACTAGCAGGATATTATCGACGGTTTATCAAAGACTTTTCCAAGATAGCTGCACCATTGACAGGATTGACGAAAAAGAATCAAGTGTTTAGATGGGATGATAAGTGTGAGCAAGCTTTCGTAATCCTGAAAGAGCGACTTACAAGTGCTCCTGTTTTGACCATTCCTAGTGGGAACGATGAGATGGTGGTTTATACCGATGCATGTGGTACTGGACTTGGAGCAGTGCTAATGCAGAAAGATAAAGTTGTTGCGTAAGCTAGTCGACAACTGAAGCCGCATGAAAGGAATTATCCGACACATGATTTGGAGTTAGCGGCGATTGTATTTGCTTTAAAGATGTGGAGACATTATCTTTTGGGAGTTCGATTCGAGTTGTTTACAGATCATAAGTCGTTGAAGTATCTGTTTTCCCAAAAGGATTTGAATCTTCGGCAGCAACGGTGGCTAGAGTTCTTAGCATCGTATGATTTTGGTATAGCTTATACTCCGGGAAAAGGTAACGCAGTAGCTGATGCGTTGAGTCGAAGACATGCAGGATTGGGAGTCATGTTTTCGGAATGGAAGAGTCTCGAGTATTTAGCTGGATTTGACTTCAGGCCTAGATGTGAATTGGAACCTGAAATGTTGGCAAACTTATCGATAAGGCCTACTCTTGTGGAGAGAATTGGCGAGAGCCAAAAGCGAGATGATAAGCTTGTCAAGATTATCCGTGATTTGGAATCTGGATTGGACCCAGAGAAGGATAAAAGATTCGAAGTCGATCGAGAGGGCTGGCTTCGGAAGCAAGGACGACTGGTTGTTCCCGATATCGATGAGTTGAGAGATGAAGTTTTGAAGGAAAGTCATCACTCGAAGTTGACAATTCATCCAGGAGGAAATAAGATGTATCGGGACATGAAGAGAACCTATTACTGGGAAGGTATGAAGAAGGATGTTGGAAATTTTATTTCCAAGTGCATGAATTGCCAGTTGGTTAAAGCATAGCAGAAGAGGCCCAGTGGATTGCTTCAGCCGTTAGAAGTTCCTACATGGAAGTGGGAGCAAATATCGATGGATTTTATCGATGGTTTACCTAGAACCAGAACGGAAAATGAAGGGATTTGGGTCATTGTAGATCGTTTGACTAAGAGTGCAAGATTTATTCCTATTCGATCAACTAGGACTGCATCGAAGTTGGCTGAATTGTATGTTAAGTGGATAATTCGATTTCATGGTATTCCGAAGAGTATAGTGAGTGATCGAGACCCATTGTTCACTAGTGGATTTTGGAAGAGTTTCCAGGAGGTTTTGGGAACCGAGTTGTGTTTGAGTACAGCTTATCATCCTCAAACAGATGGTCAGACTGAGAGAGTCAACCAAGTTTTGGAAGATCTTCTTAGGGCATGTGTTTTGGATTTCGGAGGATCATGGGAAGATCATCTTCATTTGGTGGAATTTGCGTATAATAACAGTTACCAATCAAGTATTGGTATGGCACCATATGAGGCACTGTATGGAAGACCGTGTAACTCTCCAACATGTTGGTTGGAAACTGGAGAAAAGCTAATACTTGGGCCAGAGATGATTCGTCAGACTACGGATTGTATAGAGATCATTCGGCAACGAATGAAGGCAGCCCAAGACCGTCAGAAAAGTTATGCTGATAAGCGTCGTAAGGATTTGGAATTCGACGTAGGTGATATGGTTTTAGTGAAGATTTCTCCACTGAAGAATGTTATTCGATTTGGAAAGAAAGGAAAGTTGACTCCGAGATTTGTTGGACCATTCCCGATTATCGAGCGAATTGGAAAGCTCGCTTATAGATTGGAGTTACCGGAAAAGATGGCGGGTGTGCACAATGTTTTTCATGTATCTTATCTACGGAAGTATGTGCACGACTCAAATATGGTGGTTTCTGCTGATAGCTGTGAAGACTTGGAGGTTGATCCGGTGGTTACGAGACCTCGTAAGCCGCTTCGTGTTGTAGAAACCGACACGAAACAGCTTAGGAGGAAAACGATTACGTTGCTCAAGATACAATGGAGTGATGATGTTAACGACTGTACGTGGGAGGAGGAAGAGAGGATGAAGGCAGCTCATCCCGAACTCTTCGAGGTATGGCCCTAGGGTGTCGTGACATCTCATGAATTTGTACCTTGTTCTAACCTTAAAATTTTGCATGCTAGGCTAGAATTGGATGCATGGTTTGTTGATTGCTATGGATGGTAGGCATGCGGAATAGTTTTGATTGCTGTTGTTTGCTTGGAATTTCGGGGGCGAAATTCCTAAGGGGGAGAGAATGTAACGACCCGTATTTTACGTGTCGATATATCGTAGAATTCTAGGTCGTTAGTGTTGATAAGTCATCCTTAATCTAAGTCGTAGGGGAAGATAACTTGTATGTTGTTTGAGTCGCGAGGAAATTAGATTGGAAAGTTAACTCGAGTTAGTGTTGGAGCGAGTTAACGGGTTAGTGGTCTTCGCGAGTTACGAGCTAATGAGTTAGATAGCGACTTAGGGGATGGACGAGTTAGTGGGGTTGACGACCTAAGGGGTTAGGTCGTTTGGATGTTAGGTCGTTGAGGAGTGGTGAACGACCTAATGTGTTAACGAGTTAGTAGATATGACCGGGTTAAGGCTTTAACCGACCTAAGCAAGTTAGCGACTTATAGGGTTTTGCCGAGTTATAGAAGTTAACTTGTGTAGAGGCTTAGGTCGTGGTGATGTTTAGGTCGAGGGAAGCGACTTATAGGATTAGCGACCTATAGGATGAGAGCGACCTAAGGCAGATATCCGACCTATAGATATGAGCGACTTAGGGTTAACGACCTAGCAGTTAGACGAGTTAATGGGTTAGAGGTAGTTAACGGCCTAAGGAATTTAACCTACATAAGTATTTGACCGACCTAAGAGGATTAACGACCTAAGTTTGCTGTGTATAGATAGGTCGTAAGCGACCTAATATAGGGGGTGTGTTAGGTCGAGTGGATTTGATAGGTCGTAACTCAGTAAGGTCGTGAGCAACCTAAGTGAGTCGTTGAGTTTTTAGGTCGTGCGATAAGCCTCGTCCCAGTTAGGTCGTAGGTCGTTGGGTTCGATGAGTCGAGGGTCGTTGGGAATGGTAGGTCGGCAATAGTTAGGTCGCTGGGTAGTTATGTGGTGCAGTTAGGTCGATTAGACGACCTAAGGTAGGTTGCATAGATTGTTAGGTCGCGCGCTTATGTTTTTAGGTAGCGTGCATACTGTGGGTCTTAGGTCGTAGTATTGTTAGGTCGAGACTTTTTAGGTCGGCAACGACCTAATAGCGAGCCTACGAGTTAAGATCTGGGCGACCTAAGGGTGATTTCAGCCTATAAATAGAGAAGTTTGGCTCACTTTTTGGCACCGGATTTTGAAGCAACGAAGTGCTGCCATTTTTAGAGCTCGACTACAACATTTCTTCACTTCATTTCTCCGCTTTGATCAAGTGCTAACATCCATCCAAGATCGAAGATCAAGATCGAAGATCGAAGAGCCAAAGTTGAAGATCTTCTTCCGACGAAGCTAGATTTCACCATTTCAAGCGAGATTGCAACAAATCGAGCTTGAATCCTTGCTGTCCAGATCTGAAGTGATTAGTTTTTGAAGTGTTTGGGTGATTCGGTGAGTGGTAGTTATCTCTCACACGGATCCAAAGGAGTATATTGGAGTGGTGGTTCCTTTATGTGTTAAAGATAGTGATTTCTCGCATTTCTCTTAAGTCTGCATGTAGATCCATTGTTTATGAAGATGTTTACCTATGCAAGTTCATTTATCGAGTTATAGGAACAAAACCCATGTTTTATATTTGATAGATCTATGCTAGAAATCCATAATTCATGTATGATAGACTTTCACTCATTTATTTACGAAATTGCCATTATAGTTAATATTGCTTATTAGATCTTGTTTGAAGGATTGATTGTTTGAATGTATGATTGATTTGATTGTTTCAAGTTAGCTAGTAGTTGATTTGGAACAAGATGGTCGAAGATGATTCAAAAGCTAAGTGGAAAGGCTCTTGAATGGTGAAAGCTGCTTGTGGCATATGAAGCGGATGAGGAAGCTCATATGGATGGATTCGAGGACTTTGCGATGATACGAGGAAGCAAAGTATGATGATGATGGACTTTGTCGTGATATGATGAGGCGAAGCATGATATGGACTTTGCTAAGATGCGATGAAGCAAAGTATGATATGAGATAGTCTTGGTCTAGTCCAGGCGGGATCATTCCAAGCATGATGTTAACTCGGTGATATGGTTCGAGTTTTGATGGATAATGGATGGCTCGAGAGGCGCTTGAGCTAGTATGGGAATAGTCGTCGAGGAGGATGACTAGGAGGCTAAGACTTCATCGTTGTTGAAGGTTCTAGCATGCTCAAAGCAAGAGTACGTTGGGCGGCATTGATATCCCAAGCACGGGTCACGATGACGTGCTAGTACTCTGGGCGGCATTGATATCCTAGGCACGGGTCACGATGACGTGCGGAGTTATGTCTAGAACCGGGGTTACCATTAGCCCTTGACTGACGGATGAAAGAATGTGCCGTTCATTCAACTAACGATGAAATCAAGGCAATGATAACAGTGATAGCCAGAGTCATGGATGTTGGTTATATCATCATTCGGTCTCAAGAGCGGTGTTTTCTGGGTGCTTATCTGATCTTGGTTTAGGCCTTGGGGGTTTGTATTTGGAAAACATCGACCTTGACTCGAGTGATTATCGCTTTACTTTAGTTACCTGTTGCTATGCTTGCTTCTTATTAGTGTGTGTCTGGGGGCTATCACTGTAGAAAGAGGTGGAGTGGGATGATCTGGGTTCCTATTCCTTTTATCCTTTATGTTCCTTTGGTATGTTTGATTGTTGATTTACTGCTCACTAGGACTTTGTCTGACTCAAGGTTTTATGTCTCCTCTTATTACCTTGGGCTGTTCATCCATGTTTTGGGATGGGCAGACTAAGTGACAGGTGGCAGGTGCTGACCTTAGTGATTGACGATGCAGATGGCGAAGACGAGCAGGAGGCTTTTACATATTATTTTCATATTCTATGTACTGGATATTTCCGCTGTTTTGTTGTTACTCCGAGTGTTTGTAGTGAGGCATGATTGTACTAACTTTCAGATGATTGTATCAAACCACTATGATGTCTATGATGATATTCTGTTTTGGAGCTTCACTATATATATTTTCTCTATTGTATTTGATCCATGCGCTGTGAGTTCTATGATAGAGATTCTGCGATGTTTATTTTACCCTTGACGGTCACTCATGGCTGCCTGGCACACTTTCAGCGCACCATTCCCTTGTTTCCGTGCGGGAGTCATGGGTGGTCGTCACATAAGTTTCTTCTTAGGACTTCAGATCAAACAATTAGATAAAGGAATTTTCATTAGTCAAGAAAAATATGCCAAGGATTTAATTAGTAAATTTGGATTGACCACTTATGGTGAGAAATCAACTCCAAAAGCTTTAAGTAAAGAAGATAAATCAAAAGACGTTGATCAAAAATTATATAGGGGAATAATTGGTTCGCTGCTTTGTATAACAGTAAGTCGTCCTGACATCATGCATAGTGTCTGTCTCTTTGTAAGATACCAATTTCAACCTAAAGAAACTCACTTAAAAGCTGTTAAAAGAATTTTAAGATATGTAAAACATACTTTAGATTATGGTTTATTTTACCCTAAAAATGATGTATTTGATTTAATTTCATATTGTGATGTTGATTACGCTGGTTGTAAATCAGACCGAAAAAGTACAAGTGGAACTTGTCACTTTCTAGGACATTCTCTAGTATCCTGGTTTAGTAAGAAGCAAAACACTGCATCGTTGTCAACAACTGAAGCAGAATATATATCTACTGCTTTGGTTTGTTCTCAAGTTATATATATGCAACAAACTTTAAAAGATTTTGGATTAACTATAACTAAATCACCAATTTATTGTGGTAATACTAGTGCAATAAATCTATCTAAGAATCCAACTCATCATGCTAGAACAAAACATATTGATATTAGACATCATTTTCTTAGAGATAATATAAGTAAATAAGTCATAACTCTTGAATATATTAATACTGAAAAACAATGATATATTAACCAAACCATTAAATGAACAAAAATTTACTAAATTTATAAGAGAATTAGGTATATGTTCATTAAATGAAATATAAATTATAAATAATACAAGTATAGTTAATAATTAATAAAAATAAAAATAAAAATTCAAAAATTGAACTAGGCATGTTGACATGACCCACCCCCCTATGTCGACATACTAGCCATGATTTTCAAATTTAAAGCTCCCTCTAAAATTAGTTATTAAGTTATATATATATATATATATATATATATATATATATATATATATATATATATATCGACTTTTAATCCTTTTCTCTGTTCTATTCTCTGTAACAAGCTACTAAAATAGTAAATTAATGGCTTCCTCTTCTAATAATGAACATTCTTCACCCACTTCTCCTCATTCTGGTCATTTTCAACGAACCACGCACATATGAGTCATCAATTTACAAGAGAAGATGAAAGATTTGCTTCAAATGATGATGGAGATTCAAGTGAGTCAACTGCGAATGATAAGAGAACAAGTTAGGCAAGGCAGAATCCTTAGGATTATACAAAAATTCCTTACGGATAACCATCCCAATCCCATTGTTATCGAAGAATCATCACAAGCCATGGATTCTGAAGAAGAAGAGCCTCTAGAAGAACCACAAGAGGATCAAGAAGGAGAACATCCTCTGCAGAATCTGGATGTTCATATGGACGAAGATGATGGAGTGATTTACGTTGGAGAGGTCCTTTTTGACGTTAATGGGAACTTGGTCGAACAATGTGGAAATATTTATTTCCACTATCCAAATTGTTCGGTCCATAAATCACCAATAGTTAAGGGTCCTCGTTAAGCGTTTTTTTGTTTTTGTGATCGTATATTAGTTTGTTAATTTGTATTTAAGTGTTATTTTAATTAATGTTCTTCTAAAAACAATCTTCGATGTATAGAAACATGAATTCTAGTTTGGATGCTATATTGCATATGTTATTATTCTTATGTCATATGTTTGTTTATCTCATTTTCTATTAAGTTCAAGGTTTACAGGTTATTTTTGTTGATGACGAAGGGGGAGAAGTTATATAAAATAATAGGCAAGGAGTAAGGGGGAGTTATGGTATGATTGAAGCGGTAAGTATATTTTATAAGGTTGTCATCATAAAAAAGAAGGAGATTGTTAGGAACTGGAGATAGTGGTTTTGATGACAACAACCTTTGTAACTTATTTTACTATAACTTATATACTAACACTATTGTCTATATATGTATATATATATATATATATGTTGTTATGTAGGATATATATAAGGCAGGTACTGATTATTAAAGACTATACAGTATAAAGATCAAGAATGAAGAAATCAAGTTTGAAGACTCACGAGTATCAAGATCAAGATTTCAAAGATATGTGTCTAGTTTTTGTCAAAACTTCATAATAGCATGGAAATCTTCATTTCAAATTTCGTTTGGGATGGAACCCATTTCTACATTCTTAGTTGCTTATAAACCCACGACAAATAGCTTAAAAACCTATGACAAGTGGCTTACAAACCCATGAACATCCTGATCTTGTACAAGTTCTCGAGTCCTTATATGATAAGATATTCTGTAGGAAGAAGCTTGTAAAACTACTCAAAATGGTTTTTCAAAATGATTTTCAAATCTTCTTTTCAAAATGTTTTAGCCTTAAAAATTATCTTTTCAAATAATTTTCAAAAATGTATTTAGCCTTAAAATATTATTTGTTTTTGTTTTAATATAAACTCTTGTTTTAAACTCCATTTTCAAAAACAAATTTTACATAGTTTTAAACTAGAGATGTTGACATCATGGGATACCCCATGTCGACATGGTGGCCGTTGAATTCATAAGTTTCAATTTTCAAAAAAAGCATCTATTCGTTTAAATCTTTTCACGAATGGTTTGACCGTTGGTGCTTTATAAATAGCCTTCACAAACGAATTTTTTAACTAACTAATTTCATATTTTCTTCACTTCTTCTTCTCCACAAATCCATATTCTACAATTTTTTATATTTTTAAGATCGTACTGAAATTCTGCCAAATTCTCAAATTAATCAAATTATAATCTTATTCTTGTTTGATTCTCTGCCCTCTCTCAAAGATCAAAGTGTTATTCAGAGTTATAGGATCAATTTGTAATCAAAAGTTTGTCGAGTCTCTCTATAAGGTGTGGTTGTGCCTGAAAATCAATTGGGTAATCTTGAGTCCCGTAAATCAAGAGAGTTTGCTCCGGACTCGTGAGACGGGAGGGTACCTCAAGGCCTTTAGAAATTGAGGATTGTAATCTTGACATTGGTATAATAAAAATCTGTATGAGGCGGTTTGCCTTGGTACAGGACTGGATGTTGGGTAACTCCGAACCAGTATAAAATCCGGTGTGTTCTTTTCTTTTACTGCCTTTTATTTGCTTTCTGCACTTGTGTTTGATTCTGTGATTGTTCTGTGATTAAGTTTTGCATTTGTTTATATCATAATTTTAAATTAGCCCATATAACTCTTAGAATTCATTAAACTCTATTCATCTCCTTAGTGTTAAGTTAACCTTAAGATCCTCAATCCGCACTCTCTTTTCCCCTGCCTACTTGCTAACTGCTAAAGAATAGTCACATCTACATATCACATTCTACAGCCACCAAACTAACCACTTACGTGCACTGCAACACGTCTGGCATCTTGACAAAACCACTACAACCAGTGCGCATTCAATTTCAATCCACATTCAAACTGTTACATCAACCAGTGCGCATCAATCCAACAAATACACATCTGACATCTACATATCCACTTACCGCTGACAGTTGCACTACGCAGCCGCAAACACTGATTTGTCGACCCGCTAATCACTTCAATTCAACTCTATCATCTCCTCACATCAACGGCATGCTCCATCAACATACAACAGCCATCATATCCTTGCTGCCACCACTGTGCACGTCATCACCACCACTACAACATCTTCTATACTCCACCACATTCCTTACATTTCAACGTTAACTGCTTCCACCAAATACCTGCTCCAAAACACACCCCTGCACAGTGATAAACAAACTGTGCACATCTCTCTCCTACTACAGCGATAAGCAAACTTCAACGTTAACAGTGTCACGGCAGCTTTCTCCTACTACAGCAAATTTCCTCTCTCTGTGCACCTCAAACAGCTTCCACAAGACCGTCGCCGACAAGTGCCTTCAGACCAAAAATCTCCATCACTTCAACATCTCCTTGACCACCCGAACTCCGCGATAAACTACAACAATCCATCAGCCGCCTCGACTCCACAATCACCACCACGATCGAACTAACCTGCAGCTACTGCAAAGCTACAACTTCAACCCAAATCGCCGCGACCAAATCTCTTCGAGCAACTCGAGTAAACCCACTGCAACCCAAATCTACAACATCGCAACCCATACAACGATCTCTTTCAAATTGAAATTCCTTCACCAAATCAACATTATTTTCTGAGATCCAAAGTTTGTTTTGATAGTAAATTTTGGAAAGGAAAAATTGTTTCAATATATTGAAACGAGGATTTGGTTGATCTGCGGCATTTTTTTTTTGTTTAAAGAAGACAATAAAAACATTTTTTTTATCTGTTGGGCCGGGCTGGTTTGGAGTTTGTAAATTGATAGTTTTTCATCCTTTTATTTACTTAATTTGTTTAACCAATAAGTTTTTTTTCCCTTTTTTCTTCTGTTTGAAAAAAAAACCAAGTTTCAATTTGTATTGTGTGTTTTATTTTCATTTGTTTTTTTATTTAATTTCTATTTGCCGTTCTTTTCTTTCTCTTAAAAAAAATTTAATTTTGCTTTGTTTTAATTTGTTTTGAGTTTCATCCTTGTATTAAAAAAAACTTGTATATATATCTCTGTTTTAATTTCAGGTTGCAGGAAATATATAGGAATTGTTGCTTTTAACTGCTCCGATTGCTTATAAAAAAATATGCCGCTTTTAAAATAGATTGTTAATAATTCTACACGCTCTAAAATCGTGTTTCATCTCTAGTTTTAATCCGCATTGTTGGTTGCTTGCATTTAAAAAAAAAATTCAAAAACAAAAAAATTATTTGTAGTTGCATTGGTAATACACGTTTAATTTCAGTTTTGCATTTCATTCTAAAATTTTGATTAACAATAACGGTTAGACTCGATAACACTTAATTGTATATTGACAAGTTGTCCTCTTTCGACAATTTAATTTCTTGGTACCTAGGCTTTGGTAGAGCAATAATTAGTTATAAATGTTATGGTGATTCGTAAATATTATACTGAATTGTTTCTTTGAATGTACTTAAATCTTCACCTGCATTGCTACGGTGATTCGTAGGGCACCGATAAATCCTGTCTATTACCCGGTTGCGAAACTATCTTGTTGAATTAAGACAAAGTGTGATTATACAATTTTGGATTAGGAGCTACTTAGGTTAGAAAATTTGTAATTAAACTCTTGCATTCATTTAATTGCATTAGTTCATGCATATTTAAAAAAAAAAGGAAAAAAATTAAAAATCCAAAACAATTTTTTTAAAATATTTCTTAACTTGAATTTTAAATTCTCTACATTCGAAATTTTTAATCAAAAATTTAAAAATCCAAAAAAAAATATATTTTTTGAGTTAGTTTTCTTTCAAAAAAAAGAAAAAATCCAAAAAAAATATAAAACCTTTTCAAAAACAAAACCAAAATAAAATTTCCCTTTTAGAAAAATAAATTCCTTTCGGTAATTAATTTTCCTTTATGAAAAAAATCCAAAAAAGGAAAAAAAAACATTCTTGAAAATGTCTCAATTTCCCCACTCACGTGAATTTTACAGTAGTAGTGAAAATCAATATAATTAATATAATTTCAGTCCAAATTCTTATGGATATTTTAACAACAACTATTGCATAAACAATTCGGATTATGAACCGTAAAATTTTCGAAATGATGAGCGACCCTTGACACTTGAAAATAGCAATGAAATGATTTCGTCTTTACTTAAACTCTCTAAACAATAAAATCAAAGGATAAATGAGTTGTGCAATTCATATTTGTGCAATAACTCAAATTAAGGATTTCAAAATAATCAAAATATGAATTCACTTCAAAAATTCAACTGATTTGATTATAATCCATGCCATTCCAGTTTCCAACTTCAAAATGAGTTTCAAAGTCAAAATGAAAATAGAAACAACTTTTTAATGATTTTGGCAATGGGAATAATCTCAACTACGACGCGGTTGATAATATTTGTTCTCAACGTCTTCAAATCGTAAATTCTCAAATTAATAATTATAAATTTGATTTTGTTAAGAAAATGGACGAAATCTACAATGACCACATGGATTTGTTGTTCGAAATATACATGAAACAACGCGAGAAACAAAACCAAATCCCAATGTGCGACGAGTCAAATAATAATCCACTTTTTACCTAGTTTGACGATTTTCAAGTAACAACTTTTGAAATTGAAAACGAAAATCTTAATGAAGTTGTTGAAAATACGGTAATTGAGTTGGATTTCAACTCTTTTGAGGATGTGAAACTCGATTTAAAATTCAATCTTCCTTTTTTCGATTTAAAATTTTGAATACAACAACTTTGGATTTTGAACTTAATATATACAGTGAAATTGTTGATAATCAAACAAAGGAAGACGAATTTAATGAACACAAATTCTTTGGACATTTCAAAAATGAGTTATCAAATTCTAAAGGGGAAGATTTAAATCACCATTTTGATTTTGAATTCAATAATTCTGAAGAAGTTTTCAATGACAAGTTCGAAATTCAATTTGGTGAAAATAAACTTGAACTTCAATCAATTATTTTATCTACCGCAAAAATCATCAAAAATAAAACAACTCACACGATTTTTAATAAAATGACATTCGTTTTTCTAAATCAACATTTAACTTCAAAATCTTTTATGGTTTGGTTTTCCGAGCTTCAATTGTGTCTCGCGTATTTGAGGAGACAAATGAATTGGTCACTGGAAGACCGTTTCAATTGTGATCTTGTAAATAACAATATTTTCATTTTCATGTAAATATAGGTCATAGTTTCATTTTTGTTTTCTTTTTCTCCTTTCACTTGGGTTGACTATGGGGACACGGTCAAAATCAAGTGTGAGGGGAGCTCATCTTCATTTTTTATTTTTCATGGTTTACTTTTGCATTTTTCTTTCAAAAACTCAAAAAAAAATTAGAAAAAAAAGAAAATAAAAACAAAAAATCACAAAATAATCTTTTTTTAGCGTTTGGATTTGTTTTTGAAAAGAAAAACACTATAAGATTAATATATGGCTTTGGTAATTAAGTTGAATTTTTGAAAATTAATTTGTCTTAACAAAAATAAAAATAAAGTTTGATTACAAGTAACGATGTTTTAACTAGTATATAAGGAGATTCATGGGAGATAATTATGAAGTATATCCTAATGGAAAATCTTTGTTTTAAAAAGTGGTGAATTTAAAGTAATGGATATAACACTTTTTATCTTCTAGTTAAATGGTTCTAAGATGATTTTGGAAAACTCTCTCTTCGAAAAAAAGGACAATAAAAAATATATATAACAAAAAAACAAACAAACAAAAGAAAAAATATATTTTTATATATGTATATTTATTTTTATTAACACATAGAGTCATGTGTTCACACATGTGTGTTCACTCGCCATGCTCCGTACCTATCTCACATAAGCCCAAAAGGTAGTGCACGATTGGTATATCTAGACTCAGTTTATCCGAGTTAGGTGTATGTATATAAAAATTCTTTTATTAATAATGCCTACAATCGATAAGTGTTCACACTCGTGTGTTCACTCACCATGCTCTGTATTCCCCTCACGTAAGCCCACAAGGCAGTGCATGGGTAATATATATGGCCTCGATTTTCTGAGTTAGCATATGTAAATATTGTTAATATCAATAAAATTTTCAAATAAGAGAGAGAGAGAGAGAGCAATTGAAATCCTAGCACTATTTTTACTTATTTGATTTAACCTGTCATTCAAAAGAAATGAAAATACCACTGTGAAAAACTTTGATAATCAAATAAGGATCCATTTCATAGTTATTATCAACCAAAACAATTAGTCAAACTAGAGTCTATTTGTTTTGATAACTTTGTTTTTGTTGGAAACTTTGACAAGTAAAATGACTTGAATTTCTTGATAATGACAAAAACTTATATTGAAAATAAATCCTTCATTTGTAAATATTTTCCTAAACTTGCATTCACTTCTTCGTAAATAATCTTGCATTTAGGATTTTTTTCACTTTGTATTTGGATTTTGTGGGTAGTATCCGCTGAAAACCCCCACGGGATAACACTCATCCTACCAGGGACACCTAGAGGTTTAACGGCTTTTTGCACACGCTCAATGCAATCGTGTTACTTATGGAAACAGATTTATCTTACCTTTTCTTTATTCAAGGACGAATAAAAAGATAAGTGTGAGCTTATTTGATGTGCACGTAAATGTGCATATTTTTACCACCATATTTAATCGAATTTAATTCAATAAATGATCATATTGCGCATTTTATCATGTTTAAACCAAAATTCAATTTATATTCAAATCGTCATATATTTATCTTCCTATAGGGGAAAACTAGTCATTTTTGTGCATATATTAATTTGAGAAAAATTACTTGGACATTTTTATGATTTTTTGTAGGAATTTGGATTCAAATGCAAGTGGTTTCATGAAGATACATTCATGCGCAAGAGTGAAGAGAAACAAATGAAGATGGAAATAATTCATTTCATGCATCATGGAGGACCCCACATTCCCACCTACCTTGATGTACAAATTAGGAGCTAATGCACATGCTAATGGCTATTAGAGTTTCATGCACACTTAATGGATGATTATCTCATGCTAATGACTACTTGGCCAGCACAAGTGGGGTAGTCTGGATATTCCTTCAAAATATGGATTAGGATTTCAAACTTGTATAAATACCTCTTATGTTTCATGTAACCCTCTCTTTCTCTTAGCTCTTTAGTTTGAGACCAAAAATATAAGACAAATCTCTCTTTCTTTTCATGGCTACTTAGCCATTTCTTATGTAATTCTTCCTTCTTATGCGATTATAATTAGTTTTTATTATTTATATGTTCTTTTCCCTCATTCTAGTAGTGTAGATTTATTTTATGCAATTAGATTAGTACTTTTTTTCATCATCTTTCATTTTCCTTTTCTTTTTGTTATATGTTGCTTTCTATATTTTTTGATATGATAACAAATATGAGAGGCTAAACCCCTTTAATTTAGGGGTAATAAAGCTCTCTTAATCATGTAACTTTATCATTTTGATCATTTATGTTCTCTTTTTGTTCTTAATGGAAAGTTGATGTTTATGTAATTTTGTGTTTAGTATTGAATTTGATAGCCTATGTTGTTCAGAACAAATAGGCTATGCTTAGTCATATGAATCACAAATTGCCTCTTCATCTAAATATGATTATGGCAATGAAGTGAAATTAAATCAAAATTTGATGGTCAATATTTCTAATCAATAGTTAATAGGCCATACTTAAAATAAATTTTATTCTCAACTTGTTGTCATTTTTCATGAGAGTTAGTAAGTGGTTTAAGGGGTGTGTGTTATAGTTTGATGGCTTATGTTAAGCTAATTAATAGCACAAACAGGCCATACTTATGATAAATATATCAATCAAACTCGCTAATGAGAAAAATAAAGAGATCATAATTTCATATTTTGTCGAACTATGTGATCTAGAGGGTGGATTTGTCTCTAAATTTTCTTTTACTCTCATATTTTTATTACCTTTTCTTTTGTTTGTTTTCTACATTATTTTTAGCTTCACACATCTCAAATATTTGGTTTAATTTGATTGAATAGAATTTTAAGATCTAACATTCCTTAGGATCGACCCATAGCGCTATGTACTAAAATTGTACGCTGTGCGCTTGCGGTTATCTTTATTATATATTTTCGACGATTTTCTAAACTGATAGAAAATTCGTCGTTAAACAATTACCTCTCAAATCTTGAATCGACGTCATCCTTAACTTCGAAATAAATATAGGTTACCCACTCCAAGTCTTTACGTCAAATATAAGATATGTATAAATACGATATCTCTACTACTAATAATGTAAATTCAATACACATGCTTCAACTGTGTCTTTTTGGAATTCCTAAAATGCCCTTGCATTTCCCCTCAGCCCTCATGCTTCAACCGTCTGTTCCCCAAATTCGACTCCGTTCTTGAATTCAATTAATCAACACCGTTATCCCATTCATCACCATCATTCGATCTCCAAAAATTGGTTTCTCCCACTTGCGAATCTCTGATGCTAACATCCCTAGAGATATTGCATCCGCGTCTAGGGATTTGATGGCCGCCAGAGATAGCTCATCCGTGTTATTACTTTCTACATTTATTTGAAGGTATATTTCTTTATTTTTGGTTTTTCTTGATCCGATCTATGAATGGTGAACATACATTAATTTTGATTCTGCTCTGATTTATGAATTTACGATGTCGTTACACTTTTTCATCTGATTTTTGATTCACGAATACCCTTCCTCCTGCAATCTGTTCCTCCACAAACCGCGATTAGGGTTATTAAACCTATTCTGCTTGCCTCATTGGCTTCAAAAAAACCTAAATCGTTACACTGTGATTAGGGTTGGTTTATTAAACTGCGATTCCATATCTGCTTCGATTTTCGACTATCGACTAAGATTAGTCTGTTAAACTACGACTACTAATCTATTGTTATCTCAAACTTCGATTGTCAACTAAGCATAGAACTAATTTGGATTTACTAATTTAATGCAGATAAAGAATTGAGCTCAACAATCATATATAGGACATCTGTTAAACTTTAATCTCGGGTAAGCATTCGATGATTTTCATCAACTCCTCTGGATTTTCAGTATTATATTGGTTCGTTGCATTTAAATTCAGCTTATTTTTGTTTCCTAATATATTGATATTTGTTGATGACTTTGGGAATTTTTATTTTTCTGATTTTATCTTAATGTATAACTTCTGTTTCTTTATTTTTTTAATGAATCTTTATTTGTTCATCAACTTACAATGGATATGTATATGTAAATGTATCATAAACTTAGGTAACTATTCATTGATTTTTCTGAACTCCTTCATATTTTTAGTAGTATTTGGGTTTCTTAAAGATTTATCTATTACAATTGAATTAGGGTTATATTTGTTTCCGAATATGTAATATTGATTATAACTTGGGGACTTTTTATTTTGTACGGATTTTTCTTGATGTATAATTTCTATGACTTTATTTTACAATGAATCTTGCTTTGTTCTTCAACTTACACCATATATATATATATATATATATATATGAAACTTGAAATGAACTGACAGAGTTCGAAGGTTTATGAGAATGACTTTGATAAATTTAAGTTGTCCACTTGTGTATTGTTCAGCATAAATGTTCAAGGTTTATTGACAGTAGTGTGTTCACCTGATGATTAAAAGTGTACTAAATGAGTTTGCATTATATCCAAAAAGTGAACACTTTTACTCTGTAGTAAGAGAACAATGGCGATGAAATCATTAATTTTAATACTATAATCTAACTCGTACCAGCAATATAGAAATCTTAATGGCGCTTGATTTGTAGATTGTGTGGATAGAATTTGAAAGAGAATATTTGACGATGATAATCTACTAGGCTAACGCGTTTAGATGCCATGAGAAAATGATGTTAGGCCTGTATATATGAGATAATACTCTTTTTCGCATTTGTTCAACTGATATTTTTTAGTGTTTCGACCATTCACATGTTATCATGGTGTACTAGATTGTAGAAAGATAACATTGGCTATTTTATTTCACTTTTCCTTATTTCTTGCACTGATACAAAAACTTTCAATTCTGTACGGTGGTAAAGGATGAAGAGGGTTTCCCTAATTTTTCTCTTATCAACAAAGCTACAGGCTTAGCTGTGAAACTCGCTATGGGAAAAGAGCATCATGTAAGCATACCTTAGCTTTCATTTTGTTTAATAAAAACTTTTATTCTCACCATGTTTTTAAATTGAACTGCACCTAGACTGTGTTGGAATTGGCAGAGCAGATGGGGTTACTCATCTGATGCAATTAAATCCAATAGGAAATGGACTCGGTTTTGAAATAGAAAACAGTTCACTATATCAAGTAAGTAGTTCCTGTAATTTTGTTTTTACTTTGTTGTGATAACAAAGAGTTAAAAATAGGATGTAATCCTACCATTTGAAATATTCACAAAATGTTTTTTTATACTCTTTTTTTATTTCATTGACATTAATTGTATACTAATTTATCACTATAGTCCTAATATTTACATATGTGTTAGTGTTCTTTTCACAATTGTAAACCACATTAGCTTCACACTTGGTTAGCCTAAACAAAAATAGATTTTTAAAAATATGTAAAAATAATATTATTTTCAAATAATTAAAAAGAGAATAGTAATACAACACTTTTGGATTTAGAAGCAGAAAATATATATCAACTAATGCAAGTTCCGACAAATGTAGGACGCGAACGAAAATTTTTAATATAGACAAAAATTTTAGACATATCTGCTTTACAAATATATCAACTTTATAGTGATAAATTAAGCTAAATTAATGGGAAGGTTAAAGCCTGTCAATCTTAGGAGCTTCTCCTCTGGCGTTCTTCAAGTATAATGTGTAGTCAATGAAGTTCTCTACATAAGAGTGCTTTCAAAATTGTATGCTCTAAAGTGTTGGAACAAATACGATTTAAGTAAACCAAAGTAAATGAAGCAATGAAATACGATTCAAATTATTTAAGATGTTGAAATAAAGTTTGAGCGTACCATTGGTATAGAAAAGGAGGGGTAGCAATAATTAAGGCAATGAAATATCTGATAGTGATACTTCGTTGTCTTGATTCAGAAGACAATATCCAAGTTAATGAAAGTTATTAACTATGGTTTTCAGTTGCACAAACTGAATTAAAAATTATTTAAGACTAATTGGTGTTGCCCATATTTTATGGGTAATGAAATGTGTGAACACCTATTCAAATATTGAAATAATTCATCATGATTAAGGAAACAAATACGAAATTAGAGCTAATAGGGACAAATATTGGAAATCACATATTGCAATGATGTACTTAACACTTTAAGTCAAGTGGAAAAACGAAGATGATTATTTCAAATTCTAGCAAAATACATAGAAAAAATTCCACGTTCGGTGCAACAGACTTTAACTTACAAATCTAGGCATTATTTCAAACTCTAGCAATTTTTTTCTTTCTAATACTCATCATTATCTGATAACTCTCAAGACAATACTATCTCATTTACTTGATTAATCAGTATATCACTTGACTACTTTATGCTTATCCATTTCAGCCTACTTTGTTTCTGATTCCTCCAACATCTACACTTACACTCTTATGTGGCAATGTATGTTGCACATCTTATTGAATTTTTCCCCTAATACCAATCTAAGAGTACATTGTGTGGATTTCACACTAGATGTGTTGGTGCATATGACCGACAAGTAGAACTTTTGGCCATGTCATCAAAACTTATCGGTTTGAAATGAATCACATAGAAAATGTGAAAGAGTGCAAGAAGTTTCCTGAATTTCAACAAAGTGAGGAAACTAATTAGTTTAATGCTTTACTCTATCAAAATTAAGAAATTCATCATTTATTTGATAAATTTTGTTGATCTCCACTTTTGAGTTTTGTAATAGTGGTAAAGACAAGTTTGGATATAAGATTTATGATAACTAAAGACAGTATCAATTTTGACAAATTTTATGAGATATTTTTGTCACCTATTAATACATCCTCTCAAGATAATTATTCACCAGTTCCAGAAGCTTAATTGAAAAATAAAATTACTTATATTTTAGGCTCATAGAATTAGTATAAAACAAAATTCAATAAAAATCATCGTCCAAATAAAAAGGTTTGAACAAGTTCAGCCTAATTGATCAAATGTGTTATAAAAAAATACATCACATTTATATCTATTTTTATTATAAAGAAGGTACTATTACCTAGACTAATTTTTTTTTTCTATTTTGAGTTTTTGAAAACTATAAGGTTTATGATAGGAAATATGAGCTTTGTTTGGCAAATTTTACTTCTTTTTAAAAGGACAATCAAAATATGTCCCTAAAACCTCTTTTTCTGTAATAATTAGGCTTTTCCCACATAAATTATGATAAGTGATATATTTATATAAGTAAAAATAAATTTACAACTCTTGGAGGCAATGATATAAGCATTCAAAATTTGATTTGTATAATGAAGCCGTAAAAGTAAAAAAACTACACCTATATCGCGCATGATATTTCATATATATATATATATACATATACATATACATATATATATATATATATATGAACTTTCATTATCATCTTCTATCATGAGATTAACCATCATATTTACTATCTTATTATTTGAAACAAAACATTATTAACGTTATTTTATTTTGTGAAATAAGGTAAGATGGAAATTAATTTAGTAATAAGTATTGCAAATGAATTTAACATTTATATATCATTTTTGAAATATATACATATATACATTTTGCTGTAAATAAGATTGAAAATTATATACCAATTTTAATCATAATCACTATGGTTTGTATATTGACAGTAGATTTCATTTTTCTGTTTGCTGGACCATACATATTATAAGCTGCCAAACTTCAGTTTCGAAAACAAAATCGTTCTCTCTTTCATTCACTTTCCAGTACAAATTCAGAAAATTCGATCTACTAGAAACTCCACGTTAGTCCTTACATCGATTTTTGCCAATCAATTTATCTCAAAGGCCCTTTTGAAAAATACCCTTTTTATCATTCCAAATAAATTTTGCTATATTTTTTAGATAATTTGAGAAATAAAGGATGTGTGGAGACATAAAAAGGTTGGATATCATCTAGTTATGTATATAATATGATTTTGGGTCCTTCCCTTGAAAGATCGAAAATAATATATTTTGCTATATTGTCAAGATTGGTATTACATTATGTTAAGTGTATAAATTTGCAAATGGTTCCTTTGGTGTTTACAGTCCATCATATGAATTTCTCTTTCTCTTTAGTTAGCATATTGTTTAGTAGTTTTTGACAACTTCATACAGAATACACTGATGATTGTCAGTATGTTTTACAATCCTGCTTTTATTTTGGAAGAAATTATCAGCCTTTTATTATCAGAATACACTATTAATACATTGCTGTTATTATTCTGATTAATGCAAATGAAATATATGGCTTCACTTCTAGGAATTTATTATCCTTTTGCTGATTCCATTTTATCCTTCTGCATGATTCAGGTAGCTACTATTGACCGTTTTATTCTGTGTTTACATTCTGGAAAAGTGCATATATATATATATATATGTATGTATGTATGTATGTATGTATGTATGTATGTATGTCTAAAAAGTTTTACTAGGCTTATTTGGTCAATGATGTCGTTGGTTAGTGTGTTGGTAGAGATTATATATAAGCCGAGACCGTGCCTCAGCTACTAGAATCATAACTTTCTTTAATGTCTATAGATTTCTATCATCCCAAGTCACAACCGTCTCCTATTATAATTGGCATAAAACAACAGATATTTTTCCCTATGATGTTCATAATTTATCCATTTAAGTATGAAGAAAATAGGTTGTTATTCATCTGATATGAATATCGTTTTATTTTTCTGTCTGATTTGGTTTAGTTACAGTGGGACTGTACATTATACTGAAAAAAAATCTCTCATTTGATTTCAGCCACATACATTATATGATTTAATAAAACAGTATTTCCACTTTTTCTCCTCCGACTTTTGGTACCAGAAAGCATGTGCAGCTAGCCATCCGTGCAGCTATGAGCCACTATGAATATGCAATATTAAATAATTTTTCTTTGCCTTTCCAGATTACAACTTACAACTGCTATATGCTGAAAGTTCTAGCAGATAAAATTTGGGATTATGCTACACTCAATATCCAATATTCTATGTCCCTTGGTCTTACTGCTCATGTATACTGAACTTGCATGTAAATGTGATTTATGTATGCTTGACTATTTTAGTTTATGGATATGTGCAAATGAGATAACCAATTGGCAATTGTTGTTTTCTGCATTTGAACTTGACTAAATCAATGATAAAGTAATTACAATGCATGTAAATCAATAGCATTTGAGAGTACATATTTATTTGTTTTCTAAAGTACCAAGACGCCACTAATATGTTGCAATATACTGTTTTTATTATCAATGTAATGTAGCCACTTTAATCCATTCGTCAGCTTTGAAGAGACGAATTTCAGTTTTTATGGGAAGTACTTGAGACCTGCACTTCTTAGGCACAATCTGCTTAATAACCAATTGTAAATGTATACATTAGCCTTATATATAGACAGGGAAAAAATATCATGAACTATTATAAAGATTGGAAACGTAATAATGTTCCGTAATATATCTTAATTAGTAGTACAACAAGACATAATAACTTCAAAACTTCAGTGCCTATGAGAATCATGCCAAATGATATGCAAGGCTGCGAAGTTTAGAACCATAGGTAACATATAGGAATTTTTGAGCAGAAAGTATTAAAAATAGCAAAGAAATTCAAAATCATCGGGAAAGGTTTACTACTAATGGATGGAGGAGTTTATCAGCTGTAAATTTGTGGTGGCTTTTGACTAATAAGATATGCCAAATTCCTTCAACGATAAAACTGACTAATAGGTAGTCACCACTAACCATATAACAACTTTTATTAATTGTTTTATCACAAAACCGCTTCTTTTTTGCCATATTACTAACCGGTTGAGAATGTTGAAAATGTTGGAACAACATTAAAATATGGCTTATCGAATAGATGCAGATCCAACTGGACGTGCATATATACTCATACTATATAAAACATCTTCCTTTGGAAATCACTTGCTATAACAACAATGTTATAGTCTATGTCTTCCTCGCATTCTCGAAAGCATTTATTACAACAATAATGTTGAAATCCATGTTTTCCTATTACTTAACACATTTTAAATCACTTATAAACCACCAAACTCCATTTGCAAATATCACGTTCAAAACATTCCTTCAAGAGATTATTTTCCTTTTAAAACAAAGTGTACCTTCCTTTATAAAAACCATCCTCTACTTAACAAAATAAACCTTTTTTATAATGATAAAACCAAGTTTTGTAATCTCATTCTTATTTTATAAAACTTAATTTTTTTTATAAATTCTCTTTATTTATAAAATTCCATTTATAAATCTATTCCTTCCTAAATCTCCTTTGTTTATAAAATTCCATTTATAAATCTATTGACAAAATATAAATTATAAATCCATTTTTTTATTTATAAAACACTATTTATAAGTCTGTTACTTTATTTATAAAATATTACTTTTATAAATCATTTAGAAATCATTTTGGAAATATTTGTTTCAATCTATTTCTATCTTCTTTAAAACTATATTTTCTTTGTAATAAAAGATGGACTTATTTGTTAAAACACTCATTTTTTAAAGTAACTTTTATTTTGAATCAACTTTCCTAAGAACTCAAATACAAATTATATTATTTCAAAATGTCACTTTTAAATCATTTCTCTTAAAAGGTGTTTTAATTTTATAAAAACTCTTTTTTTTGAAAACCCAGGAGAATCCGGCAAGCTGGTAAACTCTTGAGGAGGGCAGTAAAGCCGCCCGCTGATCCAAGCCCCTGGGTGAATTTATATAGGATAGGGAAGTGCATGGTAGGAATCGAACCTGAGTATTTTTACCAGAACCCAAGCCTCCTTTCCACTACGCCGCACCCGCGGACTTCATAAAAACTCTTTAATAAATATAATCTTTCCATTTCATAAACTCTACTCCTAAAATTAAAACTTTTACCAAATTTTTTAATCATGGAATTTTCAAAATACCAGGATTTAAATTCTCCGACATCTCTTTATAAAACACGTTTCATAAATCCAATTTACAAAATCACTTATAAAAGGCATTAGTAATATTTATTTATCTTAAATAAATTCTTTAAATCTTAAACCAACGTTATTATTTATTGAAAAAACATAGTCAAATTGTGAAATTAAATTCACAAGGTGTTCGTATTTAAATTTTTAAACCAAACAACCAATCAATCAATAATAATAACTGAATATATCATTCCTTTAACAGCCAAACAATACATAAATAATTATATCATTTGATTCAAAATATAATCCTAGGTAAAATTAGTTCATTTACTAAGTTTTCAAAACAAAAATCATTTATATATAGTATTAACAAATACACGCTCATATATAATACTCTCAACTCATTCTAGCGGGTTGCTTACCCTATCTCTAATTAGTTACTCATCCTAGGGTGTTACTAACCCTATATTTGATGTGACTTTACCCCTATTAAGCTTGGATGTTTGCTCAATCTAAGCTCTGATACCAAATGTGATGACCCATATTTTCGACCCTTAGAAATCAATACTAATACGTCTTCAGTATTCACGTGCTGCAAATCCAAGTGCCGGAAAGAAGGATCAATCAAGGGTAAGAGAAAAAAGAAAAAAAAGGCAAAACAGAATCTTACATGAATCGAATAACATATATTATTTCAATATATAATCTTTATAGTGAAAATTTAAATTATATACATCAGAGTCTATCCCAATCTCAGCCTGGAAAATTATAAATCTCTATCCCTACTAGTGGTGAATAAAAATAGTAAACAAATGAAGTGGAAATGGAAATGGATAACCATTTATAAAGGAAAATCCAACTCCTGCTCTAAGCTCCTAAAAAATGTTCCAATTTAGACATGAACTGCTTGGGTGCCCAAAAAATAGGGCATCTAAAGTTTAAGGGGAAAAGAGAATAAACTCTAGGTCAGTCATGAGACTTGTGTGAGAAAACTCAAAACATAGGTTTTTGAAAAGAAGGGCATCTCACAAGGCCACGCTGCGCATAAATACAGACTGGTATTTACCATATGCTAACCAAACCATTTACTATGAAAAATTAGAGATATTAATTTTAATGATAATCTTTGAAAACCCTTTCAAATAAATATATATAATCTTAGCCAAAATTGTTACATTTATTAAATTCCAGCACAATAGGTTTATAATAAAAAACCTAAATGCTTATATTGGAGATTGGATTCCATAATCTGTCAACATAAGGGACCACCTTCCAACATACATCTATAGAGGAATGTACCGAGGCACTACACCACTGCCCACTACCAACATAGAACCAGCCTACCTCCACTATAGACAGTACCGAATACGTCATCACCGCGGTCGTTTCCGACCTATCTGTGGCCACAACATACACAACAAACCTGAAATATAAAGGGTAAATAGAAAAGTGACGAACATCTCCAAATGGGTGTGACCCAAATAGTCCTACCACATTAATCCTGTTTTTATCATTCCCAACGTGCGAGGCTTAAGATAACATTTTACTTTTTATCGAACAAATAATACATCAAATTCCACATTGCCATTTCCAAGAACACACTAATTGATTTCCATGAAAGTACAACCTCTTAGCTCGTAAATCTCATAAAAGGGTTTAAAGTGTAATATGGGTTACCTCCTACACCACCAAACCGATGTACGTTTGTAAAATCAATGTATGTGGTCTTAAAAATGCGATGTCAGACACTCATCCTACAAGTTTCCAGATTAGAAAAAACCGAAGGCACTCTTCTACCGCATCATATAGGGTGTAACGACCCAAAATTTAACCACTTCAAAATATAATATTTAAAATGATTTTAAGTATAAAATATAAAAGGTTTTATGATTCAAACAATATTAGATAGGATTTGGAAGTAGAAATATACATAAAAATAGCAACATTTGCTTATACCGACAAAAGTGACAAAATCCTAATTTCAGAAAAGTAAGTTTAAATGGTTTAATAAATTATTTTAATTTATTTATGAGTGTTTATATTTTTAAATAACATTATACAAATTTATTTTTAAATTTGGTTTACATAGATAAATAGTTTAAATAAAATGTCAAAATATGACCGTAAAACATTTTGTCAAAAATCAACGTTTTGTCGATTTAAAGTTGTCAAAACGTTGTTGCACCTTTATGTACACAATTTAATAAATATGTTAACATATAAAGATAGTTAACAATTAGCTAAACAAGTTTGCTTTTAATAATTACACTTAGAAAATTCTAGAAAGTAATTAGCAAAAGTAAACTAAAAAGACAAAATACATGTCACATCAAATGTGACATAAAGTAAAGAAAGTGATATAAAGTAAAGTAATCATTATTATTCTTTACTTAACTGTAAAGTATTAGAATATTAAAAGTGTGATGTAATGTGGATGGTAAGCTTAGGATTAAATAAGTTTACTTAATTCTTAAGGAAGGTTATCTAAGTAAAAACACAAACCTATATTTTAATCTCAAATATTTTCTATAAATACACACTCACTTTCTCACTTTCTTTCACATTTATTCTTCTCAAAATTTTAAGCTTCTTCTTACTCTTTTTAATGGCTTCCAACCTTAATAAACTTATGCCAAAATATTTTCAAAAAAAACAACGAAAAATATCGATAAAACTCCGTTCGAACCACCTCAAAACGCCTCCTTCCCTCTCTTATTACTCATGCCCCCCTTCATCATCAAGGGGAACCCAAAAATCCTTGGACTCATAGTCCAATGCTCCAAAGACCTCCACAAGTCAAGCCAAGCCACCTAGAAACCTTAAAACAAGCATTCAAGAGCACCGGATTGAAGTAGGAAACATATAATCACTTTAAAGTTAGTTCATGTGAAACTAAGGTGAGAACTCCTAATTGATATGTATATATTTGATTGTGATGTTATGATATATTTGTTTGGATGTTGGATTATGATATTGATTTCCATATGTTGTTTATTGCATGAAAATATTGAAACAAGTCACGGATTTACATGACGTATAATCACATGAAAATCACTTTCCAAAAGAAATGAAATATGATATGGAATCATTTATACCTTGAAAAATGTTTAAATATGCTTTAGAAATGATTTCTATTTGTTTAAAATTATCTCAAAAAGTTTGTATACGAATCTCAAAATACGCCTAAAATTTGACGCGTCGCGTAGGTAGTTCGTATTTTCGTGTCAAATGTTCAAATGAACATACGAAGTGGAATATAGTTCGAAATTATTCAAAGTAAGATTTTTCAAATCCTTATATCCATATCTTTCATATGAAAAAGAAAATCAAGATTTCATCTTGTATATTTTGAAATATGGCAAAATCAATTTTCAAGAAAAATCTAGTTTTTGCGCTAAAATGACCAAAGTTAGAAATTGATAAAATAATCGTTTTAAAAATGTGAAATAAATTCTAAAAATCTTTTAAAAATGATTTAAGTTAAAAATATGGTTTTCTAAATGATATAAAATTCGTTTTGAAGAATATAGCTTTCAAAACACTTTTTATAACACTATTTGCAACACTTTTCACACGATTTTCTATAACTTTTGAAATAAAGGTTGAAACTTAACAATCCTTTTCTAGATTCTTAGTAAATGTTTTTAAGTAAATAATAAAGCATTTCAAAAGAATTTAAAAAATTTAACATTATTTCAAAGATGGTTAAACAAGTAGTTAAGTGATTTAAAAAGGGAAAATGAATATGCGGAAACGACTAGTACATTTGTCCCGTCTGTGAGATCTAAAAGTAGAAATAAGGCGTGTAGTTAAAGTTAGGGATGGAGCAACCAGTTTCCTGAACTTACCTGGCCTCAGTTTTCTCTTTTAGGGGAGGGGTGAACACATCGAAAGGAAAGCTCAATGCTCAACTTGGATCTCATAGAAATAATCTTCTTATACTCATTATTTGAATCCAAAGAGGGAACTTGTCCTATTTGTGGAATTTGAAAGGTGATCTCACCATTATTCTGCCCATAGCACTCGTTGAATATGGAAGTTGATTTTGGATAAAAGTAGGATGATTTCTATAATTCTATTTTCTCAAAGGATAATTTTAAAAGATGATTTGAGAAATATTCGAAAAGAGGTTTAAATGATTCTGTATTCAATAAAAGAATATTTTGAAAATATATATCTCTCGAAGATATTTTGGTAAAAGAAAATAATGGAATCAAAAAACAATCACCTAATTACATCATTTTTATCGATGATTGGATTTCGATGGAACCGGGGTTGGATTTGGGTGATTCCTATCCGAAAACCACTTCGAACCAGTTTACGTGTTCGAAGGATGAAGATGTTTGAAGATGGAGATATTAAGACGAATAATAACGAGGGACTACTTTTTGATGAATTGGGGATAAACTCCCAATGCACTATATTGTAGCAGTGCTCTCTTTGTTATGAAAAACCTCAAAATCACAAGGGCGTCGCCTGGTAATGGTCGAGGAAAGTGCCTTTGGTTTCGTTCGGTCCCAGAACGAACTTGTATGGATGAATGTCTGACCTTGCATTCCAAATCATAATGAGTGATCTCTATAAAAGTATATCAGTCGGTGGCGGAGAAGACACCTTCTCTTAGCTTAACACCCTTTACCGAGACATATGAGCTCAGGAAGTTATACGTTTGTAGAAATCAGTCGTGTGAATGTGGAATGGCAATGTAGCATTCAAAGTGAAAGAAGATGTGCTATGTGAAAAGGTAATCGTTGCCTCGAGCCTCATCAACCAAAAATGTCCGAAAAAAGGTTAGATGCAGCAAGGCTAAGTGGGTCATTCCCAATTAGGGTATGATCATCTCCTTCTAGATATATTTCTTCTCGCTATGATGTTCGGGATGTAAATTAATGTGGATGTATGCAAAGAGAGCTCTCGGATAAAGGTCGGTAACGATCAGGGAATGACATATTCGTACTGTCTAGTTACAAAGATAGGATGATCTTGTGTTGGTAGAGGATCCTTTTTGATGGTGCTCGGGATATCCATCTAGAGGTGTACCCATCGGAAGGTAGTCCTTTCACCTGGTCATTTGTATGGAAATCCATTCTCTAATAAGAACCTGTGGTTTCGTTTGTATTGGCGTAATGAATTGCCTCAAAATGCTATATGGGTAAACAGTTCGACTAAGATAAATAAGTTTAATTGAAAATGTTTTCAAGAATGTCATTAAACATAATATCCCTAAATTTTACGTAATAAAGAGTTTTGGTTACCATAAGATAAAAGCCCGTTCTATGTTTATGTGCGGAGTGGTCTTATGAGATACCTTTTTGTTTTCAAAACATCGTATTTTGAGTTCTCACACCAGTCCCATGACTGACCCGAAGTATGTTTTTCCCTTTAAACTCTGGATGCCTTATTTTTCGGGCAGCCGTGTAGGCAGGATACCTTAGGAGCATTTTGGAGCATGTTGTGGAGCATGTTGCGGAGCATTTTGTAGAAGACTTATGGCACTATGAAGCCGAAGTACCTTGTGTAGATATCTATCCATTTTTCGATGTGTTATGTAGTATGTATTTTCTAGCATATGTACGGATAGGCAGTTATAACTATCCCGCTAGATTTGTATTTGACTCTGATCATTTATGTATAGTTAAAATGTTGAATATAATGTGAGATTCAATTATTGTGTTATCTTCTTTCTTTATTTCTTTTACACCCCTGATAATCTGCCTCCCCTACACTTGGATTTAAGGCACGTGAATACCGTGGATGTATTAGTGTCGATTTCTAAGGGTCGAGGAGACGAGTCATCACATTTGATATCAGAGCTCAAGGTTAAGCGAGAACCTTGACTTTATTGGGGTATGACTCAATAGAGATAGGGTTAGTAATTCCCTAGAATGAGTTTAGTCTGAGAGAACGCATAATTGAAACTTTTGGCTTAAATGAGTAAATTCATATTGTATAGCATTCCCTAAGATATCTCGTTCATGTTTCCTAAATATCTTTTTCTTACTATATACAGATAGTAAAAAATAAGTGGAAGAAGAGTATGAGGTAGGGGAGAAATTAATACCACAAATGGTCAAACTCTCGCAGCTACAACAGTTGAGGAAGTAGTAGCTCTGGTACAGCCCCAAATTAACTTTTCAACTTTATGTAAGAACTATACCGGCCTTGGTGGTAAACCTTTCAAAGGAACATGAACCATCACTGAAGTACAATCTTGGATCTGCTCTTGTGAAAGAATTTTCAAAGGACTAAATATTGGAGATGAGAAGAAGAGATTCTTAGCTTTTTGGCAACTACAAGATGGAGCTCTAGTTTGGTGGGAATCTATTATTCAAAATGAGTCAGAAGATGTTTTCTCTTGGGAACGATTCAAAGAAGTTTCAGGGGTGCGGTATATGCCAAAAGCAGGAAAATCCTGTCTTTATCGAAATTTTATGGATTTTAAACAAGAGGAGGATATGTCGTTTGAGGAGTATGCTAACAAGTTTAACGAATTATCTCATTTCGAGCCTAGATACGCCCTTAAAAGAGAATGAAACGTTTATTTCTGGAATGAAGAAGCAATACCATGTTAGAATGGTCGGGCATGTGAAAGAACCATTTGTAGATTTAATAGACATGGAATACAGATATGAAGCTTTGGATAAGATAGATCCACCTGTAGTAAAAGAAAGCAACAACAATAACTGGAAGAAGAGGAAGTTCAATGGCAAGAAGCTATGGCAGGTAAAACCCAAAGGAAGATCTCAGGATAACCGCTTTAAAGATGTCACTTGCTATAATTGCCAACAAAAAGGCCACCTATCAACTCATTATAGAAAACCCAGAACTCAAGGAGCTCAAGGATCAGCACCAAGAAGCTGCTACAATTGTCATAAACTAGGGCTCTTGATTAAGGATTGTCCCCTAATGAAGAAAGGAGAACAAGCCAAAGTTTATGCTATCAAGGATGAGCCTTCAACCCCCAAAGATGTAAAGGGTGAAGGAGTGTTGGAAGGTAATATTTTTATCAAAGATGTTTTAGTTAGAGTATTATTTGATACAGGAGCTTCTCATAGTTTTATTTCTAAAACAACTGTAGAAGAATTAGAACTTGAACCTAAAATTGTTGACGACCCAATCTGCGTAACAAATCCTATAAGAGGTCCACTAATCTTTGTATTCACTGTGAAAAAGTTCCAATTTCCTATCCTCCCCATCACTTTCCTTTTGATCTTTTCGCCTTAGATTTTATTAGATTCGAAATTTTACTTGGTGTGGATTGGTTAACTAAAAATGAAGCTATTCTTGATTGTTTTAAAAGAACAGTTGCAGTGAAAACAAAGTTAGGGAAACTCATAGAAATACCTTGTGAATTTCCTAGTCCAAGAAGGGATAATTTTCTTTATGCTTTAGATACATCCCAGATAGGATTAGAAACGATACCCGTTGTTAAGGAATTTGCAGATGTCTTTGAGGAAGTAAAAAGTTTGCCCCACATCTAGAAATCGAATTCCGTATTGACTTAGTTCTTGGTGCGATGCCAATTAAACAACAGGATAGAAGGATGGTTCCGAAAGAAAGGGATGAGTTGAACAACCAAACCCAAGAGCTATTAAAGAAAGGATTAATAAGACCTAGTCGTTCAAGTTGGGGATCAGCAGTAGTTTTTGTAGCTAAGTCAGATGGATCTTTGAGATTGTGTAATGACTATCGAGATCTAAATAAACAAACAATCAAGAACAAGTATCCTCTACCTCAAATAGATGACTTATTTGACCAGTTACACGGAGCTTGAGTTTTTCCTAAAATGGACCTAGCTACAAGATTCCTTCAGTTAAGGATCGTAGAAGATTGCTCCATCTAACTGCATTCAAAGGTCCGAATACTTTCTATGAGTGGTTGGTTATGCCTTTTGGGCCAACTAATGCACCCGCTTATTTTGTTGACCTTATGAATAGAGTGTTTAGAGATGTGCTAAACAAATTTGTGTTAGTCTTTATCAATGATATCCCTATCTACTCAAAGGCAGAAGAAGAACACGCAAGGCATCTAGAAGCTGTGTTGGAAATATTGAGAAATAACGTGCTTAAAGCCAAATTCTCAAAGTGCCATTTTTGAGAGGAGGTAAGATTCCTTGGACATATAATATCAAGGGATGGAATTTCTGTAAATCTAGGGAAAGTTACAACTATTCAAGATTGGAAGCAGCCAAAAACTCCTAAAGGGATTCGTAGCTTCTTAGGTTTGGCAGGATATTACAAAAGATTCATTCAAGACTTCTCTAAGATTGCCTATCACCTAACGATGTTGACAGTGAAGGATGCTAAATTTATCCAAAATCCTAAATGTGAAGAAGCATTCCAAGAACTAAAGAAGAGGTTGACAACTGGCCCACTTTTAGCAATTATAAATGGAAATAGTGGATTGACCGTTTATACAGATGCTTGTGGAGGAGTTGGTGTAGTTTTAATGCAAGATGGGAAGGTGATTCCTTACGCAAGTAGACAGCTGAAGACGCATGAGAAGAATTATGCAACACATGACTTAGAATTATTCGCCGTTGTGTTTGCTCTAAAGATATGGAGACACTATTTGCTGGTTAATAATCTTTCTTAGTTTATTTCGATAAAACTTTGAATTGACCATCTTTTAGGTGAAACATTCGAACTCTTAGCGGACCATAAATCTTTGAAGTATCTTTTCAACCAGAAGGATTTGAACATGAGACAACAATGCTGGCTAGAATTTCTCACGTCATATGGTAGATATTCCATATACACCCAGAAAATCCAACGTAGTAGCTGATGCATTGAGTAGGAAGTTAGCTACTATTTCTTATTTGGTAGTAACTCCAACTCTCCTAGAAAAGGTTGCCAGCAAACAAAATGAGGATCTATTTCTCAAGGAGATCATTAGGAATATACATCAAGGATATAGTTCAAGCTTTAAAATAGATAACCTTGGAGTATTACAGTTAAATGGAAGAATTTGTGTTCCGGATGTTGGAAATCTTAAGCAAGAAGTATTAGCTGGATGCCACACAACCAAACTTAGCATTCATCCGGGGATTCATAAGATGTATAAGGACATGAAGCGTACATTTTGGTGGAAAAGTATGAAGAGGGACATATCTCTCTATGTCAGCCGTTGTGAAAATAGCCAAAGAATCAAAAGTGACAACAGAAGACGGCATGATTACATCAACCTTTGGAGATTCCAGCCTGGAAGTGGGATCAAATATCCATGGATTTCATTGATGGCTTGCCCCGAACAAGAAAAGGAAATGAAGGCATTTGGGTTATCATAGACCGATTAACCAAAAGTGCATACTTTATTCCAATTAAGCCAACAAGAACTGCAGCAAGCCTTGCAGAGATATATATGAAGAAGATTGTATGATTGCATGGATTTCCGAGCAGTATAGTAAGCGATCGTGATCCAATCTTCATTAGTCAGTTTTGGGAAGCACTACAGACAGCTTTGGGAACGAAGCTGAATATAAGCACTACATATCATCCTCAAACTAATGGATAGATGGAAAGAGTCAACCTTGTTTTGGAAGATCTTTTAAAATCATGTATTCTAGACTTTAGAGGCTCGTGGAAGAATCATTTACATTTATTAGAGTTCTCCTATAATAACAGCTATCAATGTAGTATCGGCATGGCACCGTATGAATCTTTGTATGGTCATCCATGTAAATCGCCAACATGTTGGATATAATTCGGAGATCGATTAGTGCTTGGCCCATATATGATACGAGGAGCTTCAGAGAAAATTGATATGATTAGAAAGAAGCTAAAAGAAGCCTAAAGTAGACAGGAGAGTTATGCAGAATGAAGGCGTGGAAATCTGGAATTCTCTGTTGGAGATTTAGTCTTTCTGAAAGTCTCTCCAATTAGAGGAGTGGTAAGATTTGGAAGAGCTGGAAAGTTAGCACCTCGATATATTGGATCTTTTCCCATTCTCGAACGAATTGGCCCACTAGCTTATCGAGTACAATTGCATGAAACATTATCTGATATACACAATGTTTTTCATGTATCACATTTACGGAAGCACGTATATGACCCAGAACAAATCATAAAAATGGCTGCTCAGGATGACTTGGAGATAGAACCAAACTTAGCAGTTATTAGAAGACCCATTCGAATCTTGGATAAAGATAAGAAACGATTAAGAAGGAAGGTTGTAAGGTTGGTAAAAGTTCAATGGAGCGGGGATGCTGATGATTGCACATTGGAACAGAAGATAGAATGAGAAAAGCATATCCCGAGTTTAGGATCGATGTATAGACCTTATCTTTTGTTTGAGGTTACTCACCACCTGTGGTATAATCACTTATTGTATATATTCCATCTTATTGAATATATATTTCCGTTCGAGCTATTTTCTTCTTACCTAATTTCAAGGACGAAATTCTTTTAAGTAGGAGAGAATGTAATGACCCAAAATTTAACCACTTCAAAATATAATATTTAAAGTGATTTTAAATATAAAATATAAAAGGTTTTATGATTAAAAAAATATTAGATAGGATTTGGAAATAGAAATAGATATACATAAAAATAGCAACATTTGCTTATATCGACAAAAGTGACAAAATCCTGATTTTAGAAAAGTAAGTTTAAATGGTTCAATAAATTATTTTAATTTATTTATGAGTATTTATATTTTAAATAATATTATACAAATTTATTTTTAAATTTGGTTTACAGAGATAAATAGTTTAAATAAAACGTCAAAATATGACCATAAAACAATTTTTCAAAAATCAACCTTTTGTGATTTAAAGTTATCGCAATATTGTTCCACCTTTATATACACAATTTAATAAATATGTTAACATATAAAGATAGTTAACAATTAACTAAACAAGGTTACTTTTAATAATCACACTTAGAAAATTCTAGAAAGTAATTAGCAAATGTAAACTAAAAAAGACAAAACGCATGTCATATCAAATGTAATATAAAGTAAAGGAAAGTGACATAAAGTAAAGTAATCATTCTTATTCTTTACTTAACTCTAAAGTATTTGAATTTTAAAAGCGTGATGTGATGTGGATGGTAAGTTTTGAATTAAATAAGCTTACTTAATTCTTAAGGAATGTTATTTAAGTAAAAACACAAATCCATATTTTAATCTCAAATATTTTCTATAAATATACACCCATTTTCTCACTTCCTTCCACACTTCTTCTCCTCAAAATTTTAAGCTTCTTCTCATCCTTTTTAATGGCTTCCAACCTTAACAAAGTTATGCCAAAGTATTCCTAAAAATAAAACAAAGAAAAATATCGACAAAACTTCGTTCGAACCACTTCAAAACGCCTCCTTCCCTCTCTTATTGCTCACGCCCCCTTCACCATCAAATGAAGCCGAAACCTCCATGGAACTCACGGCCCAAAGCTCCAAAGACCTCCACAAGTCAAACTAAGCTACCTAGAAGCCTTAAAACAAGCATTCGTGAGCACCCGATTGAAGTTAGGAAAGTTATAATCACTTTAAAGTTAGTTCATTTGCAACTAAGGTGAGAACTCCTAATTTATATGTATATATTTTATTGTGATGTTATGATATGTTTGTTTGGATGTTGAGTTATGATATTGATCTCCATATATTGTTTATTACATGAAAATATTGAAACAAGTCATGGATTTACATGACGTATAATCACATGGAAATCACTTTCCAAAAGAAATGAAATATGATGTGGAATCACTTATACCTCTGAAAAATGTTTAAATATGCTTTATAAATGATTCCTAAGTGTTTAAACTTGTCTCGACAAAGTTGGATATGAATCTCAAAATACGCCTAAAATTTGACGCTTCGCATAACGGTAGTTCGTGTTCTCGCGTCAAAAGTTCAAATGAACATACGAAGTGAAGTATAGTTCGGAAATCTTCGAGGTAAGTATTTTATGAATCCTTATATCTATATCTTTCATATAAAAAAGAAAATCAAGATTTCATTTTGTATATTTTGAAATAAGGCAAAATCAATTTTCAAGAAAAATCCAGTTTTTGCACTAAAATGACCAAAGTTAGAAATTGATAAAATAATCGTTTTAAAAGTATGAAATAAATTCTAAAGATCTTTTAAAATGTTTTAAAAGTGATTTAAGTTGAAAATATGGTTTTCTAAATTATATAAAAGTCTTTTTGACAAATATAGCTTTTAAAACACTTTTTGTAACACATTTGCACCACTTTTCGCAACGCTTTTCAATAACTTTTGAAATAAAGTTTGAAAATTAACAATCCTTTCCTAAATCCTTAGTAAATGTTTTTAAGTAAATAATAAAGCATTTCAAAAGAATTTGAACAATTTATCATTATTGCAAAGATGGTTAAACAAGTAGTAAAGTGATTTAAAAAGGGAAAATGAGTATGCAGAAATGACTAGTACATTTGTCCCGCCTATGAGATCTAAAAGCAGAAACAAGGTGTGTACCTAAGGTTAGGGATGGAGCAACCAATACCATGAACTTACCTGGCCTCAGTTTTCTCTTTTAGGAGAGGTGTGGAACACATCGAAAGGAAAGCCTGGATGCTCAACTTGGATTTTGTAGAAATAATCTTCTTATCCTCGCTATTTAAATCCGAAGAGGGAACTTGTCATATTCGTGTAATTTAAAATGTGATCTCACCGTTATTCCGTCTATAGCACTCATTGAATATGGAATTTGATTTTGGATAAAAGTAGGATGATTTCTATAATCCTATTTTCTAAAAAGATACTTTTAAAACATGATTTGATAAATATTCGAAAAGAGGTTTAAATGATTTCATATTCACTAAAAGAATATATATCTCTCAAAGATATTTTGGTAAAAGAAAATGAATGAATCGAAAAACAATCACCTAATTACATCATTTTTATCGATGATTGGATTTCGAAGAAACCGAGGTCAGATTTGGGTGATTCCTATCTGAAAACCACTTCGAACCAGTTTACGTGTTCGAAGGATGAAGATGTTTGAAGACGGAGATATTGAGACGAATAATAACGAGGGACTACTTGTTGATGAATTAGGGATAAACTCCCGATGCATGTTGCAGCAATGGTCTCTTTGTTATGAAAAACCTCAAAACCACAATGGCTTCTCGCCTAGTAATAGCCGAGGAAAGTACCTTCGGTTTCGTTCGGTCCCAGAACGAACTTGTATGGATGAATGTCTAACCTTGCATTCCAAATCATAATGAGTGATCTCATAAAAGTATATCAGTCGATGGCGGAGAAGACACCTTCTTTTAGCTTAACACCCTTTTCCGAGACATACGAGCTCAGAAAGTTATACGTTTGTAGAAATCAATCGTGTGAATGTGAAATGACAACGTGGCATTCAAAATGAAAGAAGATGTGCTATGTGAAAAGGTAATCGTAGCATCGAGCCTTATCAACCGAAAATGATGGAAACAGGGTTAGATGCAGCAAGGCTAAGTGGGTAATTCCTAACTAGGGTATGATTATTTCCTTCTAGATATATTTCTTCCTGCTATGACATTTAAGATGTAAATTAATGCGGATGTATGCGAAGAGAGCTCTCGAATAATGGTCGGTAATGACCGGGGGATGATATATTCGGTACTATCTAGTTACAGATATAGGTCGGTCTTGTGTTGGTAGAGGATCCTTTGTGATGTCCCTCGGGTCATCCATCTAGAGGTGTACCCATCGAAAGGTAGTCTCTTCACGTGGTCATTTGTATGGAAATCCATTCTCCAATAAGAACCTGTTGTTTGTTTGTATTGGCATGAATAGCCTCAAAACGCTATATGGGTAAACATTTCGGTTAAGATTAATAAGTTTAATTGCAAACGTTTTCAAGAATGCCATTAAAAATAATATCCCTAAATTTCACGTAATAAAGAGTTTTGGTTATCATAAGGTAAAAACTCGTTTCGTGTTTATGTGTGGCGTGGTCTTATGAGATACTATTTTGTTTTCAAAACATCATACTTTGAGTTCTCACACCAGTCCCATGACTGACCCGGAGTATATTTTTCCCTTTAAACTCTGGATACCCTATTTTTCAGGCAGCCACGTAGTCTGAATACCTTAGGAGCATTTTGGAGCATGCCGAGGAGCATTTTTTAGAAGACTTTTGGAGCTATGAAGCTGAAGTACCTTATGTTGATATGTACCCATTTTTCGCTGTGTTATGTAGTATGTATTTTCCAACATATGTACGGATAGACAGTTATAACTATCCCGCTGGATTTGTATTTAACTCTGACCATTTATGTATAATTAAATTGTTGAATGCGATGTGAGATCCTATTATTGTGTTATCTTCTATCTTTAGTTCTTTCACACCCCTAAGAATCTGCCTCTCCGGCACTTGGATTTATGGCATGTGAATACCGTAGATGTATCAGTGTCCATTCCTAAGGGTCAAGGAGACGGGTCGTCACATAGGGGATCAACCATACGATTAGTATCGTGTAGTCCTTACATCGAAGATTTTCAGAATGAAGCACTACTGTCACTATATCTATATAATATGGAATAACGGGTCTAGTGGCAAGTGGACCTCCATCATGAAGATCTCCATCGTCAAAAAACATTATCTTCAACATTTTCATCTTAGAATGCATATTGGTTCGAAGTGGTTTTCTGATAGGAATTACCCAAATCCGAACCTGGTTCCTTCGAAATAATTACCAATAAAAGATGTCAACTGTATATGTGATTATTATTCAATTAACCACTGTGTTTTATCCAACTAAAGTGCCTCCTTGGAGATATACATCTTTAAACATATTCTATTTTGGTATATACGGGATAATAAAATCTCTTTTTTCAAATCCTTTGGTTAATTAAAATCCCCTTTTAACTTTGTAAATACCAAAACATCTCATATTTAATAAAAAAGTATAATTAAAATTTTAATAAAGGTTTCACAACCCAAGTTTAAATCTTAATTCCAAAAGTTACCAAAAATGCTGTAAAAAATGTTGCGAATAGTGTTTTTAATGCTTCTTTGACTAAAATGCTAATTTCATTCCTCATATTTCCATTTTAATAACTCAAGTCCTTTTTAAAACATTTTATATTTATGGAATTTATTCATATTTTTAAATATTTAAAAATATCTATTTTTATAGATTTTACCATTTTGGTTTCCGAACTGCCAAAGCGTGACGTTTTTGAAAACTTAATTTGGGCATATCTCAAACTTTACTAAATAAAATTTTGATTTTCTTCTTTTTTTGAAAACTATATTCATTTTGGTCTAGAAAATCTTATTGCAAAGTATTTGGACTCATATTCCATTCTACGCATCCGTTTAACTTTTCAGATCATGAAATCGCGAATGCGGTAACATGACGGCTTATTTTTGACTCCAATTTCATATCTTGTAAAAACCTCTCCAAATTGAATTTTATTGTCTATAATAGATTTATAAACCATTTAAAACCATTTTATTCATGTTAAAGAGGTTTAACTATTCCATAACACTTTAATAATTCATATAGGAAAGTGATTCCTTTGTGTAAATTGGATGTGTATTTAACGCAAATTATTTCCACACTCAAACAAACATATTATCACATCTAAACGTGATAAACAACAATCATAATAAGCACAGAAATCATATCATATAATTATGGATTTTATAAAGTAAATTACTAGAGTTTCTCACATTTATACGATATGTTTAACTATATATTACTTTTTCTTCTTAAGCAACCATCAAGCATCGTTAATTAACCAACCAAACATAATATCCACTTTTAGTAGTTATACTAACTTATTTAAAACCATTTTATAATAAATTTATAATTTTTAGAATTATATTTTTAATTGAATTATCCACTTATCCTCGATACTTCCTAAAATCATCTTGGCGGCATTTCTCTCCACAAATTTCACTCTGAAGCTCCCCAGATCCTGCTCTATGCCTCGAATAGTTTCAGCCTTGACCTTCAAAGTGGTGGACCTCGGCCTTGAAGTGGGAGGAGGTGATGGTCATGGGTACTAAAAGTTGTAGGGAGTGATTTGGCTTTGGTTTGGAAGTGGATATACATTGATTTCATATGGATATAATTTATCTTTCTTTTTTCCATTATTTTTCTTCACGTATTTCCTAAGATTAAGAGGCCATTATAGACCATCAGGAAGCTTGAGAAACGAAAGTAGAAGATGAAGAAATATGTGAATGAAGGTGTGATTGGATGCTTGTATTTATAGGTAAAGGTTTGGAAAAATATCATGATATTTTCCGTTAGCTTTCACATCCCCATTTCACCTCAACATGTGCCTGCCTACACCTCCTACATCACCATTACATATGCAACCAGCCCCCTCCCAATGCCCCTCCATGTGCATAAGGTAAAGTGGTGTCTTGATTTGATTTTTGTAAGAAAATATTTAGATTTTTATTCATAAATATAATGATATTTATACCATTTACCATTAGTAATAAATAAATGTAAATGGTAGTTTTTATGTGTTCATATGTGTACATGTATGTCATATACAACACATAACATGGCATAACTTCTCTACGTTAAGCCGTTACGAACTCCGATTTCGATTTCTGGTCACATTTTCACTTATAATTTAAATTCCATACAAATGTAAACATAATTTGAAAAATAATTTTTAATCATTTTTAACTAAGTAAAATGATCATATTTGAGTTATTAAACCATATAAATCAATATTAAACAAGTGTTTACAAAAAGTATTGACAAAACTTTACGACTTTTCTTATATATTAAAATCAAGTATATATCTTCATAAACTATCATAAATGATTTATAATCACTCTATAACTACTAAATGAATTATCATCATTTTAAAACAATTATTTGAATATTTAACCGTACTTTAAATATATCAGAAAACATGTTAAGAGTGATGACATTCCTGATGATGTTATAAATACATTTGCTTTTAAAAAATTAGATAAATAATTTTTGTTCCAAATTATTGTTTAGATGAATAATAAGTAGACGTATCTAGTTCCATGCATGCTAATATTGAGAAAATCTCAATTTTCCCGGAAACTGATTCTTGTCATTTTTCTGATGAAAATCCCATATATTTATATTTGTTAATATACTTATAAAAGAAGTTTACCATCATTATTTATGGTTCAAAACATTATAATTTATGTTATAAAGTCTTGTATTTGAATATTTCAAATATAAATATAATTTTAAGTGATAAATTTATGGGTCATGACATCGTGGAAAGACTTCGGCTCCGTTTGGATTTCAGCATGAGTTGGATACTGGATGCTCAATCACGTCCACTTTTGTTGCAGATGTTGCCATACTCCAAGTGATGGATGGTCTGATCATATCCATTTGTGATTGGTGTGGATCGACATTGACCATCGATTCGATGGTACGATATTGAAGGTTTTGATCGATATTGCCCGTCGATCTAACGATACGATTAGTTGGTTGCCCATAATTTTAAACATTATTCTGATTTGTTTTTTATTAAGGCCTACTTGTGGTCGTTGCCTTAAGTCATAAAGAACACCAAGCCAGAGCTATAATGAGCTGTTGTATTCAGCTTTTAGTAGTTTGAACTCCTACCGCTAGTCTTGGGTTAGCAGAGTTAGTTCGTCGATGGATGAGTCACGTCCTTTGTAGTTTATACTTCTCTTGTCGGGTTCAGGTTAAAGTTGGTGAATGAATGGTTGAGTCACACCCATTCAATGTTTATACTCTTATCTAAGCTTTGGGGACCAAAGTCTATTGATAAGCGGTTAGACGCACCCCTTTGGTGTTTATACTCCAGCTCATATTCTAGGATCTGGAGTTATCATTAATGGTCGAACCGCGTCCATCTTTTTTGTGTTTATACTTCAATCCGTGCTGGGGGACCATTGTTAGTTGATGGACGATCGAACTACGTCCATTTTTGATACAAGCTCCCTATGTCAAACCCAGAGTTAGAGTCGGTAAGTGGATGCTCGAACCACATCCACTTGGTAAGTTTGTACTCCATTTGTCAAGGCAATGATTGGAGTTGGTGAATGAATGGTCGAGTTACGTTCATTCATGGTTGGATGGGCAATCACATCCATTCAGAATTGGATGGCCAGTCATGTCCATTTTGTAAATCTGGCTCATCCTACCGAGTCAAGGAAGAAATATAGTGCTATATGGTCAGAGCATAAGCATATGAATTTATTCTATGGGTCCCCCATCGAGGACAAGAATTGACGGACGGACGGTCATGCCACGTCCGCTTTGTACCCGATCGGGTCGCATTCAATTTTGTTGCTTACTCTCTGGTCTACACTTGGGGAACAGAGTTTATTGACAAGAGGTCGAACCATGCCTATTTTGAGTTTATACTCTAATCCATACTTGGGGACCAGAGTTATTAGATGGACGATCAAACCACGTCCAATTTAAGCTTGGGCTCTCAAACTAGCCCCTGCATCCAAGGTAGAAGTCGATGCATGAAATTTCATACTGTGTCCACTTTCATTTAGATCCTATTTTTGGTGAGCCATAGGAGTAAGATATGTGTTCTGGCAAACTTCAAGCTCGAATAGAGGAGCGAGCGGTTGGACCGCATCCACTTTGAGTCATGTCTTTGCCCCCAACTCAAAGGCAAGAGTTAAAGAACGGACATTTGAGTCACATCCACTTTACGATTTGTACTATTCCAGTCGGGTCAAGGAAGAGAGTTGAAATGATGGCTCTTAATAGTTAGCGAGCAGGTGGTCATTCCATGCCTGCTTTAAATCGGGCTCCGACCTTGATGAGTCTTGGTTAAGGCATGAGTGTTCGGCAAACTCTGGACACAAGCTATGGAGTGGATGATTAGATCATGTCTATATTAAGGCTTTCTTTGGCCTTTCGGGTCGAACATGAAGGTCGATGAGTGGACGGTCTGTTGTGTCCACTTTGTACTCGAATTTGACCTTGATAGGCTTTGAACAAGGCATAGACGTTCTGTCAGAATTGAAGCATAGAATGGGAAGCGAGTGGTTGAGTCACACCCACTTTCTGTGTTGATTTCTTACCTCCAAGTCAGGGGAATATGGTCGCTCATGAGCAATCGAATCGTGCTCATCTTAATGATACTCCAAAGGTCCAATCATCGTTTGTGGAGGTTGATTGGTGCCTACCTCTGGCTACCTACATTGTTTGCATGCAATTAAGTTTAAATCTGTCATAGTTCACAAACTAATTACATAATGATAGAAGTACATTACAAAGGACCATTTTGTTTGAAAATTTAAATAACAAAATCTATTTAATGAAGTATTTTAAAGCAGACCGAAATAAATTTTACTGATAAGTGAAGCAGCATCGTGTGCTTGCTATTCCACTTTGCTCCAGCCCTTCTCAGTTAGAAGTCGACCATCGGTAGTCCAGTTGATAATCAAAGGTCATTATTGGTAAGGGTCGGATGTTCCTTGCCCGCCATCCTATAGTCCAGTGTCGATTTTCCCTAAGCATGCAGGAATGATTCGGAGTGGGTCGTCATCTATCACGATAGCTTGGCCCAGTAATCCATTCTGGTTTGTTCCATATTGCTTGGGTTCTATGGCTTATGAGAGTACAATTTTCCTTGGTAGTAGTCCAGCAGCTACCGCTTGGTTCTCGGTGCCCCATTCAGTCACGGGGAGTAGAGAGAATGCATCATCTTCAAGTTGAGTTCCGAATTCAGAATGTTGGAGCTGCATATCTTCGCAATGGATTAGGGGCCAAACCCCAATTAGAGGGGTCAGTACATATTCCCAATTTTTGTCCTAAATTGGGTGAGATCATATGGAGTGACAAAGAAGCCCCATAAGCTACATTTTAAATTTCCAAATGTTTGGAGTTAATATACTCAAGTTATGGGCAAAAGAAGATGGAACAGTTTAACGGATCAGTGGCAACTTACTTGGAATCTGACCTTAGAAAATTTGCTATTTGCTGGAGTCAGCATATGGTTCACTTGGAGTCATAGAACTTGAAGTTTTGGGTCAGTAATGAATGATGCTTGGATTCATTTACATGTCTACATGGGGATCGGTACCAAAATCTGGGTATAGTTCGGTGACGAATGCTACTTGGAGTAAAATTAGAGTTTGCTTCGAAAAAAAATTCTTGCGTTTACCCGAGTCTGACTTCGGCCAGAATTTACAAAGTTTGCTTAGAATCAAATAGGTGATTACTTTGGATCTAAATTTTGGTCAAACATGAAGTAAGTTTTTCAATGACCATTTCGATGTTTTTTTGACGATTTTTGATGACTACCACTCATGAATCAATAATGGGAGTTTCAGGATGGGAAGTACAACTTTGATGAAGGATAGCTATACTTTGAGAGGCAGAGTAGGTGATGATGAGTCAGATTGAGGGGACTATTAGGGGCGAGTTATAAGGACCTTGTTCTCTTGGATTTATTTATACGATTCTAAACGAGTCTTATGGAGCTCTCTTAATAGTCTCTCTATATCAGCATTAGTGATCACATAGAAGGGGCCTACGTGCTAGGGACTCCCTGTTGTGCTCTATCATCTAGAAGAGTGATCTCTGCGTTTTCTCCTGCTTAGTCGTTAGGTCATGAGGAGGTACTAATGGCCTTTTCCTCCCTATGAGGCATTGTAAATAGCTTCTTTCTAGATCTTCTTCAAATCTGAGTACAAATGGAAACTCATCAGTAGAAATCTGGATCTATTCATCAATATGAGAATCCACAAGTTAATGATGAGATCCAATCAAGATGAGTATTTACTCTTAATGGGAGCACCAAAATTTTGCACCAAAATTGGTCACAAAAACCTAATAGATTTCTAGTAGAGATTATGTAAAGAATAAAAATTAAAACGGAGCTAAAAAAGTAAATCATACACAAAATTTTATAGTGGTTCTGCAGTCTAGGCCCGCATCCACTTTATTTTTTTTGATCTTGTGCTTGATTATGATTACAAGAATGCTTGAATCATTTGGGATCTGGTATTACAAGAAAAAAAAGTAATGGCCGAGCCTCGACTGTTGAAAAAAGATCCCTCTTATGGAGAATGATCGCTATATTTATAGGGGTAGATGAATTAATATCTTCTTGAAAATTTTCCGGTAGAATCATCAGAAATGGACGAGGTTACCTAAAAAATTTCATGGGCCAACTCCCAATATCGAGTGATCGGGGCCAGTCAGTCTGGATGACTACTAGGGGTCACGTGATCCCTTATGTAAGTCGGTCTTAATGTTGGCTTCATGTTACTAAAGTTTGTTGCATAATGGCCTACATATTTTTTGGAGATATCGATCATTTTCCATTGAGTTGAACTACTGGACTGATACGATATGATCCCCTTCCTAGAGAAGTAATATGATCTGATCCCATGCCTAGGGAAGTAATATGATGTGATCCTCTTTCTAGGGAAGTAATACAATCTGATCACTTAGGGGAAGGGATAGGTAATGAACCACTGCCTTAAGGAGGAACAAATCCATACCTAGAATATTTCTTAACGACCCGTAATTTTCGATAACTAAAAATATTAAATTTAATAAGATTTTAGAATTAAATATTGGAAGAAATTAAAAATTTGTGATTTATTAATAAGAAAAACAATTAGAATATGATTTAATAATGTTTTCTTAATGTTTTTGACAATTATTTTAATGCAATTTCAACAATTGTAATAACTGTAAAGTTAATTCAATTGTAATTGTTAGTACAAATTACTGAAATTGAAATATTTTAATTAAAATGGTCAAAGATGATAACTGTAGAATAGAATATAATAAAATTTAAACTAATTTTAATTACATTCTTGAGGTATTGGATGGTCAAATAAAAAAGTGTAAATCAAAATAAATGAATTTATTGGAATTTAAATTATCATTAATTAGAATTTTATTACAATTACAATTGAACTCTGAATTTAGTGTAATATTTAAATAGTCGATTTGACATGGAAATTTATTTTAAAATATTAAAAATTTATATTTAACCTAGAATGATGGAAATAGTTAACTATTAAATTTGAATTGAAAGGCGATTAAATCCATTTAATAATAACTTATTTAATTAACGTGAAAAATAGTCATTTTGGCCACTGTCTTGGATTTCGGCGAAACCAGTTTCATCGGATCCATCACAGTGAATTATTGTAGAATTTCATATTTCATAGCGATCAAATTTGTTGTTTGATCGTGCAGGCTCGAAACGTGCAGAAATCCATTTAATGAATTCAATTTAAAATAAGCTAATTTTAAACGCTAACGTTTGTATACAGTGGAATTGGGACTTGAAACAAGTTCCATTGAGGTTAAAAATATCGAAAACATCTATTTTGATATATGTGATGACCTACTTTCATTTCGGAAACGGAACGGGCTTTTCAAGTCATTATTGTCGTTTCGAACCAATTCGATATATTCATTCATTATTATCGGGCCTTGTCTATATAAATAGTTTTTCGTAACCCTAGCAACCTTTTATTTCTTATTCATGTATGTACAATTTTATCTGTCCGTTCCTGTCTCCTATGGCAGAAACCTATTTTCAATTCCAAAAACCCTAAATTCAATTTCAAAAATCAATTTCTAAATTTCTATCTCTCCAAACTATATCGAATTATATATCGTTGGAAAGCTCTTGACGAGCACAATCTACTACATGAATTCATTTTTAGATTTAATCCACTGTTTGACCAGAAATCGACGATCTTTCTCAGCCATCCATTTCTAGAGTTTCTGCTACAACGGCGGATCTTAGACTATAGGACGATCGGAAGGTGCAAGCTTGTGGAGCTCGACGAATGGAGAATCCATGGCATTCGTTTATGTTATGGATGCATCGAGATCTCTAGAAATTGGCTTAAAGATAAATTACGACATGATGTTTTTGGAGGTGGTGGAGGGCCACGTGCGTCCTAGGGAGCTCGGCTGGTAATGGACTACGTGGAGGTGTAGTTGGATCGTGGATCAGTCGAGGCTAATGGCGTGCATTCGATGGTCAACGTGATGGCTTCTAGGTTCTTCATGCGATAATTGGAGGTGAGGGTTTTCCTGAGATGGTGACGTTCTTTTTATTTTATCTTATTTGTTAATTAATTATTAAATTAATGAATCTAAAATGTTCTAATTATCATAACTTCTTCATACGAGCTTGGATTCACGTGCGGTTTTCTCTGTTGTGATCGTATCGAAACTTTGGGCGCTATGGAACTGGTTGGTTGGATTCTGAGACTGTTCAAATTTGGATCTTTATTTGGATTTTAATTCGATTGAAAATCGAAGGTGAGTGTTTTAACCCACTTACAGCTACTAAATTATTTTAAGTTAGTTAAATTAAATCTATAATGTGATTAGAAATTGATTGGTTGATGTTTGGTATATTTAAATTATCATTCCAGTTAAGTTGGAATTTACATTGAATTTAATTGCATTTAATTTAATATTGAATTTAAATAGTTAATTGAATACCTGACAATGATAACCAGTTAATTGTTGTGATTTATTGGTTGAATTGAATGATGATTGTGATGGATGTTTAATTGTTGATATTGGATGACTGGATGTTATGTTTTTTATATATTGTTATCACACTGCAAGTTCCCTTAGTTATCAATAGGAAAATCACTGTGGGTTGAAATGATACATACTCGAATGGTCTTATAGATTAGGGAAAAATCGTATGGGTTGAAATAATAAACTCGAGCGATTTTATGGATATTGAATTTTGACTCGAGATTTCGGATTGAAATGATATATACCCGTAAATTTAAATTATTGTGGGTTGAAATGATAGATATCTGTATCACTTGACCATCGGGTAGAAAATTATATACGGACAGCGAATTAGTTAAATTGAATGATTTTAAATCCTTAATTTTTAAATCCTGTTAAATGATATTATGAAATAAATTTGATGTATATAAACTGAATTATTTTCAAAATCCAAGCTTTAAAATGTTGAAATTGAAATTGGTTTAAATGAAATATTTAAAGAATTTAAATTGAAATTTTATAGTTGAATTTTGAGATACAAATGAAATTTATAAAATTGAGTTATGGTAACCATTGGAATATTTAAACTTAGAAATCTATTGAATTTAAAGTGGTTTAAATTTGTAGTTTAAACATAGATTTGAAATCGATATAAATTGAAATGGTTTTAAGAGAATTTGAATTGAAAGATTAAAATCGAGTTTTGTTGATTTGAAATCTAGATATTGTACCGATTTGTTGAAATGAAAGAAATAGTTTGATTTGACACAATTTCAAAATAAATTATTTAATATAAACTGTTTAAAAACCTATTTTGAAGTTCAAAACTGTTTACTACATAAATCATTTCCAATAATCAAACCTTTTACATAAAAATTATTTAACTGTTTCAAAATCATTAAACTATTAAACTAATTTAACTATTAAAAACTAATTTAACTATTAAAGCTATTTTAAATCTATTTTAAACTATTAAAATTATTTTTTAAATCTATTTTACTCTACTAAAACTATTTTAAAACTATTAAACCTATTTTAAAGCTATTTTAAACTATTGAAACTATTTTTAACTATTTTTAACTATTAAAACTATTTTAAAATATTTTTTAAACTATCTAAACTATTTATGACTATTCAAACTATTATAAAAAAATTCAAACGGTGCAAGGTTGAATTGTTTATATTTAAATCCTTGATTTAAAAGAGAATATGATTAAATGATGTTACAACCTACGTTGAAATTTATTAGATTTTCTAGTGAAATGACATATTTTGAGTAAATGTGAAGATTTTGTAATGGGGATTTAACTTATTTTCGTATATGATTTAGAAAGTGAGTATGATTTTGGAAAGTGATATGGTTTGAATTGAATATGATATTTTGACATCAATTATGAATCGGTTTTGAAAATATAAAAGAACCATCCGGTGTGAAATAAGCGTTTGGTTGTTAAAGAGACTGGGATTGGATATTATCATAATCTCTGCCAATACTGAAACCACTTTAACAATTGTGCATGTGGTGGAGAATCCAGAATGAAGTAGGATGGTTTAATAAACGTTACTGTATGAGGTATGAGCGCAGCCTTGAACCCCTTGGGTCAGCTTGATATGACTAAAACAGGAGGCACGCCGGGCCAAGTGAGGTTGCACCTCCGATCGAACATGCTTCTTCGATACCATATTTATTACTTTTTGATAGATTTGGTCGCCCCCTCGATTTGATTATAGGAATGTGTTTCGAGGTGGATGGTAGTAGGTGCTATGCGTTACTACCAGTTCGGATCCGCAAAACTATAGTATCCTACATTGGGCATTGCCTCGCGTGCCTTATCATATGCCTTATCATTCCCACTATGAGTTTGGTATGTACCATACCTATGGAGGTCTCACTTAGTAAACCACCATTTTGTTAGAGCTTACAATATCTGTATAGACTATGAGAATATATAAAAATGTTTTAAGGGGAATACGGGTAACACCTTAATGCTATTTTAATACTTCACTTTACTAATAGACATATTATAATAGCGTATATTACTATATAGTAAACAGTTTAATGGATCCTTAGGAGATGATATCCCGAACATCTCTTAAATTATTGCACACACATTAAACACTAGATATGAGATGTAAAACCCCATAAATATCTCTGAAGCCGTTACACTCATATTTACTTATTTTGATTTAATTTACATAAGATCTTTTAGTTCTGACTCGAGTGTTTTGTCTTTTCATTATGCTCGGCTCAGCCTGAGCATTTCCCTGCATTATTTATGTATTTCTACTGTATGTGTAACTCTGTTTTGTATTATAAAAAGGTAATCAAATGTTGTTTGTAAAACAGCTTCATGAACTGTTTATTTGGTTATCATATTTTGTGATTCCTCTGTGAGATTCTGTTTTTGTTTTTCATTCTTTCTCTTCTTTTCTTATTTACCCCTTAATAATTCTCCTTTTTGAATGGTTTGAGTTTGATATGTGTGATTTATTATCGATTTAAACTGTTCAAAAAGGTGGGTCATTACATTTGGTACCAGAGCCAGGTTTAGCGATAACCTTAGCTTTATAGGATCTGACTCATTAGAGATAGGGTAGTAATACCCTAGAATGAGTTGTTTGAGCAACACACACACACACAGAGATATATATGAGAGAAAGCATACTTGTTAGTGTTATAAAAATATTTTTATATCATGTTAATTTGTTTTGTTTAGTATTTATAAATTCTGGTCGGTACATAGGATGCTATGGCATTGATAGGAATTTCTTAACACTTAATAGGGCAGACATACACAACATTGTTTTTGAAATATAGGTAAATGAAATAATTTTACCTAGTAATATATTTTGTATGACAAAATAATTTTTATAAATGGATATATTTGTATGTAATATGTTTGATTGTTAGGAAGTGAATTTTTATAAATATTGGTTGCAAAATAGGAATTACAAATAAAGTAAATATAAATTGGAAATTTGAGAACTTAATTCTGGATTTTTGAAATTAGTTTTAAAAAGATTTTGGAATATAGTATTAGTACTGTTTGGAAGTATTTTCAAATATAAATGTTTTCAAAGTGATTTGAAAAAAACTATTTTAAAAGAATTTTTAAAGGAAATAAGTTCTATACTCCCCTCTTTTGTCGCTGAAAAATAATTTCGGTGATGAGTGCATGCATCATCGATGTTCATTTTCGAGTTTCAAAGTGGGAAGACCGGTGTAGTAGTTTTACTTTGCATTTATTTTGATAAACAAATCCTAATTTTAAATTTCTAAATATGATTTGATATACATAAAGGATATGAGTATGTATATTATTTCAAAGTGATTTAAATGAATCCGAAATTGAAACCTTAAGTTCCGATTAAATTAATGTTTTTCAGTTGTAGAAATAAAGTGGAATTTTAATAGTTGGGAACTTCTAAAATGAAAAATAAGAAATTAGAAGCTAGGTGATTAATGAAATATACAAGGAATTAGAAATTTGTAACTCGTAAATCAAAAGATATGAAAATTTAGAAGATATAATTATTAAACATTTTGTTAACTAAAATGAATAAGGTAAACTTGTGTAACATTCAATTACATTCTTAAAACATCTATATATATATAACTTACTAGAAATGTTTAAAAGTTGTAATGTTAAATAGGAATTTGTAATAGAATATTATACAAGTAAGACTTAAGCAATGAATGTGTTCAAATGGAATTATTTCTATAAATAAGAGTTTTGATGTTATAAGAAACGTTATAAACATAAGTTAATGTTTAATACTTGTAATTAAATTAAATAGTAAAAATGAAAAATAATGTTTAAGTAAATGATATAAACTCAAGAAAATGACTGAAATGATTCATTGAAGAATATTAATATTAAAATGGATATCATGGATTATAAGTAAATAATAAGTGTTAAATAAACTAAAATGAAATGTAACTAATACTTTAACATGTATTCAATGACGATTTAAAATATAGAATGAGTAATAAATCTAGTAAGTAATGAAGATAAATTAATTAATAAAACAATCATCATATGAATGAAAATAAATGAACAGGAAATGATGTGAAAGGAAATTTATAAGAATAAACTTAAATAATATTTGAAATTCTTGGTTATTTTGGCTTATGGGATGTTTGGAAAGTGATACTTCGAATTGTTTAAGGATGTATAGATAATATATTAAGTAATTATTCGAGACTATTGAGCGTAAGATACACTTGATAGTTATTTATCACCCTTATACAATGAAAGGTTTCTAAACTAGACAAACCATTAGTTTTGGTTGTTATGGATGTGTGATAGATTCGTTTGTTGCATATGATGGTCGTGTCGTTTTGTTTGCATATGTTTTGTGATTGAGTTTTTTTGTTACTAATTGAAAATAACTAAATATCTCTCTCTTTTACATAATTCACACTCTTTGGATTATATAAGTGAAATGCAGGTTATGGAAGCAATAGCCACTTGTAACAAACGGGATTTTCGACCCTCGAAAATTGATATTAATACATCCACTATATAAAGTGCCGAGCAGTCGAATGCCGAAAATACCAGTTCATTAAGGGTGAAGAAGAAGGAGATAGAAGAAAAATTGAAACAAGAACACAAAATCTCACAATTGCAGTGGAACAAAATACAATATATAGTAATAAATTTTATACAAAAGAATCCGTAACATTTTGTATACTTGCAATCATCAGAGTACATCAATTAATACATGAAACTGAACAGTTATATAACTTGTCCTTAAACAGCGGAATATAAATGAAGCACGAAAATACGTTTGAAAACTCCTCCAGCTAGCCTCCTGAGTTCCATAACATTTTATCCTGAATCTGTAATACCCGGTCTAACCCGAGCATTATAATAAAATAACACCCGAATCAGTCTAAAAAACCAGCATGAGAAAACACACTCAATTTGAATTATTAAAGTTATCAAAATCCTTTGAAAATTAAAGGTATCTCGTAAGATCACGCCACAAATAAACACGATGGGTTTTTATCTTACGATTATCAAAACATTTCACATCAAAATCATTTGATATTATAATAGTGTCTAAGTACAAATACTTATTCAAATAGCTGAAATGCTTGCATCTCATGTTTCAGCATAGTTGGGAAATGGGAACAATAAAAATCATACGGCGCTTATTGGAGAATGGATTCCAACTGAATGACTAGGCACTGTGGTACCACCTGTCACAATACATGTCTACAAATACTATACTGAGATCGAACCTATCGATCCCTGCCAACACAAGACTGGACTATCCCTGACCTGTATAGACCGAATATGCTATCACCTTGGGTGTTTCCACCCTTTTCGAACTCCCTTCACACTTAGTTATAATATCCGAGGTTATCTAGAAAGGTTATAGACATACCGTACTTGGGTACTACCCACTTAGCCATGCTGCATCTCCCCTGCTTTTCAGTCTTTCCCGTTTGATGAGGCTAGAGGCTACGATTACCTTTTTAGAAATATTTATTTAGAATGCTCATAGTCCTCCAATGACAATGTACTGATAGCATTCATCCATACAAGTCTGTTCCCGTTCCAAACGAAACCGAAAGCACTATTCCTACTTCATCCATTTTGGGATCACCCTCAGGATTAGTAGCGAATAGCCCTTGCACTTCACTGTTCCATCTTCGACTCCATGCTCTTGTCTTCATTACGAAAACATACTCGTTAGATCGAAGTGGTTTTCGAATCACAAATAAGATCCCGATCTCTTCAAAACAACATTCGCTATTTCCGATAAACTCAACCTCGGTACTCAAGGAAATGAGTAGACAAAAATAAGATCGGAGATCGCCTCCAAACCATTAGTGGATGGATTTCCTTAAAACAGCCTAAAAGAACGAATGAGTTCATACATATAGTATAACACCTCGAACGGTTACTGTACCATATAATCCCGTACTTCTTCTAGATATTTCCAAAGTTTTATTTAGGTCCATATTTGATAGTTGGTTATTTAACTACCAAATAAACAATCAATTCAACCAAATACTTCAATTTTACCGAAAACACCAAGTCTTTATTCAAATTAAATTTTAAATAAATTAAATCTCTTTATCCAAAGTTTGTACTTATCTTATCGAATTCAGTATATTCACAAATTACCCTTTTCAAAAATATTTGAAAAAAAAACCTTTTTAAAAATAATGTGGAAAGTACCACTGCGGTATCAAACCAAGGATCACAACTCAATGGTTATGTCACTATCCCAGAGAAATCCAAGACTTAGATGCAGACACTCACTGCCTCCGATTTACGTCACATGAATATACCATTACTTCCCGAAAACTTATTAAATAATTATCTCAAAATAATGCTTCTAAACTTCCAAAATAAGTTTTCAAGTTTAATCCATATAAATATACTTAAATAAAAAGTTATAATACAAAGCCATATTAATATTTAATAATTTATCCTTTTGAAAACAAAAATGCGAACCAATGCTTAAATAATAATAAATCTATTATAAAGTAAGTAATTAATAATAAAATATGCTTTAACAATCGAAAATAATTAAAAAACTAATTTCACAGAATATTTTAACACTTCTAAAATAACCTGGTTAATAATTAAAAATCCTTTAAATATTTTTATCCCCAAAATCTCTGTTCACCATAATCCGAAATAACTACATTACAATTTCAAAACCATTTACCATCTAATAGATTTACCCAAAACCCTATATAAACATTTTTACTTCAAAATTCCTATCTACAATTCTTTGCCAAATTAAACCATATTTTATTGGTATTTAAAACACCAAAAATCAAGGTTAACTGCCACAACATCCAATCAATTTAAATCACACAATAACCTATCACAAATTATTCAGAAAAAACATATATCACTAAATATGCAATTAAATTCAATATTTTTGACGAATCCAGTTGGATCCCTCCAACCTATGTCGCTGCATCCATAGATGTTAGCACGATATAAAAATACCAATTCCACTTCGAGGTGGAATATAACAATATATATGGTCATCCGCTATTGCATGGGGAGCATAGGGTCTCATGTGCTATAATGTGCGGAAATATCACTCCAATCACTAATATATATACTACTATATGTACATGACATTCAACAGATAATTATATAAATTCATCCAAGCACCCAATAGTTTATTATAACTTATTTAAAAGTTTAAAGGTTGGCAATTTTGATTGAGTGAGAATTTCTCACCTTTATTTTTGTTTGCAATCCCCTTCAATCTCGACTTGTTTAATGATTTTTGGATCTCAAATAGATAATTTATGAATTTTATAAATATCAATTTTAATTTAAAATAAAATTGACAACAACACTAAGCGAGTAATTTGAAGTTTGAAAATCTCACCCAAATCCTGCCTAGCCTTGCTTAACCTATTTCTAATCACTCTCCCCGAAACTTCGCCACTGGCCTTCCTAGTGAACCACGACCTTCCCCAATCCTCCCAGCCTCGCACCTGCTCACTGCGACAACCATGGCCACCACTCCATGGGATCGAGAGTCGTCTTCACTAACCCACTCCTCATCACAAGGCATCATGATCGTCACCATAGTTCGACGTCAGAACCATTAAATCAAATCGTGACATATCCCTTTCCCTTTCGTACACGAATAGCCGCGGCCATATCAATGCCGTGCCTCGTTTCCAACATCGCGCGCCCAACCCCCTCACCACGACCGAACCTCCCTCCTGATTTTCCCCAAATCTCGACCAACATCCATCACCGCATGCAACCCTTCTATGTCACTATTTCGCGCACAAAACGAGAAATCCCTAGCTTCGATGATGCATCGCCATGAGCCAGAGATCATGAGCGATGTTCGATCGTCGTTGCCCTTTTTTTATCGTTTCCTCTGATTCGAATTGAATTTATCGAACTCGATTTCGTTTTCGAGTGAAAGAAAGAGGAGAATGCGGTTTCACAGAGAAGGGTATGCAATTTTTATATGTTGATCGATTTGATTTCTTGATTTTTTTTTGAAGTTGAACTGAAAGGAAAGAAAGAAGATAGACATGATTTGATTTTCCCTTTGTGTGAGAAAATGGGCAGCTGGATTTTGCTTTAATTTGACTATGATTTGATTTTATAAAAATATAATTTAATTTCGAAATATCTCGTTTTTGAACCTTAAAATTTTCACCTCCTATCGAGGCATGCAGCCAGACGTTCATAATATTATACCCCTATTCTAAACGCAATGGAAAAGGTCTCGGGTGCTAATTCGATCGTATGGTGGAGATAGCTTTTTGGACCCCATTATTATATTAAATCTCGATATTAATTTTCAACGCGTTTATAAACCGTGTGGCCAAATAATAACTCCAAACGCTACAAAACTTTGGACCCGGTAATAATACACTATTTCGAATCCAATGGAACTAGTTATGTTGAATTCCGAGACTGTGCCTCGAAAGGCTATTTTTAAATGTCAGTTTAAATAAACTATTTTTAAAATTGAATAGATCACTTTTAAATTCAATTCCAAAACTCTTATTATCTCAATTATTATCAATATAAATTTTACAGGCCTTTAAATTATTTTTAACATGCTTAAAACTCAAGATACAATAATTTAACCAATATTCAGTTAAAAAATTCAACAATTAAAATATTCAACAAAACACTATATTTTAATTCTGAATTTTTTATAAATAAAAACCCAAAATTTCCATATTCAAAATCAATCTATAACTCAAATTCAATATTTAGAACTATTTAAATATTAAAAATCGAACAACGAAAAATCCGGTTCATTACATTCCTTCCCCTAAAAAGAATTTCGTCCTCGAAATTGCTAAGGAAGAAAGAATGCCATAAACCAATTAACTTATTAAAACCTACTTAGTGAAAATTGGATATTCACTTTTCTAATCTTTTGTTTCTCCCAAAACAATTAGTTTTCAATTTTAATTCCAAAATTCTTTATTTTTAAATCCAATTTGAAATCAATTTATTGTTAACAAAATTTTCCAAAATTTTCCAAATTTGTTTAACACCCTAAATTTTTGATTTTTTTAGTGGAGTCCACTTTGTATGAAGGACCTTTTGCAATATGACAAGAGAGATAAATATATATACATCGACCCACACGGTCGGAAAATAATATATATATATATATATATATATATATATATATGTATATATCAATACTTATTATCTTTGCGATATTTAATCTGAAAACGTATCTTATTTTAGCTTTTTTAAGCAAGCAAGTTTTACTTCATAAGCAATTACACAACCCGAATCTAGCCTGACAGCCTTCGGGTACTTGTACTTACTCAATTTAAACACATAAGTTCCAAAATATGAAATTCATTAGCATTTCACCTTTTTAAATGGTTAAAACATCTAAACTTCATAAGCAATACATGCTAAACATTTATTTCTAAGCAATTATAAGGTTCTGGTGCTAATTTAATTACTTTCAATCAATCCGCATTCAACTCGATGTATTCACAACTCAATTTCATTGCATTCAGTTCACATTTATACTAACAAATTTATATCAATTCCAAGTAGATTTAAAATCAATTTATTCACTCTCAATTCATTCATAGAATTTTAATTTATTTTCACTTACGTCAAATGACAAATTTTACTATGCAAATTCGACGATATTTGCTTAATAAAATACCACTTTAGTTATAGCTACTTTAATTTGATTCCAACTCATTTTTTTTAATTCCATTTCATTTCAACTCCTTTACAATCAATTTAGTTGCGCTATACTCTAATCCATTTTATTTAGCCTCGAAATCATTCCATGTTATTATATTAAATAACCATTTCAAAATTTAATTTAAGCCAAGCTCCCCATTAAAATATTAACTCAAGCTAATTTATCTCTTTCTAACTATTACACTATATGACTTAATTTTAGTTTCTTTTGTAACAAATTCTATTCTTATTTGGATTAATTTTCACTCAATCAATCCCCCTTTAAATTTTAATTCTATACTCAATTCATTCCCGAATTTATTTAAGTGATATTCAAAGCAATATTCAATTTATTCGTACTCAAATTGAGTTTATTTATAATCTAAGCCATTTCTTTTTCAATACAATTCCATTTTATTCGACACATTTCCAAACGTATTTAATTCACTTACAATATAAGTCGAATTTTTTATTTGTTACTCAAGTTCCACTTCAAAAATCCATTTTTAATCCACAATCATACTTTATTCAACCCAGTTAATATCCATTCCATATCCAATAAACTAATTAATTAACTAATTAGTTCATTTCCACTTTATAGCTCAATACTCGATTTTTATTTCACTTTGTTTAACTTGCTTGAGTTCAATTTTATTTACAATTCAAGTTTGGGTTTTTATTTCATTACCAAAATATCAAACAATTTTTATTTTTGGTTTTCTATTTCTCTTTTAACTTTTTATAAGTCATACAACTCATTTTCAATTTTCCATCATTTATGCTCGAGTACATTCACATTTGATTTTTTTTTTTAATTCGAGATTAGACACTTATTTTATAGCCCAAGTATATTTTTATTTCACACATTTCAGTTTTTGTAAGCTATTGAAATTTATTTATTCCAATTTAATTTTTATTTTCCATTCAATCCAAATTCAACTCAGTTTTCATTCAACTTAGCTTAAGTCAAAATTTCAATTCAATTTTATTTCTCAATTCAATTAAATTTTATTTTTCAATTCAATTTATTCATATCCCAATTTAATTCATTTAACAAGTTTACTAATTTATTCCGTTCAAAGCACAATCAATTACATTTCTAAAATTTTATTTATTCAACTTAACTTAGGTTGAATTCTATTTAATTCTATATCTCAAATCCTGATCGCATGATTTCAAATCCAATTTTATTTAACTTAGCTCAAGTTAAATTTTATTCTTCTTAACTTACTCAAGTTTAAATTTTATTTCCAAAATTCAATTCACTTATTTTTCTTTTTTTATTTACAATCATTCTTAATTTATAAGTTTAAAACTTATTTTTCGATGATTTCTATATCATTTAATAAAGATTCTAGAATTTTTAAACACTCGGTAAATATTTCAAATCAATTTTGAAATCACAATATCCCAAAATCACACTTTTTATAATTTTAAGCCATCTCCGATTTTTATTCTCTTTGGAATTTCCAAAACAAAACTTGTCCTTCCCAAAATCTCCATATCAAACCACATTGGTAGCAATCTGTCACTTAGAAACTCGAAAATGAATATTAACGATGCTGCAGTCATCACCAGGATTATTTTCCAACGATCGAAGTGAGTTCAGTGCTATTTTCACTTTTAGAAATCCGTTAAAATCATTTTTCTATTCAAGAGTACTTCCAAAATAATATTACTATTATTTATTTCCAAATCCTTTGGAAAACATTTCTAAAATCTCTATGATTTAAACTCCTAAACCCCAGTTTGAATCCACTTTCAATTTTATCTCACTTGTATAATTCATACCTATACAATCTTCCTTTGGTTATATATGACCATTTAAATTTTATAATCTTATTTTGATTATATAATAATACCAAACACAATACTGTAGTAATTTTCAAAAAATTATTCCTTTTATATTAAAATATAATTTGGGCAAAATTATTTTATTTACCCGCTTTTAAAATAATACATTGTCGGTTTATCATTTTCAAGTGTTTAGAAATTCCTATCGATTTAATGGCGTCCCACCATTCGATCAGAATTTATATACCACTCAACAGATAAATCGACACAATATAAAACCATCTTATATTCACTAACAAATGTGCGCTCATATTTATTATTATGCTCAACTCATTCTAGAGTACTTCTGACTCTATCTCTAATAAGTAATTCCCACCAGAGCTAAGGTTCTCGCTTAACCTTCACCTCTGATACCACATGTAACAAACAGAATTTTCGACCCTTGAAAATTGACATTAATACATCCACTGTATAAAGTGCCAAGTAGTCGAATGCCAAAAATACCAGTTCATTAGGGGTGAAGAAGAAGGAGATATAAGAAAAATAGAAACAACAACATGGAATCTCACAATCGCAGTGAAACAAAATATAATATATAATAACAAATTTTATACAAAAGAATCCGTAACAGTATGTATACTTACAATCATCAGAGTACATCAATCAAAACATCAAACTGGACAGTTATATAACTTGCCCTTACACAGCAGAATATAAGTCAAGCACGGAAATACGTTTAAAAACTCCTCCAACTAGCCTCCTGATTTCCATAGCATTTTATCCTTAATTTGTAATACTCAGTCCGAACTGAGCATTATAATAAATAACACCCGAGTTAGTCTGGAAAACCAGCGTGAGAAAACACACTGTATTTTAATTATTAAAGTTATCAAAATCCTTTAAAAATCAAAGGTATCTCGTAAGACCACGCCACAAATGAACAGTGCGGGTTTTTACGTTACGATAACCAAAACATTTCATATCAAAATCGTTTGTATAATAGTGTCTAGTACAAATACTTATAAATAGCCGAAATGCTTGCGTCTCACATTTCAGCATAGTTGGGCACAATCAAAACCTTAAAGCGCTTATTGGAGAATGGATTCCAATTGAATGACCAGGCATTGGGGTACCACCTGTCACAGTACATGTCTAGAAACACTGTACCGAGATCGAACCTATCGATCCCTGCCAATATAAGACCGGACTATACCCAACCTTGATAGAACGAATATGCCATCACCCCATGTGTTCCCATCCGTTTTGAGCTCCTTTCACACGTAGTGATAATATCTAATGTTATCTAGAAAGGTGATAGACATACCCAACTTGTGTGCTACCCACTAAGCCTTGTTGCATCTCCCATGCTTTTCAGTCATTCCCGGTTGATGAGGCTAGAAGCTACGATTACCTATTTAGAAATATTCACTTAGAATGCTCATTGTCCTCCAATGCCAATGAACAGATAACATTCATCCATATAAGTCCATTCTCGCTCCGAACAAAACCAAAAGCATTATTCCTACTACATCCATTTTGGAATCGCCCTTAGGATTAGTAGTGATTAATCCTTGCACTTTACTGCTCCATCTTCGACTCCATGCTTTTGCCTTTAATACAAAAATGTACTCGTTGGATTGAAGTGGTTTTCGGATCACAAATGCGATCCTGGTCTCTTCGAAACAACATTCGCTATTTTCGGTAAACTCAACCTTGTTTCTTTAGGAAATAAGAAAACGAAGATAAGATCGGAGATCACCTCCTAATCATTAGTGGACGGGTTTCCATAAAAAGGTCCTAGAAGAACGAACGAGTTTATACATATAGTATAGCACCTCGAATGGTAACTGTACCATATAATCCCCGTACTTCTTCTAGGTATTTCCAAAGTTATATTTAGGCCATATTTGATAGTTGGTTATTTAACTATCGAATAAACAATCAATTCAACCGAATACTTCAATTTTATAGAAAAACACCAAGTCTTTGTTTAAGTTAAATTTTAAATAAATAAAATCTCTTTATCCAAAGTTTGTACTTATCTTATCGAATTCAGTATATTCACAAATTACCCTTTTCAAAAATATTTGAAAAAAAAACCTTTTAAAAATAATATGGAAAGTACGACCGCGGTATCAAACCATGAATCATAGTTTAATGGTTACATCTCTATTCCATTGAAATCCAAGACTTAGTTGTAGGCGCTCACCGCCTCTGATTTACGCCTCACGAATATACCATTACCTCCCGAAAAATTATTAAATAATTATCTCAAAATAATGCTTATAAACTTCTAAAATAAGTTTTCAGGTTTAATTCGTATAAATATACTTAAATAAAAAGTTATAATACAAAGCCATACTAATATTTAATAATTTATTCTTTTAAAAACAAAAATGCTGACCAATGCTTAACTAATAATAAATCTATTATAAAGTAAGTAATTAATAATAAAATATGCTTTAACAATCTAAAATAATTAAACAACTGATTTCCAGAATATTTTAACACTTTTAAAATCACCTGATTAATAATTAAAAATCCTTTATATATTTTTATCGCCAAAATCTCTATTCACCATAATCCAAAATAACTACATTACAATTTCAAGACCATTTACCTTCCAAAAGATTTACCCAAAACAATATATAGACATTCTTACGTCAAAATTCCAATTTGCAATTCTTTACCAATTTAAACCATATTTTATTGGTATTTAAAAACACCAAAAATCCAGGTTAACTACCATAACATCCAGTCAATTTAAATCACACAATAACCTGTAATAGATTATTCAACAAAAACATATATCACTATATATACAATTAAATTCAAAATTATTGAGGAATCCAGTTGAATCCCTCCAATATGTTTCCCTGCATCCACGGATGTTAGCATAATTCGAGGTGGAATATCGTGGTATATAGCGTCATCAGCTATTACGCGGGACGCATAGAGTCTCGTCCGCTATAATGTGCGGGAATATCACTCCAATCACTAATATATACCAATATATATATAACATTCAACAGATAATAATTATATAAATTCAACCAAGCATCCAATAGTTTATTATAACTTATTTAAAAATTTAAAGTTTGGCAATTCCGATTGAGTGAGAATTTCTCACCTTTATTTTTGTTTGCAGTCCCCTTCAATCTCGACTTGTTAAGTGATTTTTGGACCTCGAATAGATAATTTATGAATTTTATAAATATCATTTTTAATTTAAATAATTGACAACAACATTAAGCGAGTAATTTAAAGTTTGAAAATCTTACCCAAATCCTGCCTAGCCTTGCTTAACCTATTTCTAATCACTCTCCTCGAAACTTCGCCACTGGCCTTCCCAGTGAACCGCAACCTTCTCCAATCCACCTACCCTCGTACCTGCTTACTATGATAACTGCGGCCTCCACTCCATGGGATCAAGAGTTGTCTTCACTAACCCACTCCTCATCACAAGGCATCATGATCGTCACCCTATTTCAACGTCTGAACCAATAAATCAAATCGCGACATGCTCCCTTCCATTTCGTACGCGAACATCCGCAGCTATCTCAACGTCGCGCCACACACCAACATCATGCACCCAACCCTCTCACCACGACCGAACCTCCCACTGATTTTCCCCAAATCTCGACCAACATCCATCACCGCCTGCAACCGTTCTACGACACCATGTCGCGCACAGAACGAGAAATCCCTAGCTTCGATGATGCGTCGCCATGAGCCAAAGAACTCGAGCGTGATGTTCGATCGCCTTTGGCTTTTTTATATCGTCCTCTGGTTTGAATTGAATTTATCGAACTCGATTTTGTTTTCGAGTGAAAGGAAGAGGAGAATTGGTTTCACAGAGAAGCGTACACGATTTTTATATGTTGATCGATATGATGTCTTGATTTTTTTTGAAATGAACTAAAAGGAAAGAAAGAAGATAAATGCGATTTGATTTGGCCTTTGCATGAGAAAAAGGGAGGCTTGATTTTGATTTAATTTGACTATGATTTGATTTTATAAATGTTAGCACCAAAATTGGTCACTAACACCCTTAGAAAGGTTGCTTAGAGAGATTAACGAAGAAATTAAATTAAAACAAAGAAGAGAATGTAAATTCAAGTGCAGAAAGTAAGGACACCAAATTTATAGTGGTTCGGCGTAGTAGCCTACGTCCACTTTGAAGTTGATCTTTATTCTTTTCTTTGATGTTTGATTACAGATACAATCCGTTTCTAAGTACTTGAATACAATTGCTCAATAATAAGCTTAAGTCTTGAATAAGGGTTGAATGTGGCAGAGTCTCCCTAATGTTCTCTCCAAAATCCCCTCTTTACTGTGCCCCTGCCCCTCTATTTATAGACGAAAGTGGGTTGGACTCCCTGGTGGGCCTGGCATCTGAATTTCTCGGCCCGAATGGAATAAGCCTGTGTGCTGACTCAAACATGCCGAATAACCAAGTGCCAAACCTCCATCTTTATGCCTAACAACATGAGGCCGGATGCACTTCATGCCGAACGCCCATTGGTGCCGAACGATTCTGGATGACGAACGGTAGGTGATGGCCGAACGAGATATGTGCCGAACGGGATGTCGTGTTGAGTGAGGGGTGCAGGCTGAACGAGGCTGGAATGCCGAGCAGTCCAGGAATGCCGAGTGGAGCATGAATGCCGAACGTTCCAGGAGCCGGATGTAACTTGTTGGCCGAACGTTCACGGATGCTGAACATCCTTTGGCCGAACGATGTCTTTGGCCGAACATACTCGGGATGCCGAGCAATCTTTGGTTGCCAAACGATCTTATGCCGAGCGTTCTTCTTTGGTCGAATGATATTCAATACCGAATGTTTCTCGATGCCGAACGCTCCTTGATGCCGAACGAGGCTGTGACAACCCGCACATCCGTACCCCTTAAATCAACACTATTCTACCTCTGTTAACTCAAGTGGCTCAGATATACGAACCATTAGGGTTAAAGAAGAAGAGATAGAAGAAGAAGAAACTAAACAATATCAGAATCTCACGGTCGCAGCGGAATAAAATATAATAGTAAATATATAACTTTACATAAAATGGAATCTATATCTGTTTTATACAATCATATCATCAGAGTGTGTCATACATCAACAATCACAAATCAGACATACTATGCAATCATAGCAGCGGATATATATATAGGTACATATAATACGTCTCGGACTCCCGCTCCTCTCCTTCTCCATAGCATCCTGACCTCAACAAATAATACTCGGTCTGACCCGAGCATTATAATGGAATAACACCCGAGTCAGTCTGAAATACCAGCTGATAATAATGCATCCAAATTGATTATTAAAGTTTCAAAAATCCTTTGTAAAACAAAAGCATCTCGTAAGGCCATGCCACAAATAAACATGTCGGGTTTTTACCTTACGATAGCTAAAACACTTTTTATAGAAATCCTCTGATATTATAATAGGGTCTATTTACAAATACTTATAAAATAGCCGAAATTGTTACATCTATTAAATTCCAGCTACTAGCCACAAAAGTGGGTAATACAAACAAAACTCGTACAAGGCTCGTAGGGAAAAAATGGATTTCCAACAATGACTAGGCACTGGGGCACCACCTGTCGTAGTACAGGGCCTAGATCACCGTACCGAGGATTACTCCCTTCATCCCCTGCAACACAAGGCCGGAACCATTCCTTACTGAACAGTCCCGAACAAGATAAACCCCGTGGTTGGCGCGACCAACCACCCACTAAGCCGAAATATATAAAAAGGGACATCTAGACAGGGGAAATATCTTGTCCTGCTTGGGCATGACCCACCTAACCTTGCTGCATATCCCCTGATTTTCAGTCATTCCCGGTTGATGAGGCTTGAGGCTAAGCGTTACCTTTAGAACGTTTCACTTAGAATGCCCATCGTCCACCTGACGATGTTTCGCAAGCATTCGTCCATACAAGTCCGTCCCGGGTTCGAACGAAACCGAAGGAACTACTCCTACTACATCCATTTGGAAATATCCTCAGGATTAGTAGCGACTAGCCCTTGCACTTCACTGCTCCATCTTCGACTCCGAACACGTTTTTCGCACGAAACGTACAAACCGGATCGAAGTGGTTTTCGAGAAATAAATCTCGATCCCGGTCTCTTCGAAACGATCAACGCATTGTTCAATATTGATAGTCGGTGATTTAACTATCAATTTATATTCATAAACATCCATAAGCATCCATCACACCATAAATAATTCCCACATTATTTATTTGCCTCAATATCTTCAAAAGATATATTTTCAAATTTTCAAAGCTCATTTGAAAACAATTTCCAAAACTCTTTCCTTACAAGGTAAATCCTTTACCATATATTCCCATTGGAAATAACCATGTTAAAAACAATTTAGAATTAAATCACTTTAAATATTTTATTCTTAAATATACTTTCAAATATATAAACTTACAACTAGTTACTTTCTCAAAATATAATTTCAACATATTCAAAGTAAAACTATTTTATAAGATATAACTTGATTTAAAATAAGGTTTTAGTTATACTATATTTTAAAATAGAGTTTTAAAAGAAATTAATAATTTCAAACAACTTTATTCAAAAACTAGCCTTTAAGTAAATCCATTTGTAAAAATAATTATTAAGGTATTTTAAAAGTTTACTATTGCTAATTTATTAAGAATTATGTTAAAATAATAATTTCCAAAACACTCTTTAAACAAGCTTAAGTTTTTAAAACTTTCTTTTTATAAAAATCAGTCTAAACTCGAACTTGGTTTTCCCCAGGGAATCTCTCATTCCCACTTATACATTCTCGTAATCCTTCTTATGAATTCTGTCAATTTATTCCAATTCAGGTTTATATTTTAATAACATAAATTTACTTTCACATTTATCAACTGATAACGTTTCTCTTATTTATCATTCCAGATTTTATCAGTTTTCAATTTTTCATTCCAAATAGATTTCAAATCTTAATTCTTTTAAATTCATTAATTAACAATATCTTTTATTTCTCAAAAATTCAATTTATCCATTTATAATTAAATTATGGATTTATAATTTATCCAGCAATATTCCAATACAATTTTATTTCAGTTTTCCATCCAAACAGATTCCAATGTTTGTATTCCTTTAAATTCCTTATTTATTAATTTCTTAATTTCTTTTGAAATCCCAATTTAATTTCTTATAATCAAAACTCCAATTTTCTTTATAATTAACATTCTGGGTTTGTTTATACCACAATATCACAATACAATTTAATTCCAACATTTATCAATCACAATATATAAACAGGCATCATCATCAACTATAAAAATATTACTACATTGTGAGGAATCCAGCTGGATCCCTCCAACCAGTTTTCCCTGCATCCACAAATATTAGCACATCACATATATAAATATCAATCCAGGCTGATATGAATAACATTTCAACCAATCACACAGTTATTTAAATATTAACTACTAAAATCAGCTAACATTCCAGATGTGAGTGAGAATAACTCACCTTGAGTTTTGGCGAGCGTTCGAAATTTAAATTAAACCGAACGACGTTCGATTTAACTCAAATTTCTACTTGCTCGGACTGATTCTGGATCTGCACCATCGCGTAGTGCGCGTCTCTGCGATTCCGACGATACCAAATTCGTTAAATTCTGATACAGTATGAGAAAGATACGAATTATTAAAGTTTGAAATGAATTTAAAACAATCCCTTTTAAATTTTAATTTCATTATACCCAAAGCAAAAGTCAGGCCCTTAGATCCATAAGCCGAAATCACGGCCGTCCTTCCCCTTTCTCCTCCAACGCACGCACAGGAACACGATCGAACCCATCACGATCTCCTAGGGCACGAAATCGCCCCTTCTACGTCGAGATTTAGCTCGATCGGGAACCACCCTCTCGAACGTCGACTCATGCTCTACCCACGGCCAGAAAGCCTCCAAGCTCGGTCGTCCCTTCCACCCATAAGGACGAGTACGAACGGCTACGAACGGAGCCTCATAACTCCTCCAAACGAAGACTACACGCGGAAACAACCGTTGGATCTCACGATCTCCTCACTCTCTACAACTTTCATGTTAGGAGATTCGCGAATTAATGAATGGATTAGGAGATCTTGGAGGAAGAAAGAAAATCGTTACCGGCCATTGAAAATACTAGAAACGGCGGCCTGGGAATATCACTAGGGTTTGCAAATGTTTTAGGTTATATAATAGTATTTAATAATATTTTATTCAACAAAATTCTCAATTTAACCTCATATGCAAACGATCCCCAATTCTCACGTTCCGACAGGCGATTCTAAGGTTTTTCCACGTTTTGAACACAATGGAACAGGTTTCGTAAGCTAATTTGATCGTATGTGCGAGTTACGGAATTAAACGTTCAATTTAAAATTAAATCGATTAAGAAGATTTCGATGCGTTTCGAGCTGCCACGGTCAAACGACAACTCCGATTGCTACGAAAATTGAACTCCGATAATAATTATCTATTACGGATCCAATGGAACTAGTTTCGTCGAATTCCGAGACTGTGCCCTGGAAGGCTATTTTAACTCGTCTATTTAATCGGGCGATTTTCAAAATTGACGAACACGTTTAAAATTTCACTTTTAAAACTTTAATAACTTAATAATAAATCATATAAAATTTATAAACACATTATAAATTAATTTTGACTCATTCCTGACTAAAATCTGTTTAATTGCATTTTTATAATATTAAATTCTATTATTAAATTTATATAAAATTCCAAATATTAACTTATCAACTTTTAATTCCATCTAAAAGTCCAACAACATTATTTATATCCACTAGACTCAAAAATAAATTATAAAATCATTTTATAACTATGTACATCCAAATTTCTAATTTATTCACAGTTCTAATAATTATTATTATTAGTCGAATTCAAATGGAATTACCCTATTTTGAAACTATAACTTATTTTATTGATTGAACCAAATTCTTTTTTTTTTGTTTCAAGATTAATTAAAAACCCTCAGTGAACATTTAAAATGAATTAATTGTTCAAAATTTAATAGCTCAAAAATCCGGGATGTTACATTCCTCCTCCCCTATAAAAATTTCGTCCCCGAAATTTGCTAAGGTAGAAGAATGCTTCTACACTCTTAACTTAATCCAAACCATTTTTTTAGTTACAACTTATATACACTTTCCAAAATCTTTAGCTCAATTTCAAACCCATTTGCTTTATTAACTTTAAAGCTTTAATTTTAACTTATAACTTCCCAAGTTACTTAACTTTTCCCAAAACCCAAAAATTTTCTAACTCCCAAAATTTCCGGAAAATTTTGGCAGAATCTCCCCTGTACGGAGGAGCTTTCGCGATATCGCGATACAAACAAATATATATACATCGACCCACACGGTCGGAAATCAAAATATATCACAATATATATATATATATCATTTCCCAATTTTATTAGCATAGGCGTACCTTTTTAGCAAATTTTAATAGCAAATAGCTAATATATAATGCATATACGCGCCCCAAACCTCTCGAACGCCTCGCATTCCTGCACTTACTCAACAAACTCATCAGATTTCAAAGATATGAACATTTTACAACATTTCCAATATAAGTATAAGCCAAACATATCCATTGCATAGCCAAACCAAGCAAACTTCATTTTTAACCATACTAGCCATATTTACTAACAATTTAAAGATTTAAATCACCTTTCAAATTATCTATTCAAGTCCAACTTCATTTTTATTTCACTTGAATAATTTATACCCAAGTCCACTATATACAATCCATATTTATTTCAACTAATTCATTGTTATTTAACATATGGTTAACATGTGCTTCATTAACATCTTTCTATATCATTTCAATATCAAGTTGATTCACAAACCAAATTCTTATTTCAAATTTGAAGCATTTGCATTTCTTTCAAAATTCATTTCCATTCATATGCAAACATCACTTAATAACATTTCAATTCATTCCACTTAATTCAAAAACCAATTATTTGCTTACTTTAAACTATTTATCTTCATTTACCACAATTCGACAAATTTACAATGCAAATTTGCGTGTTATTCATGGAATAACCCATTACTTAAGCTTATAATAGTTTTTTTAAAATTAATTTCCACTTAGATTCATATTAATTTATCAAATTCTGCATGGTTTACAATCCAAGCATGCTTATTCCATTTCAATTATTAAATCAATCCTTATTCTCACCTTTCAAATTTATTATTCATCTTAAGTTTATTTTTATTATTTTATTATTGTTCTTATTATTATTTTTTTTTTAAAACCAAGTCTTGATTTTCATATTTCAAATCCATTATTCAACTTAAGTTTACTTTTATCATTCCATCCTGGATTTATGGACAACTCTTATATTCATATCACAATATTATTAAAACCATTCCACTTGCAGTTCAAATTTATTACTCAAACAAAATTTATCCCAGACAACATTATAAAGCTTAATCACAATTACCATTCAGCTTGCTTAAGTTCTTTCATAATATTTCCATTATCTTCTTATAAAGAAAATTTTATTTTCATTTGATTCTCACCCAAATCAATTCCAGTATATTTACAAAAATTTCAAATTTTTTTAGGCACTCTGTTTAATTATCCAGTTCCTTTTAGATTTACTATATTAATAAAGAGATCATTTCAAATTATTCCCTTCCGTTGAATTTATTACAATTCAACTATCACCATTATAATCTAGTTCCAGTTTGCATCCACACTTCAATATTTGTTACCTCAATTTGAAAATTTCATGCCACAACTGGATTTTTATTCACTTTCTAAAATTTTAATTTTGACCAAACTATCAAAATTTTATTCCTGCTAGTACAAATTCCATTTAATTCAGCTTACACAGAGTTCATTCCCAAACAGTCATTTGGATTTAATTGAGTAGACACTTACTTCATTCAGCATCATTTCAACTTAATTAAATTTCCTTTCAATTTGGTTCTTACCCAAATTTCTTCCAAGTTTACTTAAAAAATTTCTTAACCAAATTAAATCCATCCCACTTCTTTTACCACTCATATAAGGATTGAACTTCATTCAATATTATTTATTACACAACTGGAATTAAATTTCAATTTCATTATTAAAACATATATCATTTTTTCCCATACATAAGTTCAAGACTTATTTGCTCACTTAAGAACATTTACATTTATGTTCTCACTTTGCTTCATTAGACTTTGCATTTCATTTATGGTCAGGTTTGAATTTTCCACACCATTCAACTCTTTCCATTAATGATTTTCAATTTCACTTCCATTCAAGAGTTTAGATTTCTTATTTAAGTTCATTTCCATTTTATAATCATAAGCTTAAATTATAACCCTTAATAACTTAAGAATATGAATTTCTTTATGCAATTATAAGCAATTTACATTTCACCTTTATATCCAATTCAATTTAATTCTAATTCATTTAGATTTAATTTAATTTCAAATTCTCAATTTAATTCTCCATATACAAATCCAAAACTTATTTACTAACTCAAGTTCATTTGAGATTAAGTTTGAATCCACCATACCATCCCACTATTTCCCATTTGTGATTATAACTCCGTTTCTCTTTTATAAGTTCTCTAACTTATTTATTTAAAAGCTTATATAGGTCATTTTAATCCATCTACATCATATAATCACAAATTCAAATTTTATATATATATATATATATATATATATATCACTGAATTCTTAAGGATACAAATCTTCTTTCAATTTAATTCCTTACCCAATTTTAAACCCTCAATCTCAAATTATAAGTATACAACTTAATATCTTATGGGTACAATCCATTTCACAATGACCCACAATTTCAAAGCCAACTCACTTTTTCATTTAGTCCAAATCCAATTAATTCTAAACTCAATTTATTTAACTTATCCAAGTTAAATTCAAATTTCCAATTCACTTTAATATATTTTATTCATTTCCAATTACTCAAGTTAAGTTTTAATTCCAAGATTAAATTTTCATTTCTTCCTTCTTATTAATATCTACTTCATTTAATAAGTTCAATATTCATTTATTTTACTTTACACATTATTTAAATTCCCAGAATTCATTTTACCCGGTTTTTATTTCAAAACCATTTTGAAATATATCAAATATATACCTATGTGATATATCAATCAAATCTTCAGATTTTTCCAAAACAATTTGTTTATACCAAAACAAACTTCCTCCTTTGAAATTTCCAAAACAACTGGTATACCCTACAAATCCAAACAACACCATAACCAAGTACTAAGGAAGCAATCCATCACTTTAGAACCTCGAAAATAAATTCTAATGATGTGGCCAGCATCATCAGGATCATTTTCCAGCGACTGAAGTGAGTTCAGTGCTTCTTTACTCTCCCAAATTCATTTCAAACAGTTTCCATTCAAAGATATTTCCCCAAAATAATAGTTCACAATTGCCTTCAAACTCTTGGAAAAAATATTACCAAACATTTCCAAGATTCAAATTTCCCAAACCCTTATTTTCAATACATTTTAAATCCTTTCCAAAACTCCCGGGATTTAAATTCTGGTTCAATTTAAATTTAATTATTCTTCTTTTATATAATTTATACTCATGGAATTTATTTGGTTATATCTATTTCACATCTTAGATTAACTTTTAGATTCTTATTTACTTATTGTATTAGCACCCAATCAACCAAATATATATATAATAATTTCAGAAAATTATTACTTTTATAGTAAAATATAATTTTTGGGTAAAATTATTTCATTTACCCACCTTTAAAAACAATACTATGTCGGTTCATCTTGTTTTAAGAGTTTAGAAACCCTTATCGATACGGTTGTACTTCCCGCACCAACCAGAATTCATAAACACTCAATCGATAAGTCAACACAGTATAAAAACAATCTTATATTCACTAACAAGTACGCTCTCATATCTATTATTACACTTAACTCATTATAGAGTACTGTTGACTCTGTTTAATGAGTAATTACCCCACCAAAACCTAGGTTGCCGCCAACCTAAGCTTTGATACCAAATGTGACAACCCACACATCCGTACCCCTTAAATCAACACTATTCTACCTCTGTTAACTCAAGTGGCACAAATATACGAACCATTAGGGTTAAAGAAGAAGAGATAGAAGAAGAAGAAACTAAACAATATCAGAATCTCACGGTCGCAGCGGAATAAAATATAATAGTAAATATATAACTTTACACAAAATGGAATCTATATCTGTTTTATACAATCATATCATCAGAGTGTCTCATACATCAACAATCACAAATCAGACATACCATGCAATCATAGCAGCGGATATATGTATAAGTACATATAATACGTCTCGGACTCCCGCTCCTCTCCTGCTCCATAGCATCCTGACCTGAACAAATAATACTCGGTCTGACCCGAGCATTATAATGGAATAACGCCCGAGTCAGTCTGGAATACCAGCTGATAATAATGCATCCAAATTGATTATTAAAGTTTCAAAAATCCTTTGTAAAACAAAAGCATCTCGTAAGACCACGCCACAAATAAACATGTCGGGTTTTTACCTTACGATAGCTAAAACATTTTTTATAGAAATCCTCTGATATTATAATAGGGTCTATTTACAAATACTTATAAAATAGCCGAAATTGTTACATCTATTAAATTCCAGCTACTAGCCACAAAAGTGGGTAATACAAACAAAACTCGTACAAGGCTCGTAGGAAAAAAATGGATTTCCAACAATGACTAGGCACTGGGGTACCACCTGTCACAGTACGGGGCCTAGATCACCGTACCGAGGATTACTCCCTTCATCCCCCGCAACAAAAGGCCGGAACCATTCCTTACTGAACAGTCCCGAACAAGATAAACCCCGTGGTTGGCGCGACCAACCACCCACTAAGCCGAAATATATAAAAAGGGACATCTAGACATGGGAAATATCTTGTCCTGCTTGGGCATGACCCGCCTAACCTTGCTGCATATCCCTTGATTTTCAGTCATTCCCGGTTGATGAGGCTTGAGGCTAAGCATTACCTTTAGAACGTTTCACTTAGAATGCCTATCGTCCACCTGACAATGTTTCGCAAGCATTCGTCCATACAAGTCTGTCCCGGGTTCGAACGGAACCGAAGGCACTACTCCTACTACATCCATTTGGAAATATCCTCAGGATTAGTAGCGACTAGCCCTCGCACTTCACTGCTCCATCTTCGACTCCGAACACGTTTTTCGCACGAAACGTACAAACCGGATCGAAGTGGTTTTCGAGAAATAAATCTCGATCCCGGTCTCTTCGAAACGATCAACGCATTGTTCAATATTGATAGTCGGTGATTTAACTATCAATTTATATTCATAAACATCCATAAGCATCCATCACACCATAAATAATTCCCATATTATTTATTTGCCTCAATATCTTCAAAAGATATATTTTCAAATTTTCAAAGCTCATTTGAAAACAATTTCCAAAACTCTTTCCTTACAACGTAAATCCTTTACCATATATTCCCATTGGAAATAACCAAGTTAAAAACAATTTAGAATTAAATCACTTTAAATATTTTATTCTTAAATATACTTTCAAATATATAAACTTACTACTAGTTACTGTTAGAACCTCAATTGTTGGATTTTAATGATAACAACTATACAATTATGTCAAAGAATCTCTAAGCTAATTTGCAGGTACATGGGCATCAAAAAGAGATAATCAAATACATTCAAAATGAAGATACACGGTACAAAAGAATAAAAGAATGTATATGGAGATACAAGAAGAGATATATACGATAGAGACAAGACAAAGGTGATAAACAAAGTATTAGTAGTCATATAGTGCCGTGTCTAGAGTTTAAAAATGTTAAAATCTTCTCCAAATGGTATACACACATATACATTCATATTTTAAATGAAAAATCAAGTTTTCAAAAATTGCATGGAGCGGGACTCGAACCTAGGTCACTAGTTCAGAAGGCAAGTGCTCTAACCATTTGAGCTATGGTAATTTTTAGTTACAGGTCAAATTCAGACGTCTGAATTGACCATTTCAGACGTCTGAATCTGGGCAAAAATATCCTATTTCTTTTCTGGTTTGCACGTTTCAAATTTCAGAAGTCTGAAATTTATTTTCAGACGTCTGAATATTTACAACGGCTATTTTTTTGAAAAGGCATTTCCATTCATGAAGAGTTGCGACCTTTAATTCAACAGCTTTTGATGATAACTCTTCATGAACAATTACAACCATTTATTACCTATATAAACACATTAGAATCAAGTTTTAAATTCACCAATTTCTATTGATTATTATTCTATTATTGAAATTCTTGATTCTAACTCATTTGTGCTAAAAATATCATTCAAATTCAAATTCTACTTTCTTAATCTTCACGCATTCATACATATATCATAAAGGAGAAAGATTATAGGAAGTTTGTACTATCAAGAGACAAATCTGTGTTATCAAGAACACACTGTGTCAAATACTCTCTGTATAAGTTGAAGTCCTGTTCTGTCGTTTAGGCAAGTGAAGTCCTCTTCGGCTGTTGAGGCGAAATCCTGTTCTGCTGCTCAGGTCCCTTGTTCGGCTGTTCAAGGGTTGTTGTAAAACTGTTCCTCCAGGTTAAGTGAGGATTGTTGTTTGTAAAATTCCAGAAGGAGTCTGGGACTGGACGTAGAACGGAAAGTTCGAACCAGTATAAAAATTCCTGGTGTGCTTGTTTTATTTTACTTATTTTCATTTACCTTGCTATTATCATCTATTTCCGCATTTAAATTTTATTATATTCCATATTAGTCGATCCTAAGTAATAACTTGCATTATTAGTTAACTTTTCATTTGGTATCAGAGCCTGGTTTTCTAGAGATCGTAACAACATCCTAGAATAAATGGCTACAAAGAGATCTAGTCAAGGCAATAAGAAGAGGAAGAGAAATAAAGAAAAATCAAGGGAGCAAGCAAACAAATGCTTCATGGCAAAAGATAATGAGGTTAGTGATCTAACTTTTGATGATATGATAGAAATAAATTCAGAACTTCTAGACACTTTAAAAAGTCTCAAAAGAAAATATAAGGAAGCTCTGGAAAATCAGAAGAAAGCAGAATTTGAAAGAGATGTGCTTAAAGACGAGAAGAGAATATTAGAAGAAGAACTTGAGAAAATTCAAGATTCGGAAAATTCTCAACTCGCTCTATTAAGTCAAGAAATAGAAGCTCAAAGAGAAAAGAATAATGCTCTAGCTTCTGAAAATCATGAGTTAAAAACAAAAATTAAAATTATCGAGTTAGATAACACTAGTCTCAAAACTAAGCTTGATGAGATTACTAAAAATATTTCCAATTTTAATAAAGGGAGAGAAAATTTATCCAAGATTATTGCAAATTCTCAACCTGCTTCAAATAAGAAGGGATTAGGTTATGTTAAGAATTCAAAAGCTCACAGTGATAAAAGCGGTTTAGGCTATAAACAAGCTAAAAGTAAAAATAGTACTAGATATGCATTCATGTATACTAACTTTAGTGCTAGTACTAGTAATCAAGATAGTTTTAAAACCAGTTATAGTCATAATAGTACCTTGTTTAGAAATGATAGAAATTATTCTTCAAGTACTAAGCTAATGACTAATAGTATTAAGATATGGATTCCAGCTAATTTGATTGATCATGATAAACAACTTTATATTAGCAAATATTATAAGAATGTAATTTGTAATGAAAATTATATTTATAAAGGTTCAACCACACCCAAATGAGTATGGTTTCCAAAGGCCTAACCCCCCGGACCCTAACATAGTAAGTGGGTACCGAAAATTATTATTATTTTTTGCAGGTACTCAGAGAAACAAAAGGAAAAGGATAGATTTTGGAATTTTAAAGAATGTTCCATACGTTTAATAGAATTACGTGCTTACAATAAAATATGGACTTCAGTCAATATGGTAAAATTTATTTTATTTTTCCTTCATAATTAATAATGAGTTTATCTCGTTATATACAAGATATTTTATATAATTTTATATATCCCTCATTCTTTTTGATAATGACAAAGGGGTAGAAATTCATATGCATATTAATAGAGGGAGATATTATACTTAGGGGGAGATGTTATATTTAGGGGGAACTTTAAACATGTTAATATTATTTTTTATATATAATGAATATTTTTTAAAAATTGTATAGTTGCCATCATCAAAAAGGGGGAGAATGTTAGAACCTCAATTGTTGGATTTTAATGATAACAACTATACAATTATGTCAAAGAATCTCTAAGCTAATTTGCAGGTACATGGGCATCAAAAAGAGATAATCAAATACATTCAAAATGAAGATACACGGTACAAAAGAATAAAAGAATGTATATGGAGATACAAGAAGAGATATATACGATAGAGACAAGACAAAGGGGGTAAACAAAGTATTAGTAGTCATATAGTGCCGTGTCTAGAGTTTAAAAATGTTAAAATCTTCTCCAAATGGTATACACACATATACATTCATATTTTAAATGAAAAATCAAGTTTTCAAAAATTGCATGGAGCGGGACTCGAACCCAGGTCACTAGTTCAGAAGGCAACTGCTCTAACATTTGAGCTATGGTAATTTTTAGTTACAAGTCAAATTCAGACGTCTGAATTGACCATTTCAGACGTCTGAATCTGGGCAAAAATAGCCTATTTCTTTTCTGGTTTGCACGTTTCAAATTTCAGAAGTCTGAAATTTATTTTCAGACGTCTGAATATTTACAACGGCTATTTTTTTGAAAAGGCATTTCCATTCATGAAGAGTTGCGACCTTTAATACAACAGCTTTTGATGATAACTCTTCATGAACAATTACAACCATTTATTACCTATATAAACACATTAGAATCAAGTTTTAAATTCACCAATTTCTATTGATTATTATTCTATTATTGAAATTCTTGATTCTAACTCATTTGTGCTAAAAATATCATTCAAATTCTACTTTCTTAATCTTCACGCATTCATACATATATCATAAAGGAGAAAGATTATAGGAAGTTTGTACTATCAAGAGACAAATCCGTGTTATCAAGAACACACTGTGTCAAATACTCTCTGTATAAGTTGAAGTCCTGTTCTGTCGTTCAGGCAAGTGAAGTCCTCTTCGGCTGTTGAGGCGAAATCCTGTTCTGCTGCTCAGGTCCCTTGTTCGGCTGTTCAAGGGTTGTTGTAAACCTGTTCCTCCAGGTTAAGTGAGGATTGTTGTTAGTAAAATTCCAGAAGGAGTCTGGGACTGGACGTAGAACGGGAAGTTCGAACCAGTATAAAAATTCCTGGTGTGCTTGTTTTATTTTACTTATTTTCATTTACCTTGCTATTATCATCTATTTCCGCATTTAAATTTTATTATATTCCATATTAGTCGATCCTAAGTAATAACTTGCATTATTAACTTGCATTATTAGTTAACTTTTCAGTTACTTTCGCAAAATATAATTTCAAAATATTCATAGTAAAACTATTTTATAAGATATAACTTGATTTAAAATAAGGTTTTAGTTATACTATATTTTAAAATAGAGTTTTAAAAGAAATTAATAATTTCAAACAACTTTATTCAAAAACTAGCCTTTAAGTAAATCCATTTGTAAAAATAATTATTAAGTTATTTTAAAAGTTTACTATTGCTAATTTATTAAGAATTATGTTAAAATAATAATTTCCAAAACACTCTTTAAACAAGCTTAAGTTTTTAAAACTTTCGTTTTATAAAAATCAGTTTAAACTCGAACTTGGTTTTCCCCAGGGAATCTCTCATTCCCACTTATACATTCTCGTAATCCTTCTTATGAATTCTGTCAATTTATTCCAATTCAATTTTATATTTTAATAACATAAATTTACTTTCACATTTATCAACTGATAACGTTTCTCTTATTTATCATTCCAGATTTTATCAATTTTCAATTTTTCATTCCAAATAGATTTCAAATTTTAATTCTTTTAAATTCATTAATTAACAATATCTTTTATTTCTCAAAAATTCAATTTATCCATTTATAATTAAATTATGGATTTATAATTTATCCAGCAATATTCCAATACAATTTTATTTCAGTTTTCCATCCAAACAGATTCCAATGTTTGTATTCCTTTAAATTCCTTATTTATTAATTTCTTAATTTCTTTTGAAACCCCAATTTAATTTCTTATAATCAAAACTCCAATTTTCTTTATAATTAACATTCTGGGTTAGTTTATACCACAATATCACAATACAATTTAATTCCAACATTTATCAATCACAATATATAAACAGGCATCATCATCAACTATAAAAATATTACTACATTGTGAGGAATCCAGCTGGATCCCTCCAACCTGTTTTCCCTGCATCCACAAATATTAGTACATCACATATATAAATATCAATCCAGGCTGATATAAATAACATTTCAACCAATCACACAGTTATTTAAATATTAACTACTAAAATCAGCTAACATTCCAGATGTGAGTGAGAATAACTCACCTTGAGTTTTGGCGAGCATTCGAAATTTAAATTAAACCGAACGACGTTCGATTTAACTCAAATTTCTACTTGCTCGGACTGATTCTGGATCTGCACCGTCGCGTAGTGCGCGTCTCTACGATTCCGACGATACCAAATTCGTTAACAGTATGAGAAAGATACGAATTATTAAAGTTTGAAATGAATTTAAAACAATCCCTTTTAAATTTTAATTTCATTATACCCAAAGCAAAAGTCAGGCCGTTAGATCCATAAGCCAAAATCACGGCCGTCCTTCCCCTTTCTCCTCCAACGCACGCACAGGAACACGATCGAACCCATCACGATCTCCTAGGGCACGAAATCGCCCCTTCTACGTCGAGATTTAGCTCGATCGGGAACCTCCCTCTCGAACGTCGACTCATGCTCTACCCACGGCCAGAAAACCTCCAAGCTCGGTCGTCCCTTCCACCCATAAGGACGAGTACGAATGGCTACGAACGGAGCCTCATAACTCCTCCAAACGAAGACTACACGCGGAAACAACCGTTGGATCTCACGATCTCCTCACTCTCTACAACTTTCATGTTAGGAGATTCGCGAATTAATGAATGGATTAGCGGATCTTGGAGGAAGAAAGAAAATCGTTACCGGCCATTGAAAATACTAGAAACGGCGGCCTGGGAATATCACTAGGGTTTGCAAATGTTTTAGGTTATATAATAGTATTTAATAATATTTTATTCAACAAAATTCTCAATTTAACCTCATATTCAAACGATCCCCAATTCTCACGTTCCGACAGGCGATTCTAAGGTTTTTCCGCGTTCCGAACACAATGGAACAGGTTTCGTAAGCTAATTTGATCGTATGTGCGAGTTACGGAATTAAACGTTCAATTTAAAATTAAATCGATTAAGAAGATTTCGATGCGTTTCGAGCTGCCACGGTCAAACGACAACTCCGATTGCTACGAAAATTGAACTCTGATAATAGTTATCTATTACGGATCCAATGGAACTAGTTTCGTCGAATTCCGAGACTGTGCCCCGGAAGGCTATTTTAACTCGTCTATTTAATCGGGCGATTTAAATTGACGAACACGTTTAAAATTTCACTTTTAAAACTTTAATAACTTAATAATAAATCATATAAAATTTATAAACACATTATAAATTAATTCTGACTCATTCCTGAATAAAATCTGTTTAATTGCATTTTTATAATATTAAATTCGATTATTAAATTTATATAAAATTCCAAATATTAACTTATCAACTTTTAATTCCATCTAAAAGTCCAACAACATTATTTATATCCACTAGACTCAAAAATAAATTATAAAATCATTTTATAACTATGTACATCCAAATTTCTAATTTATTCACAGTTCTAATAATTATTATTATTAGTCGAATTCAAATGGAATTACCCTATTTTGAAACTATAACTTATTTTATTGATTGAACCAAATTCTTTTTTTTTGTTTCAATATTAATTAAAAACCCTCAGTGAACATTTAAAATGAATTAAATGTTCAAAATTTAATAGCTCAAAAATCCGGGATGTTATAGAGGCGCTCGTGCCGAACGGCCTTGTCATGCCGAACGTTCGTTGACGCTGACCGGACTTGGATGCCGAGTGCTTCTTGGATGTCGGACGCAACGTGATGCCGAACGATCCAGTTTGACCGATCGATAGGGAGACCGAGTACTAGGTTGCCTGGCCAATTCCCCAGGAAACACTTGCCCCCCAAAGTTTATCGCGTGACCGAACGTGATATGCTTTGGATCATGAGTCCTTTGTGCTTTTCTTCAAACCCTGGCCCATCACTCTTGGGGGTCGCTTTCTTGTGATACTAGTTGTGGGAGTGTGTGCCGAATGTAATGTAAATGCCAAAAGATACGGTCGAAGCCGAATGTTTTATGCGTGCCGAACGATACCTTTTTGACCGGCTCTACCGGTTATAGCCTCTTCAACTTCTCCTTCCTCCCTATAAAACATGGCGTCCTCCTTCTTCCCCTCTTTTCACTTTTATTTCCGTTATTTTCCGAGAACTTGCAATCCATCACGCCTTGCTTTAGCCAAGTTTTAGCAATATTCAATCCGAAACTCACCGATCCCCAAGCTCCCTCCATAATCTTTGGTAAGAAACTTCTGCTCCCTCTCGACTCAGGAGGCATTAGATATTACTCAAACAAATCGTTCACAGACCATAGAAAAATAGAAGGCGTGTGAGTTGTGGCTCAGTCGTGTCTAGGGCTGTAACTTAGCACGCTCTTAGGTGATTTCGAGGTGAATGGACCGGAGAAAATAAGGGTGATGGTGTATTGCGGCGAATCATCATGATCTCTTTATGCCGAGTAGCCTTACGGTAGCACGAGAATGGACTCAGTGTTCGGGACTGTTGGTAATTTTTTGACTGGGCTGTGGTTCAGCATAATCTCCCTGTGCCGAACGAAATTGGAGTGGGACAAGTTCAAAAGGAAACAGGGAGTGGACAGGAGGCCGAACGACAGTTATGCTGAACAGTATTTCGTTCGAACGATGCCTAGGCCGAGCGATGGTTTGGCCGAACAACAATTTGGCCCGACGGTAGTTTGGTCGTTAAACATTTAGGCCGAATGATGATTTGGTTGAACGATAGTTACGCCGAATGACTCTTAGGCCGAACCATTATGAATGCCGGACCCTCCCTTAGCTTAGGCCGGATACTTATTTACCTCGCCTAATCAAATAACAAAACAAAGGCAAGGACCCCAGCGTACTAGCATATCGAACTGATCCGTACTGATAGCTTCCTAGCTTCAGTAGACATAATTTTGAACTTAAATTGACATAGTCAGATAACCTCTTCTAATATTTTCTGAATCCGAAATTGTGAACACCATAAGGAAGGCTTTTGGAGACGGTCAGCGATGACGGTCTTCGAAGTCGACGATTCGAAACTTAATTTTATATCAGTAACCCTGTAACTTTCAATCTTTTAATGCTTACACATGATTGATCGCACTAGTTCACACACCACTTGGGGGGAATATTTGTGTTGTTGATTCTAACGTCGAACATTTTTCAAGTATAGTTAACACAGGTGCTTAGCCAAATTCACTATTTATTGAAGATGTCGAAAAAACCAGCTCCGCCACAATTTCTGACAGACCAGGGCCATCCTCTCGACAGGAAGTCGCAGACGTCTAAAATCCATCAACCTCCCCTGCACATAAATTAGCCCCCGATGCCCTGGAGGCATCGATCTTCTTGGACAATCCTGTCGATTCACAGGCTTCAAAAATCAATGAAATTGCACTCCGGCAAATATGCTCCATCCATGGAATACCTTTTGACGACGTGCTGGTTCCATCGGGGCACGACCGGCCACACTTGCCCCCAGTCAGATACACAGCGTGCAACAAATTCACGTGCTGGGTTGGAAGTGTGCCACCGTTCAATTTGTTTCTTCGGGATGTGCTGCAATACATCGACATCGCCCCGTCGCAGTTGCACCCAAACGGTCACGCCTTCATCTATGGCACTTACCTACTCTTCATGACCGTCTTCGCTAGGCCTCCCACTCCTGGCGACATTAGATATATTTATATGATCAAGAAGTGGAGAGATAGCCCCTCCTTTGTGTTCCTCGAGCCGCATCACAAATGCCAAATTTTAACCGGGGCGTGGAGCAAGTTTTCCCTGTACAAACAGGAATGGTTCTATGTGCGTTGCCCCTGGTTTCGCCAGAAGATGGGTCGAAGGAAGCAAGTCTTCTTCTTGGAACGATACTCATGTTTTGGCCAAAGCTATGCATATGCTAACTCTTGTTTCATCTTCTCAGGTATCAATCCACGTCCCAACGGCCGTGGGTATTCTGAGGCCGTTGAAGCCATTAGAGCTCTTCCAACCGAAGAACGAGACATCCGAACTCTTATCTCAAATGAGTCACTATTGAGGTTCAGATTGTTAACAGAAGGTCGTCGGGTAAGTCTTCCCGAAGGCGTTACTGTACCCAGGTCGGTCTCCGGCAAAGGGAAAAAATTAGCTGAGTCGTCAGCACGCCACACCCCTGATGTATAAGAAGTGGAGGAAATCAAGGAAGGTGAAACACCTGAAGCACAAGGTGAGAATTTGGGTCCAGCCTAAGATCCTATAGTTGAAGTGCACGATACCGAAACGTCATCTTCTCCTTTACAAAGGAAAAAGGGATTGACGTACAAAATCAGAAAGGAGAAGGTTGGCGGGACTTCGAAAGCTACGCTTATCCCAACGGAGAAAGAGGCTTCTTTGCAGCACGTAGAAAGTTCTTTAAAGGGCTTATCGAACCTCTCTATTCCGGATGATTTTCTCAATTATAACGTTGACGATCCGGAGACATTCAAACTTCATTCGCCCATTAGAGACGACACGGGTGCTCCAACCCAGAGTCAGGTAGAGAAAACTCCTATTAGCAAAGCGACTGGTCCATTGAGGGGAAACACTAGGATACACACGAACACTCGCACTTCAATTTTTCGCTTAGACTTTTGTCGTCACACTACTCTTTGCTAATTCGCTGCTATTTGAATTATGTACAGGTGGTATGGGTCATTCACATGGATTCGATCGCCTTCGTGGCTCGTCTGTTCTTCACCACTCCGGATGGGACTCGGGTTCCGAAAGACGTCGAGATAGGGATGGTGACGGCGATAAAGACGATCACTTCCGGGACTCGTCATTTCGGAGAAAAACTTATTATCAGCCAAAATACCACCAGGATACCTCTTCTCATGCGGAGCAAAGTAAAGACAAGCGCGACCATAAGAGGTCGCAACCTGATGCTCCCCGGGACCAACACTTCGACTCCTCTTCCACTCGACAGTCCCGAGATTCTTATAGGAGGGGCGAACTCTCAAAGCCATCTCCCCCCATTCCTACAAAAGACCCAATAGTATCAAAGAGGCTGGCCGAGCTTAAAGATAAATTTCCAAAAATCTACTTCAATTGCCTGAAATTCCTCCCGGTGATTCACCCTATTCCCGAACATGCCAAACAGAGCGCCCTTGCTTGTACGACGTCTATGTTCAACATGACGCGTTTGTTCATCTAGCCGAAAAACTTTATGAAGTTTCCGTGGAGCGCCAGCTTGAAATCGACCGCATGAAGCTCGAGGCTATCCATGACAAGGATATCATTAAAGCTTAGGACGAAGAGATTCTGGTTCGACTCAGGGTCCAACGATTCCACAACAAGTTTGAGTGGAACTTGGCTTCTTTTCGTTTTTCATCAATGAAGTCCAACGATTCCAATAAAAGATTCTGGTTCGACTCGGGGTCGTAATAAGTTACCTGATGTGATGAGGCCTCAAGTTCCACGGGTATGACAACTTCCGTGCCATACGCCAACGCAAATGGAGTGTGGCCGGTCGCGGTCTTGCGGGTGGTCCTATAGGCCCAAAGTGCTGTTGGAAGTTCATCCACCCACCTGCCTCTAGCCTTTTCCAGACGTTTTTTCAATATGGACTTGATTATCTTGTTTACGACCTCGACTTGTTCGTTGGCCTTCGGGTGAGCAACCGCTGGAAACTTCTTTTCAATGCCATATTTCTGACAAAATTCTTTGAACTCCTTGCTTTCGTATTGAGTCCCATTGTCTGTAATGATGGTCCGTGGTTATCATGGCCAGAGGCTCTACTTCTGCCCATTTGGTGAAGTAGTTGACTGCAACTATTGCATATTTCGCTCCACCTTTAGCTTTGGGTAAAGAACCAACTAAGTCAATTCCCCACATTGCAAACGACCAGGGACTTATCCTTTGCGTGAGTTCCATCGGCGGAGCTCTCAGGATTTTTGCATATATCTGGCATTTATCACATCTTCTCATATAGTCCGCAGCATCCCGATTCACAGTTGGCCAGTAATATCCATAGCGGAGGATCTTCTTTGCTAATGTCTGCCCCCCAGTATGGTCGCCGCACTCTCCTTCATGGACTTCCTCCGGTACTCATTTTATCTCATCATGGGCAATGCATCGGAGTAGTGGGGTCGAGAATCCCCTTCGATACATTATTCCATCCTGTATTACATAACGAGAAGCCTTATGAAGGACTTGTCGTCTTTCGTTCCTTTCTTTGGACAAGATCTCGAATAGCAAGTACTGCTTGATTGAGGTCATCCACGATTCTTTCTCGATTTCTGTTTCCAACATGAAATCTACCTCCATCATATCTATACTTGGAGCATGGAGGGTCTCGACAGGAAATAATCCCATTTGTTGTGCGTCGTCTGTGCTTGCGAATTTTGCCAACGAGTCAGCTGCCCTGTTTTGCTCACGCGGGACATGTGAAATATCGCAGTACTCGAGATTCGCTAGCAGTTCCTGAACTCGAACCAAATACGGGGCAAGTCTCTACCCTCTTTCTTGGTAGTCACCTCGCACTTGGTACACCACCAGCTGCGAGTCGCTGCCGATTTCAACCGATTTTACTCCTAGTTCTTTGATAATTTTTAAGCCGGCGATCAACGCTTCATATTCGGCTTCGTTATTCGTTGCTGTGAATTCGAGCTTCAAAGCATAGCAGATTGGTTGGTTTTCAGGAGTTACGAGAACTATGCCAACCCCCGAACAACGGTCGTTAGATGCCCCATCGGTGTACATCTTCCATCGAACGGGAGGTATGACATTATGATCGTTTAATTCGTCTATCGTAGTGAATTAAGCAATGAAGTCAGCTAGTGCCTGTCCTTGTATGGCCCTTCGCGGTAGGTAGGTGATGTCGAACTGACTTAGCTCAGTATTCCATTTTAACATCCTTTCGGAAGTTTCCGGTCGTTGGAGTATCTGTCGCAAAGGCTGATCAGTATAAACACTGATTGAGTGTGCCTGAAAATACGGGCGAAGCTTGCGTACTGCAATCACCAAACAATAGGCTAGTTTTTCAATCTTCGGATAATTTCTTTCTGCCACCGTCAAGCGTTTACTAACATAGTAAACAGGCTTCTGGACCCGGTCTTCCTCGCGAACCGGGGCTGTGATGATAGCATGCTGGGATACAACCAAGTACACGTACAACATTTCGTGGTCTATTGTTTCAACAATATCGGGGGACTTTCCAAGTGCCTTACAAGAGCCCGGAATGCTTCCTCACAGTCGGATGTCCACTCAAAATTCCTCTTTCCTCTCTTTATGACATCGAAGAAAGGAATACATTTGTCTATGGCCCTAGATATGAATCGTCTCAGCGCGGCCACCTTTCCATTCAAGATTTGTACCTTATTTATGGTTCTGGGCACTTGTATATCTCGGATAGCCTCGATACCCCGGGCATTTACAATGAATCCCAAAAACTTTCCTGACGCTACGCCGAATGAACACTTCAACAGGTTGATCTTCATTCCATAATGCCTGAGTATGTCAAACATCTCCGCCAAGTCTCGTATGTGGTCGTTTGACTGCCACGACTTCACGAGCGTGTCATCCACATAGACTTCCATTGTTTTACCAATCTGATCTTTGAACACTCGGTACACCAAGCTTTGATAAGTCGCTCTTGTGTTCTTCAACCCAAATGGCATTACTACATAGCAGTACAGTCCCATGTTCGTGATGAAACTGGTATGTTCTTGGTCTGGGAGGTGCATTGAGATTTGATTATATCCAGAGTACGCATCCATAAATGATAGTAATTCATGTCCGGCGGTAGAGTCAACAGGCTGGTCGATTCTAGGTAAAGGGAAACTATCCTTCAGGAATGCCTTATTCAGGTCGGAGTAATTAACACAAGTCCTCCACCTTCCATTCGCTTTCTTCACCAACACTGGGTTAGATACCCATTCGGGATAGAGGGCGTCGCGGACGAACCCATTGGCCTAGAGCTTGTCCACCTCCTCTTTGAGAGCTGCGGACCTCTCCGGGTCCGTGCCTCTCCTTTTTTTTTCACAGGTACATGTTTCGGGTCTATGTTCAACATATGGCTCGCAATCGCAGGAGAAATCCTGCACATATCAGAATGTGTCCAAGCGAAAACATCAAGATTCGCTCGGGGGAAATCAATAGGGCCCTCAGCGGCCAAAGGGTCGAGTTGCGACCCAATTTTAAGAACTGTGATAGGTCGCTCCATCTAACTGGGATGTCAATGGTTAGTTCAGCCAGTGCTGCATTTGTTTCCCTGGGTTCCCCATCATCGCCCTCGGATCTATGTTCCTATGGATCCGAGAATGTTGCCCGAGCCAGGGCTCGGGCGCTACTTGTCAATCATCAACATTTCGGCTATGGACGGAGCGGTCCGCAACCTTTCCTTTCTCTCTACGCTGAGCCTCTCTTAGCTCAGCCACATAATAGGCACGTCCGGTCGCCTGATCGTCATGCACCACTCCAACACTGCTGTCTGTGGGAAATTTTAACGTCATACACCAAGGGGCCAATGCTGCCCCAAATTCTGCCAAGGCTGGACGTTCTAGAAATACGTTATATGGAGAGTCAACGTCCAACACTATGAATGGTGGGATTTGCACCCTCCTACGCTCGCCTTGTCCCAGTTCAATTGGTAACTCCACATATCCCACTGCATCCGTTGCTGCGCCGTTAAAGCCATGGATTCTGGCATTGGATGGTTTCAAATCCTTAGCTTCCAGGTTCATTTGGTCATATGCCTTCTTGAAGATGTTGTTAACGGAGCTTCCACAATCAATTAGAATTCTCTTCACATATGTCGGCCCGATTGTCGCAGATATGACCATCGGGTCCATGGTAGGGTCCTCCACCTTGTCTGCATCTCGGCTCCTGAATACAATATCATCATCCATCGTTCGCTGCTGTTTTGCAGGAGTCCCATCCTCCGCATTCAAATAGCACTCATATTCCGCATGTCTTAAAGAGTTAGCATATCGCTCCATCTCCTGCCAATTCTTATCCGCAGGATGAGGTCCTCCCGCAATCGTGTTGATAACCAATCTACCCACAGTTCGAGCAGGTTGCTTTGGTTGGCGTGGAGCTGGCCCACGTAGAGGGTCCGACGTCTCTTGTCTTCCGTCTTGTGGATCTTTGACGAACTCCTGCAGCTTCTTTTGTCTAATCAACTTTTAAATAGTGTCATGGAGGTGCCTGCACTCCTCTGTGTTGTGCCCATAAGACTCGTGAAAGCGGCAATATTTCCCAGTCAGCTTTTGTTACTCCGTTGATTCCTTTGGGCGTGGTTTTCTATACTGGAAAGTGTTGCAAGTTGACAAATAGATGTTCTAAAGTGATGCGTTGAGCAGGGTGTATTCATTGTAGGTCGAGATCCTTGACTTCCATTTCCCCGTCTCTCTTTTCTTCCCGAGATTTCCACCTTCGGGTCCTTTAGACTGTCCAGGCTTGTTTTTGACGTTGGCTTGATCTTTTACCGAATTATCGCCAGCTTGCTTCATGGCGATGGTACTTTTCACAGTCTCCTGAGCAGGCCTTGGTGCCTTGTCTCGTGTTGTCCATCGAGCTTCTTCCGTTCTTATGAATTGGTGAGCTTTCGAATAAAAACGCTCCAGCGTGCTGGGGGCTTTCCCGCCAACCAATCTCCAAATTCAGAGTCTGGATCTACTCCACGCATTACTGCCATCAAAATTGCGTGGTCATTTGGATTGCTCACTTCAGTAGCAGCAACATGAAATCTCTGCAAGTATGTTTTCAATGACTCTCCCGGAGCTTGGATTACGCTTGATAAGGACATCACATCCTTCGGACGAGTGGTGTGTATCCTGAATTGTTCTATGAATTTCGTTGCTAATTCGTCAAAGCTGGATATAGATCGAGGGGGGAGTCGAGTGAACCACATGGTGGCATACCAGACAAAGTGATTGGGAAGCACCTACACTTGTTCGCATGATTGGCTCTTGCAGAATCCATCATCCATCCATACCTCATCACATGTTGCCTGGGATCAGTCTTCCCCTCATAGGTTGGGATAGTCGGCATATTGAACTTGTTGGGGTACTCAGCCTGCAGGATACCATCCGTAAAGGGGGTATGGCTTCTGGTCACTCCCCAATATTCATTGGTCAAGCCTTGGTTTTCTCTCATTAACTGCCTGACCATAGCTGTTAAATCCAGAGTTTGTATGGAGGATGGAAGGTTGGGTTCCGTTCCACGGGACCGTGCGGGTTGATGTCCTGCCTGATTTGGGTCTTGGAGATTCGGGTGTTTGGTCTCTTCACGAGCTTGATTCCCAATGCCTGCTTATGCATCTTCCTCCTTACGGCCTCTACGCCCAGGAGGTTCGTCAGTTGAGGTTGAGCTTTTAGATTCAGTATAAGGGCAGGGTTTCCTCCGGCATTCTGGCGCTGCTGTTGAGCGAGCTGAGTCATGAGGTTAGTGTTGGCTTGAATCTATTCAGCAAGCTATCTTCTCTTTCCTTGAGTTCTCTTATCAGGTCATTGAACTCCGTTCGGGAAACGACTTTCGCTTGGATTTGGGTGGAGGGCCCTGCACCTCTGGTTGTCGGTTGATTTCCAGGTCCAACTTGTTGTACGCTAGCAGTTTCATAGACATCTGCATTATGAAAGGCCGATCTGGTTCGTGGTCTCCCCATGGTAGAGTTGTTGGTTGTAACTCTGATTAGAATCAACAGATGCCTTGTGAATGATTTTGGATCTCCTTCAGGGGATTTATGTAATCCAGTAGCTACAAAGTAGATCCTAATAGTCTGAGAATTCAATTCTCAGTGAAAGCACCAAAATGTTAGCACCAAAATTGGTCGCTAACGGCCTTAGAAAGATTGTGTAGAGAGATTAATGAAGAAATTAAATTAAAACAGAGAAGAGAATGTAAATTCAAGTGTAGAAAGTAAGGACACCAAATTTATAGTGGTTCGGCGTAGTAGCCTACGTCCACTTTGAAGTGGATCTTTATTCTTTTCTTTGATGTTTGATTGCAGATGCAATCCGTTTCTAAGTACTTGAATACAATTGCTAAATAATAAGCTTAAGTCTTGAATGAGGGTTGAATGTGGCAGAGTCTCCCCAGTGTTCTCTCCAAAATCCCCTCTTTACTATGCCCCTGCCTCTCTATTTATAGACGAAAGTGGGTTGGACTCCCTGGTGGGCCTGCTATCTGAATATCTCGGCCCAAATGGAATAAGCCCTGTGTGCTGACTCAAACATGCCGAACAACTAAGTGCCAAACCTCCATCTTTATCCCGAACAACATGAGGCAGGACGCTCTTCATGCTGAACATACATTGGTGCCGAACCATTCTGAATGACGAACAGTAGGTGATGGCCGAAAGAGATATGTGCCGAACGTGATGTGGTGTTGAGTGAGGGGTGCAGGCCGAACGAGGCTGGAATGCCGAGCAATCCAGGAATGCCGAGTGGAGCATGAATGCCGAACGCTCCAGGAGCCGAACGTAACTTGTAGGTCGAACGTTTACAGATGCCAAACATCCTTTAGCCGAACGATGTTTTTGGCCGAACGTACTCGGGAGGCCGAGCGATCTTTGGATGCCAAATGATCTTATGCCGAGCGTTCTTCTTTGGCCGAACGATATTCAATACCGAATGTTTATCAATGCCAAACGCTCCTTGATGGGGAAGGAGGCGCTCGTGCCGAACGGCCTTGTCATGCCGAACGTTCATTGACGCTGACCGGACTTGGATGCCGAGTGCTTCTTGGATGCCGGACGCAACGTGATGCCGAACGATCCAGTTTGACCGATCGTTAGGGAGGCCGAGTACTAGGTTGCCCGGCCAATTCCCCAGGAAACAATAAAATTTAATTTAATTTCAAAATATCTCATTTTAGCACCTTAAAATTTTGACCTCCTATCGTGGTATGCCGCTAGGCATTCATAATATTATACCCCTATTCTGAACGCAATGGAAAACGTTTCGAGTTCTAATTCATCACATGGCGGAGATAGCTTTTTGGACCCTATTATTATATTAAATCTCTATATTAATTTTCAATGCGTTTATATACCGTACGGCCAAACGATAACTCTAAACGCTAGAAACTTAGAATCCGATAATAATACACTATTTCGGATCCAATGGAACTGGTTTTATCGAATTCCAAGACTGTGTCTCAGAAAGCTATCTTTAAATGTCAACTTAGACGAACTATTTTTAAAATTCAACATATCACTTTTATGTTCAATTTCAAAACTTTTATTATTTGTATTATTATCAGTATAAATTATACAAGCCTTTAAATTATTTTTAACAAGCTTCAAACTCAAGATATAATAATTTAACCAGTATTCAGTTAAAAAATTCAATAATTAAATTATTCAACAAACCGCTATATTTTAATTCTGAATTTGTTATAAATAAAAACCCAAATTTTCCATATTCAAAATCAATATATAATTCAAATACAATATTTAAAACCATTTAAATATTCGAAATCGAACAACGAAAAATCTGAGTCGTTACACTACTCTTTTGGTTTCATAAATAAAGTTGTTTGCCTAACAAATAGGTACGTTTTCGGATTATGGTTTATAGTGATATTTATTTGTTTTTCCATGGTTTGGGATGTTTTATTTTTGAAATATGATATATATATATATGTGTGTGTGTGTGTGTGTATTGTTATTATTGACATTCTTATTTTTCCAGATCTATTCGTACAAAGGAGACTCTGCCGAAATTTTTCATGAATTTAAGACTTAATAAATTTTATGAAAGTAAAGATATTTTCAAACTATTATTTAACTCGAATATGAAAATTTAATTGTTTATAAATTGACATATTTTATTTAAAGTACTTAATCATGTAAATTAATTGTTTATAAATTGATTATTTGAATAAAATATATTAGTTTCTTAATTCCATTTTCTCTTTTCGAGGATGCAAAGTTTTGAGTGGGGAAGAGTGTAACGACCCGTAATTTTAGATAACTAAAAATATTAAATTTAATAAGATTTGAGAATTAAATATTGGAAGAAATTAAAATTTTGTTATTTATTAATAAGAAATATAATTGGAATATGATTTAATGTTTTTGACAATTATTTTAATGTAATTTCAATCAATTGAAATAATTGTAAAGTTACTTTGGTCGTAATTGTAAATATGGAATTAATGAAACTGAAATTTTATAATTAAAATGGTCAAAGATGATAACTGTATAATAGAATGTTAAAAAATGTAAACTAATGTTCATTATGTTCTTAAGGTATTAGACGATCAAGCAAAAAGAGTGTAAATCAAAATAAATGAATTTATTGGAATTTAAATTATCTTTAGTTAGATTTTGATTACAATTTCAATTGAACTCTGAATTTAATGTAATATTTAAATAATGGATTTGACATGAAAATTTATTTTAAAAGATTGAAAATTTATATGTAATCTAGAATGATGGAAATTGTTAACTATTAAATTTGTATTGAAAGGTGATTAAATCCATATAATAATAATTTATTTAATTAACATGAAAAATAGCCATTTTGCCCATTGTCTCGGATTTCAATGAAATCATTTTTATTGGATTCGTAACAGTGAATTATTGTTGGATTTCAAGTTTCGTAGCGATCGGACTTGTCGTTTGATCTTGTGGGCTCAAAACGCGTAGAAATCAATTTAATGAATTTAGTTTAAAATAAACTGATTTTAAAAGCTAACTTCTGTATACAATGGAATTGGAACTTGAAACTAGTTCCATTGAATTTAAAAGTATCGAAAACATCTATTTTGATATATGGGATGACCTACTTTCATTTCGAAAACGAAACGGGATTTTCGGGTCGTTATTGTCGTTTCGAACCAATTCGATATGTTCATTCATTCTTATCAAGCCTTATCTATATAAATAGTTTTTCCTAACCCTGGCAGCCTTTTATTTCTTATTTCTGTACAAATAATTTTGTCTATCTGTTCCTATCTCCTCTCTCCAATGCCAGAAACCTATTTTCAATTCCAAAAACCCTAAATTCAATTTCAAAAATCAATTTCAAACTTTCAACCTCCCCAAATTGTATCGAATTATATATGTTGGAAAGCTCTCAATAGGCGCAATCTACTGCAGCAATTTGTTTTCCAATTTGATGCACCGTTTGGCCAGAAATCAACGATGTTTCTCATCCGTCCATTTCTAGAGTTTTCGATCCAATGGTGGATCTTCGACTATAGGTAGATCGAAAGGTGTAGGATTATAGAGCTCGATGAATGGAGTCAATCCATGGTATTCATTTGTATCAGGGTCCTCGAGATCGCTAGAAATTGGCTCAAAGATGAACGACGGCGTGGTGTTTCCGGAGGTGGCAGAGAGCCGTGTAGGGCTTGGGGAGCTAGGCCGGTGATGGGCTACGTGGAGTTGTCGTTGGATCGTAGGTCAGTCGAGGCTAGTGGCATGCGTTCGATGGTCAACGTAATGGCTTTTGGGTTAGTGCATGCGATAGCTGGTGGTGAGGGTTTGCCAGAGATGATGACGTTCTTTTTTCATTTTATTTGTTAAATAATTATTAAACTAATGAATTAAAAATGTTCTAATTATCATAACTTCTTCATACAAGCTTAGATTCACACACAGTTTTCTCAGTTGCAATCGTATCGAAATTCCGGGCATTATGGTGCTAGTTTGGTTAGATTCTAAGACTATTCAAATTTGGGTCTTTATTTGGATTTTAAATCGATTGAAAATCAAATATAAGTGTTTTTACCCATTCACAACTACTATATTATCTTATGTTAGTTGAATTAAATTTATGATGTGATTAGAAATTGATTGATTGACGTTTGGTATCTTTAAACGATCATTCGAGTTTAGTTGGTTTATATTAAATTTAATTGCATTTAATTTAATACTGAATTTAAATTGTTAATTAAATACCCAACAACGATAACCAGTTAATTGTTGTGCTTTATCGGTTGAATTGACTGATGATTGTGATGGATGTTTAATTGTTGATATTGGATGACGGGATGTTATGTTATTTTATATATTGTTATCAACTGCAAATTCCCTTAGTCATCGATAGGAAAATCACTATGGGTCAAAATGGTACATACCCGAATGGTCTTATAGATTAGAAATATATCGTTATGGGTTGAAACGATAAACTCGAGCGATTTTCTGGATTTTGAATTTAAACTCAAGATTTTGGGTTGAAATGATATATGCCTGTAAATTTAAATTATTACGGGTTGAAATGATGGATATCCATATTTCTTGACCATACGGGAGAAAATTATATACGGACAATGGATTGGTTAAATTAAATGATCCTAAATCATTAATTTTTAAATCCAGTTACATGATATTATGAAATAAATTTGATTTATATAAACTGAATTATTTTCAAAACCCAAGCTTTAAAATGTTGAAACTGAAATTGTTTAAATGAATAATTTAAAGAATTGAAATTGAAATTTTAAAGTTGAATTTGAGATATAAATGAAATTTGTAAAAGTTGAGTTATTATAACCATTGGAATATTTAAACTTAGAAATCTATTGAACTAAAGTGGTTTAAATTTGTAGTCAAACATAGATTTTAAATCGATATAAATTGAAATGGTTTCATGAGAATTTGACTTGAAAGATTAAAATTGAGTTTTGTTGAGTTGAAATCAGGATATGGTCGAGATTTGTCGAAATGAAAGAAACAGTTTGATTTGATACTGTTTTCAAAGTAAATTATTTATTATAAACTGTTTAAAAACCTATTATTTTAAAATTTAGATTATTTGGAATTTCAAAACTATTTACTATATAAACCATTTCCAATAATCAAACCATTTTATATAAAAATTATTTTAACTGTTTTAAAATCATTAAACTATTTAAACTATTAAACTAATTTAACTATTAAACAAAAATTTAACTATTAAAGCTATTTTAAATATATTTTAAACTATTAAAACTTTCATTTTAAATCTATTTTACTCTATTAAAATTATTTTATAATTATTAAAACTATTTTAATGCTACTAAAACTATTTTAATGCTATTAAAACTATTTTTAACTATTAAAACTATCTTAAACTATTAAACTATTTTTTAAACTATTTAAACTGTTTGTGACTATCTAAATTATTTTCAAAAATTCAAACATTGCAAGGCTGAATTGTTTATATTTAAATCCTTGATTTAAAAGCTAATATGGTTAAATGATGTTATAGCCTATGTTGAAATTTGAAATGAGATTTTCTAGTGAAATGACATTTTTGGGTAAATATGATGATTTTGAAATGAGGATTTAACATATTTTGGGATGTGATTTTGAAAGTGAATATGTTTTCGAAAGTCATATGGTTGAATTGAACATGATATTCTGATATCAATTATGAATCAGTTTTGGAAATGTAAACGAACCATCCAGTGTGAAATAAGCATTTGGTTGTTAAAGTGATCGGGATCGGATATTTTCATACCCTCTTCCGAAAACAACTTTAACAACTGTGTACGTGGTGGAGAATCTAGAACGAAGTAGGATGGTTTGGCGAACATTACTATATGAGGTATGAACACAACCCTAACCCCTTCGGGTCAGCTTGATATGACTAAAACAGGAGCCACGCTGGGCCAAGTGAGGTCACACCTCTGATCGGACATGCTTCTTTGATACCATATTTATTACTTTGTGATTGATTTCGTGGCCACCCATCGATTTGATTTTGGGAGTATGTTTCAAGGTAGGCGGTAGTAGCTGCTTGCGTTATCACCAGTCTGGATCCGCAAAACGGTAGTATCCTATCATGGGCATTGCCTTGCGTGCCTTGTCATATGCCTTATCGTGTCCACTACGAATTTGGTTGTACCATACCTATGGAATGCTCATTGAGTAAACCATCGGTTTGGTGGTGCTTACAGTACCTATATAGACTGTGGGAATATATAAAAATGTGTTAAGGGGGATATGGGTAACACCTTAATGCTATTTTAATACTTTACTTTACTGATAGACATATTATAGTAGCGTATATTACTATATAGTAAATAGTTTAACGGATCCTTAGGATATGGTAATCTCGAACATCTCTTAAGTTATTGCACTCATATTAAACACTGGATAGGAGATGTAAAACTTTATAAACATCTCTGAAGCCGTTATGCTCATATTTACTTATTTTGATTTAACTTAAATAAGATCTTTTTGTTCTGATTCGAGTGTTTTTGTTACGCTCGGGTCAGCCTTAGCATTTCAGCATTAAAGACTCAATTTTTTGGAGGATGAAGACAAAGATTTAGTATATTATTACTATTTATTATATTTATTCCACTATAAAGTAATTTAATTTATCATTTATTGATTATAATTTACAAACTATTTAATTCCAAAATAATCCATCCCATTATCTTTTAAACAAATAATTATTCCCAAAACAATTTGATTTCATCATTTAATATTTTTATCATCAAATTCCAATATTCCCAAATGATCCAAAATTATTCTTATTTAATATTTAGAATCCATTTTATTTAATTAAATCGCCATTATTAACATTAATTGATTACTTCTTAAAACCGGGTTGTTATGCAAATCCTAAAAGTGCATTACCACAACATGCGAGCTAAAGGAAAATCAATAATAAAAAATTATTTTTGGGCAAGGTTACATTGAAACAAAAATTATAATGTTGAAAATGGATGGATCGAAGTCGAGAGAGAATCATTTACTAGTGATGTTAGGATTTGGAAGAAAGAATCAGATTCGCTATTGAAAACAGGAAGCTATAATGGTCTTCTAATAGCAGAATACCTTCAAAGGTCCAATAAAGGTTGGAATGAAGGACGAGGGAAGGATATATACGTGAAGGGAAATAACATAGGCTGATAGATTTACCATGTATGAGAAACTTTGAATCATCCAGCTATAATGAGTGCGCCTATAGAATCCCCATATCAAAAAAGTGATATGCTTATGTAGCGTCTGGGAAAATGTACATCTTCGTCATTCATCTGATGATGCGTGTCATCACATTTATTGCGACATTAAATGCATGACAAGCCTAGCCCCATGAAGGCTTGGGGGGCAGAATGTTACTTGTTTTTGTCTTAAGTAAAGAAGTAGATGACCCACTTAGACATCCTCATTTCTCTTAGCCCGCATGTCACAACGGTCCGCCTCCTTAACTGACTAGACTCGAATTGCAATGATCAGAGTCCATGTATCATCTTCATCTAGGATAGAATCTGTCCATTTCGCATCTCACCAACTAGCTTGACCATACCAATTCATAATATAACTAATCCACTTCGACAAGAATGACTGTCAGTCTCCCTCCTTGGGCAACGATGGCAAAATCAAGGCAGATTATTTTGAGAAGTTGAGGTTCTTTGATGATCAGTTTGGCCAATAAGCAAGGTATCAAAACAACCACCTCATTTGCTTTCATCCTTATGTTGGCATCCCATTACTCATAAGAACCCCCAAGCTTCCTTTAACCATGTTTTCAAGCATTAAGCCTTCCTAACTTAAGAGACCCCTGGCCTATGCCATTTCTTTGAAAGGCTGGCATCCATCAGTGTGGCTTACGTGACAAAGGGACTGCTGTGCAGCAACCCCTCTCTGTACTTAGCTGACACCCTAATACCTCTATTATAGCCACCCCATACTCCCACACCGTCTACCTCGTTTTAGGGGAATTTCCATGATGTAGCCCACCAGATATCTACATCTATACCCGACAAACTATCTAGCATCCATGCTGGCATGATCGTCAACATATATCACCAACAACATCCGAAAGCATTTCCTGGGCTTGTTTAAACTAATCTCAACCGTCCAAGCATCAAGTTTAGTTACTACAAATATAGCATGCATTGCCACTTCATAAAGGGTAAAGAAGAACATTAGCCTAAAATGACAATACCTTTGTATTTTTAGTAGCTCTATCTTGTAAGGTAGGCTATTATAACTGATGTAGTATAATAAAAGGCCCCTCATTGTAGACATAGGCCACCTTCCGTCGAAACATTCTAAACCATGGTCTCTTTACCTTTCTGCCTATTAGTATCACTTTATCTCCCTTTTCTTAGAGGAGACATTAGCTGTCAATCCTTGCTAATATACCCTTGTGAATGCATTTTTGAGGTTGGATAAAAATCTAGTCAATACCAGCACTTAAATACGGGCATATTAAACTATGTACACATTTATATGTTACATGTACGCTTACATGTATGTGTGTATATGATACATAGATACACTTTATATTCATATACATATACCAATAAAACATTTATATTAATTTATTTTGGCAAAGCCAGCAGTGTTGAATGGAACCTTCCATTTATTGAACAACAAAGGCATATAAAGAAGGATGGGCATACCCATTAAAATAGAAATAAAAGAAAATAACAACGAAATAGAAACCATAGATAAATATGGATAGGGCCTAAAATAATCTTGCAACCGAGAGAAATAGAGATTGTTCAACGCAGTGAAGGCCAGTAAATATTCTAGCATTTCTTTCCATCCATATCACATAAGCAAACCTTTTCAAAACTTTAATTAGGAGCATCCCCCTATTATTTTTCCACGTTGTAGCTTTAAATATATTGAACCATTCAACATCAGAGATTGAACTAGGGTTATGCAATTGCAAATATCTCAATATTCTCTTCCAAAGAAACAAATTATAAGAACAAGGAAAGAATAAATGCTTTATATTTTCAGCACCTTTGACTAATAGGAAAATGGAAACCTGCAGCAACCCCTTAGACATGGGATTATTTTGAGTGTGCAAACCATTATTGATAATTATTCCATAAGTGGAGATATTCTTTGGGCATATATGAATTAACCCAAATGCTGGAATGCCAAGGAAAGGAAGGCATGGATGAAAACTCGATAGATACTTGTATAACAGTTGAATGTTGTGGCATTTACCTAATCATAGCGAGTCAATCTCAACATTGTATTTTTTTTCCTTTCAACAATAGACCATAAGTTTCTAAATATGAAGGAGCTGGAGTGGGGAAGAGATATATAATCATCAGAGAAAAAATACTAACCATTGCATTATCATAAATTCCAGAAATTACCCTAAGATTGATGTGAATCAAATGAGAAAGAATAACTCCAGGGCCTGACCATGGATCATGCCAAAAGGAAAGCAGATTTCTGGACTTCATGTTATTTTGAAAAATATGAAGCAAAATTGTTCCAGATCTGACCATGTATCTCCATTCCCAGCTACAATCGGTAGGAATTACCATCTTCCAGAAGTGACCAGATTTAATCAAGTTGTGTCTTATCCAGTTAGCCTATATATTATCATCATACTTCATAAGTTTATTAATATGAGCAAAGATAGTCACAACATTATAATGCCTAATGTTCATAACTCCCAGACCACTGTTGCTTAAAGGAAAACATATTTATTTAAAAGAAATTGGAATAAGTTTTCTAGAGAAGAGGTTTTCATGCCATAAAAAATGATGAAGGGCATAATTAATCATGGTAATTAGTTTAATAGGAAGAATGAAAATTCTGGCATAATACATGTGATGACCCGGATTTTCTGACGTCTGTTATTGGATAATTAATTAATTTTAATTATTGGATTATAAAAATTTATTAGTCGAATAAATAAATTTCCTGACAAATAAAATACTTGAATCCATATATAGATTAAAAAAACTGTATTCAAATTTAAAATAAAATTTCTAGATATGATAAATATTATAGAAATATGTGTATAAACTCCACCATTCGAACTTAAGATAAAATACCATTAATGTATATAAATAAATATATACAAGCTTTATGATGATTAAATATATATATATATATATATATATATATATATATATATAAAAGTCTAGATATATAGGGTTATAAAAATATAGTGTATGAAAATAAATATGTATGTATATGTATATATGTGAATATATATATATGGTAACATAAGTAAAAGTATATGTATATATGTTATATAAAATAGAGTATAGGTATTTGGCAAAATATATGTGTGTGGGTAAGTTTGAAAACCATTGCATATGTGAATATATGCAAAACATGCGTGTATTTAAAATGTATATGGATATACATGGTAAGATAGTGTAAATGTATATATATAAATCTACATAAAAGTGAAAGTGTATATATAAAACATAAGGAAAACATCATGATGACAAGCATTTAATTCTAGCATACAAAACATAACATCAAGTCTCATAAAAAATCAAATTCATTCAAAAATCAAATCAGGTCAAAACATTTTTCAAATCAAAAGAATAGTAATAAGACAAAGTAAAATCATGCAAAGCCTATAACAAACCTTGGCACTGTTTTCCCCATTCTTCTTTTTATATATTACTGCCTTGTTGCTTTGTGGATTAACCTCTTCACAAACAAAAAGAGAAAAAAATAGTCTGTCATTAAACTTCATAAGTCCAAAGACCAGTAAAGCTTGATGTAGAGAAATACAAAGCAGCAGTAGAAAATGGTGAGTAGAATGCTCTTTTGGTTGTTACTGGCTGTCATGTATTTATAATCATGTTTGAATGAATCCTTGGTCTATGGGAGGGTTATATGTTGATATGAAAATACAAGTAGGAATATATCGAGCCGCTGCATTTCTTCTCACAGCTGCTCTATTATGTCTTTTATTTGATAAAATAGTTAAACCTTCACTTGAAAAAAATCATTATCCCCATGTCCAATTAGTTTTAGGCTTTGATGCCAAAACAAAGATTGTTTGTTTTTGAATATAGAACATGCAAAAATTTAATTCTTGTAATTCCATCTGGCCTAGAGGGAGCAAACTTCTTATAATCGTGAGTGAGTCAACCTTGGGCAAAATTCAACTATCAAAATTTGACAAATGAGTTATACAATTGTGTTTGTCGTTGGAAAATGTGAATTTTGTGCTTAGTTGGAAGATTTCTAATGGCGAGTGGGATGAGGAATGTAGAGACGAACGCAAATGGGGTTTTTGCCAAATTCCGACAACCTAACTAATTTCGAGGGACGGCGTTGGGTGAGGAGGAGCATTAGGTGAAGGTCCATCAAGGAAAAATGGCACGTGATTTTTAAATCGAGTGTGTAGGTGAGACAAGCTCATAGTAGGGTTTAGTGAGGGTTTTGGAATGTTTTCAGTTAGAAGGAAATGACGATGGCGAGGGGAAGGAGAGCCGTGCGGTCCAAGGGGAATTGGTAAAGGAAGGTTCAGTAAAGCTTTAGGCGAAATCTGTTCGTTAATGGTGGTGGTGGCTAGCGAGGAGAGGTGTTTGAAGGGAGGTTTGTTTCGTTCCAGGTTTGGTTAGCAGGTGGTTTTGGTAAACTGCTAGGTTGCCGTAGTTTCAGGGTTTGGCATGGGGTATCGCGGTCGAGTGTGACTTATGGGGATGGGCGACGGCGAAACTTAATGGTTGGAGGGTGCGTACATGTGCACGCATTCATGCACTGCCTCATGCATTTTGTTTAGAGCTTAGAGAGGAAGAGTGGGAACAAGAAGAAAGGTTGGGCCGTGTTTTTGTTTACATGGGCTGGGTTAGATGATTAGGCTGGGTGTGTTGTAAAAAGGAAATTTAAGTTAACTCTTAAAATTTAAAAGTTATAAATTTAAAAAATATGTATATACCCTTAAAATTTTAAATCCAAACGAGAGGCAGCATCTTGCATCAAGATCCTACCACTGAGGGCTTCCTTATGAGCAGTAACGGCCAGATTTCCAAAATGAGAAGGCTTTAAGTGTTTGAAAAATAAATTGAAAGCGAATAAATAGGTGTCTTCTTATTTAATTAATTATATATTAATTACTTAATTAATTATTATGTGATCTATTTAATTTTAAATTTATTTAGGAAAAATTATTTTATTTCTTTGATTAAAGAGTAATTTGGATTTTATACACATATATAACTCGACTCGATTAAATTGAAAATTAATTCAAAATTTGGAATTTGTGAACTGATTAAAAGTTAATTATAATTACCTATCGTCTGAGTTATTGGGTAGCCAAAGCAATTAAAGTAAATAGAATAAATCGTTGGCATGTTTTTTTACTTGAAAGTAAATCGACCCGTACTGAGCACCATTTCAATTTCTAAAAAATGTTTACAAGCAAGTAAAACTCAATAAATTGGTCATGATAAAGTAAACATATGGAATGAATTTCCAAATATGATTGTGGATACCCTGATTGTGAAGTTATTTATTTAATGACGTGGCCTATAAAATTTATTGCTTGGATTAAATGAATTTAGGATCACATATCAGTGTTATCTGGAATTACTTCGATCAAATAAATACTACGAACCCCTACAATTCTGATTATAGATCCTAATAGACTGGAATTTAATTAATTTAACACATTCAGTTATTTTAACAAGTATTATACTTAGACACTATTATAATATCATTGGATTCCGTAAAATGCTTTGATCTTTATAAGATAAAAACATGTCGTGTTGTACGAGTTACCCTGATTTTTCAAAAGATTGTTATAACTTTTGTATTTCAAATTAAATGGGTTTACTCACGTTGGTTTTCAACCTGACTCGGGTGTTACTTTTATTGTAATGCACGGGCCAGACCGATTATTATAGTTTTCAGGTTAGGACGCTTTGGAGCTCAGAAGATGTAACGACCCATAAATTTTAATGGTTTTAATAACGTATTTAATTGAATTTTTGGAAAACTACAAATAGTTGAATTTGGAAATATAAATTTAATATTTGGATCACATCTATTTTAACATAGCAATTGGTAAATTTTCATCTGAAAATATGGAAGTTTATTTTATTGTAAAATTTTATTTCAGTTTAAATCAGTTAATAGTTGATGATAATAAAATGTTTTCCAAACCTGAATATTTTTACTAATAAATTTGTAAATCATCTTCTGAGTGAGACGTCGTATTTCATTTTATCAAATTTGGACTGCTATTGCTCCGTTTATCTTATTTTCGACAGATTAGCAGCATTTTCGGTACTGAATATCGACTTTTGATCGGATGATCCTATCACTGATATCTGTATATCATTTTGATCGTCTAGTCATGCCGATCTCTACAGTATATTTATTTGTATATAATAAGGTCTGGTGCGTAACGGTGAAGAGGAAATAGCTCGTCATAACGGTACCGAAATTTTGAATTCATAAATTTTTCTATGCGTTTCAAATCTGAAACGTGTTGTCCAAATAAGCAATAAATTGTTTTAAACATCCAACATAATACCAGACCGTTGGAATTTCACTGTTCTTTCTTTACTTATTTTGGTTTGGGTCTGTTACGTGGTTCTCCCTATTTATTACGTTTCGAAAAAATTATATAACAGCTGTTGCTCTTCAACTGTTCTTCTCCCCCTCATTTCTTTTCCTCGGCCACCCTACCCACGCAAACTCTCCACTCCACCATTCCCACTCATGCCACCCAAGCTCCTCTGTGAGAACACCTCAACAGCACCACCAACTCACCCTCTCTTCAATTCGCCTATAGCCAAGCGACCCCTTCCGCCACCAGACTCACCAGTACAAGCATCTCCTCACCGAACCCTTCAACTCACCGCCTGCTGACCATCGCCGTGTACAGCATGCTCCGACCTGCCAACTTGTAACGACCCGCCCTTTTTGGACAGTTTAAACCGACGATCAAATACACATGCCGATTCCAAACCATTCAAAAGGGCAGATGGTTATTGGGGTAAATAAGAAAAGAAAAGAAAGAGAAATAAAGGAAATGAAACAACACAGAATCTCGCAGCGGAACGATAAAATATAATAGTCAAATAAACAGTTCATGAAACTGTTTACTATACTTTGACAATTATTTATACAACATTTATCAGAGTTATACATATACAACAGAACAATTAAAATAATGCAGCAGATAGCATGATGCAAGGGTAATAATAGTAATAGTATACCAAATCTTCGTCTTCATCCTCCAGAATAGATCTTCAAAAATCTGAAAAACTCAGGACTGACCCGAGCGTAATGAAAAGGCAAAACACTCGAGTCAGGACTAAAATATCCTTATGAAAGTTAAATGAATCGTAAATAAATATGAGTGTAACGGCGTCAGAGATGTTTACGGGGTTTGACATCTCATATCCAGTGTCAACGTGCGTGCAATAACTCAAGAGATGTTACGGGATTTTCCATCTCTTAAGGATCCGTTAAACTATCTACTATGTAGTAATGTACGCTAAGTAGATAATGCCTATCAGTAATATAAAGTATCAAAATAGCGTTAAGGCGTTACCATAATCCCCCTTAACACATTTTTATAATGCCATAATCTATACAGCACCGTAAACCGGTGGTTATCAGAGGGCACCCCATAGGTATAACACAAAACAAAACGTAGTGGTCGCGAATAGGATAATCAGTATGATAAGGTACATGAGGCGATACCAACTAGGATACTAGTAGTTGCATGATCCGGACTGATGTTGAGCATAGCCAGCAGCTACCCCAACACTCCCAAATCAAGGGTGCACCCAAATCGAATCACAAATGTAATAGAAATGGTATCGAAGAAGTGTGTCCGCTAGAGGTGGCGAGCCTCAATGGCCCGGCGCGGCTCCTATTTTAGTCATGTCAGGGGTCATCCAATAATCGTTCTCTTTCTTCAGTCAACGCGTTCACCAAACCGTCCACTTCATTCTGGATCAACACTCCGCGTATAATAGCTATTAAAGTGGTTTTCGGTATCGACAGAGAGTATATCCATATCCGATCCCGGTCTCTTTAATAACTACGTATTATTACACCATTGGCTCTTTTACATTTCAAATCGATTCATAATTGATATCAAAATATCATATTCGCTTCAAGAATCAAATCCAGTTCAAATATCATCGTATCTATTCAATGTAAGATTCCGTTTCAAAAATAATTTTTCGCATCAATATCTCATTTCGATTTCAAAATCGTTTCGAAATTCAATTTAGGTTGCAACTTCATTTAACTCAATTCGTATTTAAATTCAAGGTTTAAATATAAACATTTCTCCTTATTAACCAGCTTGAAATTTTTAGAAAATAGTTTAAGTAGTTTAAAAGTAGTTTAAATAATTAAAATAGGTAAAAATACTTAAAATCTTTAAAATGGATTTAAAATAGATAAATTTAGTTTAAATAATTTAAATTAGGTTAAGTAGATTAAAATAGTTCAAGTATTCAAAATGGTATATATAACAGAGTAATTTGGAAAAAAAAATTAAAACAGCTTCAAAACTAATCCGTTTCGATTATAACTTCCCAATTCAAATAAATTTCAATTTCCAATTTACCGATTCAATTTCGATTTCAATTCAAATCAATGTCAACTTTGACTTCAAATTTATTCAATATTACATTCGCCTTCAACTTATTCAATTCCAATGTATATCGATTTTTAGCTTGATTTTTCAAAATATCAATTTTTAACACTTAACAAAATTTTTCTTCAATATTCAAATTTAAACCCCACTTATAAATATGATTCGGTTTCAAGCTCAATTTCAAATATCATTTTATATCGCTTTTACTTAGTAATATTCAAAGCTCGAATTAAGGTTAAATCTTTTAAAACGAATACATTTTCGAAATTCAATCATAACCCAATTTTAAATTTCAATTCTCAACTTAAATCATTTAACAACCTCTTTTAACCAAAATCTATTTCAACATTCCAAACTCAATTTTTCGATAAATTCGATTTCTATAAATTGATTTCTATCTCAACTTTTAAATCAAAATATTTAACTAAATTTCAAATCGACGATTTTAAAAATTATTAATTTAGCCAATTCGGTGTCTGTATATAATTTTCTATCCTATGGCCAAGTGATTATTTATTTCAATTAAATGTCAGGGATGAATATATATTACTTAAATCAAATAACAGTTTCATATGTATGCATAACAGGATATATATAGCGAACAAACATCCAAACATTTAAATATCAACCAATAGCTTCCATCGAAATACATTATCCAATAGACAATACAATTCATGGCAATTTCATAGTTATCAATGTCGGGTAATTTAATCGCAATTCAATTTCAATTTCAATTTAACTGTCAAATTTATTTTTCAACGATTAATTCGAATGACAATCTATATGACAATAAAATTCTATCAAACAATGACAAATAAAATTCATATCACTTCATAATATCAAATTTAACTAGCATAAAGATATTTAGTACGTTGTGAGCGTTATAAAACACTCACCTTGATTTTTCTGTTGTTACCGAGACGTTCTGGTTTGGAACTAAACCAGACGACTTCCAATATTAGCCCAAATTTCAACTATCTCCAAATTCATCCAAACCAATTTCATTTCGAAGCTTTCGTCATCACGATCGCAACGCAAAAAGTCTCGTCTCAATCGGACCTCGTATGTGAGAGTTATACATTTTATAAGTTATCGACATTTTAATTTATAAAATAATTTATATTATATTAAAAATTATCCATACCCAAAGCAAAGCCCAGCCCACTCAACATCTCCTTCTTCCCCAATTCCTGTACATGCACGAGAAAACCCACCAAGCCGTGCATCAATCTTCAGTGATACGGAGCTACAGTTTACGAAACTCGAATCCGTCTTCGCCAATCTTCTTCTCTTCGAAGCCTCCATCACCTCGACCACCAAGTTGCAAGCTCGTCCCCACCAAGTAAAACGCGACTTCGCCCAGTTGTAACGTACACGATCAGGTCGCCCCCCCACCCCAAGACGCGGCCGCACCTTCCCAAACTCGGCTCATAGGTGCTATTTTCGATGACGAACTCGAATCAAGGCTCTGTTTCGCGAATCGAAGCGTGCATCCTCAACAAATCCTAACCCTAGTTCACAACTTCCATGTCCATCTTCATAAACCAAGGCCGCACCCAGCAACGAGCATACCAGGTCGAAGCAAACGATGAAATTGGATTTTTAAAACTAGTCGGAGATTTTTTTATCAAGTATTGAAGGATAGATAAATTTTCCCTCTTGAAGCTTGGTTTTTCTTTACTGTGACTTGCGTTTGCAGTTATTAAAAAGGAAGAAGAGGCTATTGCGTGTTTGAATGGGTCAAAGGTACAGTGAAAAGATGGGATAGCAGCTGAAAAAGAGATTTGACTAATTAAAATATTTATTTAAATTTCAAAATACCTCGATCTACGCAACTCGAAATCTCGAACCCCGATTAGGGCATGCCACCAGGCGTTCAAAATGTTATAGCCCTATTCCGGACGCAATGGAAAAGGTTTCAAGGCCTAGTTCGATCGTATGCGCGAGTTACGGAAATAAACGATCAATTTTAAATTAAACCGATTAAACGAATTTCTATGCGTTTTGGCTTGCCCCGGACAAATGGTAGATTCGATTGACATGAAATTTGAAATCTTACAATAATATCACGTTACGGATCCGACGAAACTGGTTTCGTCGAAATCCGAGACTGTTTGAAAAATGGCTATTTTAACTCGTCAATTAAATATTAAAATATTCAATTTTCACAAATTTAATTTTAATTTTATTTTAAAAGTTCTACAACATCATTCTAACTTTAATATGATAAAATAAAATTTTACAAATCATTTTTAATCATATTAAACCCGTTATTCAATTCTTCAATAAATTCCAATTTTAAAATCTTATTAACTCTATTAAAATCCCAATATAACTTACATTCACTTTGGAAACCAATTTGAATCATATTAAATCAAATTTCAATTATTCACTCTATTTTCATATATTAAATTTCAATATCAAATTAATCGTATCAAATTCGGAATTTAATTATTCAACATTTGTAATATTAAATTTAATTAAATTTGATTATTCTTAAATCACTATCTTTTGACATATTCGAAAACGAACTTAAAATTTTAACTTTAGAAACGAATTAAAATTATAGAACAACCATTTCCATTATACGGTTATTCAAATCCCATTATTAAATTATTCAATAAATTCCAAATAATAAATTTAAACAAATTTAATTGTTCAATATTTGACGGATTTCAACAATGGATTTTTAAATAAAATTTCATTATCAGTCGATTTACTATATTACATCAAATTAATTCCACATTGTTATTTAACTACAGTTAGAGATAATGCTCTCAACTAATATATAAACTTTCATTTCAATTACAATTGGTTCATAAATTCAATTCGACTAACTAAATGAATAAGTAACTTAAATAATTATCACCGTTATCTTTTAATTACTTAAGTTTATTATTTACAAATAAGCGTCACAATTACCTATACAATACAAATTCATTCAATTACCTTTGACTACGTATTATTTCCATTGATTTGGGATTTCATTCAATTCATAAATAATTAACTTAGATAAATTTGTTGCATTTCATTCTAGTTATTATTATTCCAAACGACTTACAATTTTTTTCTAACACTAAATCACGAAATCTTATTAAATTAGCTATTTTAATTATCGAAAATTTATGGGTCGTTCCACTCTCCCCCACCCAAAACTTTTCGTCCCCGAAAAGGAAAAAGAAGGGAAAATGAACTAAGTATAGAATTCAACATTAGATATATTTTATTCAAAGTTACCAACTTATAAAACAATGAAATTTCATTTATCAAGTTATAACTACGCTTACACTAAGTTACTCCGAACGACTTTCCAAACTTAAAAGTTGGTTATCAAAACAAGTTATAAAAAAAAAAATTAAAACTCGAAATTTTTTCTAACACTCGGATTTACGAAAAATTTCGGTAGACTCTCCTTTGCGCGGCTCGATCGGTACAGCTACAAAACGCCTCTACGGGCCCCAAACCAACAAAAGAAAATCAAAAACCAAGTGGCTCATCAAAAATCACCAAATCCAATGACAAAATAAACATGTACCTTATATTTTATTAGCGAGCATATACGACTAATATAGCGCGAAAGCGAGCTCCAAATGCGAAGCAAGCGCAATCCGCATCTACTAAACACTCAACAAACCATGAGAAACATGCATATATGAAAATAATATCAATATACATCATATAGAAACATAACAATTACATGTGCCAACATAGAAAATGCAAAAAACAACAAATGCATCCACCAAATCAATTATCATCCAACTATCATCCAACAAATCCATAACCAATCAATATAAATTCACTTCTCATTAATATTTATTTACTTGGTTTTCCATTTTAATCACAGTTGATTCATTAACGTTGGATTTTTACTAACATTCATTCTCAATTCAATTAGTTAACATTCACTAATTTATATTTTCATTAGTTCACTTCCAATTTGAATCAAATTAAATTCTATTTAAATTCATTTAACTTCCAATTTGATTTCAATGATTTATAGCTTTCAATTTCATTAACACTTAATGAATTATATACAATCAACTAACAATCATATAACAACCAAATCATACCCAACATAACCAACTTATTAATTTTTACATTCAATTTGGTTTATCTCTTTTATATATATATCCTGTTATATAATTTTAAAAGAATCATTTTCTATTCGGCATCTTGAATTTCCAATATTAACTTTAATTAAGTTCGTAAGCCATACATATATCATCCGTGAGCAATATCAATCTAATCGCTTATTCGATCACACAATTTCACTTCCAAACTAGTATCGTTCACACGACTCTCTAGTGCGGACTCAGATTTGGTTCCTTGATTGGAAACTGTTACTCTCCTTGCATAGCCATATACTATGATAGAGAATTCCAGAATCAAATTAAAAATCCATATCTAGGGTTCTCCGTCGAAAATCGAGTGAAAAATCCTTACTTGGATTGATATAAATCATCTCGATATTTTGTGCTCGAATTCGGATCAAATCGTTATGTGAATAAAATAATATACATACAATCTCACGTATTACCTTCCAATGGATTTCTATCCAATTTATCTATATTAAATTATTTTATTGACTTTAATTTTATTTACAATTAATTATTCACAATCCATTATTTAGTTAATAGATCTATTTCTTTACATAGCATACTCTTCAACATTATCTTTTCTTAAACATCATATCAAAGGATTTGTTTACTCAAGTTCATTTTAAACATTCTATATAATTTAATTAAATTCAATATCATTTTCCAATTGAATCTTAGCTATAAGAAATTCCTTTGTTTACATTTACTTCAATTTCATAATTTTAGTTAATAACAAATTTATTTGTGGAACATTTTATTAATCATCACTTTAGTTTATAGTCATTCCATAAAAGTCTAACTTCTCATATATGACTTTTCTTAGTTTACAGTTATCTTAAAGGTTACAAATTCAATTATTTTTTTCTATGCAATTTATATTTATTTCTATAACCAATTTACAAAAGATATTATACAATTCATTTGTCTTCTTTCTTAAGTTCACTTACTCGTTCCATTTATCCATTCATCATTTCATGTTATTATTTAAGTATATAACCTTTTTATCACAACCAAATTTTCATTTATATACATTTTAATTCCTTTTTGAGTTTTCCTTACTTGTATACTTCAATTATTTTCAGGTTCTGTTTATTTGTACAATATCTCATTACATATCCAAAACATTATTTCAACTTCTTAAAATTTGGTAAGTCATATTATATGTTATTAGAATGCAAATTCGGTATTATACAAATTTATAGAATTTCATTTTTCTTGATTAGAATGTACACAAATTTGATTTATTTAAATCCTCTATACCTTTCAACTTTAAAGTTTTCCCAAACAATAAGCTTAGATATCTTAATCCCCTTATTTTATAAATCCTGGTTATTCACATTTCATTCAAATAATTTGAAATTTATTAATTAACATAACTTAGAAATTTAAATGCCCGGTTCTTTTCAAATCATTTGAAATAAACATATACACTTATATCTTTTTAAATATATCAAATCATACCTTTGGAGTTTAAGCCAAAACCCATTTACCCAAAATAATTTCGATAAAAGCAAAGCTTCTTAGAAGTCTCCCCCACTTTGAGACCCGAAAATGAACGACGATGATGCTGCGCAGTCATCACCGAAATTATTTTCCAGCGACATAAGAGAGGAGTACTGAATTCATTCTTTCCTTTAAAAATCCTTTCAAAATATTTCCATAAACAATTTTCAACAAATATTACTATATATTTCTTCAAAACTTTGAGAACCATTTTCCAAAACCTCCGGGTCTTTAAATTCAATATTTTTCAATTTAAATCTATTTTAAATTTATAAGTCACCTTTATAAAATATATTATAGGATTTTTTTCTTAAGCATTCCACAAGTTGTTTTATTACTGTTCATTTTGTAATTCATCTTATTTATTAAATTACAGTATCCAATTTATGATAATAAATAATATTTTAATTCCTAACAACCAGGTAAGCTAGATAAGTCACAATAAATTTTTGAAAATAAATTCTTTATACACAAAATATAATTAGGGCAAAATTATTTCATTTACCCAATTTCAAAACAATACTATGTCGAATTGTTCTGTTAAGTGTTTAGAGATCCCTACCAATGACGTTAATTACTCGTATTGACCAGAATCCATAAGCCACTCAACAAATCAACCGACACAATATAAAACATTTTATATCACTAACAAATACGCTCTCATATATATTTATATGTGTATATATATATATATATATATATATATTCACTCAGCGACTCATCATAAGGTATTACTACCCTACTTATAAAGAGTCATACCCCACAAAGCTAAGGTTATCGCTAAACCAAAGCTCTGATACCAATTGTAACGACCCGTCCTTTTTGGACAGTTTAAACCGACGATCAAATACACATGCCGATTCCAAACCATTCAAAAGGGCAGATGGTTATTGGGGTAAATAAGAAAAGAAAAGAAAGAGAAATAATGGAAATGAAACAACATAGAATCTCGTAGCGGAACGATAAAATATAATAATCAAATAAACAGTTCATGAAGTTGTTTACTATACTTTGACAATTATTTATACAACATTTATCAGAGTTATACATATACAACAGAACAATTAAAATAATGCAGCAGATAGCATGATGCAAGGGCAATAATAGTAATAGTATACCAAATCTTCGTCATCATCCTCCAGAATAGATCTTCAAAAATCTGAAAAACTCAGGACTGACCCGAGCGTAATGAAAAGACAAAACACTCGAGTCAGGACTAAAATATCCTTATGAAAGTTAAATGAATCGTAAATAAATATGAGTGTAACGGCGTCAGAGATGTTTACGGGGTTTGACATCTCATATCCAGTGTCAACGTACGTGCGATAACTCAAGAGATGTTACGGGATTTTCCATCTCTTAAGGATCTGTTAAACTATCTACTATGTATTAATGTACGCTAAGTAGATAATGCCTATCAGTAATATAAAGTATCAAAATAGCGTTAAGGCGTTACCATAATCCCCCTTAACACATTTTTATAATGCCATAGTCTATACAGCACCGTAAGCACCACCGTAAACTGATGGTTATCAGAGGGTACCCCATAGGTATAACACAAAACAAAACATAGTGGTCGCGAATAGGATAATCAGTATGATAAGGTACATGAGGCGATACCAACTAGGATACTAGTAGTTGCGTGATCCAGACTGATATTGAGCATAGCCAGTAGCTACCCCAACACCGCGAAACAACACTCCCAAATCAAGGGTGCACCCAAATCGAATCACAAATGTAATAGAAATGGTATCGAAGAAGCGTGTCCGCTAGAGGTGGCGAACCTCAATGGCCCAGGCGGCTCCTATTTTAGTCATGTCAGGGTCATCCAATAATCGTTCTCTTTCTTCAATCAACGCGTTCACCAAACCATCCACTTCATTCTGGATCAACAATCCGCGTATAATAGTTATTAAAGTGGTTTTCGGTATCGACAGAGAGTATGTCCATATCCAATCCCGGTCTCTTTAATAACTACGTATTATTACACCATTGGCTCTTTTACATTTCAAATCGATTCATAATTGATATCAAAATATCATATTCGCTTCAAGAATCAAATCCAGTTCAAATATCATCGTATCTACTCAATGTAAGATTCCGTTTCAAAAATCATTTTTCGCATCAGTATCTCATTTCGATTTCAAAATCATTTTGAAATTCAATTTAGCTTGCAACTTCATTTAACTCAATTCGTATTTAAATTCAAGGTTTAAATATAAACATTTCTCCTTATTAACCAGCTTGAAATTTTTAGAAAATAGTTTAAGTAGTTTAAATAATTAAAATAGGTAAAAATACTTAAAATCTTTAAAATGGATTTAAAATAGATAAATTTATTGCAATTTGAATTTAAAATAGATAAATTTTTATATCATTTTTAAATTCAAATCAATTTGAATTTAATGGCAGCAACGGCTATCTTACCTGCTTCTTCTCCATCTTCATCTTCTCCTCCTTCCCACCCTAACTTACCTACTCTCCTTGCTAATCCCACGAACCCTCCTCCTCCTCCTCCACCTCCGCCGCCTTTGCCGCCTCCTGACCCGTTCACTGTTTCTGCCCCACTCATTTCCTCTTCCGCTGTTACTGTTCCTTCTCCTCTCTTGTCTCCTTCCACAACACGTTCATGGTCTTCTCTTTTTTCATCAAAACCTCGTAATGCTGGTGTATTTACTCCTGTGGACTACAAACTCAACTATCTTGGCGAACCACTTATGCCACCAGAAGAATTGTATTCTGAAGGCAAATCCTATTGGGATGATTATTTAGTTGGATTTTTTCTTGGCGTTTCTGTGAATTACATGGCTGTCATCTCGCACGTAAAGAAATTCTGGAAGCTCAAGGGATCTTATGAGATAAAGTCGAATGGTACTAATTTCTTTTTCAAATTTAATTGTCAAGAGGATAAAATAAAAATATTGAAATCAGATCCCACATTCATACGTGGTCAAATGTTTATAATAACAAGCTGGAAACCATCCTTTGGCACAGTGCAGTCTCAAGTTAAAAATGTGCCAATTTGGATACATTTATATAATATTCCACATATAGCTTGGACTTTACTAGGTATTAACTGGATTGCCTGTCACTTGGGTAAGTTAATATGCTTCAATGAAGCTACAGAGAAGCAAGAACGTCTGGAATATGCTAAGTGTTTGGTGGAAATAACTCCGGATAAAGAATTACCTGATTATATTCTTATTGGAGATAAAAAAGATACAATACAAAAAGTGTATGTTGAATACACATGGAAACCTCTCATATGTACTGAGTGCAAAGTTTTTGGCCACTCCACACTATCTTGTGACATACATGGTAGCAAAGAAGACATTAGTGCTAATACTGATGATATGTATGTTAACAAGGAAAAAGCAAAACAAATGACAGGCAATGCAAAACAATCACAAAATAAAACTGATCAGCAAAGTACCAAAAAAGATGGAGTTGATATGAACAGAGTTAAGCAACAGCACTGGCAAAAGAAAATAAAACAAACCAATGATATATCAGCAGAGACACAGAATTCCAAAGAAAAGAGTATGATAAAAGATTCTACTGGAAATGATAAAATGCAGAAAAATAATGAAAAAGCTAAAGATGGAAATATTGAGACCAATAACTCCTTTTCTTTGCTTGCTGAAATGGAGGAAGGTGAAAATATTGAGATTCCTGATGAAGTTCAAACAAATATAGAAATGTCTACAGAGCACAATAGCAATAAATCTAAGGACAAAAACACTGATATTGGAATACATATCAGTAACAGTGAAACAACATGTGATCTAGATACAGGTATTACACAACCAATCTCCCCTAAAAACAGAAATAGTATTGTGACAAATAAGACATTAAAAAGGACATTTACTCCCATCCACAATACAGAGATTGATGCTACAAATATTCAAGTTCCCAATAATACACCAAATAATATACAAATAGCTAGCAGTAGGAAAAACTCTACTACATCGAAAAAGCAAGTTAAAAGCCCTTATTTGAAGCTAAAACCTCCAGTTGACATTGCATTATATCTGCCTGATACTCCTTGTTCAAGGCATAATGCTACTGACAACAATATTGAGACTGATGATGAATGCTCCAGTGAGTCATTGGAAGATCTAAATGATAACATGGATTTCTCAACTGAACAAATACTTGTTAAAATGAGCAACAAAAGCACATCAGGGAAAAAGAAAAGATTCACCAGGCAATCTGCCAAAGCAAATAAAAAGTAATTATGATGGATAGTATGGGATATTGGAATATCAGAGGTGGTCATGACAAAGCAAAAAAGTTCGAAATCAAACAACTAATAAAGGGCAACAAACTTCAACTTCTTTGCCTAGCTGAGACAAAGTATACTGAACTGGTTACTAGTGAAGTAGCAAAATTTATTGCTCCTTCATGGTCTATGATACACAACCACAATAATGCTCCTTATGGTCGCATCATGATAATCTGGAACCCCCATATATTTACTGTCAATACTGTGGATACTCATAGACAATTTATACACTGTAGTATAATGCACATGCCCACTAATACTTCTTTTTTTACTACTTTTATATATGCGGAAAATACAAAACAAAAAAGGCAATACCTGCTTGACTTGCTTCCTTCTCTACATCCAAATGCTATGCCATGGATATGCTTGGGGGATTTCAATTGCATGCAATTCTCTGATGAAAAATCAGGAGGGCTTCCTCTCAGTCTCAATGATGTCTCCCCTCTTAATAACTCCATTCATACTGCACAGCTACATCAGATGCCTAAGACTGGTCTTTTTTATACTTGGAATAATTGCAGTAGGACTGGTTCTCGTACTTTCTACAGGCTGGATAGATCATACTTAAACAATGATGCTTATACTATCTGGCCTTCCCTATTAGCTCATTTTCTTCCTCCTTCCTTATCTGATCACAGTCCTATCATTCTAGATTGGGGAAATGCTTATATAAAAGGTCCCTCTTCTTTCAACTTCTTCAACAGTTGGACTAAAGAAAGTGATTTCATGAGATTAATCCAGCATACTTGGTGTGTCAATAAGTATGGCAACCCCTTGTACATACTTCATGCCAAACTCAAAGACTGCAAAATCAATATCAAATCTTGGGCTTCAGAAAAATTTGGTTCAGGTAATTATTTATCAACCAAAATAAGAAATGAACTAAACAATATTCATATTATGATGCAGGCTAATCCCAATGATACTGATTTATCTAACAAGGAGCATCACTTATCTAATCAATTAAAAGAAGCAATTGTCACAGAAGTTAATATGCTGAAAGCTAAAAACAGAAAGGACTGGGATATTGGAGGTGACAAAAATTCTAAAATCTTCCACAATTCTTTGAAGATAAAAAAAGCTGCAAGCATCATTCATAGGATAAAAGATAAAAATGGACATGAAGCTACCTCCCAGATTGGTATCAAAAATGCTTTTCTCTCTTATTACAAAGATCTCTTCTCTAACAATGAAAATAATCCTGATCTTCATATACTTACTGACTTAAACTTTAAGATAATAAATGATGAACAATCCAATAATCTTATAAAACAGATTACTATAGAGGAAATAACTGATGCTATATTTAAAATGAAGAAAGATAGCTCCCCTGGTCCTGATGGCTTCAGTGCTCATTTCTTTCAAAAATGTTGGAATATCATAAAATCTGATTTCTGTAATGCCATACTACACTTTTTTAAGACTAACACTCTTCTTAATGGCATTAATCATACTAAACTTGCTTTAATTCCCAAAACTAGCCTCCCTCAAAATGTCACTGAGTTTAGGCCTATTGCTTGTTGCAATGTTATTTATAAATGCATTGCAAAAATCATATCCAATCGTATGAAAAATTGCTTGAAAGATTTAATTTCATCTAATCAAAATGGTTTTATTCTTGGTCGAACAATTACTGACAATATATTGCTTGCGCAAGATTTAATTAGGGGATATAATAGGAAAAATATTTCTCCTAGATGTTTCCTCAAACTTGATATTCAAAAAGCTTTTGACACAATTAAATGGGAAGCTATAATATCTATTATGTCCAGAATGAATTTTCCCCTTCCCTTCCTAGCTTGGATTCACACTTGCATTTCCACTGTTAAAATTACTTTAGCTATAAATGGTGAAAGTTTTGGATATTTTAAAACTGGGAAAGGTATAAGACAGGGGGATCCTATTTCATCCTCCATTTTTGTCATTGTTATGGAAGTATTAACGCAACTGTTCTGCAGAGATACTAATAGCAAACTTATTGATTATCACCCTAAATGCAAAGTTCATAAAATTATCACATTAATGTTTGCTGATGATCTTCTTCTTTTCACTAAACCAAATAATAAATCTATTTCTAATACATTTGCTACATTACATACATTCAAAAATATGACTGGTCTGCAAATTAACAAGTATAAATCTCATATTAGTATTGCTGGTGTGTCTGAAACTTTGCACTATAACATTCTGCAACTCTCTGGTCTTCAAAATATGGATAATAATGCTACTTACCTAGGTGCTCCTTTATGTAAATCTAGAATTAATACTTCTCAATGTCTCCCAATGTTCGAAAAAATAACCCAAAGATTGAATAAGATGAATACTGCTAATATATCTCAAGCTGGTAGGCTTATGATAATAAAAAGTATTGCTACAGCCATGTGCACATATTATTTTCGACTATTTATCATACCTGCTAAACTTATTAACATGATTAATCGTGCTTTTAACCATTTTATTTGGCATGGGAATATTTACTCAAACAAACTCATACCTATTGCTTATAAAAAGATAATCACACCTCTCAAAATGGGGGGATTAGGCATAATCAATCTCAAAACTTGGAATATAGCTGCTAACTCTAATTATATCAATAAATTATTAACTGATAAGACTGGCCTATGGGCAACTGGAATAGGCAATATAATCTTAAAAATAAACATTTCTGGACTATGATACCCGAAAACAATGCTAGTTATCATTGGAAAAAATTATTAAAGCATAGGCAGATAATGTTACCTTGGGTTCAATGTGACATAAACAATTCCTTCTGGTTCTCTCCTTGGAGCTCTCCTGGTATGATACTTTCAAATCTTGTAGACTACAATCTTATTAATAACTCTGGTATCCCATTGCATGCTAATGCTATAGATTATATCACTGATGATGGCCTTCAATTGCCCCATGTTTCATCTACCACTCTGACTTCTGTTTGGAGTCATATCAGTGATATATACTCTAAACAAAATATTGATGGTCTTGCATGGTGTGCTAAAACTCACAACATTTCTAATGTTTACAACTCTATAATATGCAGCACTTCCAACTCTACTTTTCCCTGGTTCTCTCGAATATGGCAAACTGGATCTAAACCAAAGCATAACTTACTTCTCTGGAAATGCCTCAACAATGCAATACACACGCAAGACAATCTTATGAGGAGGAATTTCATCGATCAATCCAAATGCATCCTATGTAATCGTGCTACTGAGAATGTTGGTCATCTTCTATTCAATTGTCTTTTTTCCTTTCAGCTGTGGAGACGAACTCTTTCACACATAAATGCACACTCTCCCATTCGTGACTATAAATTAGAATGGATACGAATCTTCAATGCCACGCGATGGAAATCGAGTTCGTCCATTTGCCTTCTCAATCATCTTAAGCTTACGGTGGCTGCTATTTGGGATGAGAGAAACAATCGACGCTTTGCCAACAAATACTCTTCTCTCACGGCCGTGCTTAGTCACATCATCAGATGATTGTTTCTGATGTTGTTTTTTTTCCTTCTGTTGCGTTATTGTCTTGTATTTTTATTGTACTTCTTCTAATGTATGTGTAACTCTTTTCCTTTAGTATTTAATAAATGTGGACTGTCCACGTTAAAAACAGGCTGGCCTTGCCAAAAAAAAAAAAAAATAAAAAAAAATAGATAAATTTAGTTTAAATAATTTAAATTGGGTTAAGTAGATTAAAATAGATTAAAATAGTTTAAGTATTCAAAATGGTATATATAACAGAGTAATTTGGAAAACAAATTAAAACAGCTTCAAAACCAATCCGTTTCGATTATAACTTCCCAATTCAAATAAATTTCAATTTCCAATTTACCGATTCAATTTCGATTTCAATTCAAATCAATGTCAACTTTGACTTCAAATTTATTCAATATTACATTCGCCTTCAACTTATTCAATTCCAATGTATATCGATTTTTAGCTTGATTTTTCAAAATATCAATTTTTAACACTTAACAAAATTTTCCTTCAATATTCAAATTTAAATCCCACTTACAAATATGATTCAATTTCAAGCTCAATTTCAAATATCATTTTATATCGCTTTTACTTAGTAATATTCAAAGCTCGAATTAAGGTTAAATCTTTTAAAACGAATACATTTTTGAAATTCAATCATAACCCAATTTTAAATTTCAAGTCTCAACTTAAATCATTTAACAACCTCTTTTAACCAAAATCTATTTCAACATTCCAAACTCAATTTTTCGATAAATTCGATTTCTATAAATTGATTTCTATTTATAACTTTTAAATCAAAATATTTAACTACATTTCAAATCGACGATTTTAAAAATTATTAATTTTGCCAATTCGGTGTCCGTATATAATTTTCTATCCTATGGCCAAGTGATTATTTATTTCAATTAAATGTCAGGGATGAATATATATTACTTAAATCAAATCACAGTTTCGTATGTATGCATAACAGGATATGTATAGCGAATAAACATCCAAATATTTAAATATAAACCAATAGCATCCATTGAAATACATTATCCAATAGACAATACAATTCATGGCAGTTTCATAGTTAATAATGTCGGGTAATTTAATCGCAATTCAATTTCAATTTCAATTTAACTGTCAAATTTAATTTTCAACGATTAATTCAAATGACAATCTATATGACAATAAAATTCTATCAAACAATGACAAATAAAATTCATATCACTTCATAATATCAAATTTAACTAGCATAAAGATATTTAGTACATTGTGAGCATTATAAAACACTCACCTTGATTTTTCTGTTGTTATCGAGATGTTCCGGTTTGGAACTAAACCGGACGACTTCCAATTTTAGCCCAAATTTCAACTATCTCCAAATTCATCCAAACTATTTTCATTTCGAAGCTTTCGTCATCACGATCGCAACGCAAAAAGTCTCGTCTCTATCGGACCTCGTATGTGAGAGTTATACATTTTATAAGTTATCGCCATTTGAATTTATAAAATAATTTATATTATATTAAAAATTATCCATACCCAAAGCAAAGCCCATACCACTCAACATCTCCTTCTTCCCCAATTCCTGTACGTGCACGAGAAAACCCACCAAGCCGTGCATCAATCTTCAGTGATACAGAGCTACAGTTTACGAAACTCGAATCCGTCTTCGCCAATCTTCTTCTCTTCGAAGCCTCCATCACCTCGACCACCAAGTTGCAAGCTCGGCCCCACCAAGTAAAACGCGATTTCGCCCAGCTGTAACGTACGCGATCAGGTCGGTCCCCCAAGACGCGGCCGCACCTTCCCAAACTCGGCTCATAGGTGCTATTTTCGATGACGAACTCGAATCAAGGCTCCGTTTCGCGAATCGAAGCCAGCATCCTCAACAAATCCTAACCCTAGTTCACAACTTCCACGTCCATCTTCATAAACCAAGGCCGCACCCAGCAACGAGCATACCAGGTCAAAGCAAACGATGAAATTGGATTTTTAAAACTAGTCGAAGATTTTTTTATCAAGTATTGAAGGAGAGATAAATTTTTCCTCTTGAAGCTTGGTTTTTCTTTACTGTGACTTGCGTTTGCAGTTATTAAAAAGGAAGAAGAGGCTATTGCGTGTTTGAATGGGTCAAAGGCACAGTGAAAAGATGGGATAGCAGCTGAAAAAGAGATTTGACTAATTAAAATATTTATTTAAATTTCAAAATACCTCGATCTACGCAACTCGAAATCTCGAACCCCGATTAGGGCATGCCGCCAGGCGTTAATAATTTTATACCCCTATTCCGGACGCAATGGAAAAGGTTTCAAGGCCTAGTTCGATCGTATGCGCGAGTTACGGAAATAAACGATCAATTTTAAATTAAACCGATTAAACGAATTTTTATGCGTTTTGGCTTGCCCCGGACAAACGGTAAATCCGATTGACATGAAATTTGAAATCTTACAATAATATCACGTTACGGATCCGACGAAAATGGTTTCGTCGAAATCCAAGACTGTTTGAAAAATGGCTATTTTAACTCGTCAATTAAATATTAAAATATTCAATTTTCACAAATTTAATTTTAATTCAATTTTAAAAGTTCTACAACATCATTCTAACTTTAATATGATAAAATAAAATTTTACAAATCATTTTTGATCATATTAAACCCGTTATTCAATTCTTCAATAAATTCCAATTTTAAAATCTTATTAACTCTATTAAAATCCCAATATAACTTACATTCACTTTGGAAACCAATTTGAATCATATTAAATCAAATTTCAATTATTCACTCTATTTTCATATATTAAATTTCAATATCAAATTAATCGTATCAAATTCGGAATTTAATTATTCAACATTTGTAATATTAAATTTAATTAAATTTGTTTTTTCTTAAATCACTATCTTTTGACATATTCGAAAACGAACTTAAAATTTTAACTTTAGAAACGAATTAAAATTATAGAACAACCATTTCCATTATACGGTTATTCAAATCCCATTATTAAATTATTCAATAAATTCCAAATAATAAATTTAAACAAATTTAATTGTTCAATATTTGACGGATTTCAACATTGGATTTTTAAATAAAATTTCATTATTAGTCGATTTACTATATTACATCAAATTAATTCCACATTGTTATTTAACTACAGTTAGAGATAATGCACTCAACTAATATATAAACTTTCATTTCAATTACAATTGGTTCATAAATTCAATTCGACTAACTAAATGAATAAGTAACTTAAATAATTATCACCGTTATCTTTTAATTACTTAAGTTTATTATTTACAAACAAGCGTCACAATTACCTATACAATACAAATTCATTCAATTACCTTTGACTACATATTATTTCAATTGATTTGGGATTTCATTCAATTCATAAATAATTAACTTAGATAAAATTTGTTGCATTTCATTCTAGTTATTATTATTCCAAACGACTTACAATTTTTTTCTAACACTAAATCACGAAATCTTATTAAATTAGCTATTTTAATTATCGAAAATTTACGGGTCGTTACACAACTCAACACTATCTCAGCCTCGCTGCTTCGCCCATACAGCCTTCGCAGATATAGGTATATATATGCCTCGTGTATATACGCTGTCTCTTTTGTTGTATGTTGTTTGTCTCAATATATACTTATATATATATATATATATATATATATGTTATGTATATAGATATACAATTTTGGTGAATTTTGTCTTGCCTATCCAAGGCGAGTGTATATGTCACGTATATATAATTGTTTTAAAGTAAAGTTTTTAAGAATTGTTTTTTTTTAAACTGGGAATATATATAGAGATATAAGTGTACACATTTTAATTTCTGTTTATATAGATATATTCTGATTCTAAATATAATATATAAGGATGGTATTTTAATATATATGTTGTTACTTGGTATATGTATATACGAGCTCTGTTTATATATATTAAAGTATACAAGTTGGCTTAGGTTGTATTGTATAATATATTTATATAATAAGATTTGGTTATAATGTAGTTTATATAAACTTTTATGTATCTCATTATAAATAATTTAAATTATGTTAGTATATATTAATTTGTACACGTAAATTTAGGTGATTTAAAATATGTAGGTATGCAGGGTTGCATTGGTTTACAGTTTTGATTTAGATAAAAATATGGACATATGTTGTATATAGGTTGTACAGTTTCTATACTGTAAGATACATATGTTTATACTTTGTTAATTTGTATAAATTTATATAATATATGTAAGTTAAAATCTGTTTGTACGTAAGTGGTTCGAGTGCATACATTCTAATAAATTGCTATTTATTGTATTTACATAATAGGTTTCTTAATAATATACGTTATTTTTTTTATATACTGGTAAGCTATTGGTTTATATATATGAGATGTTTTATATGTTATAAAGGAATTATTACATCAACGTTCAAATGAGTTTTATCAGGGCGGTATATATATGTTTACAGTTTTGTATATAGTATATGTACACTAAAGAGATAAATATAGATACGATTAATTTACTTATATATATATTGATATGTTGAGTTAAATTTTTAATTATAACGTACATATATATCTAGTTATATGAGATACGTATAGTCTGGAAGCTTAAATAGGTCAGTATATGTATATAGGTTTGTAATAATATTAATTTTAAAAATTTATATGTGTTTCATTACATATATTTTGTAAATATATGCACATGTTGGTGCATATGAAGTTTATATGTTAAAATAGGTATATGGATATTTATTTCAAACTTTAATATGTATATATGTTGATCTTTAATATGTGTGTTTAATTTGAAATAATGGATTTTGAAATACGCATATATATTTAAGTTTTAATGTGCTGAAATTAGAACATGATTTTGTGTGTCTATATATATATATATATATATATATAATTTTATATGTTATATCTATATCAATTTACATACATCAATTATCTTCATTGATCCAGTTTTGATTTGACTCCGTTTATCCCTATTTATCAGCTCGTCTGTCAAATTTGTGCCAATTTAGCTTTGTTTCGTGCTTGGATTTGTAACTCATTCTATTGTCAAATTTCTCTAGCCTCGAAAGGTGAGCAATCAATCATGATTAAAATTCTTGTATTTATTAAGTTTGATTTCAATTGAAACGATAATTGAAATATGTTGTTGTAGTTATTTAAATTGCTATATATGCTATTATTTGTAACTGTTCACCTGTGGGATATGACACCATATCCTGTTGTTTATATTATATTATTATTGATGATATATGACTGTTATGTTATTTTCATATCTGTTATCACACTGCAAGTAACCTGTTAGTATAGAATTCCCGATGGATTGAAATGATACATATCCGAACGATCTGTAGAATAGGGGAAAATCGTTATGGATTGAAATGATAAACCCAAGCGATTTTCATTGACATTGAATTTGGGATTGCGGGTTGAAATAATATATACCCGTATATAATTTGAATTACGGATTGAAATGATAAATATCCGTATCACTTGACCATAGGATAGAAAGTTATATACCGACAGTATTGGTCTATATATAAAAATATTTTGAAAATGATTTCTATGGTTTTGAAAGGAAATATATATGGTTTTATTTAAATTTGAAAATATTATATATATGAATAAGTTTTAATATAAAATAGATTTAACAATAAACTTTAAATTTAGTAAAGTTTGATTTATGTAAAATATGATATGTTTAAGTATTTATATAAAATTATATTTTAAAATAGATTTTATAATGATTTCTATAAGTTAAGGTTAGAAAGCTTAATTTAAATTTATTGTATTTAATTAGGATTTTTTTTAATTAAATCGATTAGGAACTTATTGAATTTGAGGATTTTAAGATATGATTTTATAACTTGATTTCGATTTAAAGTGATTAAATGGATATTTCAAGTTTAAATAAACTGAAGGAAATATTTAGTGATTCTAATTTAAGATTTTATAAATGATATTAGATTGGCTAAGTGAATTTTCCAAAATTAAATAATGGTAAAGTTGAATTTGAAATATAAATGAATTTGAGCTTTGAAATCTATTGAAATTAAAATGGTTTAAATTGTAGTTTATGTATTTGTAATCGATATAATTTTAAATGGGATTGAATTGAATTGAAATTGATGAATTGAGGATGAACTAAATTGAATTTTGGATTTTGAATTGATTTGAATCGATTTGTGAACTTTGAGGAAACTATTTTATTATATAGACTATTTTGATGAAAACTAATTTAAATAAACTATTTTTAATATATTAATTTCCTTAATATGAACTATTTGATTTATAACTATTTTATATACAGATTATTTTATTATACCAACCATTTTATTTATAACAAATTTAAAGGTTTGAGAAGTAAGTGTTATAGATTTCAAAGTGTTATGGTTTTCAAAGTATTGTGATTTCAATAGTTATAATTTCAAAAAGTTATAATTTTAGAAAGTATTATGATTTTGAAAATGAATAATACTTTAGGTATATAATGATATCATATTGATATGGTTTTGAATGGAAATGATATTTTTTTCGAAGTATAAACTATTTTGTAATGACCACGGTGTTATAATAACGTTTGGTTGTTAAAGAGACCAGGATCGGATGTTGTCATACTCTCTCCCAATACGAAAACCACTTTAACAACTGTGTACGTGGTGAAGATTTTAGAATGAAGTAGGATGGTTTGGTGACGGTTCTATATGGTATTTACATGACCCTGACTCCCGTGAGTCTGCTTGATGCGGCTAAAACAGAAGCCATGCCGGGCCAAGTGAGGTCATTCCTCCGATCGGGCACATTTCTTCGATATCAATCTATTGCTTTTGTGATTGATTGAGTGCACACTTTGATTTGGGAGTGCGTCATGAGTTGGGCGGTAGTAGCTTCTATGCATTACCACTAGTCCGGACCCACAAACGATATATCTACCCTGGCATTGCCTCGAGTGCCTTGTCGCATGCCCTATCGCGTCTTCTTCGAGTTTGTTTTGTACCCTACCTATGGAGTGCCCTCTGATAGCCCTCCAGTTTATGGAGTAATTACAGTACTTTATAGACTATGGGAATATATAAAAATGTGTTAAAGGGGATATGGGCAACGCCTTAACGCTATTTTAATAGTTTACTTTAATATAGACATAGTATAATAGCGTATATTACTACACAGTAGATAGTTCCACGGATCCTTAGAGGATGGTTATCCCAAACATCCTTTAAGTTACTTGTATTTTAGTTGTTATTTCACTTGAGTTGGATTTATTGATATAAGAATGTTAATCCTGACTCGAGTGTTTACTGTTTTGCTTTACGCTCGGGTCAGACTGAGTGATACATCATTTGAGACTAACCTTTGGAGTTGGAGCTTCGCTTGATGATCCATCTATCTATTCAGCTTGCTGTTATTCAGTTGATTCTAGTGATGTATTCAGATTTTTGTATTTGATTATTGTATTCTAGACTTCTGTTGTATCTTGTTTTAACTTTGTTATTTATCTATTCCGCTGCTTATTATTGCTATATTACTCTGTGTCTGTGATTCTGTGATTTATTTATTTATTGTATATGCTGAGTTTTGCCAAATATAAATTAACAATCTGATATTTTGAGCGATTCAAGTCCGGCATGTGCGGATGTGAATGACATGAAATAACGAGCTATTACACTTGGTATCAAAGCTCTGGTTTTAGGCAAAACTTAGCATATAGAGTAAATTTAATTACAGAATCACCTTCGTTCGAGCTTGAATCTTTTCCTCTTTGATTTGGATTTCTTTCGAACTTTGGAACCCTACCTTTGTTCTGAAATCCATGCTAGTCTCTCCCTGTTCGTATTCTTCTTGATTCTGGAGTATCCCATAACTCCACTTCGGTTGATATCTATAATGAATCGGCTTCTCCGCCAATCTTGGAATGATTTGTAAAGGGGTGAAACTCCTTTACAACATACATCGATTCACCGTAGAATCCTCGGTTTAGATGCTGCTACCTCTTGCTATGCCTGAATTCTATCTCTTGTGATCGAATGTCGATTGCTCTGAATTCTGCATAAATCTTATTCTTGAAGTCACGGTTGACCCCGTTAAGGTCGCCCGCGATTTATATAAGTCTATCCATCTTTCTATTTTGTTACTTAATCATCCTATCTTCATTTCGAGCTTATCTTCTGGTTAGAATTCTCTTTGATTAGGGTACCTCCAATTTTGAATCCCTACCCTTGTTTTGAAATCTATTCTTGTATTATCAAGTGAGGGGTGTATTTTTAATTTGTATAAAGATGTTTTAGATTGTGTTATTTGAGTTGTTAAGTTTGAATTTTGGGTTTCGATCGATTCGTCTGATCAACGCTATCGATAGAAATTTCAAAACACTTGAACAAGAGCAAACTGACACAAAATTGTTTTCAAAAATGAAATAAATTTTGTATAATTATATTGTATATAAGTGTAATTTTATGAAATTGAATAGTTAATTAAATTGGTTGTTAGAAATGATAATACTAGATTATCATTTATTGTTTTATTGAACATTCCTTAAGCAATTAACTCTTGTTGTAAATTATAAGGAAATGAAAATTTTATATTTATAGTTTATAAATCTGGTTTGTAAATAAATGAATTTGAATTAAGAATTTGAGAAATAAATTTCCGATGCTTTACAAATTTTCGTTTTCAAAATTTACAAAAAGAAATATCATTTGAAAGTATTTTTGAATGGAAAATGGTTTTACAGAATTTTAAATGAAATAAATCGGTACTCTCCTCTTTTGTCGTTGGAAAATAATTTCGATGGTGACTGCAGCATCATCGACATTCATTTTCGAGTCTCGAAGTGGAGAGGCCCCTAGTAGCTTTGCTACACTTTTGTTTGGAAAAAATGCATTTGATTTAAATTTTTGTGTATAATTTGATTTATAAAATATATATGTATTTAATTATTTCAAAGTAGTTTGAAAAGAAACCAAAAATTTTGAACCTTAAATTTTATACTAAGAAATGGTTTCCATTATTGAAATAAAAGTTAAATGTTTGATTAAGTGGAATATCTAAAATGATAAATGAAATTTAACTAACCTGAAATAGTGAGTTTAAACAGACTTATTTGTATAACACTAGATTACATTCTAATATATAACTTACCAAACTTATTCAATAAGTTAAAATGTTTGAGTAAATATTTAATTGAGGTTATACAAGAGAAACTTCAGTAATAAATTATTCAAATTAAAATTTGGCTAATATAAATGTTGAAAAAGGAAAATTCGTATAGTGTTTAATCACACTCTGAAACATTAATATAACTTATCTAGAAAAATTTAAATGTATTTAGAATGTAATTGGATAATTTACATTGGGATATAAGTAATAGAATACCAAAATTTGTATTTTGTTATGGAAATTTATAAATAATAAATTGGATAGTAAATTGAATAAATAAAAGAGAATTAATTAGTTGAATAATAAATGGTTATAATAAATGTTTATGAACATAATATATGTTGCAAAATATATATTTAGTGAAATAAATTTAATAAATAAATGGGTAAATTTAAAATGAATTCATTTGAAAGAAAGCTTGATAAAATGAAGAAAAATCAAAATTTTAATTTGTGACTATTTATTAGCTGAATAAAGTGATTAAACCAAATTGTTGAATATTAATCTACTTAAAATTGAAATCTCTATGATTTCGAATAGTTGAAGTTAAATGTTGGGGGGGAATTAACTATGGTTGATCAGTAGATTTAATAGATGAGTAAAATAAAACAATTTTTGTTGCGAAAATTTTGTAATAAATGTTAATAGATTTGGAAACAAACCAATTGAATAAATATATGGAAATAAAATAAATTGGAATCAACTAATTGAATATAAACCAATCTTAACAATTAAATGTAGTTTATATAGTTTTAAATTGGTTGTTTTATTTTATATTTCAAATCTATTTTTTTTGGTTGTTCATATCCTCCCACCTCCTTCCTTTTCAGGGACGAAAAGTTTTGAGTGGGGGAGAGTGTAACGACCAATAAATTTTAACAGTTTTAGTAACGTATTTAACTGAATTTTTGGAAAATTTTAAACAATTGAATTTGGAAATATAAATTTAATATTTGGATTACGTCTATTTTAACATAGCGATTGGTAAATTTTCATCTGAAAATACGGAAGTTTATTTTATTGTGAAATTTTATTTCAATTTAAATCAGTTAATATTTGATGATAATTAAATGGTTTCTAAACCTAAATATTTTTACATAATAATTTGTAAATCATCGTCAGAGTGAGACGTCATATTTCTTTTCTTCAAATTTGGACCGCTGTTGCTCCTTTATCTTATTTTCGACAGATTTGCAGCATTTTCGGTGCCAAATTTTGAATCTTGATCGGATGATCCTATCACTGATATCTGTACACCGTTTTGATCGTCTAGTCGTGCTGATCTCTGCAGTTTGTTTATTTTTGTAAATTAAGGTCCGGTACGTAACGGTGACGAGGAAATAGCTTGTCATAACAGTACTAAAATTTTGAATTCATAATTTTTTCTATGCTTTTCAAATCTGAAACGTGTTGTCCAAACCAGTAATAAATTGTTTTAAATATCCAATGTATCACCACTAGACCGTTGGAATTTCACTATTCTTTATTAATTTATTTTTGTTTGGGTATGTTATGTGGCTCTCCCTATTCAATACATTTCAAAAAAAAAATAACAGTTGTTGCTCTTCAAATGTTCCTTTCCCCCTCATTTCTTTTGCTCGGCCACCCTACCCACGCAAAATCTCCACTCCACCTCTCCCACTCGGGCCACCTAAGCTCCTCTGCACGAACACCTCAACTGCACCACTAACTCACCCTCTCTTTGATTCGCGTGTAGCCAAGCGACCCCTTCCACCACCAAACTCCCCAATACACGCATCTCCTCACCGAACCCTTTGATTCACCGCCACCTGACCATCGCCGTGTATAGCATGCTCTGACTTGCCAACTCAACACCATCTCCGTCTCGCTGCTTTGGCCATGCAGCCTTCACAGATATAGGTATATATATGCCTCGTGTATATACGTCGTCTCTTCTGTTGTATGTTGTATGTTGTTTGTCTCAATATATACTTATATATATATGTTACGTATATAGATATACAATTTTGATGAAGCATGTCTTGCCTATCCAAGCAAAGTGTATATGCACATATATATATGATTGTTTTAAAGTACAATTTTTAAGAATTGTTTTTTTAAACTGGGAATATATATAGAGATATAATTATACACATTTTAATTTCTGTTTATAGAGATATATTATGATTTTAAATATAATATATAGGGATGGTATTTTAATATATATGTGTTAGTTGGTATATGTATATACAAGCTCTATTTATATATATTAAAGTATACAAGTTGTCGTTGGTTATATATTGTATAATATATTTATATAATAAGATTTGGTTATAATGTAGTTTATTAAAACTTTTATGTATGTCAGTATATATAATTTAAATTATGTTAGTATATATAATTTAAATTATGTTAGTATATATTAATTTGTACATGTCAGTATAGGTGATTTAAAATATGTAGGTATGCAGGGTTGCATTGGTTTAATTTACATAAAAATATGGACATATGTTATATATAGGTTGTACAGTTTCCATATTGTAAGGTATATATCTTTATACTTTGTTAGTTTGTATAAATTTATATAATATATGTAAGTTATAATCTGTTTGTATGTAAGTTGGTTCGAGTGCATACGTTCTAATAAATTGTTGTTTATTGTATTTACATAATAGGTTTCTTAATAATATGTGTTATATTTTTTTATATACTGGTAAGCTATTTGTTTATATATATGAGATGTTTTATATGTTACAAAGGAAGTTACTATATACAACAGTCAAATGAGTTTTATCAGGGCGGTAAATATATGTTTACAGTTTTGTATATAGTATTATACTAAAGAGATAATATAGATATGATCAATTTAATTATATATATATATATCTATATTGATATGTTGATTCTAAATTTTAATTATAACGTGTGTATATATATGTGGTTATATGAGATATGTATAGTCTGGAAGCTTAAATAGGTCAGTATATGTATATAGGTTAGTAATAATGTTAATTTTAAAAATTTATATGTGTTTTATTATATATCTTATGTAAATATATGCACGCGTTGGTGCATATGAAGTTTATATGTTAAAATAGGTATGTGGGTATTTATTTCAAACTTTAATATACAAATATATATGTTGATCTTTAATATGTGTGCTTTAATTTGAAACAATGGATTTTGAAATACTCATATATATTTAAATTTTAATGTGTTGAAATTAGAATGTGATTTCGTATGTGTGTGTATATATATATATAATCTTATATGTTATGTCTATATCAATTTACTTACATCAATTATCTCCATTGATTCAGTTCTGATTTGACTCCATCTATCCCTATTTATCAGCTCGTCCGTCGAATTTGTGCCAATTTAGCTTTGTTTCGGAATTCGTGTTTGGATTTGTAACTCATTCTATTGTCAATTTCTCTAGCTTCGAAAGGTGAGCTATCATTCACGATTAACATTCTTGTATTTATTAAATTTGATTTCAATTAAAACGATAATTGAAATAGCTGTTGTGGTTATTTAAATTGTTATGTATGCTATTATTCGTAACTGTTCACCTGTGGGATATGATACCATATCCTGTTGTTTATATTATATTGTTATTGATGATATATGACTATTATTTATTTTCATATCTGTTATCACTTTGCAAGTACCCTATTAGTATTGAATTCCCTATGGGTTTAAATGGTAAATACCCGAACGATCTGTAGTATGGGGGAAAATTGTTATGGGTTGAAATGATAAACCAAGCGATTTTCATTGACATTGAATTTGGGATTGCCGGTAAAAATTATGTATACCCATATATAATTTAAATTGTGGATTGAAATGATAAATATCCGTATCACTTGACCATCGGATAGAAAATTATATACAAACACCGTTGGTCTATATATTTTAATATTTTGAAAATGATTTCTATGCTTTTGAAAGGAAATATATATGGTTTTATTTAAATTTGAAAATATTATGTATATGAATAAGTTTTAATGTAAAATAGATTTGATAATAAACTTTAAATATAGTAAAGTTTGATTTATGTAAAATACGATATGTTTAAGTATTTATTTAAAATTATATTTTGAAATAGATTTTATAATGATTTCTATAAGTTAAGTTGGAAAGCTTAATTTGAATTTATTGTATTTAATTAAGAATTTTGTTTAATTAAATCGATTTGGAACTTATTGAATTTGATGATTTTGAGATATGATTTTATGACTTGATTTCGATTTAAGTGGTTAAATGGATATTTCAAGTTTAAATAAATTGAAGGAAATATTTAGTTATTGTAATTTAAGATTTTATAAATGATATTAGATTTACTAAGTGAATTTTCCAAAATTAAATAATGGTAAAGTTGAATTTGAAATATAAATGAATTTGTGCTTTGAAATCTATTGAAATTGAAATGGTTTAAATTGTAGTTTATATATGTATTTATAATCGATATAATTTTAAATGGGTTTGAATTGAATTGAAATTGATGAATTGAGGATGAATTAAATTGAATTTAGGATTTTGAATTGATTTGAATCGATTTGTGAACTTTGAGGAAACTGTTTTATTATATAGACTATTTTAATATAAACTAATTTAAATAAACTATTTTTAATATATCAATTTCCTTAATATAAACTATTTGATTTATAACTATTTTATATAAAAATTATTTTATTATACCAACTATTTTATTTGTAACAAATTAAAGGTTTAAGAAGTAAGTGTTATGGATTTCAAAGTGTTGTGGTTTTCAAAGTATTATGATTTCAAATAGTTATAATTTCGAAAAGTTATAATTTTAGAAAGTGTTATGATTTTGGAAATGAATAATATTTTACGTATATATTGATATCATATTGATAATATTTGGAATGGAAATGATATTTTTGTTTTGAATTATAAACTATTTTGAAATGACACGGTGTTATAATAACGTTTGGTTGTTAAAGAGACCGGGATCAGATGTTGTCATACTCTCTTCCAATACCGAAAACCACTTTAACAACTATGTACATGGTGGAGATTCCAGAATGAAGTAGGATGGTTTGGTGAGGGTTCTATATGGTATTTACGTGACCCCGACTCCCATGAGTTAGCTTGATGCGACAAAACAAGAGCCATGCCAGGCCAAGTGAGGTCATTCTTCCGATCAGGCACATTTCTTCGATACCATTCTATTGCTTTTGTGATTGATTGGGTGCACCCTTTGATTTGGGATTGTGTCATAAGGTGGGCGTTAGTAGCTGCTATGCGTTACCACCAGTCCTAATCTGCAAACGGTATATCTACCCTGGCATTGCCTCGAGTGCCTTGTCGCATGCCCTATCGCTCCTTCTACGAGTTTGTTTTGTACCATACCTATGAAGTGCCCTCTGATAGCCCTCCAGTTTATGAAGGAATTACGGTACTGTATAGACTATGAGAATATATAAAAATGTGTTAAGGGGGATATGGGTAACGCCTTAATGCTATTTAACAGTTTACTTTACTATAGACATAGTATAATAGCGTATATTACTACATAATAGATAGTTCCACGGATCCTTAGAGGATGGTTATCCTAAACATCCTTTAAGTTACTTATATTTCAGTTGTTATTTCACTTGAGTTGGACTTATTGATATAAGAATGTTAATCTTGACTCGAGTGTTTTGTGTTTTGCTTTACGCTCGGGTCAGACTGAGTGGTACAACATTTGAGACCCACCATAAGAGTTGGAGCTTTGCTTGGAGATCCATCTATCTATTCAGCTTATAGTTATTCAGTTGATTCCAATGATGTTTTAAGATTTTTGTATTTGATTGTTGTATTCGAGACTTCTATTGTATCTTGTTTTAACTCTGTTATTTATCTATTCCACTGCTTATTATTGTTATATTACGATGTGTCTTCGATTCTGTGATTTATTTATTTACTATATATGCTGAATTTTACCAAATAGAAATTAACAATATGATATTTTGAGCGATTCAAGTCCGGCATGTGCGGATGCGAATGGCACGAAATAAGGGGCTGTTACAGGAGACGAGCTGGATGGCAGAGACGTATTGCACGTATTTGTTTTTATTCCATTGTGTATTGTAGGCTGTATATTCAGCATTAGGGACAAGTTATTAAGACTATCCAGTTTTATATATTGTTGATTGTACTTAGATAACTTGTACGTATATTAACAGTTACAACTTTCCTTTGTATAAAATGCTGTTTGAGTGTTTCTCTGGGAGCTTGGGTGACACTAGATAGAGTGTTGACATCTTTAGGCCTTGCGACGTGCATGCGGAATTGCTCAACAAATTTAGTGGCCAACTGGTCAAAGGAGGAAATGGATCGTGGTGGCAGTCGGGTGAACCACATGGTAGTGATGCCCCCCAAGGAAATGGGAAAACTATGACACTTCACTGCATTGTCAGCTCAACCAGCGTTCATCGACCAATCATGTTTCAGAATATGCTGGTTGGGGTTGGAGTTTCCTTCGTACATGGGTAGGTACGACATCCTGAATTGCCGTGGGGGTTCAGCAGTAAGTACATCGTCTGTAAAAGGAGTGTGACTTCGGGAGATTTCCCAGTCATCATTCGTGAGACCCTGGCTCTCACGGATCATCTGACTTATCATGGTCAGAAGATCCGGCATTTGTACGTTCTGTGCGGTTCGAGCCAGAGTGTGATTATGTTCAATATTATGAGGTTGGACCGGATGCTGTCGACGGTCCACGTCTCACCTTCTTGGCTCATAGTCCTTTGGGACGTATGGTTCAGGAGTATGCCCGTGCTGACGACGGTCCAGGTTCGACTGATTTCGGGAATCGACCCCTGGTTCGACCACGACGGTCGTAGTGCAGTAGTCTGTGGTGTAGTGAGGAGCGGTACCTCCTCATGAGGGGTCCGGTCTGGAAACTGGCCGATGGACCAACTCTCAGCTGTCCATCGGTCATTGCCAGTTGAAGTCCAGTAGTTTGTATGCGACTCCCATCTAGCCGGGGTCGTGGAGATCGATGATGATAATCAGAAGAGGAAGAACTTTCGGTGAAGGAGAGAGAAGCATGATCTCTCCTAGATCTCCTCCGCTTCTGGTGATTCAGCTGGCTGGTCAGCTCGGCATTGGCGTGTAGTTGCTCTGTTAGTTGTTGCCGACTCAGGGTCAATTCCTGAAGCAGCGACTGGAACTCTTGTCGGGTAACCGGACCTGATGGTTCCGAGAGCTCGGTAGCGTCTTGGTTAGAGGGAGTTAATGACGCGGGATTCTGTCTATCCCGGCCTTCTTGATCGACAGCGTTAGAGGTGGACTGTAACATCCCAAAATTATCAATTAAAATAAATAATATATTTAAACTTTTGGGGTTTAATTTGAGAATAAATTGGAATAAAAATCTAAAACTAATAAATAAGTGACATTATAACATATATAGAAATTCCAATTTTTATTTTGAGTTGAAATTATTGAAATAAGTGTTTATAAAAGTCATTTGGATTTAAAATCTTACACATATGAACATTACATATATTAATAAAAATTTAATACACATTGAAATTTAATTTAAATTTTGTTCAAGGTAAGTGTGAATATACAATGGACATAAATGTTTATATTTCAAGTTTAAAAATTTGAAGTTTTAATTTAAATTTAAAATAAGTGTTTTAAAAAAAGTAAGTCTAAAATGATTAAGATGTAATATATATATATATATATATATATATATTAGTTAAATTCTTTCATACATTGTACATGTATGTATATATGCAAAGGAATAAAGATATACATTTATTTTTAAAATGCATAAGATATAAATATAAAATTTACAAAAATTCATTTGCTTTGTAAAATCAAAAGGGCTGAAAACATACATTCACAATGGAGTAGAAATGAACAAAATCTAGAGCCTATGATTTCTTCTTACAAATGGCACAAACCATCATTGCCTAAATAAAATATTCAAATAAAAAAAATTCAGAAAAACTTTTCACCTTCCAATTTAAATTTTTAAATCTCCTAACATCTGAAGTTTAGTAACCAAAGAGGATTTTGCAATCTTTGCTTCAACATTCAAGAAGAAACAAAAATCAGGAAAGAAGAAGAAGAAAGAAAACTGCCTTCTTCAATTCAATTCAAACTAAAATCTAAAATATTTCCTCAAGCTTCATAACAGCAGTGTGTTACATTCCTCAGGTAAGTTTTGTTTTAAAACTTTATAGTTTATAAAATTATGATTTTTAAATCAAAGTGTTAACAAACAAACTTCATGAAACTGCAGATTTGCCTTAGAGGTTCAGGTTTCAGGGCAGTGCAATATTTTTTTCTTTCTGGAAGGAATTTTAAAAGTCAAGTAACCTTTTGAATTTTGAATTTAAAGTTGCAATCTATAATGAAACAAGAATTAAATAATAACCTTGAATTACTTGCAGAAAAAATCAAGTGCAAGGCTAAATTTGGTTTCTGGTTTCAAAACTGCAGATCTGTTCCTTCTTAATGTAAAAGGAAATTCAAATTTGTAAGTCAATTTGAGATTTGTTGTTATTAATAATTAAGTAAACAGATACAACAAGGAATATAATACAACAATATCCAATTATTTGTAGGAAAAAAAATCAAGATCCAAGGTTTAAATTACTTCTAGTTTCAAGTTGTAGAAAATAAAAGAGTTCTCTGTTCTATTGAAAATCAACTGTAAGTAAATTAAAATTGTGGTTACTGATTAATTAATGCATGAATACAACCCAGAGTAATCATAGATCTGTGTTTAAAAATTTTAGATCTAAAACTTAAAAGAATTTAAAGTAAGAAAGGAAGAAAAGTTCCAGGCTCATCTCTGTTTGAAACTGTTAGTAACTTCTGGAAAACATGTGAGTAAACTTCTGTTTTCTTTTAATCTTTGGTTGCTGTATGTATGCTTGGATGATGTAGTGAAGTTAATCTTTGGTTTGCTTGCAAAAATATTGAGTATATGGTTGGATTTTTGCCCGTGCATGTTGATTTTACAGAAATACTAGTCACTGTTTTAGTTTCAGGAAAAAAACAAAAGTAAACCTGTCAAATCCCTTTTTCTTTCCCTCTGTCTTTATTCTTTTTTGAATCTAAAAAAAATAAACAAGTTGGAGTTTGTTTTAACTTGCACCAAGTTTTAGTAATTAAATCAAAGCAAAGTTTAAAGTTTCTTTTTTTAGAAACTGTAAAAACAAAATCACAGTTATAATTGAGTATCAGGTTTACAAAGCAAACCACTCCAGAATTTTAAATCCCTATCATCCTCTTTACTTTTGAAAAAGGTTGTAAACAAGTTAAATTTTTGTTTTAAACCTGTCTTATATTTTCAGTAATGAATTAAAGTAAGTTTACACAGTTTTTTTCCTAGAAACAATGAAGCACTGTCACAATTCAAACTTCTCAAGAATTCAAACTTCATTAATTTTAATTTCAATAACACTACGTGAATCCCCTATAAAAATGATGATTTTAAAAACAAAAATTAGAATTTTTCATTGAACATTTCTCTGGGAAATAGAAGTTGATCAGAAAATGAACTTTCGAGCAATTCTGGTGATTTATGTAGTTATGGGCCTCGAATTCGTCATTACAGATCGTTTGAATGTTAAACATCACTATAAAAATATTACTGGAATTTATAAATCGTGGGATTGTTGATTCGAGGTCAAACAAGGGTTAAAAAACCTTTTCCGTTCACGTTAGAAAGAACGGTGCTGCACCTTCCATACATGATCGGACTTCATGTCAATGGTGCGAATCGATGCGTCGCACGTGTATGGAGCTTCGAACAAAGTATGGTGACCGCTGGTGGACTGGGGAGGCGGTGCGAGGCAAATGTTCCGATGACGTTTTCTGATGGGTTTTGGGTCAAAGGTCTCGATTCACGTTTTCAAACTTTTTTCAAATTCTGGGTGTTCGTATCGTTTTGGGGTACGGTAGGCGACTCGTTAGTGGCCGCAACGCCGACCAACGGCGGAGAGTTTGACCGTGCACGTGCACGTGGAGTTATGGTGTCAGGTTGATAGTTTAGGGAAGAAGAAGGGTAAAGCTCGACGTACAGTGTGGGGGAATCGCGTGGAAACTCGAAGGCGATCTCAAGTCATTTTGACGTGTACCATGTTGTCTTTAAAACTTAACCAAAATTCTTGCAAAAAAAAGTGTCACGGGTCAATTTGGGGGAGAACTCGCAGCTGGGTGGCGTTATTCTCGGGGACGACCCAAAGCAAGCCTCGGGTGAGTAAATAAAAACAGTAGAAAACCCAGTTTTTAATTAAATTTTGGAAAACAGGTTAAATAATTTTCGGAATAAGTTAACGATAATTGTAAATGAAATTGGAAGTAAATAATATTGAGTAAATTTATGAAGTTCTAGGATATTTTAAATTTTATAAAAGTTGTTTTAAAATTTAACTTAATAAAAAGTTTAAAAATAAAAATCAAATATTCAAGTGTTAGTTTTAAACCAAATTTTTAATGATGTAGTAGTAATTAACAATTAATGTTTTGTAATGATTTTATAATTTAAAATTAATTAATTAAAGAATAGGCAATTTATAAAAGTAATTAAACTCAATAAATTAACAACTAAGAATTAATAAATTAAAATAATAAATTAAAACATAATTAATTAATTAAGCCAATTAAATTAATTCATAATTAAGGAAAAATTAAACATTGATTTAAAATAATTATATGGTTAATTCACTTTAATCACAATCACCCTAATCAAAGATGAATGACCATCATCAAATATTCCGTACTGGATTGAAATTTTTGTTGTGATACTGTGATTGCTTTGCGATGAATTGTGAATTGTGCTTTGTTCCTATATGTATGTGAAACCCCCTTTGCCCGTAAAACGGCATTTAAACTTCGATGCGACAGGGAGTCGGATTTCTGTTTGTTATCCGAAACCCACATCGAACCTTGAATGTGAATCCTTGTGATTGATACACCCATATGTTTTAAAATTAAGCACTCACTATTCGGATTGGCCGGGATAAGACCTTTGTGTCATATAACCCATTCCGAATAGTGATTCGACGAATGGATAACATTTGATGACGGTGGTGAAGACCGGGTGTCTTCGAAAACGATAGGATAACCTATCGATTGTCTCTGCATCGAGTTGCTCCGGTATAGGGATTCCCTAAGTGATGGGAAGTCCGATCGGGATTGTGGACGCCCAAATTTGCAAGGGCTTCTTCCTTTATTGGACGAAGTGCCTTCGGTTCTGTTAGAACCCAGAACAGGCTGGTATGGTCGTGTGTATGACACTACACTTTGAGATATAAAGCCGATTTCTTTTAAATAAATATCTGTTGGTGGCGGAGAATTTATTCTCTTAGCTTAACACCCTTCTCTGAGACGTACTAGCTCAGAGGTTATGTAGTTGAAGGTTATTAGCGGTATACTCCCAATTTGGTAGTGTGGCATGCTAAGTGCTGCTGTATAGTGATGATCATTTGTTAATCATTTGTAATCAAAGCATGGCTTTCGTGTAAAGCGTAGCTTTGTGGACGAAACCTCATCGGACCTCACACCCTGGAAATGGTCGAAACAGGAAAGATGCGGCAAGGTTATGAGGGTCGCGCCCTTTAGGTTATGTCATTTCGTTCTAGAAAATGGTGGTGTCATGATATGGAGCCCAGATACTTACCTATGTGGTTGCTTCAATCTCATTTTCTGTGTGGTTGTTGCTTCGTGATGAAGGGCCCTCGGATAAAGGTCCCAAAGGACCGGGGAGTGGCATACTCGAGTAGTAGTTACCTAGTTACAGAGGTAACCCGGCCTTGTGTTGGCAGAGAGCCTGGTAGGTTCTCGGGACGTCCCGCCAGAGGCGTATCCATGTGGCATAGGAAGTTCCTTAGCCTGACCATTTGTTGGAAATCCAATTCCCAATACGAACCCATAACGGTTTTAGTTGTAGAACCTGCCATTTAACATGGCAGTTATAGTAGGCATAGTATTATGGTACCTATGCTGGCTACGATTAATATTCTACTTTCGAAATGACTTTCTACACTATGCACTAGTAATAATATCAAAGATTTTTTCCCTTATCAAGCATATTTGACTATCATAAGGGGAAATCTCCCCCAAGTGTGTGATTGCATTGTGTGTGTTGCGGGAGGCCTTGTGATAGTTTCATTTTCCAAAAACATACTGGTTTTTCTTGTATAAATCCGTTCTATTTAAAAGCAAACTATCTTTGTTTACTCATACCAGTCCCATGACTGACCCAGATTTTATTGTTTCCTTTTTAAACTCTGGGTGCCCACCATTCTACACGGGCAGCCTAGTAGCAGGTTTTTCGTATTTTGGCTCTAGCTATATCTTGGAGTATTTTGGTTTGGAGATTATCGGTTTTTTTTGGAGGCTCGTACCTTAGAGACATTTTGGAAGCTTTTGGATCTCGAGGTGCTTAGTTTGGGTGTTCACTATCATTCTCTATTTGCTTGAAGACTTTTGGCATTATCTCTTGTTGTTCTATTATGACATTCTATTTGGAGTTATGATTCATGTATTATGATACTTTGATGATGTAACAGATATTATTATGTTGTATCTGTGATGTATGCATGATATTCATTTTATTTCCGCTGTTTTATATTCATCTAATATTGTTATAAGCTCCATCCGACTGGAGTTCGATGTTTGAATCATTGACAGTCGAGTACAAGTGAGGTGTTTGATGTCAATTTTCGAACATTGAATTTCGGGTCGTGACATGTGGTATCAGAGCTAAAGGTTGAGTAAGAACTTTAGCTACGGAGTATAACACATTAGATGGCTCATTAGAGATAGGGTGAAGTATACCCTAGAATGAGTATAATTGATCGAAACCTCAAATTTTTCTTAGTCTATTTCCTTTAACTGCTGATATTCCTTAAGATATCTCGTCCAAACATCTAAATCATTTTTCTTACTAATTACATATAGTAAGTTTGAGCGGACGAAGAGTCAGAGTTGGGGGGCAAAGAAATGCCACAGCACCTAGCCAAGTTCCCCCTATAGCCGAGGCAGCTTTACCTATTCAACATCAGCCGAATCTGGCTGATTTATATAAGAACTTTTCAAGGCTTGATGGTAAGCCGTTCACCGGCAAGGAGACGATTGTTGAGGCCCAAGCATGGATTAGATCATGTGAGAAAATCTTTAAAGGTCTTAAGCTGCAAGATGATCATATGCGTCTCATAGCTACTTGGCAACTTCAAGATGAAGCTTTAGCATGGTGGGAGACAGTCACTATTGATGAGCCCGAAGACGAGTTCACTTGAGGAAGATTCAAAGAAGTATTCGAGAAGCGTTATATGCCATCAGCCGGGATTTCTCGTATGTACCGGGAATTCATGGACTTAAAGCAAGGAAGTTTGTCATTCGAGGAGTATCTCAACAAATTCAATGAATTGTCTCGCTTCGGTCCAGAATTAGTGAATGTACCTTTGAAGAAAAATGAGAGGTTCATTCGTGGGATGAACAAAAAGTTCCACGAAAGGATGACTGGCCACGTCAAAGAATCCTTCTTAGATTTGGTTGATATGGGATATCGTTATGCTACGCTTGATATGTAAGAAGCCTCGGTGGAGAAAGGAAATTCAAGCAATCAGAATTGGAAGAAGAGGAAATTTGGAGGCAAGCAACCATGGCACGGAAAGGAGAAAAAGAAGAGCAACCAAGAGAGCACTGCAGAGAATGTCATTTGCTATAATTGCTTTGAGAAGGGCCACTATCCAATAGCTGCAAGAAGCCAAAGAGGAATCAATCCGCTCAAGCAAAGCCCAGGAAATGTTATTATTGTCAGAAGGTGGGACACGAAGTCAAAGACTGCCCAGTTATGAAGAAAGCTCAGACATCCAAGGTATACACAATCAAAGACAAGCCCGCATCTTCCAAAGCAGAAAAGGGGAAGGAGTTCTGGAAGGTAATCTCACTATTTGTGATAGCATTCTTAGAGTTCTTTTTTGACACTAGCGCTACATATAGTTTTATCTCTCAACAAGCTATTAATGAATTGAATCTTCAACCCGATTTTGTTGATAAGCCTATATGTGTAAAGAATCCAGTTGGAGGTCCCGTGAATCTTTGTCTTCGATGTAGAGATGTTCCTATCTCATATTCTAGCTACCAATTTCCTATTGGTCTCTTTGTTCTTGATTTCACAAGTTTGAAGTCTTACTCGGAATGGATTGGCTAGCCAAATATGAACCCAAATTGGATTGCAATTATCGATTGATTTCAATCGCAACCGAATTTGGAAATTTCATCGAGATTTCTTGTCAGGACCCTAGTCCTAAAAGAGAATGGTTGATGTATATTTTGGGTTATCCTGAACCCAGCTTGGAGTCCATTCCTGTGGTCAGAGATTTTCCAGATGTATTTGAAGAAGTTAAACCTCTACCTCCTCACCGAGAAATAGAATTCAGAATCGACCTTGTGCCCAATGCTCGTCCTGTCGTTCATGCAATTCGCAGGATGGCACCCAGGGAAAGGGTTGAACTAGTCGAGCAAACCAGAGATTTACTAGCAAAAGGGTTGATTCGACCCAGTGTTTTTGAATGGGGCTCAACCGTCATATTAGTTGCTAAATCAGACGGATCTTTGAGATTGTGCGTGGATTACCGCGATCTCAATAAGCAGACTCTCAAGAATAAATTTCCACTGTCCAGAATTGATGATTTATTTGATCAGTTGCATGGCGCTTGTTTCTTTTCGAAGATGGATCTAGCCCAAGGGTTCCATCAATTATGAATCGCCGAAGACTGTGTTCATTTGACAGCTTTCAAGGGTCCCAATATGTTCTACGAATGGTTAGTCATGCCTTTTGGGATAACCAATGCCCCAACATACTTTGTGGATCTTATGACTCATGTGTTTCAGGATGTATTGTATAAATTTGTGCTCGTATTCATTGATGATATTTTGGTCTATTCCAAGACCAAAGAGGAGCATGCCGAACACCTTAGAATCGTCTTGGAGATATTGAGGAGGAACATTCTATATGCAAAATTTTCCAAATGCCATTTCTGAGTCAAAGAAGTCAAATTTCTTGGCCATATTGTTAATGAAGAAGGGATTTCTGTTGATCCTAGCAAAATTTCTGCCATTCTTGATTGGAGGAGACCTACTACCCCAAAGGAAGTTCGAAGCTTTTTGGGCCTAGCAGGTTATTATTGGAAGTTCGTTCAGGACTTTTCGAAGTTAGCTAGTCCATTGAACAAGCTAACAATGAAGAATGCAAGTTCATTTGGACTCCAAAATGTGAAGAAGCTTTTGAGGAGTTGAAGAAGAGATTAACCACCGCTCCTTTTCTCGCTATTATCAATGGGAACCAGGGATTATCCATTTATACCGATGCTTGCGGTGAAGGCTTGGGTGCAGTATTGATCCAGAATGGGGAGGTGATTGCCTACGCGAGTAGACAATTACGTCCTCATGAAAGAAATTATCCAACCCATGATTTGGAGCTTCTAGCTATTATCTTCGCTTTAAAAATATGGCGACATTATCTTCTGGGTAAGAATCTTTTCAGCTTTCTTAACAATCTACGAATTTAATTTAACTTAACTTAACAAATATACTTATCGAACTCTCTTAATTTCTAGGTGAAAAATTCGAATTATTCACCGACCATAAATCTTTGAAATATCTCTTCACCCAGAAAGATTTGAATTTGCGACAACAACGTTGGTTGGAATTTCTAGCATCGTATGACCTAGACATTCTATATACGCCCGGAAAAGCCAATGCAGTTGCCGACGCCTTGAGTAGAATGCATGCTATTCTTGCTCATCTTGTCATTGCTCCTACTCTTCTTGAGACAATCGCCAACAAGCAAAAAGAGGACAAGTTTCTTTAGAAAATATATGGGAGAATTCATCGAGGTGAAGATTCTAGTTTTGCAATGGATGATAATGGGATTATAAGATTGAAGGGCAGAATATGTGTCCTAGACTTTCCGGATCTGAAACGCGAAGTTTTGGACGAATGCCACAAATCTACCCTTTGCATCCATCCAGGAGTTAACAAGATGTATCATGATATCAAAAGAACTTTCTGGTGGAAGACGATGAAAAGGGACATATCTTTATATGTCATTCGCTGTGCTACTTGCCAACAAATCAAGAGCGACCAAAAGAAGATGGCGGGTTTACTTTAGCCTTTAGAGGTACCCAAGTGGAAATGGGACCAAGTGTCGATGGATTTCATCGACGTTTTCCCTCGTACTCGTAAAGGCAATGAAGCAATTTGGATCATTGTGGACCTTTTGACTAGGACAACCCACTTCTTGCCAGTGAAATCTTCCCGCACGGCTGCAAGTTTAGCCGAATTATATGTGAAAGAAGTTGTCCGTCTCCATGGCATTCCTAGCAGCATAGCGAGTGATCGTGATCCGATCTTCACCAGTAGATTTTGGAAGGCATTTCAAGACGCATTGGGAACCAAGCTGAATTTCAACACTGCTTATCACCCATAATCCGATGGGCAGACTAAGAGGATCAACCAAATCTTGGAGGATTTATTACGAGCTTGTATACTTGATTTTGGTGGTTCTTGGAAGGACCATTTGCATCTGGTCGAATTCTCTTATAACAACAGCTATCAAGCCAGTATTGAGATGACTCCTTTTGAGGCTTTATATGGTCGACCGTGTCGATCACCGGCATGCTGGATCGAGGCTGGTGATAGACTCGTTCTTGGACCAGATATGATTAAAGAAGCCACCGAGAAAGTTGATTCTATTCGGAAGAAATTGAAGACAACTCAGAGTCGTCAAAAGAGTTACTATGATCGAAGAAGACGGGATTTGGAATTCCAGGTTGGGGACTCTGTTTTTCTTAAAGTATCTCTTATGAGAGGTATATTAAGATTTGGGAAGACCGGTAAGCTAGCGCCATGATATATTGGTCCTTTTCCTATTCTGGAGAGGATCGATCCTCTAGCCTACCATGTGCAGTTGCCTAGCTGGTTATCGGGTGTGCATGATGTACTCCACATTTCTAGTCTTCGGAAGTATGTGCACGATCTGGATAGTATTATTGAAGAAGCTGCCCAACAGGATCTTGAAATCACTCCCAATCTAACCGTCAAAAGAGAACCGATAAAGATTGTGGATCGTGAAGAGAAGCAATTGAGGAACAAAGTTGTAAAGCTAGTAAAAGTTCAGTGGAGTGGCGATCCAAGGGGCTGCACTTGGGAAACTGAAGATAATATGCAGAAATCATATCCCAATTGCAGAGTGGATATCTCGGCTTAGCCGGTAAGCCATTTCCTTATTCTTTTTGAATTCGTATATTCTTTGCTTGTTTTTCTCTCTCTCTTTCAATTTCGAGGACGAAATTTTCTTAAGGAAGGGATATCTGTAACATCCCAAAATTATCAATTAAAATAAATAATATATTTAAACTCTTGGGGTTTAATTTGAGAATAAATTGGAAGAAAAATCTAAAACAAATAAAATAAGTGGAAATAACAACATATAAATAAATTCCAATTTTTATTTTGAGTTGAAATTATTGAAATAAGTGTTTATAAAAGTCATTTGGATTTAAAATCTTATACATATGAACATTACATATATTTATAAAAATTTAATACACATTGAAATTTAATTTAAATTTTGTTCAAGGTAAGTGTGAATATACAATGGACATAAATGTTTATATTTCAAGTTTAAAAAATTGAAGTTTGAATTTAAATTTAAAATAAGTGTTTTAAAAAAGGTAAGTAGCATCTAAAATGATTAAGATGTAATATATATATATTAGTTAAATTCTTTCATACATTGTACATGTATGTATATATACAAAAGAATAGAGATACACATTTATTTTTAAAATGTATAAGATATAAATATAAAATTTATAAAAATTCATTTGTTTTGTAAAAATCAAAAGGGCTGAAAACATACATTCACAATGGAGTAGAATAATGAACAAAATCTAAAGCCTTTGATTTCTTCTTACAAATGGTACAAACCATCATTACCTAAAAAAATATTCAAATAAAAAAATTCAGAAAAACTTTTCACCTTCCAATTCAAATTTTTAAATCTCCTAACATACGAAGTTTAGTAACCAAAGAGGATTTTGCAATCTTTACTTCAACATTTAAGAAGGAAAAAAAATCAGAAAAAAAAGAAGAAAGAAAACTGCCTTCTTCGATTCAATTCAAACTAAAATCTGAAATATTTTCTCAAGCTTCATAACAGTAGTGTGTTACATTCCTCAGGTAATTTTTGTTTTAAAACTTTATAGTTTATAAAATTATGATTTTTAAATCAAAGTGTTAACAAACAAACTTCATGAAACTGTAGATTTGCCTTAGAGGTTCTGGTTTCAGGGAAGTGTAGTTTTTTTTTCTTTCTGGAAGGAATTTTAAAAGGCAAGTAACCTTTTTAATTTTGAATTTAAAGTTTCAACCTATAATGAAGCAAGAATTAGACAATAACCTTCAATTACTTGCAGAAAAAATCAAGTGCAAGGCTAAATTTGGTTTCTGGTTTCAAAACTGCAGATCTGTTCCTTCTTAGTGTAAAAGGAAATTCAAATTTGTAAGTCAATTTGAGATTTTTTGTTATTAAAAATTAAGTAAACAGATACAACAAGGAATCTAATACAACAATATCCAATTATTTGCAGGAAAAAAAATCAAGATCCAAGGTTTAAATTACTTCTAGTTTCAAGTTGTAGAAAATAAAAGAGTTCTCTGTTCTATTGAAAATCAACTGTAAGTAAATTAAAATTGTGGTTACTGATTAATTAAATGCATGAATACAACCCAGAGTAATCATAGATCTGTGTTTAAAAATTTTAGATCTAAAATTAAAAGAATTTAAAGTAAGAAAGGAAGAAAAGTTCCAGGCTCTTCTCTGTTTGAAACTGTCGGTAACTTCTGAAAAACATGTGAGTAAACTTGTGTTTTCTTTTAATCTTTGGTTGTTGTGTGTATGCTTAAATGATGTAGTGAAGTTAACCTTTGGTTTGCTTGTAAAAATACTGAGTATATGGTTGGATTTTTGCCCGTGCATGTTGATTTTATAGAAATACTAGTCACTGTTTTAGTTTCAGGAAAAAAACAAAAGTAAACCTGTCAAATCCCTTTTTCTTTCCCTCTGTCTCTATTCTCTGTTGAATCTAGAAAAAAATAAACAAGATGGAGTTTAGTTTTAACGTGCACCAGGTTTCAGTAATTAAACCAAAAAAAGTTTAAAGTTTCTTTTTTATGGAAACTGTAAAAACAAAAACACGGTTATAATTGAGTATTAGGTGTACAAAGCAAACCACTCCAGAATTTTAAACCCCTCTCTTCATCTTTACTTTTGAAAAAGGTTGTAAACAAGTTAAATTCTTGTTTTAAACCTGTCTTATATTTTTAGTAATGAATTAAAGTAAGTTTACACAGTTTTTTTCTAGAAACAATGAAGCACTGTCACAATTCAAACTTCTCAAGAAATTCGAACTTCATTAATTTTAATTTCAATAACACTATGTGAATCCCCTATAAAAATGATGATTTTAAAAACAAAAATTAAAACTTTTCATTGAACATTTCTCTAGGTAATAGAAGTTGATCAGAAAATGAATTTTCGAGCAGTTCTGGTGATTTACGTAGTTATGGGCCTCGATTCGTCATTACAGATCGTTTGAATGTTAAACATCACTAGAAAAATATTACTGGAATTTATAAATCATGGGATTGTTGATTCGAGGTCAAAAGGGTTTAAAAGCCTTTTTCTGTTCACGTTAGAAACAACGGTGCTGCACATTCCACACGTGATCGGACTTCACGTCAATGGTGCGAATCGATGCGTCGCACGTGTATGGAGCTTCGAACAAAGTATGGTGACCGCTGGTGGATTAGGGAGGCGACGCGAGGAAAATGTTCCGATGATGTTTTCTGATGGGTTTTGTGTCGAAGGTCGAAGGTCTCGATTCACGTTTCCAAACTTTTTTCAAATTTTGGGTGTTCGTATCGTTATGGGGGACGGTAGGCGACTAGTTGGTGGCCGCAGCACCGACCAACGGTGGCGAGTTTGATCGTGCACGTGGAATTATGGTGTCAGGTTGATAGTTTGGGGAAGAAGAAGGGTAAAGCTCGAAGCACAGCGTGGGGGAATCGCGTGGAAACTCGAAGGCGATCTCGAGTCATTTTGACGTGTACCGTGTTGTCTTTGAAACTTAACCAAAATTCTTGCAAAAAAAGTGTCACGGGTCAATTTGGGGGAGAACTCGAAGCTGGGTGGCGTTATTCTCGGGGACAACCCGAAGCAAGCCTCGGGTGAGTAAATAAAAACAGTAGAAAACAAAGTTTTTAATTAAATTTTGGAAAACAGGTTAAATAATATTCTGAATAAGTTAACGATAATTGTAAATGAAATTGGAAGTAAATAATATTGAGTAAATTTATGAAGTTCAAGGATATTTTAAATTTATAAAAGTTGTTTTAAAATTTAACTTAATAAAAAGTTTAAAAATAAAAATCAAATATTCAAGTGTTAATTTTAAACCAAATTTTTAATGATGTAGTAGTAATTAACAATTAATGTTTTATAATGATTTTATAATTTAAAATTAATTAATTAAAGAATAGGAAATTTATAAAAGTAATTAAACTCAATAAATTAACAACTAAGAATTAATAAATTAAAATAATAAATTAAAGCATAATTAATTAATTAAGCCAATTAAATTAATTCATAATTAAGCAAAAATTAAACATTGATTTAAAATAATTATATGGTTAATTCACTTTTATCACAATCACCCTAATCAAAGATGAAGGACCATCATCAAATATTCCGTACTAGATTGATATTTCTGCTGTGATACTGTGATTGCTTTGTGATGAACTATGAATTGTGATTTGTTCCTATATGTATGTGAAACCCCCTTTGCCTGTAAAATGACATTTAAACTTCAATGCGATAGGGAGTCGGATTTCAGTTTGTTATCCAAAACCCACGCGAACCTTGAATGTGAATCCTTGTGATTGATACACCCACATGTTTTAAAATTAAGCGCTCACTATTCGGATTAGCCAGGATAAGACCTTTGTGTCATATAACCCATTCCGAATAGTGATTCAACGAATGGATAGCATTTGAATACGGTGGTGAAGACCGGGTGTCTTTGAAAACGATAGGATAACCTATCGATTATCTCTTCACCGAGTTGTTCCGGTATAGGGATTCCCTAAGTAGCAGGTTTTCCGTATTTTGGCTCTAGCTATATCTTGGAGTATTTTGGTTTGGAGATTATCAGTTTTTCTTGGAGGCTCATACCTTAGAGACATTTTGAAAGCTTTTGGATCTCGAGGTGCTTAGTTGGGTGTTCACTGTCATTCTCTATTTGCTTGAAGACTTTTGGCATTATCTCTTGTTGTTCTATTACGACATTCTATTTGGAGTTGTGATTCATGTATTATGATACTCTAATGATGTAACAAATGTTATTATGATGTTGTATCTGTGATGTATGCATGATATTCATTTTATTTCTGTTGTTTTTATATTCATCTAATGTTGTTATAAGCTCCATCCGACTGGAGTTCGATGTTTGAATCATTGACAGTCGAGTACAAGTGAGGTATTTGATGTCAATTTTCGAACGTTGAATTTTGGGTCGTGACACCTTCCTTGTGCTAACCATCTTGGGGGTTGAATTATTTTCTTAGACTTTATGCAAATCTGAATAGAATGGAAGGAACTCAAATTAGTGATCTGGATCTCTCTCTTAGATTTATGCAATCCGGTATCGACGACAGATCCAACGAGCAAAAGAAAAACCTGAGTTCAATTCTCAGTGAAGCACCAAAGTGTTTGTACCAAAATTACGCACAACACTCTTCGAAAGTTTTTGAAGAGATAACAGTGAAGAATATAAATTTAAAATAAAGATTATCTAACAAAAACTCCAAACAACAGGAATGTAAATGCATAGACAAGCGATTTAGAGTGGTTTGGCGTGTTGCCTACGTCCACTATGAAGTTTTTGCGACTTTATTGATTCTCTTTCAACGATTACAGGTGATTACAGCAAACAACCGCAAAGTACAACTTGGAATTCGAATTGAACAGTAAGAGTGTGATGTAAATCTCGATCCGGCAGAGTCTAGGTGCTTGAGAATCTAAAAGATCCTTCTTCTGTAGGCTCTGGGGCTCTATTTATAGGCGTAGGAGGCTGAGACTTCGCTCAAACTTCGGAAGACTCACTCTGGCACGTGAGGGGGCCCACACGACCAATTCCAGAGAGTTTTGACTTGTACTAAGTTCGATACGAAATCATTTCGTATCGATTAAGATCATGTCCGATGGTGCTGAAATTTGGTGGGAACGTTCCTTGGCTCGTACGTACTCTTCTGTGAAAATTTCATATCATTTGGATCGGTGGATTTTGAGTTATGTTCGATACGAACTTGGACTGCTCAGTGGCTATTTGGTTCGAATCCATTGATTCGAATCGATCACTTCGACTCTATGATAATGCGCGTGAGCAAGTTGACGTGGCGCGTGCTCTTCGTGTCGATTCGCTTTTTACTCCGGTTTGATCAAGTCGGCCCAAGTATTTCGCCGTGTTCGTATGCACAACTAACGTGTCATCCCAAACCTGTTTTACATGATGGATACAAACAAGCCATCATTCATGGATTCGAACAGAGGCCTCCAAGTGTACGTTGTAACCATCCAATGGGTACGAACACTAGTTATCTTATGGATACGAAGAGCTATTGCTTTGATGGATTCGAACTCAATGGTGGCGAACTATGAGTGTTTAATGGATACGAAATGGTGACTTGTCACAGTTGAAGAATGTTAAGTAGCAACCAGCCCATCGATACGAAGATGAGGGACTCGAATACTAATAGCTTGATCGATACGAAATGCGCACCATGTTGAGGGATACGAACTTGAGCGGTGCATACCTAGGCTTCTCGATGGAATCGAAACCGATCGTTACAAAGTGGATGGATACGAAATTGGGCTCACCGATGGATACAAAAACATGGCCTTTTCCTTCAAATTGCATCGATCTTAACTTAAGCGTATGAGCTCGGATTGACTTGAAATTTGGAATGCGGGCTTCCAAGGCTTTGCTTGTCCTTTCTTGTTAATTATAGCCTGATCCAGGCTCGGACAAAATTCGTCGATATTCATAGCAAATCTGTGCATACTTGATATCGAGGACGATTAATCTTGAGCTTGTAATCAGTTCTTTGATATCTCGGCCTTGCCAAAAGGCGGGATAACATTAACCAAAATGGAAATTTCAAGCATTTTTAGATAGTAACCGAAGTTAAGATATTAAGAAAAAAATTATTTTTAAGCGAAATAGAATATTTTAAGCAAATATGATGATTTTAAAACGAAGATTGAATAGTCACTATAACTGAAATTTACTTTATAAGAAGTAAGAAATGTGAGAAATAACTTTGTAAATAAAATTGAACTTGGAGATTTGATTTAGCATTAATGAGAATATAAATGTTAGTTATACATTCAAACTTCCCTTATTGAGTTTAGAACTAGAAAGAAATGAATCGTTAAAAGATATCTGAAATACTAAATAAAGTTTATGTAAGTATGGGATGGACATAGAAATTATTAATCTAAAAGCTATTCAAGTTGGAAAGAATGATTTTGTATGTATATGAGAATGAAACGGAAATAGTTTGGAACACATTGATTTTTAGTGACTTTTGATTTTGGCAAATAGTTAATTTTGCGGATTTGGACAAACCAAATTTGAAAATTACCAATTTTGAAGATATCTATTTTGTATAGATAGAGTTTATATGCGATACATACAAATAATATGATTTTTAAAGGTACTATATATATAGTATGATATGTTTTAAGACAAAAGTATGGAAAGGCACCCCATGAAAGTCGAAACTTATAGTAGGAGATCCATTGGGTGGTTCTACCTAGGAATCCTAAGGATGGGTTCAATGAAATTGGATCCCAGAGGACGTCTGGACAAAACTCATGAGTTCCTGATGATCATTCGTTGGGTAGCATCAGTCGAGTGGTACTGATGCCTACGGTTACATTGGATTTTGCTGTGATGGCAATGTAACCTTTGCTGCAACTGTGATCTATCACGATTCCATGGTGTAAGTCGACTGGTAGTGATTGCCTACAATCTGCATTTGATTTCGCTAGGATAGCGACATAACATTGGTAGATTGCGATCTATGTGGTTTGGTTCCATAGCGTAATTCGTGTGGCAGTGAGTGCCTATAGTCTACATTGGCTTTCACTAGAATTCGTTTGGCTGCGTAATTCGAGGTGCAACGATTGCCTACATACTACTTATGGTTTTGCTGTGATAGCAACGCAACCTTTTTGTAGCTGCGAACTGTGGTTTTTCCATGGCGAAAGTCGAGAGGTGCTGATGCCTGCTGTTTTCTTATGAATTTCGTCGGGATGGCGACGCAATCATCGTGTTAACTACAACCCATGGTGGTGAAGGGGGTGATACTTTCCATAGCATTTTTGAAAAGAGATTTTCAAGTATTTTCACTGGGTGTTGAAACAGATCTATTAAGTACTTACAGGTTTTCAGTCCTACGCCTGATCAACGTATGACTAAATTTCCGGAGAACAAGGATGGACTTGTTAAGACATCGAGTTATCAAAAAGTATTTTTATCCAAACTAGTTTGGTAATCTATGTAATTTAAAGTGTTTTAAATTATGTATTAAAAGAGTAAGGAATTAAATGTTTAAAATTGATTTAATTAATAATAAACGGAAAAAATAAAATTCTCGCTTTGTTCCTTTTCGAGGACGAAAGTTCTAAGGGGGGAATATGACGTGCTGGATTTTCTGAGTCTATTATTGGGATAATTAATTGATTTTAAATATTGGATTATACGTTTTTATTACTCAAATAAATTAATCTTCTCACAAATAAAATACCTGAATCTATATATTGATTAAAAAATTGTATTCAAATTTAAAATAAACTTTCTAGATATGATAAATATTATAGAAATATGTATATAAACTCCACCATTCGAACTTAAGATAACATTAATTTATATATATATATATATATATATATATACAAGCTTTATGATGATTAAAAATATATATATGTAAGTCTAGATATATAGGGTTGTAAAAACATAGTGTATGAAAATAAATATGTATGTAATATGTATATATGTGAATATATATATATATATATATGGTAACATAAGTAAAAGTATATGTATATATGTTATATAAAACAGAGTATAGGTATTTTGGCGAAATATATGTGTGTAGGTAAGTTTAAAAATAATTGCATATGTTAGTATATGTAAAACATTTGTGTATTTAAAATGTATGAGGATATACATTACAAGATAATGTAAATGTATACATATAAATCTATATAAAAAAAAGTGTGTATATAAAAACATAAGGAAAACATCATGATGACAAGCATTTAATTCTAGCATACAAAACATAACATCAAATCTCATAAAAAATCAAATCAAGTCAAACATTGTTCCAGTCAAAAAATATATATAAGATAAAGTAAAAATGATGTGAAGCCTATAACGAGCCTCCGCACTGTTTTTCTCGTTCTTCTTTATATATACCTGACGCAGCGGATATTTAACAAAACGATATGAATCGATGAAAGTAGCAATCGGTGGATTGAAGATACTGAAATGCCCAAATTCGTTGATCACAAAGATACCGAATTCTAGCTATCTTCGACACGTTGATCGCGCACGATACCGTGAGAGAAGATCTTCAATTCTTCAAGCGTTGATCAAGCGCACTTGATTCCGCGAATCGGCTTCAACAATCGTTGATTCGAGCGCACTCGAATAACTGAAAGTGGAGATAGGAGATTACACTCAACTACCAATTTAGAATGAAAGCACACAGCAATCAACAAGAATTTTATTCAAAAATCGACAACCTTGAAATGTACAACACACCCCCTATTTATAGTTTTTCACAACCGGTCCTTAAGTCGTACACGACTCATCCCCCACGACTCACGACTCACGACTTAAGGCTCTCGACTTAGCAACAACACCATACCCAAATTACAACACAACACATAGGTCGGCAGCGACTCAACATCACGCGACTCATTCCCTTACAATGCGACATACGACTTACGACTTACATCCTTTGCCGACTTAACTCAGGTCATACTCCATATGACCGACTTAACATACAACGACTCAAAGACTCGCGACTTTACAACAAAAGGCCGACTCAACACGACACATGGTTACAACAGTTAGGTCGTTTACGTCCTAACGACTCACGACTCAAGAAACTACAAACACATAACGACTTAAACAAGCCACGACTTAAGCTCCCAAGCTCCCTGCAGTATCTCCTCAAACGACTCATCATGACCGACCGACTTAAGCCCCCCTTTTAGGTCGTAGATGCCTTAAGACCGCCTTCTTAAGTCGTTGACTCGTGAACGACTTAAAACCCTTCCTTAGGTCGTGACCCATTAGAGTTAGGTCATTAACTCGACACCATTTTCCCTCTGGCCTCCAGTTAGCTCGGCGACGACTCAAACCTTCTTCATTAACTCGTATTCCTTTCCCACGTGATTCCTCTGGTCTCCAGTTAAGTCGGAAACGACTTAAATCTACCTTCCTAAGTCGTGAACGACTTAAATACATGCCCTTATCTCGTATGCGACTTATCCTTCTAGCCTGGGCTGCATCATCCTCTCCTGGTTGAGAAAATTTCATCCTCGAATTTGTAAATTCTTCTACCTCAGCTTGTTCATCTCCATAATATGGTACAAGATGCTTAACATTGAATACGTCAGAAGTGTACACATCCTTTGGCAGCTTCAACTTATAAGCATTTTCATTAATTCGTTTTACAACTTCTACAGGACCAATTTTTCTGGCTTTCAACTTGTTATAAGCACCTACTGGAAAATGCTCCTTCGTTAATACAGCATACACCAAATCACCCTAGTTAAATTCAACATTTCGTCGCTTCAAATCTGTAGTTTGCTTGTACTTCTCATTGGCTCTCTCCAATCATTCCTGAACGATTTTATGACATTCAGTTAATCCATCAACAAAATCTATAGCTCGTTTAACCGTCCCCTTCGGTTGTGGCACTACCGTTAGGTCCAACGGTCCCCTTGGTAAATTTGAATATACAATCTGAAATGGACTGAATCCCGTACTACGATTCACTGCATGATTATGAGCAAACTCTGCCTGGCATAACTTCATATCCCAACTTTTCAGATTGTCCTTCACAAGACATCGCAACAAATTTCCTAACGATCTGTTAACAACTTCGGTCTGTCCATCTGTTTGCGGATGATAAGCGCTGCTAAAGTTCAACTTCGTTCCCACCATCTTCCACAAACTAAGCCAAAAATGACTCAAAAATCTGGTATCCCTGTCTGAAACAATAGACTCCAGCAACCCATGTAAACGATAGATTTCTTTAAAGAATAACTGAGCAACACGAACAGCATCTGCCGTCTTCTTACAAGCAATAAAATGTGCCATTTTTGAAAATCTGTCAACCATCACATAAATTGAATCGTTACCTCTTTGAGTTCTAGGCAATCCCAACACAAAGTCCATGCTCACATCAACCCAAGGTTTGGTCGGTACAGGTAACGGCATATATAACCCAACATTGGTCGCGGCATATATAACCCAACATTGGTCGCGGTTCCTTTCAAAACCTGACAAATATGACATCTCTCCACAAACCTTTCAACCTCTTTCCTCATTGACGGCCAAAAGTAAGATTGAGAAATCAAATGCAATGTACGATCACGTCCTACATGTCCTTCCTCGTGTAACTCCTTGATAATCTTCAATCTCAAACTGCTCTCTGGAATACATAATCGATTTCCTTTAAACAGAAAAACATCAACCAACACAAATTCATCAGTACTTCCTTCCTTGACTTTTTCAATAAATTTCATAAAGTAAGGATCTTCTTCAATCAGTTCTGGCAACAATTCAAACCCTGTCACTTCAACTTTCATCATTGTTAATAAATGACTCCTCCTACTCAAAGCATCAGCCACACGATTCGTCACCCCCGACTTATGTTTCACGACAAAGGTAAACTATTGCAGATAAGCAATCCATGATGCATGCCTTGCTGAAATCTTATCTTGCCCTTGCAAATGCTTCAAAGCTTCATGGTCTGTGTAAAGAACAAACTCCTTATGGAACAGATAGTGTCTCCAATGTTTCACTGCTTGCACCACTGCATAAAACTCCACATCATACGTACTATATCTCATCTTTGCCCCTGATAACTTCTCACTAAAGTATGGAATAGGACGTCCCTTTTGACTCAACACCCCTCCGATCCCAACTTTAGATGCATCAGTGTGTAGTTCAAACAACAAATGAAAATCTGGTAATACAAGAATTGGTGCTGAAGTCAACAGCTTCTTGATTTTCTCAAAAGCAACCCCTGCTTCCTTCGACTAAGAAAACTGTTTCCCTTTCATACAATCAGTAACTGGAGCCATCATGCTACTGAAGTGTGAAATGAATCTTCGGTAGAATGACGCCAATCCATGAAAACTTCTCACTTCCGTAATTGTCTTTGGCTGTGGCCAATTCCTGACTGCTTCAGCTTTATTCTGGTCCACCTGTATACCTTCTCCGGACACAACATACCCCAGAAATAAAACACTCCTCGTCATAAACACACATTTCTTTGTTGCGGCATAAAACTGTTCTTCACAAAGAATAATTAACACTTCCCTCAAATGTTGAACATGCTCCTCCGTACTCCTGCTGTATATCAGAATATCATCGAAATAAACCACCACGAACTTCCCAATGAATGGTCTAAAGATTTGATTCATCACCCGCATGAATGTACTAGGTGCATTTGATAAACCAAATGGCATAACCAACCATTTGTATAACCCCTCTCTCATCTTGAAGGCTGTCTTCCATTCGTCTCCAGGTCTAATCCGAATTTGATGATATCCGCTCTTCAAATCAATCTTCGAAAATATAGTAGCCCCACTCAACTGATCTAACAAGTCATCCAACCTCGGCATTGGGAATCTGTAGCGAACAGTAATCTTGTTCAAAGCTCTACTATCGGTACACATTCTCCATGTTCCATCCTTCTTCGGCACCAACAAAGCTGGTACTGCACAAGGACTCAAGCTTTCCTGAACACGTCCCTGCTCAAGTAACTCTTCCACCTGCCTCCTCAACTCTTCATGTTCCTTCGGACTCATTTGATAATGTGGTCTATGTGGTAATACTGCTCCCGGAACAAGATCGATTTGATGTTGAATGTCTCTCAGTGGCGGTAACTCCTTGGGCAACTCTTCTGGAAATACATCCTTAAATTCTTTCAAAACTGGCTTCGCTTCTTCTGAAATTTCAAACTCTTCACTACAATCTCGTCCAATTAACAAATAGACTTCAGGCTCCTCTTCAACTTCTTTAATAAATTCCTTCAAAGTCAATAAAGTCTTCAGCTCCTCAATCTCTTCAGATTTACTCTCTTCCTGTTGTCTCTTCTTTGGAACTAAAATAATCTTAACACCTTCAAACATAAAACTGTAACTATTGGTCCGACCATCATGCTGTACTGCTCGATCATACTGCCACGGTCTTCCCAAAAGCAAATGACAAACATCCATCTCAACTACATCACACCAAATCTCGTCTTTATATTTCTTTCCAATAGAAAATGGAACTCGAACTCGCCTATCCACCTTCACCTCTCCTCCTTTTCTCAGCCACGCTAACTTATAAGGATTTGGATGTTTTTCCGTTTTCAATTTCAATTTTCTCACCACTTCTGTAGAAATAATATTGTCACAACTTCCTGCATCAATCACAAACTTACAAACTTTTCCCAATATAGTGCATGTCGACTGAAAGCTGTTACTCCTCAACCCACTAGCTTCATCTTCTTGCTTTGGTGTTAAACAAGACCTCCTCATCATTAGATTACACCCTTCATCTCCCGATGCGATATCCTGTTCATTCTCCTCAACTGGACTATCTTCACTTTCAACAACATCCTCACTTTCAACTTCAGCTATCATAGTTCTCTTCTTCGGCTTCGGACACTCGTTGCTTTTATGACCCATCTCCTGGCAATTGTAGCATTTGAAACCATTGTTACCCTTCGCCTTCTCACTCTCCTTTACTACGGGCTTACTGACAGGTTTAGAATCATTAGAACTTCCACTGACTCCCTTCACTTGATTGTTAGAATTAGTAAACACAACACCTCCATGCCTTCCTTATTTTTCCCAAGTCAACGCTTTCTGATGTGCCTCCGCTACAGATCTTGGATCAAACATATTAACCATATCCTGGATCTGCATTCTCATCCCTCCAACAAATCTAGCAGTCAGCTGCTCTTCCGTTTCCATGATATCGTTCCTGGCAATGAGTTGGTAAAATTCATCTGCATAGTCATTGACTGACTTCGTCCCTTGCCTCAGATTCTGCAACCTCTGATACATAAGTGATTGATAATTGTACGGTAAAAATGTGGCTCTCATCAATTTCTTCATCTTATCCCACTCAATAACCTTTGACTTCCCCATCCGTTCTCTCGTAAGTTTAGTTTGCTGCCACCACGCCAAAGCTCTCCCCTCAACCTAGTAGCAACCAACTTCACCCTTCTATACTCAGGAACCTCCTTGAAATCAAATATCTCTTCAACATTAGACAACCAATCAAGAAATTCTTCTGCTACCATTCCACCCTTGAATTCTGGAATTTCCATCTTCATACCCGATTCCCATCGACGATCATCATCTACATCCCTATATAAATTTTGAACTTGGTCTCGATCTCGATAATGAATTCTAGCTCTATCACCCTCTTCATTAAAATCAAATGTATGTCTATATCGATCTCGACCTTCAACATCCCTTTGATCACGCTTATCTCTTCTACTATGTCTCTCTTCATCTCTATATGGCTCATCTTCAAACTCACGTGGAGTTCTTCTCTCTTCATGTCCATAGTCATGGTGATCTCTCCTTGATGAAATTGATGTTTCTCTTCTCTCTCTAAAAAATTGTGGTGATACCCTACTCGCTTCCGTAACCGATGGCGAAACTCTATTTCCTTCATGGTTCGAGATTGGTGATCTCCTCCTTTGATTTTGATTCAAATCATTCATCAACTTCTCTAACTTTCCAATGCCTTCATCGAACTTCTCATTGATACGTTGTTCCATTTGCTCGGCCTCTTCTCTTCTATACAACGCTTCAACATTCTGATGACGATTAGCTCTTCTCGGCGGCAGGATTACACAATCACAAACACTTCACAATTCAAACTCCAGCTCTAACTTGTACAACAAGTCACGGCCTCAAACTTCAAAACTAACTTCACCACAAGTCAAATTCAAACAACTTCCACACTTTGATCCGAAATAGAATGGATCGAAAGTTCTCCTCTTGTTGCAACTCCAAGATGAACACGATGAACTTCAACTTCAAATTCCTTGGCTCCAAGACTCGGCTTAGCTATGATTGGCTAAGTCTAGCTCCGATACCAAAACTGACGCAGCGGATATTTAACAAAACGATATGAATCGATGAAAGTAGCAATCAGTGGATTGAAGATACTGAAATGCCCAAATTCGTTGATCACAAAGATACCGAATTCTAGCTATCTTCGACACATTGATCGCGCACGATACCGTGAGAGAAGATCTTCAATTCTTCAAGCGTTAATCAAGCGCACTTGATTCCGCGAATCGGCTTCAACAATCGTTGATTCGAGCGCACTCGAATAACCAAAAATGGAGATAGAAGATTACACTCAACTACCAATTTAGAATGAAAGCACACAGCAATCAACAAGAATTTTATTCAAAAATCAACAACCTTGAAATGTACAACACACCCCCTATTTATAGTTTTTCACAACCGGTCCTTAAGTCGTACACGACTCATCCCCCACGACTCACGACTCACGACTTAAGGCTCCCGACTTAGCAACAACACCATACCCAAATTACAACACAACACATAGGTCGGCAGCGACTCAACATCACGCGACTCATTCCCTTACAATGCGACATACGACTTACGACTTACGTCCCTTGCCGACTTAACTCAGGTCATACTCCATATGACCGACTTAACATACAACGACTCAAAGACTCGCGACTTTACAACACAAGGCCGACTCAACACGACACATGGTTACAACAGTTAGGTCGTTTACGTCCTAACGACTCACGACTCAAGAAACTACAAACACATAACGACTTAAACAAGCCACGACTTAAGCTCCCAAGCTCCCTACAGTATCTCCTCAAACGACTCATCATGACCGACTTAAGCCCCCCTTTTAAGCCGTAGACTCCTTAAGACCGCCTTCTTAAGTCGTTGATTCGTGAACGACTTAAAACCCTTCCTTAGGTCGTGACCAATTAGAGTTAAGTCGTTAACTCGGCACCATTTTCCCTCTGGCCTCCAGTTAGCTCGGCGACGACTCAAACCTTCTTTATTAACTCGTATTCCTTTTCCACGTGATTCCTTTGGTCTCCAGTTAAGTCCGAAACGACTTAAATCTACCTTCCTAAGTCGTGAACGACTTAAATACATGCCCTTATCTCGTATGCGACTTATCCTTCTAGCCTGGGCTGCATCAATACCGCTGCCTTGTTGCTGTCTGGATTGACCTCCTCAAAAACAGATGGAGAAAAAAATCTGCCATCAAAACTTCATAAGTCCCAAGAATAGTAAAGCTTGAAGCAGTGCAATACAAAGCAGTAGTAGAAAATTGTGAGTAGAATGCTCTTTTGGTTGTTACTGACTGTCATATATTTATAATCATGTTTGAATGAATCCTTGGTCTATGGGAGGGTATATGTTTGTTATCCCGCCTTTTTTGCAAGGCCGTGATACCAAAAGATCGACCAAGAAACCAAAGATATTTCGTCTCAAAGATTGGCCAACTTAGCAATTCAACAAGCTAAATCACAAGGCAACCTAGCAAGATAGAGGTCCCAGCGACCTACCGACCTAAAGGTCCCAGCGACCTAACGGAAAAAGACATCCAACGATCTTACACGGCAGCAAGCTACGCGACCTAACTTCCTATCGACTTAGCATATGCGAGTTAACGACCTAACTACCTAAAGGAAAAGCGACCTAACGACCCAGCCTCTTCAAGGTTAGGTCGCACATAGCTCCTTCGAAGATAGGTCACTCACGACCTATCCAAACCAAGACAACTGCAATACCGTAACTCCTTAGTTCGCTAACGACCTACCAAACCCTATGCCGCTATTCCTTAGGTCACCACTCCCTGCACTGTAGTTCCTTAGGCCGCCACTTCCTTTCCTGCTACCCCTTAGGTCGCTAACGAACTACGACCTACCCCTAGGTCGCTCTACTGGAAACCTCGACATGTTTAAGTCACCAACTATTCTCTCCTAGGTCGAGAACGACCTACGACCTAACCCTTAGGTCGCCCCAGCCGACCTAACTCCAGAATTCCCTATAAATATGTAACAACCCGGGATTTGCATTACCGATTAATAAATAAAAGTTAGGATTTTTATTTATTTTAATGAAGCATAAAAGGATTTGGAATAACAAAATTTATTTGAAATAGGCTATTTTAATTAAATGGGAAATATGGGATTTTAAAATGAGGATAAAATGTTATTTTTTTGAAAGTTAAAAATTTTAGGAGAGATTTAAAAAAAAGGGTTTGGATAAGAAAAATGAGTTTTATAAACATATATGAACACTTAGACTAATTTTTGAAACATGTAAATAACTCTCTTCTTATTGGGTTACTAAACTTAACCCAATAACCCACCCTAAACCTCCTCTATAAATTATCTCAAACTCTCCTAACCACATTCATTCATCCCTAATCAAAACCCTAATCATTTCCTAAAGCTTTCTTAACAAAAATGGCCTCTATCTTCATCTCCTTCTAGTTTTAGCTTATGCAAGTTATTCTATACAAAGGTAATGCAAATACCCACCTCAAATCCGTTTTTATATCTTTCTAATTTCTGAAATTTATTTGGTAACACATGTTTTATGTGTTTTTTTGATCTTATAGCCTCCTAGTCATCTTTTTCTAATTTGGGTTGATGCTATAGTGGTCTTTGTTGCTTTCTAGAGAGGTATATTGCTAAAAACCTCTTCTAATATGTGTTTAATCCTCTTTTGATTTCTGTAATCATTTAGTAACACATGTTTTATTATGTAACATGTGAATCATAGCTCTTTGATCATCTCTGCTTTCATTTTGGGTGTGCACATAAGGTGTTTGTGATATTGCTTCATAAGTTAATGCTAAGCTGTGCTTAAACGGTCAGGAAATCTCCGGCCTATGGAACTATGTGTATTTTCTTTCCCGTTAATCCTCGACCTATTCGATTGATCGTTTTGACCTTTGGGTCTAGTTTACCGATGATACGAGGTGGACTTTTTATTGTTTGGAGTGTGAGCTTTCTATTGGTTAGTAAACCGTTTAGTGCGAACGTGGGGTATGGGACTCATTGTTAACACTTTACGGGTTCCTCTCCAAGAAGTTTGTGACACATTAGCCTCTGGGCGGCCAGTACTGGACCTCTGGGTCGCCACGCCTCTGGACAACTGTAGCGACCCGACTTCCTATCTCTAGGAAATCACATCACTAGTGAAGAAAGAAAGGGATAGAAGAAGAAAAGGAAGAGAAAGAAGAACACAACAACAGATAACTCACAACGGAACGAATAAAATATAATATATCACATAAAATATTACATAGTATCTCATTACATCAGAGTTATACAACTTTACAACACATATTAGACAGTTATAAACATCTGTCTAATTCATACAACTCAAGTATAAGACAGAGACATCACAAACACATCGGAAACATAATATATCTACACGTGGAAGCCTCCTGCTCCATATCTCCTCCAAAATTCGTCAAGCAAACCTGAATCTCTTGACTACTCATACATAATATGAGTACCCAAGAGTTTAATAAAATAGAAAATAAACACTCGGGTCAGACAGGAGTCTGGTGTGAGTAAACGATTTAAGATTGCTTAACTTTAGAAAATCCTTTGAAAGAAAAGGTATCACGTAAGACTTCTCACAAATAAACTTGGAAAAGTTTTTACCTTACGCTAACCAAAACATTTGATAGGAAATCCAGTGATATTATAATAGTGTCTAGGGTTTTCAAGTAAATATGAAATAGCCGAAATTGTTACATCTATTAAATTCCAGCTACTAGCCACAAAAGTGGGTAATACAAACAAAACTGTAGGGCCTTGTAAGGAAAATGGGTTTTCATCAATGGCAGGGCTACTGGGGTACCGCCCGTCACAGTACGTGGCCTAGATCAACGTACCGAGGAGCCACCCTAACTCCCCTGCAACACAAGGCCGGGACCATTCCTTACTGAACAGTCCCGAACAAGACAACCCCGGCAGTTGTCCGGATCAACCGCCCCACACAGCCGAATAAAAAGGGACTTCTAGACAGGAGTAAATCTTGCTCTCAAGTGGGAGCTACGCACGAAGCCTTGCTGCACCTCCCCTGTTTTAGCCATTCCCGGTTGATGAGGCTTGAGGCTGCGATTACCTTTATAGAACACATCTCTTAGAATGCTCATCGTCCGCCTGACGATGTGCCGAAAGCATTCAATCCATACAAGTTCGTTTCGGGTTCGAACGAAACCGAAGGCACTATCTCGTTGCACTCATTTTGGAATCACCCTCAGAGTCAACGACCATAGCCCTTGCACTCTATTCTCCATCTCGAATCTATAAGTACTATTCCGTCAAACTCATTACGGAATCACCCACAGAGTTATACCGACGTATAGCCCTTACATCTCGAGTCTTCACTTGCTCCACTTGGATTAACGACCTAACGTTTATATTGGAATCGATGTGGTTTTCGGATTCCAAATATGGAAATCCGATCCCGGTCTCACCGAAACCAAACGCCATTTTAATGTCCAAGTTGTACTTAAGGGATTTAAACAGTTTAACTTATTCAGGATGACATAAACAGATAGATGAATAATATTATCACAATAGATAATTCATATCAACATTCATCTCACAAAGCAGCATATCACAAATATTATAGTCATCCAAATCATCCAAATCATCCAGTGTCAACTAATCACCCAATATCAATCATCCAATATCATTCAACATCCAATATTAATTACTCAATATCAACCATCCAATATTAATCAATTACCCATAGCAAAATTGATTGACTCTTAATCAATTTAATTAACCTCAAATTAAATTAATTACTATCCTTTAATCATTAGGATTATCCTAACTCCTGCTTCATTGATTTATTACAAATCAAATTCATTTATCATTCCTTAATAATCTTCTTTAATTAATCTTCCTTGATTAATTTACCTTCAAGTAATTAATCTTAACCATATTCAGTAATTACCTTTAATTACTATCATTAATTACAATAATTAATGATCCTTCATTAATTAATTAACTATAATTAATTACATTAATTCTTAATTAATTACAATTAATTAATCATATTTAAATTAATTCCCTCATTAATTATATTAATTAATAATCTTTATTAATTAATAATCCTTTAATTAATTAATAATTAACTTGTAATTAATCATCTCATTAATCATAAATAGTAATTAACAATTTGTAATTACTATCTTAATTAATTAACTTCTTAATTAATTATATTAACCCTTTGATTAATTACTTAAATTAATAAATCTTAATTACTTCATTAGGTAATTATTAAACAATTAAATTTAAATAAATCCTTAATTGATTACTCTATTAATTAATTACATTTTAATTAATTACACTTAGTAATTAATCTTAAATTAATCTCATTCTTTAATTGATTAATCATATTAATTAATTAACTAAAATAAATTAAGTAATTAACTCTTAATTACTTACATAAGTAATTATCTCTAATTACTTCCTTTAATAAATCTTAATTACTTTCTTAACAATAATTAATTCCATTATTAGATAAATCTTAATTCATTAACTAATTAATTACTCCATAATTAATTAACTTTAAAACAATTAAGTTAATCAATTCCATAATTGATAACATTAAGTGATCTCATTAATCACTTTCATTAATTACTATCATGAGTGACTTCCCTAATTACTTCCCTAAGTAATTAACATTCTAATCACATTCAAAAATTAACCATTGACTACTTCATTAAGTAATCACACTTAATTAGTTCACAATTAAGTGACTATTTTAAATAAATAAAAAAATTAACTAATTATTTAAAATAAATTAAACAATTAATTAACTTCTTAGATTTAAAAACTCTTAATTAATTAAGAAAACATTATTCTTAATCCTTTACTTATTTACAAATCATAGGTAATTAAGTATTCTTAAGTTCATAACAAGATAATTTAACATATTTATTTTATAAATAAATTATTTGAATTAAATCAAATTTTTAACAACTTAAAATATATTATTCTTTTTCGTTTTCAAAATTATAACAATAACCTTATTTGGAAATAATGTATTTTGAAATCAATTTCAAATTTAATACATTATAAATTATCTAATTTAAACTTATTAATTTTCAATATAAATTTGAAACTTGTTATTAAAAACATTACTGAACACTTACTTAAACTTTGATTAAATTCAAACACTCTTCTTAAATTAAAATTCAAACTTAAATTAAGTAAAACTACTTCAAAGAAATCATCTCAAACGCTTTAAATTTGAAAGTAAACTCAATTTACATTTAAAGTTTGATTAACTTAGTTTCAAAACAAACAAGTTTTAACTTTGTAAATTTACTTCTTCTCAAAACATAGGTCATGATTTCATTTACTGGAAAACTTGTTTATAACTTAAACTTAATCTAAATTTATTCAATAAGTTTAAATCAGAAACTTATATATTACACAGCTCAAACCAGAAACACTGAATGCTCGAGTCGAATACAACCAATACTCGAACCTGCCCTGAGTGATCCTAGCCCCCTCCCTCCTTCGAGTCGCCCTTGAGAATAACGCGACAGTTCTTCGAGTTTCCCATCGTCTTCCCAAAAAAACAGAACCCACCTGATATTCACCGTTCATGGTGCACATGTCCCATCTCCTCCGGCCAAGTTACGCCGCCGCGACAATCGAAGACGATCACACTAACGCGTACGAGTCAATATCCAAACCCAGATCCAAGAAACTTACTCGAATTAAAATTTTGACTTTTTTTTTTTGCTCGAAAGCTTCAGCTGCGTCAAAACAGAAAATCCCATCACCAACGTTCAATCTCAACGCCGTTGAACTCGCCACCATCCGTATCAATTTGACACAACCCCAGCCCCATGCTCCATCCTTGCGACACCCCCCGGTCCTCCATCCATGACGCAAAGGCCAAGCAAAATCAGCCGAACGCATAAACCAGATAAACCCTAAATTCCTCAATTTCGAACAACTCACGCATTGAAAAATTAATTCGATATTTTTCTCAAGTTCTATACTTCAAATACAGCCTACGGTCCAAAATTCAACTTGAATCGTTAAGCCGATCAACGGCAATTGCCAATAAACCCCAAAACATTCAATCCACGAATTGAACCTAATTACACAATTAAAATTTATGATACCAACTTTAAAAATCATAATTTTCCTATTGTAATTCAATTATAGATTCAAAACTAAAAATTGAATTTATAAATTTTTGCCCAAATTTGATTTTTTTTCCATCGTAATTTGAAATTTTGAATAACCCATTCATTTAAAACTCTATAATTATTTTTAGATGACAATCACTTGATTGCAATCTACTTTCATCTACAAATCAATATCCAATTTGTGTTCAAATTCAAATTACTGATTTTAAAAAGAAAAAAAAACAGACCCGTGTAACAACAATATACATATACAGGCATTCACAATATTTTTTATATTTCATAAAATTACATGCAGATAAACAAATATATATACCATCTAAATCAAATACACTTGCATGCAACATTCAATCAAAGACTTAATTTACTGATCATCACATGCATTTAAGATAACAAGGTTAATCTGTTTTTGAAATATTTACTCACCTGTTATTTAAGAATGCAGAGCAGAGAAACTTTTACTTCCCAGGCTTTAACTCTAATTCAAAATGCATTTGCTGTTTGAAAATCCCTTGCATGCTTTCAAGTAGTTGTTTAAAAGTTGAAATGGATCTGAACTTGCAGGTTGAGCTCCATGCAGGTTGAAGCTTTCACTTTGAAATGCAGTTGATTTTAAGTTGCAGATTGGTTGTAGATTTGATCTTCATTTTCAAATGTAGGTTAGTTTTGCTTTCCCTTATCAGGTTTTGATTTTTCCTTTAGATTTAGATTTCAGATTTAAGAAGGTGGTTTATTGTTTTGCCATTAAAACATTTTGAAAGAAGATAAACAATGTAAAAATGAAAATGTTATGTTTTTATTAAAATTAAAGAAAATAAGTCTTAAATGAAGACACTTGTCCCATAAGTATTAAATCTTCTTACATTTGTTTATTAAAGGAGTTTACATATTTACACATGTCTCTTAGTATTTTAAGTAAATTTTTATTTTAGTTTAAATGTAAATAAAACATATTTTCTTAAGTTTCTAAATAAACATTTACATAAATATTCAAGTTTACTTTTTTTTTTAAAAACAAAAATTATTCTAAACAAATAAATACAAATGTATCTTTTACATGGATTAGAAACCTAAAACATTTATTTTTATACATTCCTGTCCATTTGTATTAAGCATTTTTAAAACAAAGCTTGTTTAAATCCTTTTTAACTATCTTATTTAAAACAAACAATTTATCTTATATTAGAAAACAATTTGACAAATTTAAATTAACGTTTGAAAATATAAATTTAAAATAAAGCTTTAAATTATAAATTTCAAACATATATAAATTATCAATAGATAAAAATTAAATTTCAAAAAAACTCAAACTATAACATATACATACATATATATTATAATTTGAAAGTTCATCTTTTATTTAAAACAATAGATATTCCCATTCACAATATATATCAAACGTATATATTATAAACAGAATAAAATTTCATTAGCTTTGGAAAAAAAATCTTATCAATATTGCCAGATTAAAATTTATTAACCTTTAAAAGATTAAATTTACCAATTTTAAAGAAAATTTATCAAACCAATTAAATTATTATATAGATTATTAAATCGATATTGCCCAAAATTCCAGGTCGTTACAATCCTCCCCCCTTAAAAGAATTTCGTCCTCGAAATTTAAAAGCAAAGGTAATTTAATAACCCAGCAAATATTTAACTTCAAACAACAAAGCATTCCTAACAATCAGTAACTAACAACCAAAGCAATCAATCATATAGTCTAACTTAACTAATTATCCTGACATACGTCAGAATAAAACTATAATACTATTTCGAGTTTCCCGAGTATAAAACACCAGGAGACTCGCTCTACAAAGCTAAACAATCTAACTACACCACCAAAATCCAGAGCTTCTCTCTTCTCTAGATCCACCCATCTGAACAGAACATCAGATTACTCTCAAGTCTAGCTCAACATCCAACTCCAACCGAATTACAGATTCAACAATCAATAATAAATCATACACATACTCCCTCAGAGATACGTGAAATAAAATGAACTCCAGCTATCCAAACTGGCAATTCAATCTCATAGACAACAAATCTCATCTTATCAGAACACAGATATGAAATCTCAAATGCCATAGCACTAACCAACCGATCTTACTCAATTTCTGTTCTCTTAACCAGAGAAATCTCAACAACAATGAAGTCTCCAACTTCGAATTCCAATTCCTTATCTTATATCTGTATAACTCATCAGACAATCATGGGCTACCAACTCTCTTCCTGATCAGCTCAACCTATGCTGATATCTATAGAAACAACTAGACCAAAGCAAACTAACTTCTGGATCCTATTCAACAGAAAAGTCTTTATAATCCGTCGAAATCCAAAACACAAACACCACTACTCAAGCAATAGCAAACAGAACTTGCTTCCTTCCTTGCACAGCTGCTACCTCGCTTTCGCTGCACAACTCTGATTCGGAAATAGACGAGAATACTGTTGATGAACACGAATACAAACTTATCCAAAATATCTGGGAACTTTGTTCATCAAATCCATATAATCTTAGTGACACATACGACTCGGTCACACAACCTTACTACAGAATCCAACTCAAAACAAGATCTAACCAAGTCCAAATTCCAAAAATAAATTCTTGAGCTGCTACACCAATCTCTACTTCTCCAAGAACCATCCTACTACCAGGCTAACTACCAAATTGCTTCTGGAATCCAAAACAATCTGGAACTCAATTCCAGATGCAGACAAAGCTTCTGATTACCTCAGTAGCTCTTACCTCCTCATGAGAATCCTCAGTCTCAAACAAAAGATAAATTCCCAAACTAATCGCAAGTCACTTTTGCGATCCTACCTAGTTTGGATTCTAAAGAAACTGTCCTCTCTCTACCAATTAGAACAGCTTAAAGTTTTTCCAAACAAGGTTAATTCTTCAAGATAACTTCCACCAACTGCCCGAACTGCTAAAAGAAGAACCACAAGATTCCAGAATCATCGGAGAAACAAGCTACACTGCAGCTTCCAAACTCAACTTCGTTGATACTGCCAAGCCAAAAGACCCTTTCGTCAGCACACCGAACACTTCGAGCTGAAACTGCTACCACAGCTAACCAAGACTTCTGATCCAAATGCTTCTCAAAAACCAAAACCATCTACAAACCACACAAAAGACCTCTGAGATGGCAGATAACCCAAAAGAAACTCGGGCTCCCAAACCAAGCATCAACACTTCACTCTCCTTAAAATACGACAAATGAGACCATGCCGAAACGAAGCAACTCATAGACCTTAGTCCCATATTCCAAAACAGCCAATTTCCAAACTGAAGATCCAGATAACTTCTACACAGACGAGTCTTTCCTGAGGCAGGTAAAGACTGCTCCTCAACCACCTTTAAAACTGCTTCAAGAGAAAACACCTTCAGAAAATATCCAAGAATACTGCATCTCATCACGCAGTTACCAAAATATCATTACTTACTCCTGCACTACTAACAAATCCAAACTCAAGAATAATTCGCTCACCCGAGCGAAATCCAAACTTACATTTAAAAGATAGACTCCGAATCTTTAAAAGATTTCCTTCGGATATAAGAGAAATCCTTACTCCAAACAACAAATCTCACTCGAGACGGTATTAGGTATACAGTCTCGACAAATACTTCCAACCTCAAACATATGGACTTCTTCCATTAGTGGTAGTCGTGTTACACACACAAACCACTACTCCATCTACCTCTAAAACTTATGTTGGAAAATCCGAACAGAAAACCCAATAGATCAGGTAGATATATAAATATATATATATAGTTATATATAAAAATTACAAGTATGCTCTCTCAAGAGGGACACCACTATAGAGCCTGGGTATTCACTCAACCTAACGCTCCCTAAAGAAAGACATACTTCAGAGCTTAGGTATTCGCTCAGCCTAATGCTCTGATACCAACTGTAGCGACCCGACTTCCTATCTCCAGGAAATCACATCACTAGTGAAGAAAGAAAGGGATAGAAGAAGAAAAGAAAGAGAAAGAAGAACACAACAGCAACAGATAACTCACAGCGGAACGAATAAAATATAATATATCACATAAAATATTACATAGTATCTCATTACATTAGAGTTACACAACTTTACAACACATATTAGACAGTTATAAACATCTGTCTAATTCATACAACTCAAGTATAAGACAGAGACATCACAAACACAACGGAAACATAATATATCTACACGTGGAAGCCTCCTGCTCCATATCTCCTCTAAAATTCGTCAAGCAAACCTGAATCTCTTGACTACTCATACATAATATATGTACCCAAGAGTTTAATAAAACAGAAAATAAACACTCGGGTCAGACAGGGGTCTGGTGTGAGTAAACGGTTTAAGATTGCTTAACTTTAGAAAATCCTTTGAAAGAAAAGGTATCACGTAAGACTTCCCACATATAAACATGGAAAAGTTTTTACCTTACCTAACCAAAACATTTGATAGGAAATCCAGTGATATTATAATAGTGTCTAGGGTTTTCAAGTAAATATGAAATAGCCGAAATTGTTACATCTATTAAATTCCAGCTACTAGCCACAAAAGTGGGTAATACAAACAAAACCGTAGGGTCTTGTAGGTAAAATGGGTTTCCATCAATGGCAGGGCTACTGGGGTACCGCCCGTCACAGTACATGGCCTAGATCAACGTACCGAGGAGCCACCCTAACTCCTCTGCAACACAAGGCCGGGACCATTCCTTACCGAACAGTCCCGAACAAGACAACCCCGGCAGTTGTCCGGATCAACCGCCCCACACAGCCGAATAAAAAGGGACTTCCAGACAGGAGTAAATCTTGCTCTCAAGTGGGAGCTACCCACGAAGCCTTGCTGCACCTCCCCTGTTTTAGCCATTCCCGGTTGATGAGGCTTGAGGCTGCGATTACCTTTATAGAACACATCTCTTAGAATGCTCATCGTCCGCCTGACGATGTGCTGAAAGCATTCAATCCATACAAGTTCGTTCCGGGTTCGAACGAAACGGAAGGCACTATCTCGTTGCACTCATTTTGGAATCACCCTCAGAGTCAACGACCATAGCCCTTGCACTCTAAATCTCCATCTCGAATCTATAAGTACTATTCCGTCAAACTCATTACGGAATCACCAACAGAGTTATACTGACGTATAGCCCTTACACCTCGAGTCTTCACTTGCTCCACTTGGATTAACGACCTAACGTTTAAATTGGAATCGATGTGGTTTTCGGATTCCAAATATGGAAATCCGATCCCAGTCTCACCGAAACCAAACGCCATTTTAATGTCCAAGTTGTACTTAAGGGATTTAAACAGTTTAATTTATTCAGGATGACATAAACAAATAGATGAATAATATTATCACAATAGATAATTCATATCAACATTCATCTCACAAAGCAGCATATCACAAATATTATAGTCATCCAAATCATCCAAATCATCCAGTGTCAACTAATCACCCAATATCAATAATCTAATATCATTCAACATCCAATATTAATTACTCAATATCAACCATCCAATATTAATCAATTACCCATAGCAAAATTGATTAACTCTTAATCAATTTAATTAACCTCAAATTAAATTAATTACTATCCTTTAATCATTAGGATTATCCTAACTCTTGCTTCATTGATTTATTACAAATCAAATTCATTTATCATTCCTTAATAATCTTCTTTAATTAATCTTCCTTTATTAATTTACCTTCAAGTAATTAATCTTAACCATATTCAGTAATTACCTTTAATTACTACCATTAATTACAATAATTAATGATCCTTCATTAATTAATTAACTATAATTAATTACATTAATCCTTAATTAATTACAATTAATTAATCATATTTAAATTAATTCCTTCATTAATTATATTAATTAATAATCTTTATTAATTAATAATCCTTTAATTAATTAATAATTAACTTGTAATTAATCATCTCATTAATCATAAATAGTAATTAACAATTTGTAATTACTATCTTAATTAATTAACTTCTTAATTAATTATATTAACCCTTTGATTAATTACTTAAATTAATAAATCTTAATTACTTCATTAAGTAATTATTAAATAATTAAATTTAAATAAATCCTTAATTGATTACTCTATTAATTAATTACATTTTAATTAATTACACTTAGTAATTAGTCTTAAATTAATCTCATTCTTTAATTAATTAATCATATTAATTAATTAACTAAAATAAATTAAGAAATTAACTCTTAATTACTTACATAAGTAATTATCTCTAATTACTTCCTTTAATAAATCTTAATCACTTTCTTAACAATAATTAATTCCATTATTAAATAAATCTTAATTCATTAACTAATTAATTACTCCATAATCAATTAACTTTAAAACAATTAAGTTAATCAATTCCATAATTGATAACATTAAGTGATCTCATTAATCACTTTCATTAATTACTACCATGAGTGACTTCCCTAATTACTTCCCTAAGTAATTAACATTCTAATCACATTCAAAAATTAACCATTGACTACTTCATTAAGTAATCACACTTAATTAATTCACAATTAAGTGACTATTTAAAATAAATAAATAAAATTAACTAATTATTTAAAATAAATTAAACAATTAATTAACTTCTTAGATTTAAAAAATCTTAATTAATTAAGAAAACATTATTCTTAATACTTTACTTATTTACAAATCATAGGTAATTAAGTATCCTTAAGTTCATAACAAGATAATTTAACATATTATTTTATAAATAAATTATTTGAACTAATCAAATTTTTAACAACTTAAAATATATTATTCTTTTTCGTTTTCAAAATTATAACAATAACCTTATTTGGAAATAATGTATTTTGAAATCAATTTCAAATTTAATACATTATAAATTATCTAATTTAAACTTATTAATTTTCAATATAAATTTGAAACTTGTTTTATAAACATTACTGAACACTTACTTAAACTTTGATTAAATTCAAACAGTCTTCTTAAATTAAAATTCAAACTTAA